>CM075194.1:13948491-14548491 GCA_037577475.1 Chaunax sp. Z400 | reverse complement strand
TGAACAATGTGCATCAAAAAATTTACATGGCCCTGTAACGTCAATATTTAACCTGTTACCTTCAATAACAAAAATAATGAAGAAGTATGGAGCTGGAGGTCGACATAAATGGAAATGACACAAAAAGACAGAGTGTGCTATGTTCTCCCTAGCAAACACAAAGGCACAAGGAGAGGCTCTGATCGAAGCCTCTGAGTGACATGCACAAACTAATTGAATATCCTCCGCTGTCAGCTCCAATCTAATCTGGCCTGCGTTGTGGAGGATGACAGGAGAGCGAAACACATTCTCCTGCCTGACCCTCCCTCTGGGTGTGCCCCACACACAGAGCGACCCACAGACATGCTGCCTCCACAAAGCAACTGGCCAACATCTGCTGTGTGGGCTGCTGCTGACTGCTTAGACTGCTCCATTGGTGCTCCTCTCCACACCCCCGGGCTACCCCTGTTACACTGCCTCCACACCCTCTGTGCCCACCTGTGCTTACCCCAGACCAGCCTGGGTTTCTCTGCCCTTTTCACACCTCGACCACCTTGAACTGGAACCTTCAGACACTCCAAGGTCATGGGGCGGGGGGGGGGGTTGTTAAAAGTACGCAAAACACAGTCACACAGTCATCTTTGCTTACAATAAACATGACAAGCACATTTATTCAACAGCTTCATATATCTGTGCATTTTTTTTGTTTATTTTAACCCATTTTTTGACTAAAAACATGCTTAAAGGACAAGTTACACCACTGCACTGCATAACGGCCATTACTTTAATTTGGGCATTCCCAAAAATAATACTTTATTTTGAGGCATTCCCAAAAATATGTTGTACTCCTTCCATAAATGCTCATATTGTGCATTGATCCAGAGGTGAAAATAGTCTCCAGGAAATGCACTCCTGCTTGAGTAATGTTCATTAAAAATGAATAACAGTGATCAGAAATTTTGGGAAATTGCTGAGTCTTTATCCCAAATTAAATGAAATCTTTTGCCGGCTAAGATTCTTAAGATTGAAATGGTTTGGGGAGGATTGCCTCAGACAGGTTAAAGAAGTTGTAAAGTGTGAAGAGACGAACTAACACATGACATTTGTTGACCATAATACCGATATAATGCCGGGCACAATCTTTAAATAAAGCTAATCTCCATTTTAAATGCCTTATAAAAGAGTTGTAAGCCCAATGCTCTTCATTCCCTGCCATTTTGCTTTCTGTTTATCATCTCTGACCTTGCTTGCAGGAGAAAGCTAGAGGGTCAGATATGCGCTGATACGGTGCTTTGCCATATTGCAGAGGCCTGCCAGTGACAACGGGATCAGAGAAGTGCCTGAACGTCTTCCTGGCCAGATGGCCCTGCATCATCTCCCCTCACATTCACAAGAAGCAGATGTGAGCGGAGCAGACCTCTCCAGGGAATCTGGAAGATGTCTGGCCTAGCCAAGCAGTCCCACCCTTCAGCCCTCTCTTGATACTGCCTCTGCGCAACTGCATCCCACCTCTGGACACATCGACTGATATCTGCAGTGCACAATACTCCACCATGAGCAAAGGACACAGCCACATGCTCTACAGTAACAACCATTTTGATTTTCTGCAGCATTCCATTACTTTTCTTAGAGTGCGGTGTAAAAAAGGTGAATCTTTGTTATTGGGCGGATTTTGTGTTAAGTTTAAAAAAGAGTCACATCTATAGACAATTAATTAGAGACACCCATTAAGTATTTATCGGTATTAAACGTGTAATGTGATGTCGCTTGAAGCAGCACAGGGCCGATGTGAGGCTGTTTCCATTAAGTACCGCCTAATTAATGGCATAAATAATTGAGACCCTCATTTTTCTTGGGACCAAAAGAAACACCTACTCTTTCTTAAGCAGTGACCTTTGTCAAGAAAAGTTGACATTTTAGAAAAACTTTGACTCGCACACATAATAGCACTCCCCCAGTCAAAAATAAGATAGTCTTTAGAAGATTAGGTGCTATAAAAATAAGTAAATGTTAATTAGATAAAATACCATATGTCAATGGCAAAACAAAGGCAAGGGCAAAACTGCATCCCAGCGTTAAAGAGCTGAACTCACCACATGGTGGTATTGTCTATACAAGCAAAAGAGGTGAAGCAAAACACAGTATCCAGATGAGCACTAATCATTAGGATATAATCCACAGCTCCTGGGAGAAGCAGACCAGTTTGCACAGAGATTACAGGCTAGCTGCCATTTATTGAGCCTGGGCTCATTCTGCAGAGGAAAAAAAGAAAAGGCAGAGACGGAGGGAGGCAAAGCGCTGATAACAATGGATCTGTGGGCTCTTCAAACAAGCCGCCTCAACCCAAATCCATGCCCTCTTGCATGGGTGTCTGATTATAAGGTTATCCCACCATCCCTGAGCTGCAGTAATTGGATTAGTCTCAGAGATTTGGGAAAATTAACTTCGGCAAATGCTGCACTGCTTCCCTACAAAAAACTCCTTATAGAGTTTTCAAAATATAAATTGAAGCACAATAAAGCTTGTGTCTGAGAAAAAGCATGCACAATGGCCTTGGTTTTTCTGGTGGCATGGCTGAAGTCAACATCACCAGTAGCAGCACGCAGCTGGAGATGGAAGCTGAGACCGGGACAGCGTCTACCCACAGGTGAGGCCTGCTTGCTGGGCCAGACTGGGTGCCAGGTGGCCTCACTGCCAGCAGGCTGGGCTAGGTCTAATCAAGGATGTGGAGCCCAACTGAGCTGCCAACATCTGGTCCCCTTGCACTTGGGTGGCTTAAGGCAAAGCTCTGCTCAGTATGTACATGAGTGACCTTGAAGAGAGACCAGACACTCCATATAAAAAAAAAAGGTTAATGGAATGAATGGAGTCCAAAGAAATTTGAGTGCTTCAAAAGAAATTTCAACGATGGCATCTGTATCCAACATTAAATGGACTGCACAGTCTCTGAGTATAAATATTGCACTTGTACCACTGTCAACACCTCATCACAGCTGCCATTTGTTGATATCCTTTACCTCTACCGTGGCTTAATCATTAGATTGTTCAGCCCTCGGTTCAGTGTGGCAGTCTACTGAGCAGCAATCAACAGTGTTGGCGTTGTGTAAGTGAGAAATGATTGACAGCGTGCCATGGTGTTCCCATTTATTTCTTCTCCGGAGCTGTTTTCTGTCAGAACGGCTATTGATTTTTCCATAAAGTAAGAAAACAAGTACCATTTAGGGGCCAGGGAGGTCAGCAGAAATTAAACCAGAAGATGTAAAGCCTTCTGTCTGTCCCATGTACCCATTACATCAAATGTCTTCTTTTCAAAGGAAACACACGGTGAGCATGGCAAGGCATTGAGAAAGGAAACCTCTAGGCTAGAAGGACTATTGCTGTGGCTCAAACCGTCCATACTTAACCTGGCCAGTTTGAGCGTGTAATTGCATTCACATAAAGTATGTCCAAATGTAGTAATGAGTGTCCAGATGGAAGACAGCCCAAAGGTTGAGTGTGGAACACTTGTCACCGTCAATGGTCGCCGTCTTGGCTATGTAGCTGAAGGGGAGGGGCTTATGAGACTTTTCAAGTTTATGAAAACGGCGGCCGAGGAGGCGGTGGTTACGGCGGAGAACAACAGTGCAACATATAAATGGAAGTACTGATGAAATACCGTTTAGTATAAACGGGGAGCGCATTAAACCATTAATTTTTAGTCAAATGAAAAAAATCAGCAGGTATTTTTGAAAGTGACGCAAAACTCGTGGTAAAATATTGCAGCCCTGATTTGCAGTAAATGTGTAATGTATAATAATGTGCCAGTGTTTGATTTGAGAAAATACTACACTGTCAAAAAGTGCCTTCCCAAAATCCCTAGAAAAAATAACACGTACAGAAAAGTTTTAATTAAACATTAAAATAAGAAAAAAATAATTAAATTTTTAAATAAAGACTTCGCCTACAGAACTCAGTCAGGTCGTTTGCATGGAATTCGGCCGTCTTAACCTGTAGACTGGCATATGGGACAGGGTCACATGACTAAAACATGGCTTTTGATTGTTTTGACAAGGGCAACCCCTTATATTTTCCCATAAGACATCGAATGAATTTCTGTAGGGACTGTGAAATGTGGAAATCCGTAACACTTACGAATGTTCCGTAAGAGCTGGCATGTACAGTATAGAAGTACGGAAGTACATGATTTGAGACACAGCGTTTGCTAATGAATGTTATAATTCACATCTGAAGAAAAATACTCAACCATTCATAAATACGATGACCCTTAAAATGCAAAAATCCTGGTTGACTATCTTTACAATATTGTATAATAATGATATATACCAGTAGAATTAAAAAATACTTTCAGTAAAGTTAGTTTAGTTATTTTTCATGCAGAAATGGTAAATATTTGGTCATTTCAGCTTCTTAAGTCTGTGGATATGCTGCTTTTACTCTTTTATAGCAGACTGACTCTAGGGTGTGTTGGTCCACCAATGTTAGATGGATCACCAACAGCAGGTTCACATTTCTTGTCTGGCTGAAAACTATCAACTGTGGATTGCCATTAAATTTGTTACAGGCATTCATGAACCCCTCAGAATAAATGGTAATAACTTTTGGGATCTTTTAATTTTTAATTTGGCAATATATTCTGGTGATATACTTGGGTTTATAACCAAATACCTGAAAAAGTAAAAACAAATTACATCCGTGTGTTCAGCGCTAATTAGCAAATGTAATGTGCGAACACGCTGAACTAAGATGGTGATAAGGGCAAAGATCTCACTTACTTAGCATCATCAGAATGTTTGCATTGTCATTGTAAGCATGTTCATGTCATCGATGTGGTTTGCATAAGTCTTTTCACTTTAAGCAACGCTGTGCAGCACCATCACTGTAGACTTTTTATGTCTTAAATAAAGCACTTTTTAATACAATTACCTTATTATTGGAAGGTAGTGTCTTGGGGTTTTGGACTGATGGTGTGAAAAAACAAGGCGTTTGAAGATACTAACTTTGGCTCAAGGATTTTTTTTCTTTTCTGTTCGACATTGATTAATAATTAATAAAATAATAGATTCATCAAAACAGGAAATAATTGTTAGTAAATGGCATCTTATACTTGCAAGAATTATCATATTATATAAATTAGAATTACAAAACCTGCAACAATGAACTGGTTTTGGTTCCACCAGTATATTAAAGCTATTTTGCTAAATTAAATGCACACAAGCAGGTGCATTGCAGGACACTGGGAAAGGTCCAGCTTTAATTACCCAACCAAAAACAGGAATTCATTTAAAAACAAATCAATACCACACCAAGTCACTTATTTACTTGTGACAATTTTCTCGAAAGGAAATAATGAGCTGGCAGACGCCCGAAGGCATAACTATCAAAGATCTCTCCCTGGTGATCATTTCAGATATAGGGGATGAGGATGAAAAGACTCTATCATTCATTTTTAATGTCAACTCAATACTATAAAGTGAAGTGGTATGATTGTGATACATTTTTTAGTTTAGTTGAGGACATGCTGAATATTGACAAGTGGCTCAATGAAGACAGGCGGTTATAGATCATCTTAAATGTCGCCTTGCTTAATTGCTTCTGTCTGATAGTAGTTATGATCATGACTTTTATGTTATGCGTTTAACTGCCTTAGTAAGTTTCCATTTAAAGGGTAAAAAGGGCTTTTAGAGTTTTGAACTCCTTTTTTCTGTATGGTTTTAATCCTGACTCTTTAAACAATGACAGGGTTAACATTTGGCTCATTGCACTACTGTACATTGAATGTAGGCTTTTAACAACTGGAACTAATTAGTTTTCACAAAAAATGAACCTATGTTGTAGATGATTTCTATAGGGACCTACTTGTGTAACAATACCATAATGGACAAAGGTTTTGGTTTGAACATAAACACAAAAAGAGGATGGAAATACAAATATCATTCTTAGATTCTAACTGTACCCCTCAGACATGTTCTCATCTGCACCATCTCTGTGTTCCTTGGCCATCTTCCTCTTCCAGCACCCCTTTCCCATCAGTCTGGCTCCTTCAGTCTGTCGGTCTGCTCCCATCCAACCACCAGACCTCTTCTTTGATCCTGGAAGATGCTGCATTCTAGATGGCCTGTGTCTCCGTTTCCCATCGACACCAGAAACCTTTAACTTCTGCTGCAGCCTAATCGTGACATCAGAGGTCATGTGTTTGACCCTCCTCCGTCTCCTGATGGACCGTCCTGCATTATTGTTGGTAAAAGAGTCAGACTCTGGCCAGGATGGCTGCCTAGTCCTGACTGGGCCTCTCATGACAGATCGCCATCGGTAGGTTGAGGTCATGTCGTCAGAGTCACTACAGTTGGCCAAGGAGGCAGTAATGGTTGAAGAAGAGTTCTCTCTGTGTTCTTTGGTCTCATCCAGACTTGACTCTGAGGCCTCGATCCAGCATCGTCTGTGGTCCAGCCGAAAGAGGGAGGATTCACGACAGCGCTTTCTGCCTCTGCGGCGACGGATCTGCCGCCGCTGCTGCAGAGGACTCAAGACCATTTCCTCCCACAGCTCCCCCAACTTACTTTGTTTTGAGGTTTGCTCCAGAGCAGACTCCATGTCCTGCACCAGCTCATCCATCATGGTGCTGCAAACCAAATACAAAAGATGCAACAAAGTTAACTTGATATCCACTAGATTCTGGCTCTAAGAAAAAAAACTCACTGTGTATTTAAACTTCCATGCCTCTCTATTTTTATACAACATATTAGGGTCTCGACACCTAATTTAACTTCATAAAATCTGGAACTGTGTGACAGTTTTACTCAATGGACAGGTGTCTTAGCCTGTCTGTCAAGATGGTTGAGATGTGGCGAGTACATTTGGGATTCTGGCTCCAAGACGGTTAAGTAGTAACACTCTGGGCCGCAGAAAGTACATTTAGAAAAGTAAAAGCAGCCCTTGTTTCTTATATAGTATATATGCAGATGGACAATCAGGGGTGATAGTGGAGAATATATTGTACAGAAAAAAGAAATATATTTGACAGGATATACCATGAGATTATGTATTTTTGTTTACCATATTGTTTCTACCACAATTACGATTATTAGTATAACATATTAGTTTTGGGCAAAGTTGCTAAATCACTTTGTAGGTTTGCATTATGGCAGGATTGGTTTCTATATGGTCTCTGTATCAGAGTGATGAAGTATCTATCTTGATTTGTCAGATGTGTAATATGATGGATTTGCTAAGAAAATCACAGAGTGGCTGTTTTAAATGGCCTCTAATATGATTTTCCAGCATTATAAAGCATCATGAAATTACATATATCTACTTCAATCCCTTTACTGAACGCATATTCATGTTCTGCTGTGGTTACTGCCTGATGAAAATGGTTATATCGGATTCCTGCAAAGTGAACTTCCATGTGTGTAATTACAGAGTATACTGATTTAACATGGCCCATCTAGGAGGAAGCTCTTACTACTTAAACCTGTCAATCTCCAGACCCAAGAGGCTACGGTGTATCAGCGACAGTGTTCTTAAGCAAAACGTAAAAATATTCCAATGCTGGTTTGTTCCAGAAGTCCGGCTGCATAAAATTGAATCGTTCACACCGTGAAATCTTCAACCTCATCTCATATAGGCCTGTATATTATTTATTTATTTTTGTTTGATTTTGCAGAAGCTACAGAAGACTCAAAGCGTCTTCGTTAAGCGCCGAGAAAGCGACTGTGAAGCTGTTCAACATCAGTGCAGCTGAACAATAGTGGCAGGCTGAGCTGCCTGTGTTACATAACACTTCACATGTGAGCTCAGTAATGGACCAGGACGATCATCTCCTCCTGTTAACTATCAGCGAAACGCCCCGTTAGGCAGCGTTTAACACAGTAACTGTGTAATACGCGGTCACGGCTATGGTTATTTCACGTAACTGCAGAAAGAGAGTCCACTGTTTGAGCACTCACCATTCGTTGCTCGTCTTGTTTTGTTTTCAGCACAGCTGAGACATCACACGCACTTCCGCCCTGCTGTTCAGCCAATTAGATCTCTCTGCCTCGCTGTGACGTTCCTGAAAAACAGCCCGCCAAACCACCGCTATGGAAACGCAGACAATGACGTAAACAGAGGCTGCTCAGCTGTAGATAGTACATTTAAATCTTAACAGCCTTACAATCTTGTGACAAGCTGATAAATAATCTGTGTAAACTATCATTCAACTATTTTGTTGTAGGCCTACTAAACTTTTACAGGAATGTGTCTGTGAAACCCAAAAGACTTGACTCTGTAGTAAAGTATTGTATATTTTTTGATTCTCTAAAACGGGCTCTTAGAGAAATAATATATTTTCTTGTGGCATATTAATAGTAATAGTAAAGTAATTCATAACTTTACTTAGTATTGCAAAAAACATTTTTAAAATTTTTGCATTACGTTGTCAAGCACCTACAATATAAGGCACATCATTAAACCCACACAAAGACTTCAATAAGAACAGGTGGGAAAGCAGGTCGTCCACTAATCACAGCGTTGGCGGTTCAGTGCCCAGTTCCTCCAGTTCATATCATCAATGTGTTCTTGGGCAAGGGTAACAATTTTGGATATAACACTAATGCTGGGCTCACACAACAGGAGTTCTAAAATCCTAACCAAATCTGAAATCAGATTTCAACTCACACATAAGAGTCTTGACAGATTATCTTCTGACAAAAGTCAAACATGCACATGCACACTACAAGATTTAATAGGGTGTGTGATGAATGCACTGCGTCGTGTGATCTCTGGAGAAGTGTCACACAAACAAAATGACGATCGGCCAACTTTGCAGTGAGAAAACAAGAAAAAGAAGAAACTAGTGTGGATGAGGAAATGGTTGGGAAGACACGGTCAACATGTATACTGTCAATCCTTGAGAGAGAACTGGAGGTGAGATTTTATACTGTTGGTTCAATATCTTCCAACAGAAGCTATATGCTAGAAAATGTTAGCCTAAAAGGCCAAAATGCTTACTGTTGCTTGGCAGCACCATCAGCTGCACCGGGATGTCTCTCTCATGGACTATAGTGATATTGCTCAGACAGTTCCCATAATCATTCAGATTTTATATCAAATGGGCCTATGTCTGAAAATTATTGGGCGGGCCCCGATGTGTCCACGAGCAGATTGGGAGGTGTAAGATGTGTTGGATGGATCTGTCCCCCCGTCCCATCTCCTCTCTCTACATTCACAAAGTAAAGTGCATTTCCCCTCCCCTTGTAGAATGTAGAATGTTCAGTGTTCCTTTCAAAGAATGTTCAGTGTCTTAGCTGTGTTACATCTTTACATCCATGCCAACATTCGGAGGCGGGGTGTCTCAGAAAACGAGAAATCAAATCTTTTTCTTTTTTTTAAATTCACTCCACCCTTTTTGGCCACAAACAAGAAAACACCTTATATTTCAATTTAGATTTTTGTATTTTGAAATGAAAAATCAAATAACCACGTTTTTCGTTTTTCTTTGATATCCGTGTTCTGAAACGAAAATCAAATTACCAAGAGATACACAGACCCTGTACCTTTTGCGTTACTTGCTCTGAACTGTAGCGAATTTTTTTTTTTTTAAATGCACAGATTAGTGGGATGTTACAGTAAGACACTGAGGCACTTTGCTGCAAAAGTTTGGGCCGTTGCCTTGCACAATACTTCTGGTGCCATCTATGTGTAAATGTGTGTGACTGGATAAAACCGCTATATACAGTAGATACAGTCTATTAACTATTTACCTGCAAAATAGCGACATAGTTGAGTCAAGCCTCCTATGACAGTTTTAATGGAAATCAAACTAGGTAGGATTTACATAATCTTAATAAATGCACATGTATGTAACATTTATCATCAAATAATATCCCAAACCATGTTACGTTTGTGATTAGTTGTAGATTACAGTAATTCTATTACCTCCACACATTTTAAAACAATAGTGCTTTAGTAAGTGTTTCATGATGTGTGACATCTCCCAATAATGAAGAATTGTCTCTCAAAGCCAGAGTGCAGCTGAATGAAGCAAAAAAGTCATTTACTATTTCTTTCATCTCTCAGATGAAGGCAGCCCAAATAATAAAAAAAAGTCTGTAAAAATGAGTACAAAAGCCCTTTAATCTCTCTCATCTTCCTCTTAATAACTGCAAATTTCCCCTTGGGCCCATGGGAGAGGGCCTCTCTGTGCCGCTGCCACCTTATCTGTCGCCTCCACATTTCAGCATGCTGAACGGCTCCCTCAGTACCCAGCCCCCGGCCTCCTCTCACCGGGGCCTGTGGGGAAGCTGGGCTCCTGGGCCCATCATTGTTCTGGCCAGGGAGGAAAGTCCAGAGAGAGCCCTGAAAGCCGGAGAGTGGGAATGTAAAAAAAAAACTTGAACCACTGCTTCATTAAGTGGCAGCCTTTCACAAGCAAACATATCAGAAACAGCCCCCTTTCAGAGGCAGTAATTAGTAATTTGGAAACCTTGCCCCCTCAGGATATACAGTTTCAATTTAGTCAGCAGCTTTAGATTCCTAGGCACTTAATATTCATTGTTTCAGTCATCTTCCCAATTTCTCAACGACCATTGTATAGTCTTTCACTGGCGATAAAGTGCTTTATCTTTCATGTAATTCTTTTCAATGAGCCCTTTTCAAGAGAAGTTAATTTTTATAAATAATTTTTTAAAAGGATTTGCAAAGAATATGGGGGATATGATATCAAAGTGCTCTTCAGGAAGTTCCAGGCCGAGCTTTTGCTTGATAGTTTAAGTCTGACTAAATAGCGTATGGGAGAAGTTCTTGCAACTTTACGGGAAGTTACATTGCAGAGGAAGCCCCTGCTTCAAAAAATAAAGTTTAAATAGTTGTTTTTGACATTTGTCTCTCTGTGATGATCTTACATTTACCGTTATTGTACGAAAACTGACTTGTGAATGTATTTGTACGTAATTATTTGCATGTGTTTGTGTTAACATCCTATATAAATCCTTTGCATGGATTTTACTGGCGAATGTTTGCAAACTGCTTCTTAAGCCAAACCACATATCATACCTCAGGGGGGAAGCCTTTGTTTCACAATGCTACCATTTCCATTCATTTCAATCAACATTGTCTAACTGAAATAATTGATTTTTGCGTCTTCTCGAGGAATGAAAAACGCTTGTGATTAAACATTTGTCTCTAAATCTGAATTCCAAGATCGCCATCAACATCTGAGAAAAATAGGCAACTCATTAAACCAAAAAAAAAAAAAGTAGCTATGATGTGAAAAGAGGAGGCAGGGAATGAAATAATGAATAGAGTCCAAAAGAGCTATCTTTCCTAGGCAGAGCGCCACTAGGGATGCAAACTCTCAGCCACCAGAAATGAGCTACCTATCTGTGAAAAGAGTGACTGCTCCATCCTATTTGATTTGGCTCCCCTATCATCTCTTAAGAAGATGTCAGCCTTGCTTCTTCTATTGCTCTGAGCCTTTATCAACCCAAAGACGATTTCCTTGCAAAAAAAAAAAAAAAAAAAAGGAGGGGGAGACGCATTTCAGTGCCTTTCAAGGAGCAACACTAAAGAATGAGTGTTATGCGATAAAAGAGGGTTGTTAAATAGATCTGTCTATTTGTATGGTAATAATGATCGCTTAAAGACTCTGGGATCCGTGACTTGTAGAACAAGGAAACAAATCTGTATTCGGGTATTGTGTTAACATAACTCTCCAAACGACCTTGTGAAACTTTCGTACAGTAAAAAATGAGTTGGAAATTCAAGTTTTTCTTGTCTTTGTCTGTATCATTCTTTTCCCCGTTCCTTTTAGAGTGGAGAAGTCCCTGCATTGTCAAAGCTGCCGTCGCAAACTACTGGAGCTCTCTGCATTTTTAAATGATCTTTGTCAGAGACTTTATTGGCTTGATTTAAAATACTCATGTAGTATTATGAATTTATGTGTGTGGTACTTCAATATATTTAGATTCTTGTGTTGCTGTGGGTTTGAATTCCTGATCTTTGGTACATATCAGACACCCTTGCCTTCTGATTGTCAAAAAGCCAACCCTGAGGTCTCTAATAAGGATTAAAAGGCTCCAGTTCTCTCTGGCCTGAACTAATAGCAAAATTGTCTAGAAAGCTGGCCCATAAACCTCAGGGGCATTTTTGTTGTCAAGCAAATCAAACAGTAAGTGTGGTTTGTTTGTTGTTCTGCATACCTGGAGACCCCCTGTACATTGTTTCAGGTGCATCCCTGCCACAGGTAACCATGTACACCTGATCTACTATGGGATTTTAAATGTATCAGTTGATCCTTTATCTGTTCTTTTAATATCCGCATGGTGTTTCTGTCCAAATAACAAAGAGTTAGGCCCAATTAAGTCTGCCAGGGGTTTGAACAAATACATACATATATGGACACAGTGGTGTAGAGTTATGTAGTTGTTCTAAATGGACATGACAAGAAGATATTGTAAAATATTAAGCAGATGGTAGACTGTTCCTGGTTGATGAGAGAACGAATGACACAAGAGCCAACACTCAAGTAACTGCTCACAATGCATGAGGATCACTGGTACCTGTTTATGATACTGGATTTTAAGATGCATGGCATTCATTAAGCCATGACTGAAAGTCATCACAATGTTAACAAAAGGGGAAAATGATTTGTGTATCCGCTTATTCGAATCTGTTCCTGAATCTAAAGGGTTCCTCCTTTGCCCGCGCCGCAGCCGAGGCACATGAGCAGCATTCAGGGTGTACAGAAATCCTTAAACGTCTCACCACTTACAAAATTACGACCACGTCCGTTTTGTGTTTATCCCTCACAACTGCATTGCTCTCCACAGTGCTTTACTGCTGAACTGAAGAGGAGGTGGAGGGGGCAGCAAACTATACATGGCCCTCCAGGCCCCGGTGTGGAGAGCACTAGAGGTAGATTGATTAGCCTGCTCAGTCTGGCTGATTAATCAGAGCCTGTTAGGTGGAAACGAGCACCATTTATGGCTGATTATCCTCCCACAAGGCATAATCTTAAGGTACAATCCACAATTGAATTTTTCTACTTCAATTTAAATCCAGCATTTTCTCCAATTCCTTGTTTTATTGTGAAAACATTGCTTGGTTTCATGACGTTTCACATTACTGCTCTTGGAGCTTAGTTACCACATGTGATTTCTAACAGCCTGAACCCTCTTGATCATCCAAGACTTTGTCACTTAAAGAGGACACATCGGCTTTAGTGGCTAAAAACCAAGAGAAAGACAAGTGATAAAAATAAAATATTAGTTAAAAAGCTTTTCAACTCATACTAAAGTCATTCTAAGGAATTCAAAAGGGGTGACGTAAACACACATGGAAATTCTAAGTTTTTTCATTCCATGACGTGAATGTGAGATTTCTAATTTCATGTTTTTCTTATTAGAATGATATGTGATGTTCTTTAAAGGATGGTGAAAATGAGAGAAAAAAAACCTACCTACCTCTCTGGTTTCTTTTAAAATGGTTTTCCTTGCTATAAATTGTGTTTAAATAATATTACTGGATTTCATGTAAAGCACTTTGAATAGATTTCATGTTCTTAAGTGCTATATAATATTTGGATGATTGATTGATCACTTAAATTATTTTTCAAGCAACAATTTCAAAACTTTACAGGTTCTGTTCTCTCAAAATTTTCAGAATATTTCTGCGCTGTTGGTTGATATTTGAAGGAAATTATTTTATCCATCAGGCTGATCAATTAATGAAAAGCTAACTGACAGATTCATTGGGTGAAAATAAAATGCAGTTTCAGCCAGACCTCCTTGGTTCTATATAGATAAACCCTCAGTGACTGTTTTTACACTAACTCTAAAACACTAAAGAACCAAAATAACTATGGGCTCTCCTCCAGTAACAATAAAGAAAGGCTTTATGCAGTGTGTCTGACCTTTTACATGGGAGTGAGCCTGATATTAGTAATGCTGACACTGTCAAATTGAAAAGTGAACACCTATCAACCTGAGGACAGTTGAAATCACCGCTCCATCTTGTAAGGGTCATTTTCAATGGAGCTAGACCAGTGTGACACAGGACTTTAACTTTCCTCTCTATCACTACCACCATCTATGGAACAGAATCCAAGTGTTACTAACAAGGATGAATTTTTTGTTTGGTCTTATCTGTGTATGTTATGTGTTTTACCAGCAGACACAAATTCTCACAGGTTTCTCTCTAAACAGTAGGAAAGCAATTCTCTGTGACGGCACCTTTGTCTTTGTTCACACCTCACCTCATGCTGCTGTCCAGCCATGCATCCAAAGCTCAGCTCCGGAGTGGCCTTCCCTGGTCTGGTCACCCGATTCCATTTATCTGCTGGGATAGCTATAAAAATCTGTCATGAGGAGGGTGGCTTTTTTCGTTCGGCTCAGCCCAGCTGGCAGATTGAGAGCCCCCTGTAATGCACAAGTCTGTTTTTATTATTCTTGCTGGGGGAACACTATTTCATCAAGTGCATGATTCCACAGAGAAGAGGAGACAGCCCCAGCCCGGCTATATTTCTTCCAATCAAACATTCCAAGGGGAAAAAATGAGTGGGTGCCATCAAATCCCAGAATAATGCTGCCAGATTTTATGTAAAAAGAAGGACTGATGGACAAATACAGGAAGGCAAGACAAGTTTAATGACGTGTGTTCAGGAGCTGAGATTGGAAAACTGACAGAGAAAAGCAGCCTCTTTGCTGGAATATAAATTGTTGTGCGCTGTAAAAAGGCTTTTATCTGGAGTGAATATGGGACGAAATACGCAGGTCAGGGTTAAGTCATTTTCTCCGGCAAGTTAAGCGAATAATGAAGGCGAGCCCACGCGGAGAGGAGCACTGCTACTGCTAGTTTGTCTTCATTTATTATGCCAAATCTCATGATTTTGGCGTTGGCGCAGTGAGTGCTCTGGCGCGCACCGGTGGACGACATATCGCTTAATTTACACAAGGTAATGAAAGCAGGGAATGGGGGGACAAAACAATTTACCTGCTGACACGGGAAGAAGTGATTTGCGAACATGCGTGGCGAGTGAAAGAGCAGGCAAAGGGCCAGGCCGAGGCATGGAAGAGGCGCAGAGATAGGGATGAGGGGAAGAAAAAGGGGAAGGCGGGGAAGGATAAAAGACAGGAAGGCTGTAGGGAAAAACAAAAGGATGAAAGTGACAGATTCAGGCTTCGGCCTCTGTACATCAGATGATGGCTTCAATGAGGCAACAGAAAACTCTCACTGTGGGTCTCCCTCCCCCCATAACCACAAAAATACACACAATCAGGGGCCGAAATTGACCTCAAATCTGGAGGGCCTGTGCTGACAAAGCCCTTGTTTTACTCCTCCTTTCCTGCCCAATTGTAATCACTTATCAGAGAGCCACTTGTGTGCAGGGACAGGCAGCTTTAACAGGTATGCCTCACACTGAGTTTTTGCTGACCAGTTCGGTGAGCATGCATTTGATTGAGTCATATTCGGAAATTTCTTGCAGAGTGGAAACTGGCGTCATTTCAGACTGAACAGGTGAGGTTTATCTGCCCTTCGAAGATGTCGCCCACCAGCATAATTTGCTCTGTATCCACATGTATTATAATCACCGCAGTTACCTTATTAGAATTACCACACACACGAGTCAGGTCTAAATTAGCGCCTTTGAAAGCCAATCACTCCACAGTATTGATGGATGTCCTGTTAATGTTCATGATTGGCCATTCCCCTGATGGCCTGTGACACAAACAGGAAGAAGAAGAAGAAAAAAACAGTCTGCCTGTGACTCCCCGACAATATGGCTGGAGGAGTACTGTAATTTTCCAATCACTAACCCTTCAGGTCAGGCCGCTCCTTAGGGCAGCAGGATCAGATGAGCTCCGGCATTTTCTTTTGTCCAAACACTATTTGTCTGCTCACAGGAAGAAAAACAATCAGGGAGCCAAGAGAGACCTGTTTTTTTTTTGTTTTTTTTTGGTCTCTCTGGAGAAGGGCCAGCGCCACAGCGGGAGGAGGGGTTGGAGGTGGTGGGGGCAGGAATAGTGGGGTGACACAGATAACCAAGTCACCCCCCCCCCGCCCCTTTTCGCCTGCTGTGGGCGGTTGGTTCTGTTGATGATGAACAGGGATGCTGCTCAGCACCGGGTCCCTGCTGTCAGGGCTCTCAACAGGATGAGACAGAGAGGGGAAGTGTCGCTCTCTGTGGGCCTGCTGGGTCAACCTGGACTCTGCTGAGTCCTGCTGCTTGAGTATTCACAACAAATCAAACACCATAACACCCATCCCTCCCTGAGCACTGCCACACACACACACACACCCCCAGACAGGCCTCTCTGTCTGGGAGAATGTGTCAGAAAACACTGCATCTGGATACCTTTAACTGTGAAGCGTTGTGGGCGAACGTCGACTGATATTTAGGCATTTTCAGTGTCAGCTCTCCTGGTAAGAGAACAAGTCCTTGCGCTGTGGTTATACAGTGCGTGGAGAGCACCCCCGCAGCCTCTCCCACCCTCCCCTGTCCGCAGCCCTCACCACAGGCTTATATCCCCTCCACAATGAGAGGTGACAGTGAACAGTGGAACTCGTCGGTGTGAATAACACACAGTCATGCTTGGTGAGACACTCTGGTGGAGCGCAACAGTCACACACAATGGCGCACACACAGAGGCGCAAGGGCCCAGTGGTAGACACGCTGTCAACCTCAGTGCGCTGCCTTCCATTACAGCTTAACTGAGGACAAATTGAGCAATCTGATGGGTTAAATTTGACGTGTGTGCTCGCCTGACCTGTGTTTGTTGTACAGTATTACTTTCCACACTTCTGTGGGCCGAAAAACAGTGAGCTACAGGACATAGATGAACTCCTAATGAATGCAATTAACATAACACGCCGTCTCAGATCAAAATGAAGGTCAGTGGCGTTTTTTTTTTTGTTTTTTTTTACTCTGCTGAGCTCACGTTACTGTGCCATCAGGTCTGTTGTAGCTGCATGACCCTCGGTGATTGTGCTGTTCTCTTGAGTCTTGCAGTGTCCTTCAACGGCACCTTATAAGAGCAGTCCCTAACACATGCAGTGGTCAGGCTTAATTTACCCACTTTCTCTGTCCACTGCCCCATCAGCATATAGTATCACATAACTGCTAATGGGCTAATGGAGGAAGGAGAGAGGGAGCAGGAGAGACAGCGATAGTTAGGGAAATGGAGCTAAGGTTCATCCAAACATTTAATAACTTATCCAATCTGGAGCATTCACCTCTTACTGGGCTAATTATATCATTTAACTTGCCTGAGAGAGGGGGCCAGCGTGGATGCTCCCGACTTACAGTGTCATCACATAATTATGACTTATGCCAGCACGGCCTCACAAGCTGGATGAAGTCGGCTTGCCATAAATTTTAATGATCGCTTAGACAATGCGAACGTTCACAGGGCTTCCGTAGAATTAGCGGGGAAATATGGATGCCGTCACACGGGAAAGCCGAGTGAAGGTGGATGGAGGGGAGAGAGGTAAATGGAGAGGGGGAGGTTTGCCACAGGAAGCAGAGGGAGGAGATGTTTGTGTGTTATGTTTGGAGAAGGTGAGTTTAGACTTGGCAGACAGCAGCTTGATTGTTTGGGATCGGGTTCTGTGGTCACCGGGCTGCTGAGAGGACAACGTCAGGCCTCTCAGAGGGCTAAACACCTGAGTATAGTCTGCTTCAATGGAAAAACAGCAGCTGACATTCAATGCTTACAGCCAAGTGCTGACCTCATTCTGCGAATAAAACACACTGGACGGAGGAGGAGAAAGCCTTGCCGCGTCAAATATGGAAAATCGATGCTTTATTTCACAACACAGCAGAAGTTCCTGATAACTTTCAAAAGTTGGAATAAAAGAGAAGGGAAAATAGATGGAGCTGAAAAGGGTTGAAGCTGTAAAATGGCTAATTAGCCCTCTATGATTGATCATTGTGGGAGCACACATTGGGAGGTTTGAGCCTCCTGAGCTTAAATAGTTTTCTGCTAAAATAATTTTACATGTCTGGCGTAATTAAGAAGTGTTCTGTGACCTCTGAGTCTAGCATGTGGAAATCTTTTTACAAGTCAACCAGGGCTCATTATATAACTTCTTCTTTTTTTTTAATAAGAAAATGTAGCTTAGCATTAAACGTTTAAGTGTGAACTTATACTACAGAATGGAGAAAACTGGTTTCAAGATGCCAGGGCTCAGTTATTCTGGAGAAAAAAAAAAGGTAAAGGTAGAGCAGTCGGCGGAGAAGCTGATCTCCCTTATACTTAATATTAATGTCTGTTTTGTGGCTATCCCATTTCAGAAGGACTCAGCTCCTGCAGTGGAGCGATTGAATGACAGAGATTACCTGTTTGGAAAGCCCCACGAGACAGCTGATTGATAATGCATGACACAAAAATGTTTTTGTTTACCCACATATATGGCTTTGAGGCAGGTCTCAGTTTCTTGTTTTTTTTCTTTAGAAACCTGATTCTCCAGACTGAAGTGGATTGAGGGGAGAGTTACAGGTCAGGAGGTCTCGTCTGAGAGTCGATTGTGGCGTCTGGCTCCTGTAGGTACCCGTACCTTCCCGACCACGGGGGCGATCCACATCATATTCATCCCGTTCAGCCCGTGTTGTCCTAAAGGGGATGTAACTAGAAAACATAATCTAGTGCCACAATTTCATTCCTTCTGCAGCATTAGATTAGATTGAAACTTCCCTGCACACTTTCCTGAGGCTGTCAAATGAGCTGTCAGTCATGTGTCAGTGCAGGCCCCTGCTCATCTGCTCTAATACATCACACAACCTTTTATATGGATCAGTATGAGTGGGACTCTCTGCACAAACGCCAGCAGCTCCTTCGCTGTTATGGTGTTGATTGATAACATTTCCTCAGCTCTTCACACTTGTGCCCATTTGTATAGCTGGTTGGAGAAGGGCCCCTGGTGTCCACTGACATCTATGGTGCCCATCATCACCTGGCAGACAACATGACAACAGCCCCGGAAACACGGCAATTCACTCTGATAGATGCCAGGAAAAGGACAGCTTTTCATTCATAAAGTACAGCGTGACAGCCACTGACAGATCACCTGTACCACATACTGATATTGTTTCCTTCCTGAACAATGACAGCAATATGGGAAAGTAGCTCAGGTGCCACTCGAAATTAAAGATGTCGTCTATTAAATCGGCTATTTAACTCTCATATTACACAGTTAATAAATGTTTATTGCTCATTAGCGTGTCCATACAGTTTTAATGCTTTAGAAGTCCTCAGTGTTGAGATCAGTGATGGGAATCCTGAACCTGTTTTTGCCTACCATCACATTGGCCAGGCTAATGGCCACTTGGCACATAAACAGATATCCATCCCAATCTCAGTATCACTAATCCAATTGAGGTAACCTGCTTGGCAAGAGAGGGACTCATCTGTCTTTACTGTTCATTAATAAGGTCCCACCTCGAGCTCTGCGCCCATTCACATTCCTTCAGATCGGACTGAAAGCAAACCCGATCACTGAAACCCTGGGTCTGTGCTGGAGATTCAGCAGAAAGGGGGTGAGGGGTGGATAATCGCTTCTGAGATACATAATCACTTCTGCGTGGAGTAAAGTATCAGAAAATATGAAACCTCCCGAAGGAATTAGCTACATATTTTCAGAGACAGTATAAAAAAAAAACACAATGCAGGTATGCGATTCAGTTCAATATCATGACGACTATGTTTTGTTTTTTCAAGCCTGTCTCTGTCCTGAGTAAAGAGCCTTCATGAGATTTTTTTTTTCTTTCCATGGCAGGGCTTTATGTCTAGCGGTGGAATGATAGTAATGTCTCTAATCTTGTTACATTGCACACAGAATTGTCTTCCATGTTAATGATGGACCGGCCCCCTCCCCGCTCCACTGAGATGCTTCCTTTCAATTTGTGTACTGTCATCTCCCCGCCACGCGCTTGAAATTGATGCACCCTCTTCCTTTTAATTAAATCAAAAGACAGTCGGGGGTCTAAGCAGGTGGGGGACCTGCTACTGCATACAGCCAATCACAAAGACCTGGCTGACTCCAGGACAAACCGGGGCTGCTCCTGTTTTTCTCTCTGTATGTAACTATGTGTTGTCAAATTATTCTAAATATTCAGTTGGCATAAGTTTTAAATTATAAGCACAAAATGGACTTCACATAAGTTAAACTGCAATTTTGCAATTTATATGATGTGTTTTTGTCAAGAAAAAATAGTTTATTTAAGGGTCCACTATCTAAATCTCTTATAACATTGATTGCAGTCAAACAGCCAGTGGTCATTTCCCTGGTAAATATATAAATAAATAACAATCCCAGGAATCTTTCTCAGGTAGGTTTGCCCTCGGGCAGAGCAGGAGCCAAAGTCTAAGAAATAAGAGCGTAAAATTCCCACACATTAGAAGGCAGATAATTGGATTTCTGGTGTCCTGTACGGTGGGCGGTGTGGTTCCTGCAGCTGTGACATTATCAAGGTAACATAACCTGAAGGCTGCGGTGCAGCACAGGCCCCGCAAGGCCTGTCCTCCAGTTCCACATCACTGCCTGCTTGGCTATTCATCCTGTGGACCCTGCAAATGAAATTATGGGAGGAAGAGCAAAGGACATTCTTTGGGAATTAATCCCATTTATGCCTAAAACCACTTCAGATTTTTATAGTGAGGCCCTCTTTAGATGTAAGACGCATTTACAATTAGACAAGGCCTCAGGACGACTGAAAGAAATACTTTGTGTGTTTTGAGTTGTTTTGTGGGTAATTTGTAGACACAGACAGGATATAGGAAAGCTGAGAGAGAAAAAAATGAAATGCTGAAACTTAAATACTGTTCTGAAAAAGCTGTCGTTATTTGACCGAGGTGTTTGCATGATCCCTTCATTTAAATATTCTAACATGGACAACAACAAACAGATGAGAATACATTAATTAACAGAAGCCTAAATTATTAAACATTTTTAATTGATTATTAAAAATGTTCATTTTTCTCAAATCATTGCCAATTATAAGAAGTGGACATATTATTGACACTTACTGTGATCGCTGCAGTCAAATCCCATTAAGCACTGATCCAAGCAGTTCTGCACGTGTACAGTCCACTAGTTTGATTTCTGTAACATAAAAACAACAGCATACAATAATATAATAAAACTCTCATGTCTTTTAATAAGATATTGTGCAGATATCCCTAAAATTATTTGTTAAACATCATGCTGAAAATCCGAACTCTGAAACCACAGCTCTAAACTACATCAACTCACTATGGACAAGTTTATACACTGACTTTATATTTGTAGAAATATTATGGCCATTACTTTGACAGAGCAATTTTAAAACAGATAAATTCAGAATGAATGAGAGCAATATTTAGGGTAGGAAATCAAAAAATAAGATTACACCATCAGTTTGTCTGATATATTCTATAAAGGCTGTTTTTTATTTGTTTTATATGACTGATTTTCTGTGGATATTAGAGCTTTGGTCTCACAGGTCAGAACTATTTATTATTTTTAAAAATGTGCCCCAACTTTGAAAAATCTTCAATGAATACTATTTTGTGTCGCAGGGTAGCACAGAACACGTGCAGCCTCTCCTGCACTGCCTTAAAATGTGGAAATCTCCACGACTTGGGTCCAAATGTCAAAATGCCTGCAATTAAGTTGCAAAAAAAGGCTTACTGTTTGTAAAAGTGATGTTTCCGTCTTACTTGTGATACAGACGCTTTAAATCTGTTGCTTTCTTGTTGTAATATTCTGCTTTTTAAACTCTGTTTTAGCCGCACAGCCACAGAAAGCACCTGACATCAATTAGCCCGTCTGTTTGCTCTCGCGACGCACTGCAGATAAACACTGCCCCCTAGTGACGTCACGAGCACACAACTGTTCAACTAAAACATAATCCCAACATTATTTTGAAAATCTGCAGACTTAAACATTTTTTGAACTCTTAATTTACTTAAGATTTATACAGCTGTGAGACTTTATTAGCATATATGTAAAATAGAAAATATACTTATTTGTCAAATAAATGATTCCTGTTTAATGTTTAACCAGCTAGACTCAATAATTAAAATACAGTTCAGTTTCTTATTTGAATCAACTACTGCTTACACATCAATTTTCTTTTCTTATACTTAAAGAAAATGCCTATTATTTTCATTGCTCTGTGCAAAACATTATATTAATGGTTTATATTGTATCTCCTCATTTTGGCCCCATATCTTCATATAAATTAAACACATGCGTTTATCTTAAATCTTGAGATACAAAGCTCAACACACACACACACACACACACACATACACACACACACACAAGCAGGGCTGAGCGACAACAGCTCCTTCACTCTCCTCATCAAGATCAGCGCGAACTACAGTCAGAGATAAGAGGGCCCAAACACACAGACACAGACACAGTGCATACAGTACACAGACGCATACTATACATATAAACACACAAACAAACACATGCACGCCATAACAACCTCCTCAGGCAGCCTCGGAGCTCAGTCAGGTCCCTGCCATTATCCCGTCCTCTACCCTAAACACGCAGTTTTAATTTCTAAGCTCTGATTAGCTGATGATTGCATGACAGCCGCCGACCAGGTTCCCTTTTCGCCCGGCTCCCAGACTGCAACTCAATCATGCCCAATTAGTGGGTCCCCAAACACTCTCTCTTATTAGAGGACTCATAATCGACTCATTGTGTCCTGATTTGGCAAATAAATCACTCTGGAGGCTGCTGACTCCCCTCCTCCCCCCCTTCCCTTCCCTCTTCCCCACCTCTATCACCCTGTCTTTCAATGCCCACTTCCCTCCTTTTCCTTGTCCAGGGGTTCAGTGACAACGTTTTCAGGCGTGCATTTCATTGGAGCTGACAGTTTGAGCAACGCCGGACTCCTTTTTCTTATTCCCTCTGAAGAATGAAGAATAATTTAGTAGCTATAAGGCAAGGCAGGCGGCATGCGGGTGTCCTTGTCCTACAAGGTTAAGAATCCATTCCATTTGAGCAAGAAAGGAGTGAATTAAAATAAATGATGGCCAGATATTTATTGCGAGTTTGTAGATGAAGCCAAGTCACTCCAGTGAACCAGTGGGGCCTGGGCTGCCAGTGGCTCAGTGCATCCAAGTGACCTCCTTACCTCCTCCTGCCGAACTGGGGAATAACACTCAATGTCACATTACTCCTATCCTGCATTTGATACATTTATTTATATCCTTATATATTCATATCTGTAAATGCATGTGTTGGGGACATTAGGGTGAAACGTCAAATGAGATAGCAGGACATATATGAAATGATCTGGTTGGGGGATGCTAAAAATAATTATAATTTGATTGAAAGAGAAGTATTCCTGGGAAAATTGAGCTTTGGAGGCAAGGACAAGGAGAAGCTGAATGAGACAAGAAACACGGTGACACACGTCCTTCAGTCTGGAGACGCAAAAAACTGAAGGCCGCTGTGACATACACAAGATTAGTTATATGGTTGAAGTAAAAGCAAGAGCCATAAGGTTCATTAATCAAATCTTAGCACTTCACATTAACAGTCGCTAATGGCCTTTAAAATTCATTCAAAATATTCCTTCCCAGAATTCATAGCTACATACAGTTCCTTGGGACAGAGATCCAACAGGAGAGCTTTACAGACTCAGCAGGTGAACCAGCTTTAGCCTGGGGGGGGCTTACGGAGGACTGGGAGCCCTGTGATGTTGCATGAGTTCAAGAAACCAGTGGACTGTGATGTAGTGGACCCAAAGAGGAGCTTCAGCAACGTCCCACTGTGGCGGTGAGCTCCCTGTCGAGGCTCAAACAGCTTCTCCTGCAGCGTCCGATCCTGTGAAGGAACCTCAGGATGCTGCTTTCCTTTGTCCAATCCAAATTGGGCCTTTCCTCCTCCTCCGCTCTACCAGAGCTGTGGTTGGTGTGGGTGTCTTGAGTGGTCATTAGTCTCTGTTTACAGTGGAAATAGCCTGGCCAGCTGGCATGTGACGTGTGATGTGCTGCACTGAGGTCTACCACTGTGAGACCCCCGTGGCAGAGTTCTGAAGGACCAGCAACCCCCTTCCCCAGGCAGGCCGCAGAGACCATGGCGAGCCCTCGGCAGATGGAGCCTCCAGCGTTTCCCCGTCTTTCTCCTACCAGAAAAGGAGAGGTGGAGCGAGCGAGCGCTGGAGGTGGGACTGGCCCTGGCCCCCATCACAGATGCCAGAAGAAGGCTGAGACTCTAGTGAGGTCCTGCTGAGAGGGTGCTGGGCCGGAACAGGTGCAATCTCAGCCCCTCGATCCCTACTGTCAGCATCTCAGTGGTGGAGCTTCAGCTCTCTTCCTGTCCTCGCTCCTTCTCATTCACACAGTTGAGAGGTGTTGGGGGGGGGGGCTACATCCAGCCCCTCCCTCCACCACCCAGCAACAAATCCAGACTCCAAAAAATCCCAAGCAGACACAGTTATCTTGCTGCCTTGTGTCTTCCCTTCACTAAGTTCAAAGTGTGGTAGCAGAAGTGTGTGACCCTCAGAGGTTGTGTTGTGGAGTTGTGTTGACTCAGGTGTTTTCCTCTAATGGCTATGATAAACTCTTCAGCGACCTCGCCACAGCTGAGGGGCCAACACAACCATTCTCCCATCAGCCCTTGCTTTATTGCCAGTGGCTACAAGACAAAGAGGTTCTGCTGTATACCTGGCTGTGTACGGCAACCTGCATGATGGAAAGAGTTTATGACGGCGGGGGTGGCTGGGTTGGGGGGCCAATAAGCCACCTTGACCTGTCCCCGCTCAGAGGACCTTGGTGAACCCCGTCCCATTGCCCCCAGCCCCACACAAGCGACCTGGCCACTCCAACGCCACTGAGTTATTATCATAATTTCCTAGAGAGGCATTGCAGGGCCCCCACGACTAGAGAGGCATCCGTGTTTTACAGAATGTTTTGTGTTTTATTGCCTTTAAGTCACTCGTAGGCCGGCGGAGAGGGCCCACAATGATAAGAAAACCAGTCATGTGAAAAATGAAGGGCCTCGCGTGCAGGACTGAGAGGTGAAGCAGGGAAATAATAAAATACATGACAAATGTGAAGCTGGACTGTATTTCATTTTCAAACCCCCATCTCACCATTCAACCCTCAGCTGCACTTAAAACATATGAGGGGAAAGCAGGAAATAACAATAATGAATTCAGACAATCTCACTGTTACAAAAAGAGAGGAAGC
Source organism: Chaunax sp. Z400 (assembly GCA_037577475.1). Taxonomy (NCBI): domain Eukaryota; kingdom Metazoa; phylum Chordata; class Actinopteri; order Lophiiformes; family Chaunacidae; genus Chaunax; species Chaunax sp. Z400. The sequence continues at coordinate 14,523,346 of CM075194.1, read as the reverse complement.
TTTTTTTTTTTCCCCCATCTCATGGCTTACACTAAACAGTCTCTCCCTCCTGGGTACTTTGACAACTTGACGACCATTAAGATGCCCAGGGGCATTCCAAGCTGCCACCGTCCCGGCCATTTCATGTCTGAGCCCACCTGAGGTAAACAAAAAGGACTTGGAGCTAAAGAGAAAGGGAGGGGGAAATAGCACTGACAAAAATTAAAATGCTTTTCAACCCGTCAAACTTTTAGGTCTTAAAAAATCCCTCTTTTGTAGACTAATTCCCCCTCCTCTCCCGTCGCCCTATGCAGGTCTTTAAAGGTGCAAAATAACTACCGAAATATAAAACATCTTTTTAATCTAGCTATTTCAAAAGCAAATCCCCTTTTGATCAAAAAATGATATTGACCTGACTGCCTTAGTTGTGTGGCAAGGATTACTCCTTTAAACTTGAAATATCATAAAGTCTTTGTGGCAAATCAATACTGATGCTGCTTTTTAGGCTCGTTTCAATGGGCACAAGATCCATTTGAATATTGTTGACATAGTTGAGGCAGATATGATGGTATGATATAAATTAATATGTAAAACATGACCTCCTCCTGGCTTAGAAAAAGGTGATCTCTTTATTTTCATAGCTTTTTAAGCTGCTAATAATCCCCTCATGGCCGATTCATGGCCCCTGACTGATGCAGTGGTGGCCACGTAAGCAACAGGGAACCTGGAACAGGCACACGGCTCCTGGTGGAATGATATGGGCCTAATATTCCTTGAGCTTTAGCGTGTCTGTCCTCACCCGTCACTCTGTGTCTACGGGGCCCCGACATTAGGCCCCAGCTATCTCCACATCTCCCCATTTTCTTTAATTACACCTCAGCATATTGCTTTTGGGCCATATGGAAGGTAGATATTGAGACCAGATAAGATGTATAAACTTCTGTCAACACCACAGTATATTAAGTAGAGCTGGAAGCATATTATCTCTATTCTATCCTTCCAATTAGCGCCCAATATCAAAATACATTATGACAAGCCTGTCGACAAGGAGCAGGAAAAAACATTTTATTAATGTGGCCTTCCTCCACTTTTTATTAAAAGTGTATTACTTCCTTGCATTTGTTATCTTTGCCACAACATGAATAGCCTTTTCCACCAGGGGAGCTAATAAAAATGCAGATAAATTACCCATTTAAACTGGCCTGAGAACCGCCTGTGCTCAGTTGGTCAATACTAGCCTCAAGGTTTTACAGTGAGTTTTTAGCAAGCGCTGCTTTTAAAAATAAACAACATCGATTCACATGAGAAAACTTAGTTTTCCAAATAAACTTTGAGGTTTGGTGTACTTTGGGGTTGCATGTGTCCCATCAAATCACAGGATTGTAAACATTGTGTCATTCCTGTAATATTTTGAATGAAATACTGAAGTACAGAAGCATGGATTGGGACAATGTGGATTTTTACAGCAGTAATGGCTCCATTATTTTAATAGAAAAATGTCAAGGGAAAACAAATCACACCCTACACCCATGTGAGGCCTGTATCGCCTGATCTGATATACACAGCAGCAACATGGCCTCAGACTCATCTCACCTCCAGGTGACTCCATGCTCATGTCTAACGACTGCCATAACCAAAGAGCTCTTGAAGAACACAACTGTCTGTTCAGTATGTATATGTTGTAGTTGTTTTGACGTGATTGAATTCACTGCACCTAGACAGTGAGAGGTCACTGTAAGCCTCGCTGCAGTATCAGGATTTACTGTATACACTACGAGACATGGAGAGAATAAAAGAGAAGAGAGTGGCAGGATGAGGCAGTAGAGAGAGGTCACTTTGAGAAGCTGGATGCAAGCACATGCCAAACAGCGTCTCTGAATCTCTCTTTCTCTAATCCCTTCTCTGATCCACCGACGCTCAGGCCAATCATTTGAGGGAGGCCACAACCCGTGATCACTGGGCCCTAATCTGAGTCCTTGGTCCACCTCAGACAGTACCGGCCGGCTGCCAGCAGAGGAGTGGCAGGCTTAGCCTTCTCCAGAGAGACAGCTAGAGGTTGTCTCTACATGGATGGGCACTTCGCAGCTCTGCAGGGGCGGGAGGAAGGGGCAATATAGCAGCTGCTCAGGGCATATGGGCAGAATTCATTAAGTCTGGCTAAATAAGCCAATTGTGGAGGCGGTAAAAAAAAAGTGTCTGCGTGTGTGTCTGATAGAGAAACAGAGATCACTCACTGAATTTGAACACAGAGCTCAAATATTTTGCCACACACAATTATTCCGAGCACAAATATCCTGTGTGATAGCTTCATCCTGAGGTATTACACCTGATGAAGTTGATTCAACCAAATGAAAAAAATCGGGATCTGTTTGTGATGGGCAGTGATTGAGCTGTTAGATGCATAGATTATTTGTCCTTGAGGACTTTGCTGTGCATCTCCAAATGTCATGAGATTGCTCTCTGCTGCAGAAATAAACCTAATCACAATCTGTAAATGTTACAGCTGTTTCCCTAATAGACCTGGCCTGACTTTGGAGGCCTGCATTTATATTCACACACATGAACCAAAGACAAAACTGAATGCTGATACATGCAACCAGCATGCGTTGAAGCCGTGGCGTACAACGTACTGTATTTCATAAATTACATCAACTTCTGCGCAAACGTGTCAGTGTCACTGTCACATATCCTGTCCTGTGGCCTGTTTCGTTGTCTATATTCAGTGATATCACACTGTTAAGAAATTCTGTTCTTTCCCTTTTAAGAGCACACACCTGACACATATTGTCTTTTTCACAACTTACATCCATTCCTGTTTATTCAGTAAAAGGAATAATGTATGCTAATCCCCCGGGTGTCAATAGGAACTCTGTTCAATGCATTTGAGATAATAGTGAAGAAAGGGTTGCTCCTATCGAAGACCTGGAAGATAAAGTCAATGGCACAGTCAATAACAATAAGGTTGTAGGCTTTAATGAGGAATGTTAATTTGAACACAATCAACTGGATTTCAGCTTAGCTGATTATCAACCTTGGACTTGTATGAGGGTGTTGATAATGCTGGCAGTAACGGGAGGGCATTTTTATCTGTGACGCCTTGTTTCTGAAGAGCTTTTTAAACCAAATCACTTCGCCCTTTGGCTGTTTAAGTTTAAAACTACAAAGAACTCAAAGAGTGCATGCCAAATTAACTAATACCACCTAATTCTCTCTCTCTCTAGAAACCTATAATCCATTTGGATTCATGTGTTTATCATCAGTTTAGGAGTTACCAACAAAAATATGATTTTTTCATCTCCAAATATTTATTTTAATCTCCCAAATTCTCATTCATACCCTGATCCACCTCAAAATTCAATCAACTCTTCCTTGTCCCAAGATCCACTCCTACACAAAATTTCATCAAACCCTCTGATAGCTTTTCGAGATATCTTGCGGACAAATAGATGAATAAACAAATACGGGTGAACACATAACTTATACAAACAAAAGCGGGTGAAATTGAAAAAAACCTCTCCAAAGACCAAAGAGTAAGACAATACTATACTCTTCACTGGACAGAGAACTTTATTTAGAAAACAATGCATATACACTTTACAAAAGACAAATTGTAGAAAACAAACAGTAATTTAAGTTACTATGAACAAAGTCACTGGCCCTTCTCTGTATGGACATTCACTTGGTTCCCCCTGGAGCCATTTAAAGCCCCAGTCCAAACCTCCTCCTCATGTTGAAGGCAACACAGCCTTCTCCTCACTTTCTCCTTGATCCCATTCCATCAGCAGCTCTGAGGACACCTCTGTAAACAGATGATCCCAGTCCCAGCTCACATCATCCTGCAGAACAAAAGGAGATACAGAAGAGGGGGAGAAAAGGAGAATTAGAGAGGCAGAGAGGGAGACATACAAAGAGAGAGAGAGAGCGAGAGCATGGGGATAAGAGGGAGCAAAAAGAGGAGCATGGTGAAGGAGGGCACAGGGTGTTAATGTACATATCATAAATCTTGATTACCTGGGAGACGGAGTGGCAACCTCCCTTGGTGCTCTAGAAACAGCTGGACAGGTCTTTGCTGGGAGCTCACAAGCTATATTTACTAAAAACGCACTCACCTCTTTCACCTCCTGCTCTGGTGCTAGAACCTTGGTGAGGAGCCTCAAGTCAATCTCTCCGTCCTGAACAGAGATCACAGTAAAAATTCGTTTAGACTGCACAAACGGAGGCGATGCCGGCTGCAAATTAAATGAGCCACCTTGAAGAGAGGAGAGGCGGGAAATTTAAAAAGATCTAAAAATAAATGGCCTTGACTTACTAAGGTCTGGAACGCAGAATAATACTTCAGATCATTGTCCAGATCTCTGTAGGTCATTACCCGGTTCACCTGGATGCTAACAGAGCGACAGAGAGTCAGAATAGGCATCTGGCACACTAACAGTCTTGTATTTTCAATTGGAAAAATCTAAGCCAGCTGAGTTAAGTGCTTTCACGCTGCACACAAACCAAGACTGAGAAGTTTGCAGAAGTGTTTGAAGTTTGTGCACAATGAAGCTCCAAGACTTCAAGTAAAGGCCACAGAGAGCAGGAGATGGTTGCCAAGTGGTAAACGCTTCAAATTGAAACCCAGCTGCTTATCTGTGGGTTGGAATTAAGTGGGGGGGGCTCTCAAAGTGTCCGGGGCCTAGCAGTGCATGCCAGTCCTACTTACTGCACATTACACGCTACATTGCCCCCACAATGAGTTCAATGTGGATATTATCTCACACAGAGAGCAAGCCCCAGCCTAATAACCTCCACCGCTGTCATAGCCTTGCTACATATTCGACACATGTCGGCGTGTCTCTCACTGCCCTGTAAATCAAAGGGCCCGGTAAGTCGGGACCCTGGTAACACCGTTGCATAAATCACATCCAAATGTTATTTCTCCATTTCAGCCCAATAAAACCAGACACTCTGCAATGGCATCAGTGGAGGACAGGAAACCATCAAAGTCACCAGAGCAGGCTACGGATCTAGTGTCCTGTGCACGAACAGAGGTTAACTGTCATGCATGGCTCTGGTGTGTGTGTGTGTGTGTGTGTGTGTGTGTGTGTGTGTGTGTGTGTGTGTGTGTGTGTGTGTGTGTGTGTGTGTGTGTGTGTGTGTGTGTGTGTGTGTGTGTGAATGCTGAGTGGATGAACTCTTGAGTTTTAAAGCGTTCTCTTTCGTACCTTGGTGGAGCTGCAACTTGCATGGTGAGATCTTCTTCCAGTACTTCTTCAAGATCTGGAATCACCGGAATATCTTAAAAACGAAGAACACAACATTTCACAAACCTGGTTTCATTTTAATGTTTCAAGATTCGAGAAAATCTGATTGTTAACAAAATGATACAGTCATCTATGGAAAAATACAGTAAATCCCCCGTGTGCGGCTGCTAGATGTGCATATTTTTGTGAATGCCTGTGTGGCACTTCCTCCCCTCCCTCTCTCTATGGCTACATCCTCATAAGAGCTGTCCTGTCACAATAGCCATGCGGCCATGAATATTCAGGAGGCAAAGTAGCAGCTCTTCCTGCTGTGAGAGGGGCGCTGGCTAGGGGCTCCCCAGAAAGCACCCCCTGCTACCTTAGCATTTGGGCCCTGTCAGCACTGCCCACCCCCAGGACCCCAAATGGCCGGTAGGCCGACCTCCATGTCCACTCTGCCACTCCGACTGGGGCAGCATCCAGCAATGTGCAAGAGTATTTGCTTGTGGGCCCATCTGTGTGGGGTCGGAAGTCACAGTGCGGCCTGGCAGGGGCTGCAGTGCCAGGAGCCGCCAACCCGCTGCTCAAACAGTGGGAACCCACTTTAATTGGCAAAACGCAACAGGACAGAGCATGACTCCACTCCCAAGAAGGACAGGGCAAACTTTCACAGCATTTTTTTTTTGATGGACATTTGTTGGAGCAGGGAAATAAGAGAGTAGGGATATAGAAAGATTGCATGAAAATAAGCTGAGCAGTAAATAATGAATAATCGAATGTGTTCAAAGACTTTTGTTATAAGTACCTTATTGTGTGACAACATTAATCATCAAATCAAATCAAAAGGTTACCGTCTGTAGAGCACAACAATCAATAAGAAGGAAATGTTTTGGGAAAAAAAGTTTAAGTTTCACGATGTCAAAAGTACACATTTTTATGTCGTACCGACTTTACTGGTTTCCCATCTGCTCTTGAAAAATATGTTTTAACTTTGGGTGTGATGCATCTTTCCTGTACAATATTTTCTGGGGGAGGCAGCAAACTGCACAACCTTATTAGCTCTACAGCTGGGAGTTGACAGTGAGAAAGTCACAGAGAGAGAGAGAGAGAGAGAGAGAGAGAGCATGGAAGGAAGAGAGAGAAAGGCACAGACGGATGCTGAGAGAAAAAGAGAGCGGGACTGCATGAAGAGGGTTGTCAGTAATCTCTAACCACAGTACTGTACCCTGAGGGGAAAGTCAATAGAGGAGCTAAATAGAGGTGAAGAGATGGAAGTCTGCAACTGATGTGAGAAAATATCTTGACATCTATGTCACCATTCCTTCAAAATAACTCCTGAAAATAAACTGCAGTTGAAGAAACATCGATCTTTAATGGAACTAAATTTCAAGTCCACACAAAAGTTAGAGACTTTTGAGATGAAGAAATGTTGCCTTGATGTGGACCGAAAATTCGGAGGACAGCTTCAAAATCCGTCAACCTTAAGCAGATAGCAGAAGCTCTCTGTTGATAACTTATTTCTTTCCCTTTTTTTTAATTAAACCAAATTAAAAATGCCATCCTCGTTTAGGCGCTGACAAGATTCATCTGCGTTTCTGATATCCAAATAAATGCAGGCGTGGGTATTTCATATTCATGAGGCCCCGGTGACACTTTGTCCTCTCATTTACAAAGCACAGCGTTCAGCAGAAACCGTCCCCCCTGGACCCCCAATCAAATTTAATGGTCTTAGTTCAATGACATCAAAAAGCCTTGCCGTCCAGCTCTTCGCAAACAGCTTCCTGGGTTGTCTCTGTCCCCACACACACACACACACACAGACACACACACACACACACACACACACACACACACACACACACAGACACACACACACACAGACACACACACACACACACACACACACACACACACACACACACACACACACAGACACACACACATACACACACACACACACACACCCTTTTTCATTTCAGCCAGTAATACACTATTAACACAGTTCATTGTGAAGCACAGAGGCCTATGTTGTCTATATGCAAAGGCTATGATTACGTGGAAAAAAAACAACAACATTTCTTAAATGAGTTTCAAATTCAACCCATTACCGGAGGTCAAGCAGGGCGTCAAAGCAGCTGCAAACCAGCCAGTGTTTTCTTGGGACGCCAAGGGCAGCTCCATCAGGAGGAGCTGGCTTCCTTCCCTCAGCTGGACATGCATCAAGGTGGGTTTTGTCTTGCAGCAAGTGAGGCCACCCGTATCCTTATTACATGTCCACGTCCAGCTTCATCGCGGAAGCATGTAAATATCAAAAGGGGATAATTTGCTGTGAGTGTAGACATACTCCCCCCCGCCAGGCACGGGCCAGTCAGCAACTTTGGTGAAGAGGCCTTCTCCCTACATCACTGGGGCTCCTACAATCTATGCAGGGGTCGTGTCAAATGACTACCCTGGTACAGAACCTATTTGGAAAGCTTATGGGATGATATTCAACACACCACAAGCTAAGAGCGAGACATTCAAACATGAAACAGATGAGCCTGTTTGCGATACCGGTGCTATTTTAAGTGACCCGCAGGAGGCTGTGGGGGCAGCTGATCGGAAGGATGGGAGCAGGGGACTGGGTGAGTGCTTGTAGCCAGTGGACATAAGGGATAAGGGGAGGGGACACAATCAAGATCGCAAGGGCTATCTCACTAACCCTCAGCACTGTAATTTCCACTGCCCGTGCCCCCGGCTCAGTATTAAGAGGTCTCCCTCCACAGAGTAATAATCTTTCCGGCGGCATTAACTGCAAGAGAACCAAACCTCGGGACTCGTCATTCAATTGGTCGTTTGAGCCAGTCCATAATGGTCAGAGGCAGACAATATGAGCACGTGTTTCTGCATGGATGCAATACAGACGTATAGGATTACGAGAATTTTATAGTCGCCTGCCGTTCATGTTGACAAGTGACAGTGATTCATCAACAATTTCATTTGAAAGTTTTGTATTGCGTTGATTCTTTTTTAAGTGGACAGTTTTTTTCAAACATTTTCAAAAAAAAACAACACATGCAAGTAAGACTCTGAAGTGCACAATAGAAGTACAAAATCTTAACATTCACATTATGGCTATAAGTGATGATTATATATTATTGTTTCTCATATCTGCCTATAATAATAATGTGCCAACCTCTTTGTTATAGCTCACAGTCCTCATGACACAAATTGATCATTTGTTAAATATTTGAATGAAAGACATTTAACTCAATCGAATAAAGACGATTTTTATTCAACTTTAGTAATTCAATATATATACATATCATTGCAGCTTTGTTATATAGACTATTTTCATTTTTATTCCTCTTCTAATTGTTCTTATTATAATGTATTACAATATTCTGAATTTTAAACAGAGATATCTAAAGCTGAATATAGATAAAAAAGGTTATGATAAATGAAGCATTTATTTATTTGGTCATAAACTGCATTACTCAATACAACCTGAGGTACTGATGTGTAGAAGTCCTTCAACATTGTCAACTGAGCATTTCTCGCTGCTAACCTATCTTTACTGAGCCAATTTGACCCGATTTCCCCAGCTGCCTTGTGCTGCAAAATAGAGCAATTATTCTGGGCAGGGTTTAGCTGAAATTTCCCCCCTCAGTCCTGACATTGTTTGTGGTGTGCAGAGTTGGGCCCTCAGGTGCCTCGATTACCACAAGATCTGTATTCAACAGCACCAGCCTGACACTGTGTGTTCATGTGTGTGTGTGTGTTTGTGACTGTGTCGCTCTGGGTGGTGAAGGGAAGGCTTAAATCCTGCAACAAAATTCTCCATCAACTGTGGCTCTAACCTCATTGAATTAGCATATTGGGTTGTCTCCATGTGTATATGGTGTCACACATTGGTCAAAGGCAAAGTTTTAAAACATAACTCCATGCTGGATTCAAGGAGAAATATGACGTGAGCGTCAGTGGAAAGCGATGATCTGACCGCCTGCTTATCTGCTCTACTTCCAGAGGATGAATGTGCCAGGGAGGCACTGGAGGGCTCTTCTTTGCCTTTGAGGAGGGAGTGGGGGGGGGGGGGGGGGGGATAGTGAGGGTGCTCTTACCTCCTTCATCATCTGATCCCGGGGGAGTTTGTGGTCGCAGGCGGCGGCTGTAGAAACAGGAAGTGTGAGATTATGAATTATTTAATGCTTTCAAAATGCAGCCCAACAGTGAGGTCATCGTAGGGAGTGAGAGAGTTGGCTCCAGGGCTGCTTTTCTTTGATGATGGGCCTGTTTTTTGTCTTGTCTTTCTATCGTGGTATAGTCAGGACACTCCCAGTCTGCTATAGTTTGCGTGGATTTTTAAACATTCACTGTTATGCTAGTCTATGTGGCCAGACTGGCCTCCTTAGACGGGACCACCTCCAGGATTGTGTGTCTGAATAAGTGTTACTGAGACAAGACAGTTGTGACACAATGGAAGGGATTATCTGCTAGGTAACAACTTTATAGACAAAGCCTCTGTCTCACTACAGCCTGTAAGGGCACTGGGCTACAACCGCGTCCGCTACCTTCCTCTCCTTATAATGTCTATTCTAGTCACAGAATGATGGGAAGGAGGGTGAGGGGAAAAGAACTTGAATAACAGGAAAACTTGGCTCCTAACAGCAATAAAAGTGATGAAAACTCAGTCACAATGTTTTTTAATCACGTTAAGTGATCAGACAAGGATTAACTGCATCCAAGGACAATCTGAGAATACGGAAACATTTACACTTGACTGCAAAGGGGACAAACATTTAAACTGACCTATTTTCCTCCAAACACCCAAAAAAAATGTGAGTCATTGAATTCGATTCAATCAGTAACTGAAGAAGCACAATGAAATATTAATGGGTTGACTAATATAACTTACTCTTCCAGGTCTTCAGCCGCAGGTCTTCTAGAAGATCTGCAGAGCAGCAGAAAAAAAGGGGTTAGAATAATTAAATAACACACTTGTTCGATTCCATTTCGTCATTCCCTCAAAATAATGGTGCTGACGCTAAAAGCCGTGGTCCGTCAAATACGTGGGGCATCAACATGATTTTGCCTTTCTGCCTCATCTCCTGCTGGATTATGAAGCTATTTTTCAACCTTCTCTCCACAGCTCAAGTTGAAGGGAACATGCCAGACACCAAAAATACTGCTTTTTGAGACTTATTTGCCTCAAAGCACAATTTTTTTAAGCATTCTCTACATGTTTAAAGAAATGCAGCAATCACAACAGACATAAAAGAAAAACTAATGTTACCACATTATTACTGCCTATGAATTATCTAACCATACAAATCATTGTTTAGTACTAGTTGAGTGTGTTTGGTCGCCTGAAATGTCAAAGGAAGTTTTTTTCCATGATGCAAAATGGTTTAGCTCATTCTTCTTGTTGAGTAGTGCCCCCTGCTGGTTTTAAAAGCAACACAACTCGTATGGCAAGAATCTATCTATGAATAAATTCATGTAATATATAAATATACAGATGTCACAAACAAATAAATAATAAGATATGTACATATCATAATGCACAAGTAACAATGTTTCAATTCAAATCACTGCACACTAGTATGAGTGTTCAGGTACTCCTATACAATGCATCAGTAGAGACATGACTAGAAAGGCAAACCCCATGAGAACAAAATGAATTAAAGCGTCTATATCTAAAGCAGCACCTGTGCACCAACTCCAATCCCTGCTTTGAGTTCAACATAAGAGGGATCCCGCCCTCTTCCAGTGGTCACTTCCTTTTTTTTCCATTTCAGTGTTTGTTGAAACATTTCTTGTAAAGCCTTTAAGTCAAATTTGATTTGGGGATTTGAGCAATAAAGATTTTTAAAAAATTAATCCGACAGAATGAGCAGGCAACAAACTCATAAACGTAATAATCGCTGAAAAAGCTGGGACAAAAATCCACAGACAAAATAATGCCCTTCTATGTAGAAAGGGAAAACTGAATAAAACACCTGTTATTACCTTATTAAGAAATAATCTCTCTTTTTTTTCCCAGCGGGACACCCACAACAAAAGGAGCAGTTGACATAAAACACAATCACATAACAAATTCCTGGCTATAAATATTTACTCCTGTTTTATCATCCGTGCTAGGAGCCAACCAGGCAGGGCTAAGGGAAGCTGAGGGAGCCTACCTGCCTGCCCTTGGACTGTGTCCTGTCGGCAGGGCGGGGGGTGGCGACACTTAAGACACATTACAGGCCCCTTGATTAAGACTCATGTAAGGCAAAGCGATAGACATGGTAAAACTGTCTGGAAAAAGTTGTTAGGGATAAAATATATTGTGACAACCTGGTTTCAAAGGTTCATCAATAAACTGACAGATCATTTAGTGTCAATTAGAAGTGATAGATCGACAAATCCCGGGATTTCTGCGCTGGGATTAGTGGGAGGAGGGTGGCGGTGATTGAGCATGAGGGGTGACATTGAAGGGAAAAGTCCTTGCCGGTTCCAGGGGGGACCATTACTTACTTTGTTTCAGAGAGGATCAATGTGTGTGCAAACCCCTTTTACACCTCCTGTATTTCAATCGCTTTGAGAACGGGAGTCAAGCTGGGTTACGCAAAAAGCAGAGAAGCGACACGCTGACCTTCTGCTGCGAGAAAGGAAAGATCTATTGAGTTTGCCGTTTTCCCTACTTGCACTAACGGTGCTGTTAAGCAGCGCAATTGACTCAGCCTTCTCACTTCAGTGCATCTCCTATGTTCTCACCTCTGCTGAGGCTGAAAAAGAAACAAGCAGAGTAGCAGGTTGGAGGTAAAACAGCAGAGGTGGTTCCACAGTACAAGAAAATGTTAGATATAGATCTGTTGGTTGGAGAAAAAAAGCTTTTAGCAAACAGCTTCCATATGTTCCAAATATTTCATGAATTCTCTGTGTTGTGCTCCCTGTGTAAAGAGCAGGCTGCAGTGGTAAGGGGTGATTAAGTGGCTTGAACCCCTGTGATGAAGTGGCTAGCTGACTAACAGTGCCCTCCTGTGGCTGATGCATTAACCATGTCAATTACCACCTTGCTCACAGATGAAGACGAATGGAGAGTTGCCTGCTCAGACAGGCTCCCTCTAACCTTGTTGATTCACGGCCCGAGTCCAAAATATGCACTGATAAATAAGCTCATTCAACAGCGTGAGAGTTCATTAATAACACATAACCCAAGAACACAGCGCGCAGTCACCACCTTCACCCACGGGGAGACGGAGGAAAAGTGTACATACTTGGCAGAGCCGGACCCAGAGCTTTCTTCTGCCCAGCCACCCTGTCGCCGGGCCGGTTTAGGAGGAGGGCCCTGGATGACAAAGAGACAGCTATTAGCAAACAGCCTCATTTAATGTTTACAAAGTCACACAGAAGAAGAAGAAAAATATATTTTTTTTTAGCATTCTAACTGTTTTTAGGTTTTTATTTTGGAGAATAAAGCACAAAAATATGTTTGAGCAAGAGAGAACTTAAAGTCCTGTCATAATTATGGGGCTGAATGTTGCATCAGTACCTACTTGACATGGTGGTGAATATATTACATTCGTAAGAAATACAAAATTAATGGGCACAAAACCTGTGAAAACCTCCATGAGTCACCAGGAGTTTGTAAAGTAGAAATGTGCCAGTAGGCTGCCGTCTTGTTTATAACAACAGAAATTGACCCCAACAACAACGACAAAAAGGAAAAACACAAATTTCACATAAATGTAAAAGACAATCAAAAGCAGGATTAGCTGTCATGCTAAAGGATTGGGGTCCATTTAAACCAGAGTTCACCTCTAATCCTGTACAATAAACAATATGCCTGGTCTGTATGTCTATATGCACTTCATTGTTTTGTTTATTATAGTTTTCAATACTGTCAATTTCCAGCACCACGACATATGGAGCAGAGTGTGGGAACTGCCACAGCCTGTAAGTCTAACCCTAAAATAGGTCTACAGGAAAAAAATATATGACCCTCTCCGTCTCATTCTTTGATTCTGAAAATAGTAAACTGAGTATGCATCTCGATCATGAGACCGGGACCCTGGGACCAGCACTTGAATGAATGAATTCCTCAGAGCACACAAGGGTGGGCACTAGACAAATGAATTAGGGAGGGGGGGGAAGGCACAACATTTCTCATTACTAAATTGGGTCTGCAGAGGACAAAGTGCTCGTGAAGAATTTCTTTCGTTTATGATGAAAGAGGAAATAATCTTTCATGGCTGGTTCGTTCACCAAAGCCATTTATAAATCTGAATATCACCATTAAGCAGGGCAGAGGGAGGGGAGCCACCCTGCTCCGTTGTATATTACCATTAATCGAGGGATCTGAGGCTGAACAAGCTCCCTCAACTTTGTGTAATTAGTAACTGTCTCTTTATTAAGACCGTAAGGGAATAAAATAAAATTTTTAAAAAATCCTCTGATGCTTAATGTTTGGTATATCTGACGATTAACATTTTTCATGAGAGACAAGATAATGCGGTCAAGTGTCTGAGTGTCATTAATTCATCCTCTGACAGTTATTTCTCTCTCTAAAAAAACAAAAAACAGAGAGAACCATACGTGTCCTGTGAAGCAAAACAAATCTGCGCTTCCAATTCTTCATGACCAAATATGAACCTCAAAGTTGTAGTAAAATAGTTATGGCTGTGAAGGCAATCAACTTATCCCTTCTGGTTTCTAATTTAGGATTCTCTGACGGTCTCTTGAGCAAGGAACTTCTGGTGACCAAACCCAAAGAGCCCATAAAAGCAAATGAGTCTTTGTTTAAAAGGATTTCAGGAATGTGACCAATCAGTTGGGTATTTTAGGCAGATGAGGTCAGGGTTGATAAAACAAATAAACCCACCCAGTCACACAACACTTTGGAAAAATGTATTGCATGTGCACAGCAGGTCAGAGAGGGCGCGAGAATACTGGTTCATACATTGGGGAAGTTGGCCTAATTTGGGTAGATTAGCCTAAAGCAAAAGCATTGTTGGAATTTCATGCTTTGGGAATGTTTGGCTGGTTTAAAGTTTGCCAATTGAGGAGGCATGACCGATTCCATAAATGCCAACGAACTGAAGTGACATTATTTGTTATAGTGCATCTGTCCTGCAATTTGACTTCTCTCATATTTTTTTCCCCTACATTCAGTCTAAATTTAGACATACTTTACGAGGCAGAGATCACTGAGAAAACTTCACGACAACATTTGAGCTGAGACTTAAAGTGATTCCCACTAAGAGAGGTTTTATTAAAATTGTTGGTAGAGTTATGGGGGTTTAGAGCTTGTATGAAGTATCAGGAGCTACGCTTTTGAAGCACTGTCTGTATAAGGTTTAAAACCTACTGAAGTAGGAAAATGGCAACTCAAAAGTCTATTAAAGCTATATACCATGTGACAGACTGGTGTTTTTATGTGCGCTGTTACATGAGAGGGAGTGAATCTCAACAGGCCTGGACGTCACATACAACCAGCTGAACTGAAGTAAACAATTGTTGAAACTTGAAAGTAAGACGACTGTACATGGCACAAAGTTGAAGTCAGGAGGAGAAGCCATGCAAAGTCACTCCTTTTTTCATGCTACCTACCTCGTCATCATCCTGTGATTTATGTATGAGACAAAACCAAAATGCATATCGATGAAGCTTATTATGAGGGGAAAGTATAACATGCAACTGTCTATTATCTCTTGATAAAATACTTTTAGCAGCAGAGGTGGAGGACTTACATAACGAGAATCTTCAAATGATGATTGGTCGGCTCCGAGGCGTGCTCTTCGTCCAGACTTTGCAACCTGGGAAATGTGCATATTTTGAAACGGAAAATCAATTTTAATATCACAAAACCAGAGGAGCTACCAAAGACTTTGTGGTTTTGCTGAGCTTAAACTGTGCCATCTAATGAGCCAACCAAATGTTGTCTGGGTGGACTTCAAAATACAGCACATCAGGTTATTCCACTTGCATAAACCAAGCAAGTTTGATGCTTAGCATGCAATGTAATTTTGCACAGCTTCCAAATGTGTGAAGCCATACTGTAGAGATGTGGCATGACATTTTTCTTAGTGTGCAAATCGAATCTTTCATCCAAATCCGCATGTATGCATTCCATCCACCCGCTACACACCCAAACTGGATAATTTTCCAAGATTTAGAGACCCCCACATGGAGATTTAACTCTACAACCCCGTCATGATATATTGCCTTTAAAGTTCTGTGGAGCAGTGCAAGCTGTCCAGGTGATTTCATTATTGTTTGTCGTATTGATGTTTGAGTGTATCCTTTTACAATTAAATGATTAGAGAGATGGCTTTCAGGATTATAAACATTTCCATGCATGCATTAATGTCAATGCTTCTATATCGAGCAAGAGTGGGACAGGATTCCACTTTTAAAACTTCAACATTTAAGCAGTGTTTCCACTATACGTGACACCGGCTCTACACGACTTGACTCGATTTAGCTTTGTTATCAGGTGCTTTTCTACAGGTTGTTTCCATTAGAGGATAGTACCGCCTCAGTGTGGCTGGTCATCACAGCAACACTGCGTGAAATTGCCTTGAAGTCATCTTTAATGCGACACACACCTCTTGTGATCCTCTCATCGGCTACAAAAGACAGGAACATCCACACCTCCTAAATCAACCACAGCATGGTTTTTCGGGTTGCCATTTTTCATAATCGTGTCCAACTTAATAAAAATTGCACCTACTATTATAGCTTGGCAGTTTAAAAATGCCGGCCATGGGTTTGTGCTGTGCAGGATATTCCGTGTGTATGCCATGCACACATGATGCAAGGATGCAGTGACAATTCTCTCTGACCAATCAGTGGTCTGCAGTGTTTTCACATCACCTTTCAGTACCTGCTCAGCTTTTCTGGAACCTCAATGAGGGTGATACCAAAAAAGCAGGTAGGTACCAGGTATCAGGTACATCAACCAAATGGAAAAACAAAAAAGTCGAGTAGCGTTGAGTCGAGTTGAGGCAGTACCACGTAGTGGAAACGAGACTTTTCCCAAACACTTACTGAGTGTTGTTAAAAGAAAAGGTGATGTAAGACAATGGTAAACCTGCCTCTGCATGGAGACATTAAATTCAGAATGAGCATATATTTATTTATTTTTTTAAACAAATAATGTTTATCAGTATGAACATTAAATGTTTAGTCTCTGTACTTCACTAAATTGCAATTAGGTTAAAAAGGATTTTCAATTCATCGCATTCTGTTTTTATGGGCGTTTTACATGTGTCAGCTTCTTTGAAATTGGGGTTGGAGAAGATAGTTTTTGCAAGAGCTATAAACTTAAACTCTCTTACAATGATGTGACAGTGAAGTATCTCACACCTGACTGAAATTACCTATGCAGTAAGTGGAACCCAAGAGGAATCGATGCTGATGTGGGATCAGTATGAGGACCTTTTTTTTTTAATCAAGGAGAGAAAGGGAGATGGGAGGCTGAACGTGATCTCAGGGCAACAGTCAATGGGAGACTAATCTAAACCACCACCTTAACAATTCTTTATTCAATTAGAAATGGGAATGTTCAAAGTACATTCATGGAATTTAACCAGGTACCCTAAAATTTAGCTTTTGTGACACTTATATCGACTGTAAAAACTTTTTTTTTTTTTACTTTTAGGACCAGGATGTGATTTAAGTCTAATTATTGTACAGGTAACGTACTGTATACCAGAATACGGAAGTTTCATGCACAATTCTCTAAGACGTCATTTCAGTCGGTCACCGAAGAAAGAAAATGAGACATTCCACAAAACTTTGAGTGTGCATGTCTTGACATACAAGCTAACATGGCTAACCACTGCATGGTTAACGTTAGTTATGAAGTCAGGGACAAACATTACTGCTGCCGCTGCTCAAAAGCAGTACACAATGTCTATTTATCGAGAACAGATAAGTTGGACAGCTACCTATTTCAGTGACTGGATATTTCTGATGGTTACATTAGCTTAATAGCTAAGTACGTAGCCAACAATAGCCTAGCCATTCAGCTATATTTCTTTTCGTAGTATGGCGAAGAAACGACCCGCCCTACTCTGGCTCTGATTGGCTTACCCTGATATTCTTACTCTAACCCTAACCAATCATCACTCCATTTACCTAAAACTGCGGGTCATTCCTTCGCCATCATAGAAAAAGAAAACTAAACTTACCGTAACATAATGTTCTCAAATACACTCTCATTCCTCAAAACTAATGTTCTGTGCCCCTTACTCACTTACTGTGTCTCTGCCATTCAAACTGGTCACTCACATGTTTTACCGCTCCAGCTTCTCCGAGCTGAAAGCTATTCTCCATTTCTCCCCGCTTTGGTACCCCTCGCCAGCGTCTTCCTGGATGTCAACAAGAGTCACATAGCAACGCCAATCAGAAGGAACGAGCGCCTCCCAGTCAATCACTGTGAAGTGACGTCACTATGTATAACATAAACAAACAAATAACTACGGAAAAAATAAAGTATTTATGACAAATTGACTACAATATTGGTGCTGCTCTTGCCATTACTGAGTATGATAGTAACGACGATTATAAATGCCATTTGAAATGCATAGTTGGAGCATTAATTTATTTATTTATTTACTTATTTCCTTACTTACTTTCTCTTTATTTGATTTCTCTGTATTGTTTTCCCCACTGCAGTGTTAAACGCCCAGGTCCTGAAACCTAGTCCTGATATGCACGATACCAATCTGGATGTGTTACTGGTGCATCAGAGGCCCATAGTGACCTATAATTACACCATATTGCAGTCAAGAAGCGTGACAAAATAGATTTTAACTGATGACTATAACATTTATAATCAAGTGACTTATTTCCTAATATTAAAATGCTCATGCCTTTGTAGTTCCATTGATTCAGTGTTTGGCCAGTAAAATGATCGCCAGCATTAATGAATAGTAATAGAATGATGTCCATAAACAATCAGAGTCATAATTTGCCTTTTATCACAACAACACCATATTTTCTATAACATCCATGCTATATCATTTTTGCAGGGGCATGCTTAATAAAATAGAGCCCCGTCACATAATATCATCTACTATAGGTATTCCACGTTCCCGTTTATCCACAGTGAGAGAAGGGAAGAAAACTTTCATCTGAAGGTCCCACTAGCATTCGCTAGATGTCGCTGTTGCGCCTGCTTTATGTTGCTGGGAGACGATGAACGGTAGCAGCATCGAGCGGATCACAGCAGCCTGCGCACCTACAAGATCCCTTTAGTTAACTTTAGGTCTCTATCTGAATTTGATTTTCCTCTAAAAAAATGTTTTGGATGTGGTCAATGTAGGCCAAAGACATATATTATAATAGTATCCCCCAGTCAGGCTAAGGGTCCTTTCTGATCGGAATTTGTGGGCAAACAGCGACACAATGCTTAGTAATTGAAACATTTTTCGTAAAATACAAATTATTTGTCCTCTACATCCACAGAAAGGGTAGGGAAAAAAACATGGCAAAGCAGGTTTTTTTTTCCTTCTTTATTCGAGAACCGATCTTGCGAAATCACATATTGCACAATAGGTTGTTACACACGTGTTTTAAAGCTTGATTGGAAACAATAGAATCTGAAATCTGAAGAAAATTAATCTCAGAATAGGACAGATGTCATTGTCCGAAAAGAGGCTGTAACTTACTGCCCCTCCCTCGCAAACGTCACAGTTTGTGACTATAAAATATCAGTGAGCGTGGCGAACGCTGGAGTGTGGTTGAGGCTGGACTGCAGGGAAATAAGAGAAAGGCGCACTGACTCCATACACAAGTGGATGGAAAGAGACCAAAGCAATGGAGAAACTGAGCCGCGGTGCAGATATCGGTGCCCTATAAACTCATAAACTCAGGAAGCAGAGAAGAGAAGAAACAAGGGGAATGAAGAGTAGGATAAAAAGTTTTAATGAAGAATTGAGATTATTTTCCAAAATGGCACGGATTTGCTCCCATGCAAATGCGCATTTCGCAAAGATGACATAGCACTTGAGAAAATGGGAATCCTCCAGGAACAGAACTCACTCACGACCTGAATGAAAAGAAAAGAGGGATTCTGTTCAAATCGGAATTTAGTTGAGTTTTGTCTTCTTTTACTTGACAAGCCTCGGTTGTGAGTGAGCGCAGAGTGAAATATGAATCTGGGTAAAGCACTCGTGTTTTTCCTCATTTCAAATTGTGTGACAATGACTTTGTCGCTATCCACTTGCACCACTGTGGACATCGACCACATAAAGAAAAAGAGAGTAGAGGCGGTCCGGGGACAGATTCTCAGTAAACTCCGGCTGACCAGTCCGCCTCAAACAACAGGTCCAAGTCAAGTGCCGTTTCAGGTTCTGGCCCTTTATAACAGCACCAAGGAGCTCATTGAGGAGCTTGGTAGAGACAGACAGCAGAGTTGCGGGCAGGATAACACGGAGACTGAGTACTATGCCAAAGAGATTTACAAGTTCAACATGATAAATGGTCCCCCAGAAAACAGTAAGTGTATTGTTTTTGATCATGCTTCTTAGAATTTCTTTTCCAACTTATCATATTCACCCAATGAAATAAACCATTTATGTTGTGGGTGATTAATAGGGTGGAGTAATTATTTGTGATTGGCAAGATATTTCATATTGCCAGCGCGCCATGCAGCTAACCTTTTTAGTGTAGAAGCAGATGCTCAAAATTGATCCAAATGCAAACTTGTGCAAATCTATTTAAGATTCTCACCCCTAAAACTAGCGACTTTTGTTTTGCCTCTATAAAAATGATCGTAGGTGAACTAACAATCTCAAAACAGGCATCTAAATGTTCCTGCTGTTGTTAAGTCCACTCGTGTCTGTGCAGCTTTTACGCACAGATGCGCTTGTGAGCAGTGGAGCGGCGCGCAAAGGAGAGGGCAAAGTAAACAGTCTAATTGCAGTGAGCACCATTCCTCATACATACCTCACACCAAAGCCATGGGAACTCCAGCCTAAGTCTGACACATTCTTAAGCGAGGAAAATTCTCAGGCAGTTAAGTCGAGTATTTATTGCCAACTCCAATACCTCATTTCCATTTCTGGCCGTGAGTTTCCCAATATTTTCTATCCACTGTTAGGACTCTCACTTCTATTTCCCTGCTATTTCTTTCTAGTAGTGAGGAGCCGAGTATAGCTCTGTGTTATGTTATGATCTAATTCCCTTGTTCATCCATATTGGTATTTCCTGTATAAACTATGGTCCATTGATTGTTCCAGAAATCAGAAACAGAAGCTCACTGAGCAGTAGGTTCCCCAGAGAAAGGCAGATTTTAAGTGGAAGAGTTGGATTTGTGCCTATTCACGGGTCAGAGGCCGGTTTAGTGCATGGTGTTACCATTTTGAAATCAACAGGTGTTTATGCAGTGCCGTGACACTAAGCAGAACCTCTGCTGCTTCCAGCATTAGCCCTGAATCAAATCCATTTCATAGGTCCCACAAAGTGCCTCTGACACTCAAAATACACAGCTCAGGGTTTATCCACTGGTCAGAGGTAGCCAGAGCTCCCAAAACAAACAAGAGGTCCAAGGAGTGGGATCAGTGATGGCTAGATGCCCAGGAGACATCATGCTGGTCTCATGCTGTAGGCCTTACTGTAGGTGGTAATACAAGGCATGAGCGTGACTTACTACTGGCAATGCTTTCTGCGCTTAACAGCTTACCCAAGGAGGATATTAATAAAATTAACAGAAGGTGCCAACATACGTTAATTTGCACTTTTCTCAGCCTTTCCATTATGTAATTTTAAAAAGAGCAGGGCATGTTGCAGTATGTGGGAGCATAATGTCTGTCACCTTGATAATTTTGCTGTGTAGTTCATTTTCAGTCCTGCTGGATATAATGAGTTTTACATTCATCGTTTTCTGGAGGGTGGGAGCGTTTGGGAATATAATCAAGTTTAGCTTTTTTCATGCCCAGTTAAAAAGTTAAACAGGCCACTACTTTACTACAAATGCAAGTCAAGGCATTTGTCATTTACGACTAGATGAAGCCTGACTGAGACTGAGCACCAATAGATCTTCCATTTCTACTACATCAGAAGATGAGCTTGGCTCATTATATCGTCACAAACCGAAAACTGTTGAAGAAACAGAATAAAGACATAACCAAACTGAAAGATGACCTTTGGCACAATAAAATTTTTAGAATCCACTGACATTACAATTAAAAAGGCCATGCCTTACAAGATGCAGTTTCAATGAAATTTCAGGCCAATCACTGACTCAGTGCTGGGTCAGTAAGAAATAAGGACTCGGCCTGAGGACAGCAGGGTATTTGATACACGGGATAGTAGAAAGATGATGTCATCTGAACAAACAGAGACAGAGGTCTATGGCCTGTTCCCAAACAAACAGCCCCCCCAACTCCCACTCCTTTACCATTTTTGATTCCTCATCCTTAATCAAGGGGGAAAAAAGTTGTTTTTCTTCGGAACAGAGCAGAACCACATTATCTCATCTGCTGTAGTGACCCTCCACAGTCACTGTCTGCCACAGCAGGAAGGGGAGAAATTACTTTTATCTGATGCAAAGGCTGCAGCAGTTCAAAGCTGTAGTGTTAAACCTAATTTCTGGATCATGGGTAAGTGAAAATCAAACCATAGTAGCATAATGCTAACAAATTCTAATTTTGAACACTGCTTTTTAAGAGCACTCAGACTACTATATTTGCAAAGAAAATTTCTGTTGTCCTTGATGAGAGCTAGACACCTCAGCAGCTGGCTAGCACCTGCTGCCTTGTTCTTCCTATTTCCTTTGTTTACCTCCACAAAGCTCTGGAGAGACTGACATCACGGACAAACCTCTAAGTGTAAGGACACGGAGAGGTGATTCCTGAGAGGGAGGGATCAGGGAGTTTGTCCGTCGTGACAGCAGAGGATCCTAGATACAGGAGGGTGAGCATGTGTCAGGGTGCGGGGTATGGTCAGTCGAGTCTGGTGGAGGCTTTACAACAAAGCTATTCGGTTTTCAGCCCTTCGTGTTTAACCTTTACCTCTATGTAATAGTGTTGATATGAGAATGAGACTAACAGGGCATCACTGTGTTATCCAGAGTTTTATATTTGACTGTGGGTACATCTTAGCAAGCGTGTTAGTGAGACTGCCCTGCTGTAAAACTAGATTCTGTAATTGGAATCTGATCTATGAACAGTGTGTAATTCCATTAAATCAGTAGTCATAAGAGTAACTCGAATTTGTTTATTCCTGTAATGTTGAAAAAAAAATAGAAACCATTCTTTTCAGCTAATATTTAACACCAAAAACTCAAAATCTCTTATTTCTGAGTAGATTTACTGGTAAAATAATAATAATAATAAAACTATGGTGAAGCTGATTTACATGTGCTGCTTTAAACAGTTCACAGGTCAAACTTGACTGAGTGTCAGAATGCTGCATATGTTTTCTGACCAATTTTCTGACTCCCGTTTAATGGGACTCCCATCTAATGGGAGTCAGAAAATTTGTGAATGTATTTCATTTTAATTATTCAAGCAATCCTCTCCACTTACCAACATGGAAAAAATTACCTTTCAGACCCTTGGCAAAAATAAGCCATAATGTGAAATCCACCTAAAACCATTGCTATGGGAAAAATGAGGTCATCCAAAAGGAAACCAAAGACTTGATTAGAATTTCAAATCTCCCCTCGTAGTGGGGCTTTCCACCTTCTGTGGGGGATGCAGAGTGGGGGAGACGGAGCAGTGAGTGAGGGGGGGAAAGGCTACTGAGGTTTCTTCCATATAGATTGTGTGGAAACACTGGAGAGATATCTGGCTGGGGTTGAATGTTGAAAAGGTCGCCTATAAATAGGGAAAGTTGAAAATAAAACTTTGTGGAAATATCAGATAATGACTGGGAGTACAGTGAAATAGGATTATGGGTCAAATGAAGTACAGATTCGGGGAGATGTGCAAGTTCCTTTTTGCAAGACACAGAAACAACTGAACCTCTTATAGTTTACATTTGTACTAAAATAGCTCCAGGTGCAAATCAGGTAAAGGTGCAGTGCCCCTTTCAACCAACAGCAAACCTGAGGCTTGTTGATAAAGTTTAGACTTGGGGTAATAAATGAGCCATGGCATGGCTGTAAATGACTGGTTCCAGTTGGCCCATAAAAATGTTTGCTATGTGCTTGTTTTGCTCAACGCTGCATGTGCTTGACCTGTTAAATTAATAAACCGCTCAATGGTATTGTGGTATTAAAAAGGGGAAATGCTTCAATACAACAGGAAGCTCACATAAAATCACAAGGTGGCCAATTATTTGGCTGATTCTGCTCAAAGGCATTGCACTATCGCATACACACAAACGGCAAATTAGTGCTTGTCAAGCATGGATTCAGTAGCAATACTGCCATGATGGAGTCCCTCCTCGTCGGTTTCTCAGGTAGTGTTCTGCTACAGCACGTCAGCCCATGCGTTCCTCTCAGTTCCAGGGAATACTTGGCTGCTGTCCGAGCCCTCAGAGCACCTGTTGGGCTCAAGAGCTGGAGGGGCGGTGGAGCACGCTACCATCCCACTGCAGCCTGCTCCACCACCACACATGGGACATTTGGTTTTCATTTCATGACTTCAACTTGTTGCGAATTGCGGATTGCACAAAGCATAAGCAGATGGTTCATGGTAATGGTCCACATCCCTGGAATGGACTAGAAACGGTGAAAAATCAAAGGTCTGTTTTGATCTGTAAAAACCTGTAGAGGGCAATCCTCTGCATAAACCCTGTCAATAATCAAAGGGTAAACATGTCCGCCCCTGTCATGTGGACATTGAGGTAATAGACGGATGAAAGCTAAGAAGGATTCTGTCAAAAGAGACAAAGAGAGTTCCAATCTGATCTTTTCTTTAAAAACAAGAAACTCAATAATATCCACTGTTCAGTCATCATTTCCACTTTACCTGCAGATGACCTCCCCTACTGCCCTAAGGGTATCACCTCCAAGGTATTCCGCTTCAATGTTTCCGCCATGGAGAAGAACTCCACCAACTTGTTCCGAGCCGAGTTCCGAGCCCTGCGGATCCCCAACCCCAGCGCCAAGAGAAACGAGCAGAGGATTGAGCTCTACCAGGTGTGTGAACTGACCGTTCTGTTAGCGAAGCGCAGGGGGGTCGTGTGCTCCATTTCTTTTAAAAGCCTTGTGCAGGTCAGAGAGAAAGATGAAAACATTTATATTAGGGTGTCCAACTCCCTCTCTCTTTTCGCGCACTGATATTTATTCCATGTGCTTACAGTCAAATGGATTCTACATTAGTACAAATTTAAGCACTTGCACAGGCGTCTTTAAGAAACACTAGATTACCATTCAGCAGTTTCTTCTTTCATAGCTGTCAGTCTCGAAGCAGTTGTCCATCCTTGTTAGATCAACTAAGGTGTTATGCTTTCAACAGGAGGATTTATAGATCTCTGTCTGCATTTGTGTGTTTATGAGCATTTTTTGTGACGTGTATTAAAGCATTCATCTGCTAGCTGTCTGAGTGTGTGGAGTGGCAAGGATGGCTTTTTTTTTTCAGTTCCTCATTAATCTCCCATGAGAGACTAGGAGTAATGATCAGGTTCCAACATTTCCTGTCAGGGAGACAAGCGTCTCCGGACTGCATACCGCCTCTGAGGCAAGGCTCTGGCCAGTGCTGAATACAGACTGTCAGGCTCTCAGATTGTTTCCAGGGGTCTTGGAGGAGATAGAGACAGGGTCACCCACTGGGGGAGTAAATGGAGCTGCTTGCTCGCCCCCACACTTTTCATGCTGGAGCTGATTGGCAGAGGGCTGACGCTGGCAGTTCTGTGGCCCCTTGTTCCCACAGGAAGACAGATTAGATCCTGACAATGTTCAGGAACCTGGTTATCCACAGTGCTGCTGTGGGGCCAAGTACTAGTACCCGCCACCCAAACACACACATTTCTCATGACAGATAAACACCTTTGTTGGCGCTGATGGAGATAAGAATTTCTGAACCATACTGCTGCAATTTCCTCCATCCTTGGTTTTGTATATGTGGGGTCTCGACATGATAACACACTTAGGCCATAAACGCCAGCAGAGATACCTGCAAGCCTGCTGACACTGCATCCGGGATACCTGGCTTAAGTCAGAGTTTGAACTGCTGATATGAGGGACAGCCAGGTTCTAATTGGCAGAAGGGTAACACACAGGCACTAACTTGCAAAATGGGGATATCAACACAGGGAGTCACTTTTTCCATGAGGAGTAGACATTTGGCCTAAGGCATCCTGAAGAGTCTGGCTCAGACAGACAGCTCTGGTTCTGTGTGCGTGTGTGTGAAAGAAAGGGAGTTTATGCAGCTGGGTTATATTTTCATCTTTCCTCCCAGATCCTCCAGAAAGACGACCCCAAAGCCAAACAGCGCTACATTGGGGGCAAGAACGTCCTGACCAAGGGAACGCCTGAGTGGGTCTCCTTTGACGTTACGGAGACAGTGAGGGAGTGGCTGATGTATCGACGTGAGTGTGACACCTCAAGTTTTCCGTGTATCAAACCTTATTACAAAGAGCACTAGTTCTTTTGAAATGAAAGATTAATGGCCTCTGGGATAAATGTCAGCTCCTTACATCTCTCTGCTCTTGCTTCCCCCTCAGAGACGAATCTTGGCCTGGAGATCAGTGTGCATTGTCCCTGCCACACTTTCAGGCCTAATGGTGACATCATTGAGAATGCCAATGAGGTGCTGGAGGTCAAGTTCAAAGGTGAGGCTGCGTTTAGTACCTCGGTGACGTAATAGAAATTACAACTGTAAAAGGTTTGGATATGTATCGGCAAGGTTTGCTGTTTGTTTTTTATGTTTGTATTTAACAAGGTGGTGAAAACAATTTTGGTTTCAAATTGGCAATCAACCAGAATGAAACCAATATGAAGAATATTATGTGTGTGTGTGTGTGTGTGTGTGTGTGTGTGGGTGTAGTTTTTCTTACAGCTAATTAGAGAGAGGCAGGCGAGTCAAGATTCGTAGCAATCGAATTCAGTGGGATCTTCTCGTTGTCTGTTCTTCAGTTTATGGCGTACTGCCACATAATGAGAAGTTGCAAAAATCGTTTGACATTTTGTGAAAGGATTTGTTTTTAGTGGGGATTGTTGCAGCACATTTACTGTGCAGACTTGAGCGTGGTTCTTATCTGACAAGCTGTTAAGACAACCAATAAACAGATTCCACAAATTTGCAAACTGTTCCTTTAGCTATCTTAGATATCGCTTTCCAAAGTGAAGGGTTTCTCCTTTAATACAATAACTCCAGTGTCTTCAAGAAGTCTGCTTCGATCAAATTTGTCCCATCCTAAGGGCAAACCATCACAATCTTGCCTTTTGTGCAAGTCTGCAGCATCTTTTGTGTTGTCCTCTCTCTATGCCCTGCGGTCTCTGGGTTTGTCTCTGCATCTTGTATTTACGATCCAGACACCATTTATATTTGTCTGACGCCTGTTTAATCTGTCTAATGTCCCAGATAGGCATATCGTGTTTGTTGAAATATTTCTTAAATTCTGATTAGCACTAGACTTGTCCAGGATGTTCACCAATGTCAGCTGGGATGGGCTCCAGTTACAGAAAATGGATGGATGGATGATTAGCGCTAGTGAAGCAGTGCTGGTTTTATGATGATTTGCATTAGTGGGTCTTAGGACTTTCAGGTCTCAGGAGTTTTTGGTTCCAGTTTTAGTTTATAGTGCCTGTTTCAGATATTTCCATAATTTCATGTCTATTTTTAGATTATTAGTTTTTATAGAAGTATATTATCAGTGGATATTGGCATGCAGGGATTAGTGCTCTTCTATTAATGATAAATATGTTCCTATAAAACGCTTTATACTCTGAGAGGATACACGACAGATGGCAGAGGATTTGATGAAAGTCCAAATATTCTAAATTCAAATTTTTATGTCTTAGAGTTGCATAAAAGACTCAATGGAACTTTTGTTTCATGGCATTCACTGCCAAATGAAAGATACCTGAGGCGTTTCTCCAAGTCACTCACTGTGCGTGGTATATTCTGGAACAATGTTTCCGAGGATGACTGAGAATGTAGTTATAATACAACAACACTCACACTCCTCTCATTATTATGAGACTGTTTGAGTCCAGTCATTAACATATTCCTCCTGCGCCAATACCTGCTGAGATCTTTTTGGTAAGATAATGGGCTTCCTTTTAAAGAGGAAGAGAGACACAGAGCATGGGAATTGATCTGGTATCTCACTTAGCACTCGGCTGCTTGGTCCTGGGAATACTCTCGACTGGCTTGGCCACAAGGAATGTGCTGCCACGGCGCTCAGGCGCTTGGCCCCAAATTAAGGAGAGGCGTACATATCCACCACCAGCATCTCTCCTGAGATATCCACTGCTTTAACTATCAGGGGCAGATTGGATGAGCAGACAGAGGCCCAGTGAGGAGAATGGAGGAAAGAAGGAATATTATAGTATCCTTCTATGAAGGTTACAGTCGACTACACTGATTAAACTGAAGTTACGATTCCATTGAAGTCAGCTCTTAAAAAGCACGGACATTTTTACAACTCAACAAATCCTCAGTGTTTCTGAGCAGTGTTTCTTCACATCCTCTGGACTAACCGACTTCCTCCTGCAGGTGTGGAAGCGGACTATGACGATCTGAGCCGTGTGAAAAAACAAAAGGAGCAGCTCTACCCCCACCTGATCCTCATGATGCTACCCTCCCACAGGCTGGATGCCCAATCCT
Source organism: Chaunax sp. Z400 (assembly GCA_037577475.1). Classification (NCBI taxonomy): domain Eukaryota; kingdom Metazoa; phylum Chordata; class Actinopteri; order Lophiiformes; family Chaunacidae; genus Chaunax; species Chaunax sp. Z400. The sequence continues at coordinate 14,495,451 of CM075194.1, read as the reverse complement.
CCTCCCGCAGGCGCAAGCGGGCGCTCGACACCAATTACTGCTTTAAGTAAGGCACATTTCCTCATTCTGGAAAATGTAATGCACTGCACAGCCAGTTTTGGAGATTTGAACACGAAGCTAGTTAATGTTTTGCAAATAAGAAATGTCCATTAATAGGAATACTGTCTTGCAAGCAAGGGTGTGGGGTTTATTGTCAAGCAGTAAACCAGCCAACATGAAATGTTTATCACGTAGATGAGCATGACAGAGGTATTAGCTGATACAAGTCTGGATCTGTCCCAGTATACCAGCCAACGCTACCTCCTCTCACACGCCATCCCTTCAGCTCTGGATTTCAGACTGACAGGCAGCACCAAAAACACCTGGGACATCTCCAAAATGGAAAATAAGGGCATAGCTAAGAGCGGGACTTCTAAACCTCGCCGTCATTTCTAGCTGCGAGGCCATGAGGAGGAAAATGTATACGTTTTAAAAGTGTGTAATCCGCTGTCCTCTCTTTTCTGCAGCAATTATGAGGAGAACTGCTGTGTGCGACCACTATATATTAATTTCCGCCAGGATTTGGGCTGGAGGTGGATCCATCAGCCTGAAGGGTACTATGCTAACTTCTGCTCTGGACCCTGTCCTTACCTACGTAGTGCAGACACCACCCACAGCTCGGTGAGACAAAATGCCACGACACGTTGTGAATCTGTTCTGGGAAATGTGGCTGCTGATCTCTACCTCCTGCTGCTCTTCCTTCCACAGCTGCTGAGCCTGTACAACACCTTGAACCCAGAAGCATCTGCGTCACCCTGCTGTGTTCCTCAGGACCTGGAGCCCCTCACCATCCTCTACTACGTGGGTCGCTCCCCTAAAGTTGAGCAGCTTTCCAACATGGTAGTCAAGTCCTGCAAATGCAGCTAGGCGTCAGGGCTTCGGGGCCCCGGCGAGAGACATGGGATGTGACTGCTCCCATCACTACTCAGGAGCAGGTAGAAGGGGACGGGGGGGGGGGGGGGGGGGAGGCACGCACGGTACAGTTTGTCCTCCATGAGTACCTCAAGCCCCTGCTCAGCCTTGCCTGAGCTCTCTCTCCCAAAAGCAAGATGCAGTCCACCACTCTCTAAAATCATTGGCAGCATTTAACCAGAAGCCTTGTCAGACACCACTTTACTCATGCTCTCAAACCCACCTGACCTCTTCAGCCATCACCTTGTTTGTCATGTTGTTTTTTTTGTTGTTGTTTTTTTTCGTATTCCAGTATCTTGAAGAGCCTGTACCTCAGTTTTACGTAACATTGGCATTCAAAACCCAATAAAAGATGAGCTGAGCAATAATTGTCTTACAATGACTACTGCATTCTTTAAGACATAAATTCATGACAGTAAATAAAAGAGGACATAGCTACAAATGCAGAATGAACTCATCACGATAGGATTAGAATTAAAGAAGGTGAAACTTAAATAATTTTTTTTTTTGAGGGCGAACACATCCCCGACTCCGACACGCGGGACAATTTAAAGCATCCGAGCTGGAAACTGAGGCTGTGAGCACCACAGCTCCCGACACTGTTTCTTTAGGGTTGAATGCTGTTGAATAAAAATGACCTGAGGAAAAAAGAAAACATGCTGGAAAACCACCTTTTATTTCAAACTAGTATTTCCATTATTATGTTTACCTCTGTAATACAACAGGATGGTGATTCCAGGGATCGTTGTTTTTGTTTTAAAGTGAAGCCTTTCTGTTGTATGAGACGATGTATGTCACTAAGTGAACATTTAACTAGAACACAAACTGTAAATGTTTTTCTTATTACTCTTTGAAACACCTTTTTTAATTAAAGAATGGACAGTTGGATGGAATTGTTCAGTTTATTTTTTTTTTCTGAGATTTTCCATTTGCATGAAGTGTTTTGGAGCTCTTTCTTTTAAAAAAGCAATAGGGTCAAATGAATTGACCAAAGAGAAGAGATCCAGTCCAGTGATACAGCATGTATGGTGAACACATTTACTGACACGATCTGCATGTTTTGATGTTTGCTGGGTAATCATTTCAATGATGTTTGATAAAGACTGCCAAGATGATTCCAAAAAATAGAACATTTCCATGCATGTGTTGTAAACAATCAGCGAGAAAACAGATGAAATGACAGACTGTAAACAACAGAAGAACACACACATGGATTTGGATCCTACTGTTGGATTCTTGTAATACAGCATGCGCCGGTTTTAACATCAGTAAATAATCAGCATGAATTTTAACATCAATCACAACAAAAAAAACAAAAAAACATCAAGTGTATTAAAATCTGCTCTGTTGTACCGCAAGAGATAATCAGTAATGATTATAATCAATACTGCAAAGCCACCCTGATGATAACCATCACTTGATATGACACAGACATGCATGAAATTCAAGTATTTCTGACGACGTCATAAACATATGCTAAACATATATGTTTTATTCTATTAACACATCCTGAGTAAACTCAATATCTGGTCCCAAGCAACAAAATATTCACAAGGATATTGGTCTGCTGGTGTAACATTAACCTTCATCATGGACATTCTTCTATTTGTTACGCTTTGAGCTACAGTAAGCCAAAAAAGGCCTTTCGGTGGATAATGTACAGTAAATAAATAGCGATACAATAAAAATAATTTACTAATATTAAATTTGGTCCATCCAAAGAAAACAACATCAACAACTCAATTGTATACTCAAACAATCACAAGTCAACTGCATTCATCCCAGCAACAGCTCTCCATCGTCCTTGTAAACAGGGAACAAGGCAACAACCAATCAGATTTAAGCTCTCATAATCAAACTATTTCAAGCCAGATAAGAGGCTGCATATGCAAGCTCTACAATACTCATCAAAAAAGTTTATGAGCGATACGCCTATCTCATCTTTTTGTGCGTTTCAGAAGGAAAAAAAATTATTATGAATGGCTAGAGGTACACGTGCCATTCATGCATGAGTAAAGAAAACATTGTTGGGTCCCCATACTGTATGTAAAATGTCACTGGGGCTTCAAGAACCATCTGCTGAGTGCTATCTGTCAGTGAAACCTTTTCTGTGGCATCGGTAGCATGGAGAGAATGAGGCTGGACAACTGTTGGTATAAAGACTGAGTGTAGCCAATGGGGAGGAGGGGAAGGGGAGAAGAGGGTAAGGAGAAGCGGGGAGCTGAAAAGGCCAACTGATGTTAAGTTGCGCAACAAAATCCCAACCTGCGTCAAACGTGGCATTCCTGGCCTTGCAGACCAACCTCTCGCGTGTCTGTGGCTATGTCAGGGAGAAGTTCATAGTGCCCCGTTCGATGTCTGGCATGCTTTCATCTGTTGCTGTTGTCCTTTCCAAGAATACACCTCTGCGAGGCTGTAGTTACATGCAGAGACACCTGTCGAGCCGGCAGAGAGGCTGGGCACGCTTTCGGTTGCCTTCATGTCATCTGTGACCGGGCTCCTGTCCCTGGAGCAGCTTGTGGTACCCAGAAAGGCCTGGGAAGCAACAGATGAAGCTAACATTAATTTTTTTTAAAAGGGTTGAAAGGGCAGCGCGAGGTGTTCCCCACAGCGCCCATGTATGCACAAACAGAAAAGTTAACATCAAATCTTGGCTTCATTTCAAAAGAGCACGCTGAAACCTTACAACTGTGTGTCTGGCTGATGGTTTTAATCCTTCATGGTGAAGGTGGCCACCACTGTATCCTGACCAGCTGTCCCCCTCACCTCAGCCACCTCACTCCTCATCCTATCGACTGGCACACGGCCAGCCATCCAGTTGAAAAGGCATTCCAAGTACAGTTAGAGCTGCCGTGTTTGTGGCCCAAAACAGTGTTCCCTTTCATTCCCTCCCTGCACACTCTGTTTATTTTGGTGCTCTTTTACACCATGGGGCCTGACTGAGCGGCAGAACGAAAACATCTCCCTGACTCGCAATCTGATGACATGATCGCTGGAAGCAGCTTCCTCTTGCTCAGCGAACGAAAGATAAGGGATAAAGAGACAATATTCTCTGTAATGTGTCCAGCTCCTAATGCCATATGAAATAAACCATTGAAGAAATGATGTCAAGATTTTTTTCAAGGGCAAATCAACCCCAAGAATAACCCCAGAATCACACTATAATTCATTATCTAACTTACTTATTTTAGACTCTTTGGAACTTACACTCAAATAGACATGAATAACAGGAATCTAAGAACATATACAGTTATTATTACATACAGTTGACCTCGTCTTCTAGTTACTGAATAAAATACATTGTCAGAAGAAGAAAAAAAGGTATGTCAGGGCCTGCTTTGAATCAAAAACACAAGAGTTTAAATAATGCACGTGAAAAAGGGATGACAGCCAATCAGTAACTTCCTTTTCCAACAAGACACCATACATTCTTATTTTGATAAAGAGAGGCCTAAGCAATCCATTCTGACATGATCAGACTCCCATTAAAATGACGCAAGTGCAGCATTCATTTCCTACTCAAACTGAAAGCAATAAATCTCCTCATTCACCAGCTGTGGAGCCCGAAGAACTTCAAGAAAGCTTCAAGGGAAGCATTGTAAAACACATGTGGTCGATATAATCTAGGTTTGTAACCTTTGATAGGTCCCCATCAAAACCGCACCCTCGTCTTGTGTCTAAAGTGAACACAGAAGAAGTGGGGAAGGAAAGGGGAAAATGGGGTGAGTGAGCAGGAGTTTTTAGAGGATAAAGGGGGAGTTGTATGAGCAAAGAGTGGAAGAGATTAAGAGAGCGCACAAGAGAGAGATAAAGGGAGAGTGTGATTAATGATGGCTGACAGCTGATCATAGAGAATGCTCTCCATTTGGACCCCGCTCTAACTCCCTGTCAGAGTCAATCAGGGGAACTCAGTCATCTCGCTACAAAGGTGCACTGGGCAGGCAGAAAGACCTGACACACTCCTAAGCTCCACAAAGGCTGTTCCCCGTCTAATAACACCCCCCCTCCCCTCCCTCCGAAACACCACAATGTGTCTCTGTTCAACTCCCAGTCCCATTCATGGTTAAACCAGCCTTGCTAACTGGTTTTGGTACTGGTATTTCTTTTCTCTGATTCACTTTATTTTCAGTCAAGAGTGAAGCATCTCCCCCACCCCTTGTGCCCTAAATGACGGAAAAAATGCATTCATGAAATTCAGAAGTTTCTCCCAACGGATCCAGTTACAGTAATTGACGAGTTTATAAGATGTTTGTTAGCCTAAGCCAGCCTTCGTATTTTGGGGAGAACAGGGAGAATGAAAAGGAATGTTCTGGTCACACACACACACACACACACACACTAATTTTTTTCCGGGGGTGGGGGGTGTTCCACAGCTACTGTGTTTTTCCGAAAAGTGATTTCTTGAGTCGGCTCGACCGTGACACTCACATGATGTGATGAATGGTATGATTTGCTAATGCTAATGTATAATAGGTCTGTGGAAAAAGCAAACGTGTGTGCATCAGTGCAAACTGCTTAATATCACTGTTATTGCAATAAGCTCAACACTTCGCTCAGGATGGAAAGAGTTGTGGAAATAGGGCAGAATGACAGGGCACACGTGAGTGCAGGCACCCACAATTACTCTGTATTGCCCATAATAAGTTTAGCAAAGACAGATCTAGATTTTTCATTCTCTGGAGAACGACAGGACAGTCCTTTTGGCAGAAGGACAGTAATTACGCCTGCATTGGAATGACCAACAGATGGGAATGCCCGAACTGTTCCCATCACTGGATCTCATTACAGAAGAAAGAAGTGATCACTGTTTTGCCTCTTTATCCTTCAGAAGTAACCTGATATCTAGTCTCAGACACATACAGACTATATGATGAAACAGCAAATTATGGCAGTGAAAAGTATGTTGATACACATTTAGATCAGACTGTATCAAGTCCACTTGGAATGAGCTCAAAATATGGTCACGGCACAAGTCATGATAAAATAACAACCAATAAAACCTCATTTGTGGTCTTCTGACAATGGTGTCATTAAAGTTTTGTACACTGTTTATTATTACGACAATGTAGTTATCTTTTACAGTTTGTAAAATATCATTTTCACATCGAGCACACCACTGAGCATGTAGAGGTTGGCTAAAAATATCCAGTGGTGTTTATCAGTCCTCCGTGGGGGAATGTCCACTATGCCTGGCTGTGATCACTGACACTGGCATGGAGAGGGCATAACTCCCTCCCACAAGGGCTGCAGCGCTAGCAGGCTAAGTTACAAAACGGTAATAAGGTTGTGTAGAAGTGCAGCATCAGACCCACCTGCTTTGCCACAGACGGCTTCGCAGACTGTATGCTGGCTGCTGGACACACTTCCACCGGCTGAACTCTGTGCGGTCGTCTGCCTGTTTGTCAGACAAGAGAAAAGCGTCAACGAAGACCCAAAAGATCAAGTTACGTAATTAAAACTGTATCTGATAAGCAAGGCGTATCCCAACAGTGGGGCTACAATCTGTTTGGATGCTAGGCCATGAATTTATCCTGGTGGAGTGTTCTATTATTTATGACATCTTGTTATTGTTTGAGCCTATGCGTGTGTGCACAGGGCCTGATGTGAGTCAGAGCTATTGTGACACTAAGGTTCCAGATTCCTGCTCCTTGTCAGGTGATGTAATTTTCACACTGGCAAGATTATTGCGGTGATTACTATCTATGTGGGCCTGTGTGTGTTGGCTATATACAGAAAAGGTGCATACATCGTCATCAGGGCAGTGGTGTACACATTCTGTTTTTCTCACAGGGCGTCATGCAGAAGTGTAGAGACCATAAGCAAGGAACCACACGGGCTTTTTCACTCGATCAGACAGCAAATACAGTGTTTTCACAGAGTAAACCATTATAAGAACTGGTGGGGCGTAGGGCAGGAACGGACACCTCTGTAACCTTATACATTAAATCTGTTAAGCATTTTTTAGAGGGAACAATAAATAAAGCTTAGCTTGCATTAACCTCTCGCCCCATAACAGCAGCTTGCCAAAGGAGCATTAACAAGGTAATGACGGTACACACTGCCTCCTTGTAAGGGGCTGCACAGTTGTTCTTTCATACCATTACACAACCACAAATAGAACTGGCCCACTTCAAGCGTGGCATACCTCGACAGGAAGCGACTCCTTTCATATTGAAAGGGGGAGAAAAACTTGACCTCTGGGTTCTTCACATCACTTTCTTTGTCAACAGTCTCTCACTCTGTCACTTCAACAGTCAGGCTGCAGCCAGAAATACTGTAGGTGAGAACAAAATCTGAACTCGCAGTATGTCCAGATGACATATAAGCCCGAAGTTGAAAATTTCACACAACTCACAGGGAGCTGAAGAACTTATGTAAACATAGCTGATGTGCAGCTGTGCTTTTTGGTCCATTCAGGTAGCTATAGTATGTCTTCATGTAATTCAGACTGACCAAAGGGGATAAAGTTTAACCATAAACACACATTTGGCAGTCTCTGTGTGTATACAGTATTTTGTGAAAATAACTACTGTTGTGGCTGATTAATAGGGAGCGAAAGCACCAGCAAGGCTGACATTAATGGTGCTGCTGTAATTGTCACCCTATTAGTAATACCACACGACAGCCTGGGTTTCCGTAGTTACAGCTGTGTCTAGCCAAACCTTGAAAACAAAATACCAACAGGCTCATTTATTTGTGTTACAAATTGGTCCTTTCAAAGCCTTAACTGAAGTCATACCACTTTGAGTCCTTGCAGCCCCTCGGGTTGGCAGCTGTGGTATGTTGATAGACCAGAGTGCCCTGCCCAGTTGGGTAGATACCAACATGAAGCACATTCGCTTCAGGCGAGTGTACCACATGTTAGCTGAGGTACTGTCACTAAATATTTTTTTTTTCCAGGGTCTTCTCGGCTTCTTTGAATTTTTAATTAAAATTGAACGCAGACTAGTTGCTCAGTCCAGTTGTTGGATGCGAGTCAAAAATTTCAGACAAAGCTGACTGGATAGCGCTCTTGTGAGGTTTTGCCTGGCAGCCTTCCAAAGAGAAAAAAAAAAATTATTTGGTTGCAGAAATCTTCAGTTCATTTCCTCTCCTGTACAGGAGCAACATTTCCCTCTGATAAATAGACCCCAATAAGAATTGCCAATGACCATCACTGGTGTGTTACACGTGAGAGGACCAGTCGAGGCCAGGAGAGGTAAGTTTTCAGCAAAAACAGGAAGGTGTTTGGAGGGCTGGATAACCTTGAACTGTTTGAATGAGGACAGTGATTCTATTTTAAGTTAGAGCGGCTTTGACCTACATTGGGATGCATTTCAGATGTGCCTCAATACATGCGGTATTAAGTTGCCCCTAAAATGAGCACTGGAAATAAAGGGAAGCAACTCATTATCCCACCATTCTCTGCAAACAATCACCTTCTTTCTCTCTGTCATTCTTTCTTTTCCCCTCTCTTTATTCTTTCTTTTCCTTGTTTCCATCGGTACAGATTTGGTCCTGAAGCTTCCGTTTTTCCCACACTCTCCCCTGTCACACTGGTCAACCACAAAAATGCAGGACAGAGAAGAGTGTGAGGGGGCTCTGGAATTCCACATGCAGAGGGTAAACACAGCCACTGCCAGGAAGACATACACACGGAAGCAAACACAGCACCTAAGCAGCTGCCCTAAGCCATTCTATACCTATTCTATCCTTCTATCCTGCCCTCGTAACGATTCACATATCAGGTACAGTCTGTCCAGTCAAGTAAAATCACTGAATGTGACACGTTAGCACAGCCAGAGCTTCATTCGTTGCTACCTGTTGCTCGCAAACTCTACGGTTTGCAGTGTCAGCTGGCCTGCAGTGAATGAATGAAAGCATACAGAGAAACGGACAGACTTCACTTACAATAAAATACTGGTGCTATCCTATCCAGTTGTGTCCTGTCCTCTGACACGTTTGGCACTGCAACAGCATGCTTTAAGCAATCAGTATCATAAAGGCTTGCTGTTGTTGTGTAATTTGGCCAGATGTTGTAGTAATACAGTCATTAAGTAACTGGGGGAAATCGTTCAGCCCTGTTTCACTCCTTTCCTTTTACTTCCCCCCTCTGTGCTCTTCAGTTTATCTTAAACCAAACAGGATTTAAATAGTGCTCAAATCCCAGGCCCTTCCACTGAACCCGTTCTGTTTCTGGTTCAGGCAGACATCAGGCCTGTGATGAGGTTGTTTACTGAACAGGCAGATACACCCTGTGGAAAAAAGACTAGGAGCTTTAACACCACATAAAAAATCTCTCATTAGCATTGCCATGTCCTCTTGAACTCACCCACCCATAGGACTTTGTCTTGATCCACAAACAACGAACAGTCAATGCCATATCACTGTATCACTGCTATACATTAGATGGCGACTTTGCTAACCTCTCGGCTACACTGGATTTATGAGTGTGTTCACATTACAAGCCTCATTGTTCAATTCTCATTTTTTTTGCATAATTTCAGATGGTGAACAGCTGACGATCTGCATTGCTGTTGTTATCTCTCCTGTCTAGTTGTTTTGTTTGACCGTGCTTTGACTCAGTGTGGTTATGTGAATGTAGCCAAGGTTGAATGAAGAGTCAGGAAAAAAGCAAAATGGAAGTAAATGCATTCAGTTGCAAGGCCTTACCGGGTGAGGCGCTTTGTTGCAGTTTTCCTGATCTGTCCTTCTCTGGCGCTGTTGGGTGGCTTTGGGGCGAGAACAGGACCAACACAGGTTTGGTCTTGGCCATGACTGTGATTGGGACGAGCATGACGGCTGGGTGGAGGGCAGCTGGATGAGTTTGTGGGAGCCTGGGCGTGTGGAGTACTTGTCTGGTCTGGAAATTGAACCTAAAAAACATGAAAGATAACTGTTAATGAAGGTCACTACTTCTGATACTTAACTACTTCTCAACTTAGTTTGCAATAATAACTTTGGTTTTAGTTTAAGCTTTATGGATAGGCAGTGTAAAGGGTGTCTATCCTGTAAGAGCATCTGATCGTGATCTTATATTACGCAATTTTGACCCAAGAATATACTGTATAGGTACTTGTTGAACCATGTGAAATTTACTGTCTGGACTACTACAACAACAACAACAGAACTCCAATCATGTACTAAAACAGGTGTCAGACGTGAGAAAAGATAACACACGGCCATGATTCAATCTAAGTAGGTATAACTTTTATCATTATACAACCTTCCACAACTTTATCAAGGGTGTGTAAAAATGGTACAAAGATGTGTGTCACTTTGAACAAATGTGAACCACATTTTGTTTGTGCTATTGTGTGTCTTCAGTGAACACAAAGCACCTTTTAAAACACACAAGTCACAGAATAAGACAAACAAATCTAAACAGCGTGATCTGCAAGGTAAAATGTTTCCGTCGGCGCAGTCTGGTGGTTTCGAACAGAGCATAGGTGGATATAATGGCTTCAGCTCTCTGTTGGAAAGGGCCATCTTATGGGGAGGTGAAGAGGTGAAAATATTGTAACTATAGTTTACATTAACACTGATTTAGATTTTTCAGGCAGCCTTTTTTTAGGTGGATAAAACTTGTTTTCCTGCTGCCTACATTGCTTTGCCTCCGTGACATTACTCCTGTCTGCTACTCCGAACTGGGGGCGTGCCGACCGCCAGCTACTGCCGGTAATACACTGATAATGGACAACTACACCACTTGTGTGAGTATGTGTGCGCCTTGTATTTTGTGTACTTCTGAAAGTAAATATTTATGTACGGCATGGTTCAGAATAAAATAAATTCAAACCCAATTCCGAAAGAGGAGTAAGAGAATGCAATCATAATTGTAATGGGTTTATTATGGGAAAAAATGTGGCCTCTGGTCATTAAGGTGAAATATGAAATTGCTTGACAAGAATGAGTCAAGATACGGAATATTAATGACATTCCCCCTAGTATCAAGGAGGTGGCTGAACTGAGAAGCAGATTCTTCACAATGTTTACACAAGGGGGGTAAAATACAGTTTAATTATGACAATATTTTAGAGCCACATTTCCCTACGTCCTTGCAGTGGTGGGGGAATATTTGCATACATTCCTTTCATATCTCATGCCAATGATATTTTCTCTGCAGCTTTATAAAGCAATCTAACAAGCAAATGTTTTTCAAGCTTTACAGTGCAGCCATTCAAAGGGCCGACGGTGTGACGGGGAATATTTGATGTAATTTGTGTGTCGATAAATGAGAAGCTGAGTTTCCAGGTCGTAAGGCCTATGGCCGCAATTCAGTTTGAGCAAGACCAGGAAGGGCACCTTTCTTTGGCTGCCAGTTGGCCTGGGGCCAAGTCTGTGGAGGAGCCGCATAGTCTGCACCGAGTAACTGGAACGTGGACCAAAGGGCCGGAACAACCCCCTGTCTCTTTCTCTCTCACAGAAGTACACATTCATAGAGACATATGTACATGAACATTCACACAAAAAGAGCCAATTCCTTTTGGGGTTGTCCGTTAATATAAAGTGATAAATTATTTTTTTTATTATTTTATTATTACATGTTTGAAATAAAGACTAAATTTAAATTTAAATTTAAATTTTTCCCATGAGGCCAGAAGAGCCGGCCAGGTGAGTTCAGGGATATAAAGTGTATTAGTATTGTATTGAAATCCCTCCCTTCATTCCATTTATTCCTGGACCAAACAAACAATAAAAGACGTGAGAGTATCTCTAAGGACAGACCAGAAAAAAGTGGGTGCATCCAATCACTCCACGCTGTAAGATGTCCCATTTCACTCTACTGTCTCATTTCTCTCCATCCAGAGATGGACTCCAGGAAATCAAATGCAAAATGAAGAAGATACACTCTTCGTGTCCTTTTTCAATTCAAAGCAATTGTACCAAAAGGTGGCGGGGCCTATCTTTTTACTCTAACATTAAAATTACACAGTGTGAAGTGAACCGGTGTGAACCTCTTTACCTTTCTAATCTCCCTCTACAAACAACCAAATCACAACTGTCATGGCTTGTCAGGCATGACTAAAAGGTTCTTTGTCGCTACATTACTACTGCTGAGAAAATCACATGCCTAAATTTTATTTGTGTTGCAATGGGAACACAAATGGAGCTCAAATCCGATATGAACTGTAATGGTTAGATGTACTGTATAATGGACTGGAGCTTCTCTGGTGCCTTCATGGACAACATTCCTTGATTACTCACCCTCCAGTATAAACCCAGTCGAGTCACTCAGTCAAACAATGTAATCTTGGGGTGAGGAGTCATGTTTGGCTCTCCAGGAATGAGCTTCTGTTGAAGGGGATACTGCTATTGAACACCATTTTGTTACGTGGTTTGGAAAGAGATTCTCAGAATAGCTCTGTGAATGCTAACATGAAACCCTTCCCCATGATGTTGGAGTACTTTGTACTATTTTAGACGCCACTGTCTTGGGTAAGGGAATGCTGTGTACAGACACAAATATGAGGATTTTGTTACGGACTGTGTTACAGCTCAATAGTTCTCATAGACGTTCAGTTTTAATCCATGTGGTTTTGATACATGAACATGTAAATGATACATTTGTTACATGACGATGTTGAGGTTCTGATTTTTCCACCAGCGTTTCAACGCTATGTGTCTGAAAGTAACGACTCATTTCAAGAACATGATTTGAGGATGAAAGTTTGGCTTCACCAGCTTCCAGTGGTCTGTGCACAGACCTTTAAAATTACTCAATGTAGCTATTAAAGTATCATATTTACAGTGAAACAATGGAGGGAAACAAACCAAAATCTCTTCTGTACCTGGTGTCTGCTATGACTCTGGTCCAGAAATTGCAGAGACTGGAGTTTTTGCTGTTGCAGTCTCTGAATGGCAAACTGAAGCTGGTAGCTTTCCTGGGTGGGCTGGTGGTGCTTCTGGGGGCTCACCACGCTATCAGCACTCTGCATCTTCCCGTCCCAAAGACCTTCCTTATCTTTTGGTGGCTTTAGGCTTGAAGAGAATGAAGTAAAGTCAGTAAGGGTGAGGAAATTAAATCAACAAAAACATATGCTCATGTTCTCTTCTGATCAAACTGTGTTGCTTTGCATTTAAAGATCATTTATGGACTTAGTAACATTTCAGCATTAAAATGTTGAAAAAACTACTAGATGTTTGTTATATATTCTGTTACATTATTCCAAATGTTTCCCACAATGTTCTCACAGACAAATCAGTCATTTTATTCAAGGTAGCGGTGCCTTTTTTTTGAGAGACATACAGTACATTTAACACAATATGTGTACATCTGTCAGCTCACTATTCTTTACTTGCTTTCTAAGACAAATTGAGTATCTATGAGGATTTCACCTCCTGTTGGAGAAACTCCCCCTGAAGAAAAAGACATTATTATTTCAAGAATGAGGGCATTGATTATTTGCTGTCTTCCTGTGTGAGGTGAGTATCAATACAACTGTAATGTTTCTCTGTTCAGTATGAAACCACATCCAGCCACTAGTTGGTTTAGCTGAGCATGAAGACTGCAAACAGGGGGAAACAGCTAGCATGGCTCTGGAGGTGTTGCGAGGTGGATTTTTGGTACCTTGAGACAGAGGCCGACTACCTGTTTTCTCTTGTTTCCGGTATTTATGCTACACTGGGATTACTAGAGGATGGCTGTAGCTTAATTTAAAGGCATTTTCTTTGAACTCTCAGCAAGACAGGGAATATTCCCCAAAATGTTAAACTAAGCTTTGCAAAGATGAGATGTGGTAATTCTACCGCCCAAAAAGATTCTTACTTACTGACATATCAATAATTTAATATATTTGTTGAAGTAAAATCCTACTTCAGACATCGGACATAGAGAACGATTGCATACTAAAGTTTTCTTTCGAATTGGGTAAGTACGCCGGTGATGGTGAGAGTCATGCTAATACAGTATACGCTACCACCTTTTCCTTTTCACTTATTTTACCATTCATCCACGGCTAATTAACGAAAGCTAATTAGCTCATCGACACCAACGGCAAAAAGGACACGGCAGCTTATTGCATTCCAGTCGGGGCCTGTGGCAAACAGTAGAGGGCAAACCTGTGGCAAATACAGGCTAAACTAAAAACCTTCCCTCTTTGCCTCAACGCTTCACGTTCCATTCACATCAAAAAGCCACAACCTGGAAAGCAAACTTTTTGACGAGCTCCACAAGTTTGTAACTGGATTATCTGTCATTAGAACTAAGCCTGTTTCAGCCCATTTTTTTTTCTTTTGGCTCCTGCTAAAGCAATGAAGTGACCAGCCTCCCCTTCAGACATGCTTAAATCGAGTCTATGTGGAGTCTGGTGTGCTGCAGTATATGTACCACCTTAACCAAAAATAATGCCACAAAGAGCACTCCTGGGAGCTGCAAAGAAAAAAATATGAAACATGTACAGCTGAAGAAATTTGATCCTTGGTGGTCATGATGACAAAAGTTCTTGGAAATTTCTCTTGTTACATGCAATAACATTTGTCCATTGGTCTACAGTAAAAGAAAACACTGTAGACTTATAATAACAACGGCAGCTATATTTTTAGAACAGAATAATGATAAGCTCTAAAATTAGGTTGAATTAATCTTGATCAACAATACAAAGTGTGGGATAATACTGTTGTGTAGTTCAAAGGAAAAAATAAGTCTGTCCTGGGTGGCCAAACAAAGACACAAGGGATCTTGAATTCATGTGAACATGCTATCCACTCATGCATTTCTCACTTGACAAAATGGCACATATATTGCAAAAACAACTGGTGTGACCACGAGCCAATTCAATTTTTTTTTTTTTTACTTCGGGAAACAAAGGCTTGTCTGTGAACCTCACAAGGCCAGAGATTCGAACAACACCAGGAGACAAAACAAGAATTTGCTCTTTGTTTACAGTCATTTCCTTACCTTGGCTGCAGTTTGCAGTGTAAACTGGACCACAGGAGTCGTCAGTGCTACCATTTTATTAGCATATGAATGATTTCTCCAGTCAGGGGATTATGCAACAGAGCACAATGTTGCAGTAGGACCAGAAGGAGAAAGCATTTTCAGACAGGACTTGTAAACACAACATCATGCAAAAAATTAAAAAATTAAAAAAATACTGCAGATCAGCATTAATTGAAAAACAGCAACAGTCCTGTATCCACCATGGTGACCAGTGAAATAAGGGAAAAGAATGGGAAGAGAAGAACAGTTTTACATCTGAATTTCTCATCACTAGTGCAGCACATGTGTGGAGCTCCAACTATCTGGGACTTCCCTTCCTGCTGGACTTCTGCTCGCTGGTGTCAACTTACTCCCTGCAGTGCTCGCTATCCTTTAATCTGCTGATATGACTTACTGTAGAACAACACAGCGGTGCAAGTTGAACACATGTGCAGCATCAATCTGACTCGGTGTGAATGTGGGAAAATGAACGGTCTGAGATGACATCATGCCACAGTATCTCAAAGCCACGCCTGGTCAGTGTAAACATGAGCCGCCTCAAGAGTGTGAGGGTATTTCCCAGCCTTTGCTCAGTTGTTTGTTTACCTTGTTTCATTGCAACAACATGATACTCAATGGAACTGTCATTAAAACACAAAAAATGACTCGTGTCGAGGGAATTGTTGTGGGATAAGTCTGGAGAGGGATGCTGATGCTTTCGTGAGCTCAGTGATGAGCTATATGATTATTAGTTCTTTAAGTTTAATGGGTTTTTACTAAGTAGAGATTTTTATGTCATTAAACTAATATTTTTATTATTTAGCTGCCTGCATATGTGCTTCATAGCTGACTGAATCAACAGACTAAACTAACTTGCCCGTAAGACCCGTTCAGATCGAAGAGTGAAAGAATACGATCGAAGAAGTTCGACACATCTGAGAGACATGGAAGTACCGTCTACTAATGTTGTAACCCGACAAGACTATTCATTTAAGTTAAATTTAATAACTCCAAATAATACACATTCCCTAATGCACATATAAACCAGACAGCAATCAGAGACGGTAAACCCCCTGGCAGGCAGCTCAGTTTCCCCATTATGTCATTCTGCCTAAAAGCAATAGCTTCATGGTAGTTTGACCCTCATAATATGATGACTTGACCATGAAAACCTACCCCTAGAATTTGGAACCGCATTGGTATCATTATTAAAAAATAACTATTAGAATTACCCGGTCGTCACGGTTACGAAACAGTAAACTCCAGGTTAATGCCCAGTGCTCTAGAAGTTAGACAGGTCAACCGTAGAAAAACCTCTAGGCTTACTTCAGGCACACATTGAGCCAAGGGTGTTACAATGCCTTTAATGATTAGGGCATATCTCAGTGAAAGATTTCACAAAAATGTGTTACGGTATCATTATTAGTTTGATAGTTATTCAAGAAAAATCTCACTAATGTCGGTTCTCCTCAGGATTTAGCTCAGTAACTTTTGAAGGTACAGCAAATTAGAAACCTGACTGAATCAGCAGTGTCAGCTTCAATTTGATCTTAGTTCAAGTCTGTAGCATTATTATTTGTTCTCCCACTGCAGTGAATTTTCCATGAGCCCTATAGATTTAAAGATTGTGGAATATTACTTGGATCCATATCACACCTTGATGTGTGGTGGATCTTATGGGGATGTCAATGTGTGATTTTTGTCTAAGCATTGCAGACATTATCCATGAAGTAGAGTTAGAGGCAGAAAATATTGTAGCTGGCCCAATACTGCAATAGTAAAGAATCCTTCAAAAAAGTCTGGATCCCGTTGATGATCCAGATCACCACCAAAGTCTAATGGATTGATAGGCCTTAGGGTTAGAGTTAGCTCTCCAGAAATGTCATCAAAGCCTGTCCATAACTTTTTGACTGATGCTGCTGACAGAGAAGACAAACAAACCAACGCCGCCACAAACATAACCTCCTTGGTAGAGGTAATAAAGCTTCACAACACTTACATTTACAACTTGGAAAAGTGACTCCCTGTGTTTGCAGAACTGATTGCTTTAAACGGAATGGCACCACAGATGTGTTGTGACCAAGTTACACAATTACTGAAGACTTCACTCGTAAAGATGTGTAATGGTGCAACAGGATTAATCATATGACTATGTTAAAACTAGCAAGTAGCTACTTAGAAGTTACAGAAATTACTTGATAGAGATACTTAGTGCTGGCTGGTGCAACTCAGTCCTAATCCACTGTCACACATTTGATACAATAATAATGCACACTGTGGGATGTGACCTGCTGTACAGATGTGTGTATCCGCTGAATAACCGAAATCCATTCACTGGAATGTCACTTGTTCTCAACTTAAGTGTTCTCTCTCCTATTACCACATCTGGCTTCAATCAATGTAAATAAAACTTCTCTTCCTTTAAATTCAAGGAAGGAGAGACATCAAACAAATTTTGTGGGGACTTTGCCTCCCCCCCATCAATGGAGTTTCACGTTTTTCTGATCGGTTGGTGTTGTTTGCTCAGCAAATGGGCTGTCATAAAAACCCTTTGGAATGGTATGTCCTTACAAAAGAGAACCAAGTCAAATATCAAACTATACCAACATTTCGAAAAAAAGATCTAAAAATAACCTGCATAAACGGTGTTGTGGTATTTCTCAGTTCTAGTCATGCTGGAGTGAACGTAACACTGCTGATATAATAGTTTCCGGTTATTTGTTTGCACAGAAAGAAGAAAATGGGGAGGCAATTTTTGTGGCTGGGGTGTTAAGGCAGCTCAAGACACATTAATGAGTGTTCGCATGACTAATATAAGACAGACTTAGGGCTCCATCACCAACTCAAACCACAGCTATAAACAAACCAAATCACTCAAAAGTAAGCTGAATCAGCTCAAAATAAGACGCCACTATGTAAAATTACGTAACTATCAGATTTTTAAATTAGACAACTTGTTTGTCTGAGCAGTTAAATTAAAAATACAAAAAAAAAAATGGTAGTGGTTTTAGAGGTTGTCTCCTTGACTGTAATTTGATTGTCTGTCTGAGTGTTTTAAACTGCTCACACCATAAGTGCGTTGAATGGAAATCATCATAAACGTATCAGGATGTCCAACAGCAGAAACTACCCCATAGTTAACTATTGGATATAAAGACGTGCTGGTGAGTGAGGCAGCAGCACTAAGAGTGCTGATGCATCATACCTGGTAGATCCTGGAAGCGGCACTTCAAAGGGCCATACTGCTCTTTGAAAGCCATCATACTTCACCCCTGTGGTTGCTTAAAGAGCCAGTGTTCTTAACAGTTTCAGCATGTTTGGCACAAACCGTCAGCCTGAGTGTGAGAAGGAGGGGGACTCAGGAAATTCTGTGTTATAAGAAACAGCGCTGAGGTGAATCAAGGCGATTTATCGAAATATCTTATTAAAGACATTTCACTGCAATAAGAGGTGAACGCCAAACCAAAGGGTTGAGCGCACCGGGGTACGAGGTAGCTTCTTGTTTTGCAAGCTATGAACTTTTTGGGGAAATTTGGAGCTTTCTAACAAAGGCCGCTGTATATCCCCACTACTTAGAATTATTGACCTAAGATGTGAAAAGTTGAAATGTGAAGCTACAAATCAAGGTCCAAAACAATATAATGGTAAGACAGAAAAATGTAAAGGAAATGGTGAAACCCAGAGAAGAAATAGATAACAAACAAAGCACAAGCACTGGAGACTTAATTGTCATAACAGCTAATTGAAGCGAGCTGTAAAATTCATAAGTCTATGAAATCTCTCTTCTTGCTTCATGGAAATAAAAGCTTCTTCCGACATTCCTGGAATTTCCTGACCGCTCGATACATGAGAAAGGGCTGGATTGGAAAACTAGAGTCCAAGATCAAGGCCAACCTGTCTAAGATACTGTCACTCACATATCAAGACAATCGCAACGAGGGAGTGATCATGGAGTCTTACCCCTCAATGATTTACACCTTCAATATTTCGATTAATACTTTATTGATCCTGAAGGAAATTTAGGATAGTAGATTGGGAATGTTTTGACTCTGCACTAGACGAGTGCAGACGTGACACTGCCTCCATACCGACAACACAACATTTTAAGCTCTGGCAGCTTAAAACATTGCTTCACGCACTCCCAGCACTCAGCAGACAATTCCATTGTTAGTCAACTCCACAATTAAAAAGGGAATGAAATGCCCATTTCCAGACACATATTGAACTAGCCTGCCCAGAGAAGTGTTGGCACTCGGCAACCCTTTTCCTACGATTGACAATCTTAAATCGGAAAAGTCATCAGAGACCATTAAAAAGCCTTGAGATTCTATTGAGTGTGACCAAATAGGTTGGTGCAATTTAAGTGTCTACAGTTAAGACCTGCGCAAAGTTGATTACACAGAAAATCTTTACTTTACATGTGCTCAAACACATTAACGTCAAGATTGAAAAAGCAGCTTCCAAAAAGAATCAATCAACTAGAGCGTCGTAACTCTTTAGGTATTATGAAAAAACAAGACTGTCTGTGAATACTTACTACAAAGTCTGTGTTGGTGTACATCAGCATGACATCTCAAACTCAAGTTTCCCAGTGAAGATGTATGCTATTTAACTTGGCACTGAACCCCAATGAGACCATAACGCACTATTCCTCCACTACTGCCACGGGGGAAGGCGTATAAATAAGACTTGAGAGTGAAATGGTGAAATCTGACAAAACGGAGCGCTTGTAAGGTAACCAAGGTCTGGACTAATACAACTATAACAACTTCCACAGGATAAATATATACTTAAGTCCAACTAACATCATATTTCGTCATCCTTTTTGTTGTCGAAAATAAAATTTAAATGTTCAGTGGTTGGAGGAACATGTCCCTGTCTGCGTTTCATTGACAGAAGCTGATCGATTGAGCCCTGACAGAACACAGTAGCCATTTTTAGTGTAGTCAGAAAAGCCCACATTATGCTGGCTTTTTTTTTTTTTTACAAAACAACACTGGCATAACGCTGCACCGGTGTGTTATTTTATACATTATATGTCATGCTGGTGTTACAGACGCAATAGAGCAAAAGAGGCATGATGTGCAACACAAAAGTGTTATTGTCTCATGTGATGATAGCATACAGTACGTATCAGGCAGCAGCTATCTAAACCATAGCAATGTTGAGTGTTGGGGTTTCGTTCGCATTCTGCAAACACAAGAAGAGTAGCTGCACTGCTACAACATGAGAAATGTGTTTGTACGATCAGAGAGGGAATAGAGCGTTATTGGTTGATGTTCTTCTTCTTTTGAGTTAGCTGCTAACTGCAAAAAGCTACTTAAGTGTCCCAGTAATACAGTAGTTTGCACACATCTTTAAAACATTACATCCCTGTCCCATCTGTCGGCTCACACTTTTCACACAGATATAAATTCGGATCTGTTACAACCTCCCCTGGCCGCTTAAAGGCAAAACAACAATACCTCTCATTTTGTGGTCGCACATTTAACAGGATATGGCGAGACAGAATAACAGGCCAACATTCCAGCCATGAACAATTTCATTTCAGGTAGAACTGAAGAGGTTGCAGAAATGTTAACTTTCTCTGTATGAAGTTTTCATGCTTTCAGTTTTTAATAAAAAATAACAAATATGCTGTTCACTCTGAAGTTTACTGTGAACAAGGTTATCCAAATCTACATATTACAGAAACTAAAGAGAAAATGGGGGGGGGGGGGATAAGCAAAAGGCTTCTGATCAAAGTTATAAGGAAAAACTTTTACTTCACTTTAAGTTTAAATATCTGTAACTGGAGTGTCTTGGTAGCTGAATGGTTATGGTGCATGCAGCATTTCTACTGCAAAATCTCCAGCCAGCAACCTTTGTTAGCTGTCATACACTTCTCTCTCCCCCTATTTTCTGTCTGCCTATGCCATCCAATACAAGCAAAAGAGATGTGTACACCACACTGTGCCATTGAACCATTTTTATCAAAGATGAAATGACGCCAGGGATTGCTGTGTCACAAAAAAATGTATTCCAGTGTGACCGATCGAACATAACTGGTTGTGGATAAACCAATAACCAAACCACTTAAAAAAAGACAGCACTGGCATATCCCCAGTTGTACTGCGGAAAAAAACATGTTGTAAATGCAATTTATACTGGCTATGTATTACAGATTAATACATATACACAAATATTTTCTGTATTTGCTACATATCTTCGGACTCACCTGGTGCTGCTACATTGATCCGTCCCAGAGTGAACAGCTTTCATTGGCCCTTGGGTTGGACAAGCAGTCTGCCCCAATTTAGGGTTCAGTGTGAGGCTCTCTCTTCTCAGAATCCTATTGGCCAGGTTCATGTTGGTCAACTGTGGACAGAGGAGAAAACGTCAACATACGATTCAAGTCAAATTCAAAAGTTAAGTCACTTCAGCCAGATATGTAGCCATTCCTCAGTCTAAAGCAATGGAAGTGTTTGCTGATTAAGCACTGTTGTTTCCCCCTGCATACATCACTTCTTTCTCTTGTATCTGATGGCTACAGTATGTGAAATGTACACACAGCACAAGGCAGAGCTAGTCTCTACTCAGCACTAAATCCAGGTGGTCCCCACCCCCTTCTCCATCTCTAGCAAAATCAATTTTCATGATTCGACAGCTTAAATCTTACAACCACATCAGGACTACTGTTGCAACTGAAAGTGCACTTCTGTGCTGCCCTGGGAATTATGTTCAGTGAAATCTAATGGGAGAATTAATTATACTGTTGTGGCATTTCATTTACTTTATTTCCTCTGGTGCACTAAATGCCCAATGGGAAAATTGTAATGCTGCCAAGCCTTGTGCAACATGAAAAATGTGTCAGTGTGGTGTTACACAGCTTATTACTTATTAAGGTAAGGTAAGGTTTTATTCATGCTGATACAAGCACATGTTGTCTGATCGATAAACAGAGTTACAGTGTTTCAAGGATGTCTTATAATAATGCATGTGACATATACACAGGAGTATATCACTTTATTGTGACTGTGCCTGGCTTTACTCAATCTCAGTTTCTGTTTTGCGTACATGTGGCCAAGCATAAGAGTGAGTAATTACTTAAACCTTAGAGGTCAACTAGTGCAACAGGGTGTTGTTCATGTTTACAAAGTTCTGCATTTAGTTCAGCAAGTGATTTAATGACTTCAAATCTGAGCCCTGAAAAAGCACAAGAAGTACTCTGAGCCTTTAAGTGCAAAACACTGGACTATTTTACTCTGCAAAATAAACTACTGCCAAGCCCAGGATTAACTATTCGAAGGGCATACGGCAAACACCTTTCAGATAGACAGAATAATGTAGAGTCAGTAGGGAGCCATAAAAGCCTGTGTGGTCTGGTGCCATCACAAAAAACCTTGACAGAAAAAATCCAGCGAGGTAGAGAAGGAGGAGTGGGAGGGAGAAAAGGTTGGGGGGCTCCCCATGACAAACCTTTGGGGAATATAGAAGACGGTGGTGATGGAGCCAACAGAGCTGCCACTCCCCCGCTCAGTGCCAATTTGCCACATTCCTCTATTTATAAGCATCAATTACCAAAAAAAGTGGCTGCTTCTTAAGTATCAACAGAAATCACTCCCCCATGGTGCATCTGATAATGGGACCTCACACAGAGCTGAGGCTTGATGCAGCTCACCACTGTTTAGGCCAGCCAGCTTCAAACCCCAGTTCCAGACCCACCCCCGCAATAACCCCAACCCACAGACTGCACTGCAGGCGAGCTGACGGCTGAAGGAGGAAGGTGCACGGTGCGAGGCAGCAGAACCTCTGGCTCCAACACGTCTGCTGAACGAACGAGCAGCTAGATGCTGCCAATCAGCATGGGGTCAGAGCCAGGTTTGCACATCAACAAAAAGAAATATCAAAGACCTCACAGTGAGAGACTACTACAGAGGGGCCAGATTCTTCATCCTCACATGAAACATCACACAGATCAGTTTACACGTGTTTAATATCTCAACAAAGCGTCTTCTTCGAACATAACTTACTGCTCCTGGTGGGGGTAGCTATTGGCTCGGTTAGCTATGGAGGTGAGAAATATCATGAACTTACGTGTTGTGTCAGCAGGTTTATGTGACTGGAGCTTGCATAGCGGCGAGAAACCTGCTTGTCGGCTAGCTTTTGCAGGGCTGAGATGAACGCCTGCTGGTTAGACTGGGCTTGGGCGGAAAGGGAGTTTAACTCCTTAAATGTCCCCACTGAGTTTGACTTCAGCTTACTGGTGCTGCTCGTCCTGATCACTGATGTACAGAACAACAGAGGAAAATTGCGAGAACACAGGAGTGAATTTGATATACAAAGACATGTTGAATAGTGAGTTTACCTTGGCTTGCAGAGGTGGGCCTATTGAGCTTCTGGCTATAGATGTGTGTGGCACTCGGGATGGAAGAGGATGCTCCTGAGTTGGACATTGATAAGGGAAATGACTGAATCCTCCTGAGCAACTGGGTTGGTTGCCCAACAGTGACTATATTGGAACCAGTGGAAACAGCTGTTGGAAACATTGCTCTCTGGGGCTGCATGACCATGCTGGCAGAGGTGTATGCAGGAGGCTCAGAAAGAGTCTCAGAATGGCAGAAGATAGACTTTGCCAAGGACTGTGCATAGGATGGGGGCTGTGCAGGTGGTGGCGGCGGCGGTGGACAATGAAGAGGTATGGACGTCGAGGAGGGAGAGCAATGTTGCAGATCTCTGGAGTCTAAAGTCACAGGAAAGCTTGAGCAGTGCTGGGAGGACTGGACCTCCAGCTGGGTTTTACCAGTTCTAACTGGGGCTTGTTGGACTTCGGGAAAAGTATGGACAGATGACTGACTGGCAGTGGCCCTGATGTCTGGGTCACTGCTGACTTTCCCTTGGGAGAGTGAGGACTCTGAAATGCCGCAATCCTTTTTGGCCCCAGGCAGAGCTGTTCAAAGGAAGAAAGAAGCCAGAGCTCCTTTATCAGTTTGCCATTCCTTACCTCTGACATACATTTGTTTTCCCCCAATGAGTGCTAATCATTTTAAGCTGAACCTTTGTTCATCTCAGATGACTCAATCGTTTTCCCATTACTTACTTTTTGGGGGAGGGTACAAATCTAAACAATATTGGGAAAAACACAGGAGGAACTCACATTTGGATTTCTCACAGTGGTCTGGATCTCCTGAGACATTTGTTTCGTGACGGTCTTTCTTAACACTACTGTGTTTTGTTCCTAGGAAGACGGTGGCTGATTTATTTTTCTGCGTGTAGAATGTCAGTACTTCCTCCAGATCATTTTCACTGTTGAAAAAGCAAAGAGAGAGAAGATAAATGTGCGCAGCAGATTGAGATCACTCTTCAGACAGTAGCATACTGTATATAAAAGTAAAGAGCCAAGAACTGAACAGTGGTAGGTGGGCTTGTCATTTCACTAACCTTGCTGCAGCAATATACTCCTGAAACACAGTGGAGTTTATGCAATGTTCCTCTTTGCTTTGTCCCGGTTTTTTCACCATATGTTCAGTATCCTGAGAACATAGGAAAGACGAAGACATCAGGTAAACACAACATGCATGATGTTTACAGTGTTTAAATCACCTCTCATCAGAGATTCTGTGGTAAAGCTGAAGTCTGAGAATACCTTGTTGTAACAGTGGATAAACTCCCCTAGCTGTTGGGACAGGATGCGTCTGCGGTCTTGGAGAGGAAGTTGGTGACTGGGTAAGACCACCTTTATGTCCTGCTGAAGGTTACTGGCTGCTCTTCTCAAGAAGCGAATCACAAGTTCCTTAACAGATGAAAATAAGAAATCTTTTATCACTGCCACAAATCATTGATTTATCCTGCTGTACATATCCAAGCTGCCTGTTATCCTTTAAGGGCCTTAAGACCGACTTCTCCAGTTCATTTTCATTTTCCCCAAAAGCTTTGAGGTCACTGATGATGTTGTAAGCCATTATGTTTTCCTCATATGTGGCCAGAAATGCCACGTAAACATTTCTACTATAGCCAGGATACATATGAGTAACATAATAATAACAAGGGACAATCTGGCATACATACAAACCCAGGGTATTCCACCCATGTCCATTTTATGGAGAGAAAAAAAAAGATTAAAAATGGTTGCTTCTGTACCATTTGGTCGTTGTCTTTGTCTGGCAAAGCTGGGATGGTGTTGGCCCTGCTCTCTGCCAACAGTCTTTGTTGGACACGCAGCAGATATGAGGAAAAGGCCATCCTGGCCTGCACTTTACTGGGGAGAAAGAGTAAAAAGATCAAGAACTGCATAATAAAAGCAATGGAAAATAAATGATGCAACAACATTTGTTCATAAATATCATCGACTTGGTCCTCTTTCAGTAATAAATACTATTTGGATGCATTGGAATTGATGATACATCTGTTATACCTGATAGAACAAGCAGCTATTGATTCCATTGGATGACAGATCATCCAGAAAAACAGATAAAGCAAAAACAGCTATGTACCACTTTGAGCCAAAAGTTGTTGAAACACAGCGTATCTTGTCCTGCAATGCTTTCAAAATGATAAACTGTCTTTGTGGCCCAGGTGAATCTGGAAAGAGCACTGAAATGTTTTGGAAAAAGCTGTCAAACACAAACAATGATATGCTGTACTATAATTTCCCCGCTTCAGTCGTGGCAAGCACTGAGGAATTTCTACAAAGTCAGACTTGTTATTGTAATTCCACGTCAAATTACAATTTCAGCCACACTTTTAAAGTCAACATTAGATCACAGTCTTTCTTGCACTTAGGTATAGTTGTAGGTACAGCGTTATATTCGTTTGAGTGTGCGTAGAATATAATATTTTGATTTAAATTAAAGAATCTATGACAAGCAAGGGCATTTTTATAGTCAGCCAATTATGAAGGCATCATGAATGTTTAGATCATCTTAGCACAACTTGCTTCACTCCTCACTCAGATAAAAGTTAAGCTGTAGCTACAACAGAATAGGAAACCTTCACATTTCTGACAAAAGCTCTGATGATCTTATGCTCTTTCACCTACACTTGCTAAAATTTAACCAACACATCCCTTTGAGGAACCATCAGGTTTGAAGCTTTCAGCAAGACTAGTGTTAGTAACAAAAACACACAATTCAAATAGGAAAATTTGATACTTTTCATTCAAATATGAAAGTTGTCGACCCCAGCAATTAGAAACTACGTCAAAGGCAGTAGGACAACCTTTGGGGATGCTCAATGCTAAAAAGAATTTATCAAAACATAACCAATGTGAAGAGGGGCTTCAATTTCTTCTCGTTCTCTTTTGTAGGTGTATTCATATTTCTCCTTATTAAATAGGGAAGGGGTGGAATAGAAAAAACAGTAAGGGAGAAAGATTAGTGCAGCAGTCCAGACTACAGACTGACCTGAGGTCCCAACCCTGCTGAAGGATGTTGAGCAGGTTTACTCTGGGCCTTGCAATATGGGTGGCTGCCTCTGACTTGGACAGAGCCTCATCGTGGCAGAACTCGGGCGGTGTAGTCACTTGTTTTCTTAGCTCTGCTATCACAGCCCTGTGTGAGACTGGCTTGAGAAGTTGCTTCACCTCCTCTCTTACTTCCTGAGCGCACTCCTCTCCCTCCTGACTGCTGCTCGTAGTCAGGGAGGTCTTGGATTCCTTCCCTGAGGTATGCAGCATTGTGTGGACAGATAAATGTCAGTTGCATCACTAGCATTTTGGCTAGAATACACACACACTAAAAATAGGTTTTATTACTTTTATTGTTGCTGCACTGAAACAAACTCATTCACAGTCGTATTTGATCAACCTTACCATGACACAGGGGGGTTATCGATTAGAAACAACAATGCATTAGTGCACAAAGTTGTCCCACTTACTTACACTCTGTTTCTACACTTAAAAGAATGCAGTTTCATAAAGTGAAGCAAAAACATCAGGCCTACCTGATTTTTTCTTTCCTGCAGCAGAGCGATGAGTCAGGTGGCGCTGTCTCCTCTTACGAGCCTCCAGAGACGGCAGTTTCCTCTCATACTGGCCAACGTGACAGCCATGGACAGCATCCACCTGCAGCTGCACATTCCCATTCACATTCCTGAGAGACAGAACAAGACATGTCAACACTATCGTAATAACAACAGCTATAATGTTATATATGTGTATCATAAACCATTACAGAGCAGGGCAATAGTTATAAATTTCAATGTTAACTAAAGCCAGTTCTGAGAGAGATTAGTGTGCTTGAGTAGCTTGTCCAGACGTTGATCTAAGAGCCACTGATGGTCCAAAGGAGAGAGGATAAATGGCAAATAAGAACAGTGACTACAGTCTTGCAGCAACAACCATCTCTGTTATATTGCTACCTAATGAATATGGAAAAAAATCATAAGTGGGCTTAGTTGGGAGGAACATCATCAGGCAATATGTTGCAATAGTCAAAGCTGTGGTTAAAACTTGAAAACTCATTCTGATTCAAATAACATAATTACATGTTGTATTACAAGAAAAAAAAACTGTGTCTCCGTAAACATGCACAGTTTATCAACTATCGGTTTTTCCCCTCCTGCACCTAAATCTGTGCCACAATGCCACATAGACACTGGTTGATATTGGATGGAAAAGTTGACTGTGCAACATCCTTTCAGCTGTTTCTCTCACCTATACAACTGAAAGACCAAAGAAACGTCACATTAGAATCCAACCGTTTCCACAAAGTGATGGAGAGATTTATTCCCCAATCCCAACCACAATGGAAATGCTTACCTTCCATGGAAAAGTCTGTTTGCCAACATGTAGTTCATTGATGTCTTGGACTCCAGATATCCACTGAGAGAAGAAGATAATAAGCAAATTACAATAATCATAAAGGCAGGAGGCCCAATAAACCTCAACCTCATTATTTGCGGTAAACGTGATAAAATGAGGCCTCTATGATATAGCTACTCTGGAAACAGACACTATAGAATGTACCAATCATTTCCCAGACCGCTCAATAATATGCTTTTAAGAATTGCCGCAAAATCCCTGTAACTACGAGAGCCATAGATCTAATTAAGCAACAAATCTCCATAGAGAAAGATGAATTGTAAGCACAAAAAAAGGATTTCCTCTCTAAAAGTCCTTCAATGCCATTTCAACATAATGCCATTGTGGGAAATAAGCCTTTCTTTCAACACATAATGACATACAGTTCAACAATACTATGTGGCTGCACCTTACTCTGGTGGTTCAGTTAGTGACAGTCAAGAGGGAGTCAGGAGAGCATGGTCGAGATTTAGGCACTGATTACCTTCATTTAGCTCAAATGCCACATTTGAAGACAGCATGAATAATGAGTAACATAACAGACTAACACCCCTGAGAGATTACAAGTGATCTGTCTGTTCCTTTTCGGCTCAGCTTACCCATAGAGCTCCCATGTTTCTGCGGTGGGGAAGATCCTAATGAAGCCTCCTCGTCTCTCATACTCCTCCTTTATCCTCCTCAGCACTTTGATCTATATTGGGGAAAGAAAGTGAAAGTCACGTTCTGGAAGAATCTATGTAGTTTCAGATTCTCATAATGTCTTAATTCTCAATATTACACATTCCATGTCACACGCTATCATTGTTAAGGCCTTACCTCCTCAGCAGTCAAAGTCAGAGTGTTGTCTCCTTGGCCTTGTTTATGTCCTAGCTTGTCTTTCGACTCCTCTATTTCTGAGTTACTGGCCGATGCTGGTCTCTGCCGCTACAGGGGAGAGGCGTCGAGACAGTATTAATCTACATTAATACAAACCATGTACTGGCATTCCTTTTTTCAACATAAAAATTTATAAATGTTAAAAATGATAACGTAATTATGCTATTGTTGTGAGAATAGCTGTAATTCTCAATTGTCTGTTTAAAAAAGTCATCTGATAGTGACAAACAACCCACAGATTGGAAACATAACTTTATAAGTGGAACATGTGCAAACTGCACCTTGTGTAACAAAATATATAGTCTCTCCTTTTCTCCCTGTCACATAAATGGAGCATTTTTTTATGAATTGGCATTCCTGGCAGCCTCCCTGCTGCATGCTTTGCCAGGCTGTGATTGACAACTTTGGCATGCAGGTTGGAACTTGGGCCAGACAGCGAGACACAACCCCACAGGATCACATGCAGAATTTGTCATCTAAATAGCAGGGGGATTACATTTAATTTGTCCGACATGGCTGGGGGGTTAGAAAGGCAGCCAAAATGTGACAAGGCCTAATCCTTCTGAAAAAGACTCAACCGTTGCCCCTAATCAGAGCAAATGGAGAGGACAGTTTCTCTGAAGGCCCCTGGAGTTCTTCTACAGCCTTTGTGACAACCCTGGTTTAGTGTCGGTCTGAGTGGCTGAGACTCTGCCCAACAAAGTGACTGGGTTTTAGGTCAAGTGGTGCAATGCAGCATGCAAAGCACTTACTTACTGTGGCCAGTTTGCTAATGTAATGGGTTGAATGTAATGATTCTTCGAGGCATTAGGAATCGATACAAGCAATCTGTATGTCACCATGAAAAATAGCAAAGTCACATAATCAAATTAGTAAAAAGCAGTGAGCAATTTCTTACCGGTAATGAAATGGGCATCAGGGAATTGCAAAACAAAGACAAGGCAAAAGAAGATTAATATGAGTCAGAGGAAAACTCACCACTCTGCTGTGTGCAGTGGCTGTCGGTGCAGAAAGAGGTTTCTAAGAAGCAACGGGTGAAGAAAGTGAGTTGTGGGTGAGCGTCAGCATTACAGCATACAGACAGAAAGCATGCTACATCAACATGCAACAATGAAACATTGTTACTGTATTTCTAAATAGACCCTTTACACAATATAAGGTGGAGCAGGAATCTGTCTAATTTTACTAATCTCCCTCCAGCAGGTCCTGCGCCAACTCTGGGTGCAGTAGTCGAGCGGAGGGAGCCAAGTGCATTCATTAGCTGTTGTGGCATCATTAGGCAACAAAGAGAGCATTAGCCACTTGATTAGAAATGATACAACAATAAGCCACACAGTGTAGCGCTCACAAACTGATGTCACTCAAACTCTGATTACATTAGCAGTTGTTTTGCATTACAGTGAATTTTCCATGAGGGTAGAGAAAAACTCAACGTCAGTGGCAGGAACGTACAGTAAGGAGTGTGTGTGTGTGTATGTGCATGTGCATCCAGTACCTGTATTCTTTGTGCTGGCTGCTTCAGACTGCGGTCCAGGGTGACTCGGTCAGAGCGTGGATGTCTCGATAGGGGGTCTTGACACACAAAGCCTGTGGAGACACACAGAGGAGCTTTAGGAGGTATATCAGTGACATCAGGTCTGGAATTGGTTACTCATTCCCATGACCTTTAAACACTGTATCAGATCTTCAATGTTATAGTGCACCAATATTTTTAAAAATATTGTGCAAAAATCAAAGAGGTATTCATTTCCAGAAATGATCTGTCATAGAAACAAGACACAGTTTGATATATATATATAGACACACAGCTGCAACATCCAATCACAGGCATAGTTCAACATTCTGAGAAATACTTGCTTTACTGCCAATAGTTAGATGGCGTGAGCAACACCATAATAATATCTTTCCGATAAATATAAAGCTACATCTAGCAGCTGGTTAGCTCAGCTTAGCATAAAGACTGGAAACAGGGGGGGGGGGGGGGAGGAAACATCTAGCCTGGCTCTGTCCAAAGGTAAATAAATGTCTGCCAGAACATATAAAGCCCAAAAATGAATATGCAATATCTGGTTTCGCTTACGCTAACATAAGCTAAGATAAGCTAAACTAAGCTAAGCTAACAGACTGCTGGCTGTAGCTTCCTATATATCAGTGAGATAAGAGTGGTATCTAACTCGATATCTAACTTCCCACCACAAAGCAAATACACATATTTCCCAAAACGTTTTACTATTCCTTTAACTTTTTAGTCAGGGGAAGACGGTACGTATTCTTTGCACTTTACTCTGGATTTATACAGCTCCGCATATTTCCATTTTAGTGAATCTTGATAAGGAGTAGGGAAACATTTCCCACTGAGATGTTCCCACTCAGACAATAACATTTAAATCTATCATCATTTATTAAACTCCCATACTCCCTTGAAGATAACTAGTGGTAAAAGAGAAATGTTTAAGAAATATGTTTGTTGCTGTATCTT
Source organism: Chaunax sp. Z400 (assembly GCA_037577475.1). Lineage (NCBI taxonomy): Eukaryota > Metazoa > Chordata > Actinopteri > Lophiiformes > Chaunacidae > Chaunax > Chaunax sp. Z400. The sequence continues at coordinate 14,464,467 of CM075194.1, read as the reverse complement.
GCAGTCGCGCTTGAGTCTAATATAGTCTACTGACAGCTTGGTACTTGAGGCTATTTGTATTACGTCAGTTAAGCCGTCAGGTAAGAATCAGGACCCTGCCATGCTCTTGCCTAAACACAGCAATTATTACAAACATGGGTGACATGGAATTGTGAGCTACACACAGGCAGGAAATGAACGCTAATGGAATGCTGTCATTATTTACTGCTCTGGGATGAAGCCCAAGTGTTATCAGCCAACGGCGACTTTGTTTGGTACATAATAGATGTGCAGTGCTATGTTTTACATGCCACTGCTCATTTTCCTCAGATCTGCAGTAACGTCTCAGTCCAAAGATAACTTGCAATTTATGACTCCACTCGTTCATTTAATGTGCCAGAGGGGAGGGTTTCAAGCCACAGCATGGCCTAGGCTGACATACACACTGAGACGCTCGTACACACTATCACACACACAAACACACACATATGCAAAAAATAGCCATTCCTTTAATATCACTGGGGTGAGACCATGGATAGACTTAATGGTTCAGTGCCAGTTTAGATAGACCCCTGCTAACCAGCTGGTTCATGTGTCCTGTGAATGGTAATAAATCAGAGGATTAAGTGAAATTCAATCATTAAGACATGTGAAAATGTGGTTATTATTTGTCTATTTTTCACTACATGTGCGCTTTTTACTCTCATCTACATAACTTCATATATAAACTTGGATATCATAAAATATTTTAAGTTCTCAGTACTCAGTAATTAAGTCATTAAAAGGAGAGATAAAGGAGACACAAACACTGTTGCATAAAAAGTGTTTGCCTTGGGCCAGGTCATTTTTTTTATTTTCTCGAATCTATCTATCTATTCTGTCTATCAAATGCAGTATCAGGAAACTTTAATGACTGCAAAACAACTAAGGCCTTTGCTTTGGTCTGCAAGTCGTTTACTGTTAATTAATGAAGGCTGTGGCGTATTCTGTTAACCCTGGAGCGCTTGCAGAAACTTAGTGAGCGGAAAGTAGGAAATTAGGCATTAAACAATGGATGACTGTCCTCACCTGCTTGAAACCTGTTTATTACAGGAAACGCCACATAGCATCTAGGTGTTTAGGGTGAGACTAGTGAAGAAAATACAGCATAATTACAGCACTTTTAATTTCTCCAAGGTTAACATCTTTAAACCAAATATATAATCTTAAATATCTAAACGTCTGTCTCTCTCCACAGGGAGAATTATTAATAACAGAAATTTGATATCCTGATATTTTTTCTATGACTTTCAATGTGCTGTATTACTCAATGTAATGCTTCCTCCGTTTGTAATGTATGACTGATAACAGAGCATAAAATGTGTTTTATTTGTTGCACCTTATTTCACCAGCATATAATTTATAACTGTGTTGGCTTTAAACCTCCAGTAGTTTGTAGTAAATCTATTAAAAAAAAACCTGAATGTTTATGAAGCACATTCACTTTGGAATCACGTGCACATTGGATTTAGTCACCGTTTCAGCATGCACTCACCCACAAGCGAAAACATGTCTGCAATCATGCTAGCCTTTATCTTCAGATCCAAGGGCGCATCACTGTAAATAAGTCAATTAAAAACAAGATGAAAAGTACAACACATACTTGCACAGGGAAGATCAAGATTTGTCAACTGTCATAAGAAGATACAGATTTGTTATCTGGAAACACAAAATGTGGGCTGCATCACAAATCAGGTCAAACGATTAAGACGATGTCACTCACCAGGCAAGAGAGGGAGAAAGGTTCACCTCTAACAACCAGGGTTTGAGGCTGGCGTCAACGAGCACGTCAAAACCATACAGCTCTAAAGAGGGATACACAAAATGAATTAAAAGGCTTTCACTGCAGAATGGGAAGTCCGCTGAGAGAATCAGAAGTAGATCTTCTTTCAGAAAATAAAGGATGGAAGTGTATCAAAGTAGCAAGAGTTTTATCACAGCCTCGTTATGTGGCATTTGGCAACATGGCCTATGCCTTTCTGCCACTGATTACACGTATGTTATATATCCAATCACTAAAGCCTGCTACTGAGGGATTGGCACGGTTACATTAACTAAGTGCAAAGACATTTCATCTGTCATGAAGTTGGTTACGGAACGGGGTTGATCAAAAACACACTGTGGCTGTGAATATTTTCATGCATACGGGGAATAATTTTCTCATGACAGGGAAAGTTAAGCAGTCTACATATTGTCACTACATATTAACAGGAGGGACAGCTTGTAATGGGTACCAGAAAAAGCTTCACCCTCATCATAATGTTAGTATCTTGTCCAGCTTAGACGAAAAAAGAAAAAGTAAAAAGCTGGAATTGTGACAGTGCGTCCCAAGCGGCAGACACCTGTGGAATTAGAGAGCCTTAAGCTATAGATGGTACATATTTCACTCTGGTAATGGCTTAGCACTGAGTGACACAATAAAAGCCTTTTACGAAGAGGTCAGGAAGTTCCCTGTGTAACATCTCATCCAATCCATGACAATTTTCCCTCTCGTTTTACTGACTGATATATGGCTCACTGCGACAGATTTGGCCTGCGTGCGCTGTGAAAGCCCTCGCACTGCTCTGGGGAGTGTCACCCTATAAGCCAACGGCCCCAACAGCAGCGTGCAGGGAAACCACAGTCTTTTACAGGGATAGGGCAAAGCTCAGCCAGAGGAAAAAAATCCTTCTAATGGCACTTCAAAAGAAAAGACTGTGTTGAGAATAGGCCAGGGGGGTTGGGGGTTTGAAAGCTGCCATAACCAGCACTGTTTGTTCAGGCATCTCAGGTCAGTGCCAATGTTAAGCATACAAAAGCCAGCATGACAGCAAGCAATGGCTTGATAGTGCACTTGGTTGAATAATGGTAGGCTGGACAAGTCGAGTTTAACAGGATGAGATAAATTCATTCGGCTGTACATTATTCATTGTAGGTGAATAAATATTCATAATGGCCTGGTAATGATCTCAACTTTGCTCTGAGAACATTACTTCATCAGAAGCTATTAGTTCAAAGTGTGGGGGTCTTTTGTCGTATAATAATGTTTAACGTAAAGAGTTTATTATAAATTGAGCGAGCAGATAATGAGACGGTTTTGAGCTACTGGCACACAGACTATCCTCTGTGAGTGAGAGGTGTTAGTACATCATTTGCCATCCAAAGTCTCAGGCCGTGTACATTTGGTGCGTTGAAAGAAGCACCAGTTTCACATAACAAGACGAGGAGTACTACTCGGCCTGTAAAAACGGTTAAGTGATGATTTCATCTGGATTATCGCAGCTTGGATTTGGAGACTACACACCTACATAACAGATAGCCTGTGTTGAAGAATGGGGGCATGGGGTTTGAAAGACATGGGAGTTCACCAGACAGCGTGGCTCTAACGAAAGGTGCTATCGAATTGCATTAAAGGAAATGTAGGATCCAGGGTTTTTCCAGACTGCTTCCATTTTGCCTGTTCTTTGTTAACCTGCCTCTTGCTTGAGTCCCCCAACACAATTGAAGCGTAATACTAAATCACTTGGGTACCTATTTAAGATTGAAACATTTCCTGAAAACATTAGTTGTGTGGGTTTTTTTTTTTTATGTTTTCATGATCGGCATTTAAAGAGAGAAAATGCACACTTTGTTTTGTTCACTATATTACATGGGTGAGAAGCTCAAAAAATTCTAGCATCATGAGGTCCAAATTGGTGCAACTGCAAACTGTTTTCATGATGGAACTGAACAAAGTCAGCCATACATCCCTGAGCCAAGACCTGCAACTGAAGCTGCCACAGCCATATTTAACTTCTTTAACTTCTGAGGATGGACTGGACCCCCACTGCTAAACAGTGCTCGCTTAAGCAGAGCACTAGGATTTTATTTTCCACTTGCAGGCTTATCCAATTCTATCCACTTCTGTATAAAAACACACATACAGCTCAAGACTGAAAGAGAGATGGTGTGTCATAAAAAAGTATGCATTAGTCCTGGGGTACAGAGTGCTGGAATAAATGGGTTTGAACATGCAGCTGCCTAACCAATGGCACCACAACAACAGAGGAAAATGGCGAAGTGTTAAACCACCTCACCAGCACCCGACAACCAGACTCCATGTGCCATTGCTTTTCCCCCAATTATGAGCAGACGCCGCTCCTGCCCCATGAGCCTGCAGAGACGGTCGCTACTAGACATGTTTGTTCTATGGCTCAACAGCCACTAGGGAACATCGTTAAATGTGCCCACAGAAAGCCCACAACAAGCATCACAGACAAGGCAAGGAGAGGCAACGAACATCCACATCACATCCATTAAAGAGGGAGGGACAGAAAAAAAATGTGACAGCGTGAAGGGATGATGAAGAGTTGTTTTTTTTATTGTTGGATGGGCGCTAGTGGAAACTTCACCACAAGAGACAAATACCCAAAAACAATGTAATACCCACCCGGGCTATGCATACTGCTTGCACACAACAACAACAGCAGGATTAAGTATTTGCTTTGTGCGTTTTCTCCATAGTGTCTCACAAGGACAATGGAATTACACATGCATCATTCTGAGATAAATTATGGTTGCTGAACTGTTTCACTGCTGTTGCAGGGAGCACAGCTTGGAGCCACAGCCATTAAAACACTCTATGGACAACAAATTAAAGTAACACTCTATAGCTTTATTATGATAGCAGGGCCCAATACATTAATCGTTCTTCATCCTGTCATAGACATGCCAACACTGTGCTGCAGTGAAGTGTGGGAGTATCTGACAAATGTAAAACATGGAGAGTGGTTCACAGACGGGGGGGATCCAACCACAGACGGCACTTAATGAGGGACGCTCAGTGGAACACAGTACCAGTGAGTGGAATGTTTTGTGTGTAATAAAATAGGGCTTTGGCTTGGCTAATCAGATCTTAGTCAAAACATATCGTAATCAGCATCCCTCAGCAAAAAAGCCTGTCTATTAATCACATGGCAGCAGCAAGGAGCCGCATGGGTGGCATTTTCTCCACACAGACACATGTACATATAAAAACACACAATGTAGAGGGAGGAAAGATATATATAGGCTCATATGATTATTTACTAAAAGTCTGATGTATGTGCATATGTGTTCTTTTTTGCACAACTCAGTCATGCCAATACATATACAGTTGCACCTGCGTGCATGTCTGTGTCCATGTCCACAGACTGGGCGGGTCGAGTCATCTAAATTAACATTCTGATTAACAGTGGATGGGGTGTGGCTAAGTGAAATAGGTTGAAGCGTTTGTCCATTATCCTTAACTTATTCTCCAGACACGCCAACAGGATCGGTCAAGGATCCATAGTTTACTAATTCCCTTACTAGTTCTCTGTTCTTCCACAAATCCAATACACACAGTCCAGGTTCATACAGCTGAAGTGTTTGAATTACAGCAGCCATCCTCCTGATGAATCCTAAGCTCCATTATTTCAGGCAAAAAGTTACTTTTTTTCCCCCCTTTGTCCTGTCAAGTGGTGAACTACTTGCTTTTGTTTTGTGCTGCTTAAATTTCACCAAGCCATCCTCTATTAATCAGAAGGTTAATTTTTACGACCTGGCCTGACCGATACGAAGATAAACTGCAGTCCCTGCGAATATAACTGTAAATCACCACTGTGCATTAAATGTGTCTGTGTAATTATGAATTGCGGGCTTGATGCATAAATCAATAGGATACGACTATGAGAGGCCATGTAGGCCATATTTTATACTTTCTCAAACACTCTCTATTATAATTTCATACAGACACAACCATACTCTCCCACACACACACACAACTAAATCCTCTTACATGCATAACCATACTCTCATACACACATTACTATACTCTCTAAGATATACACCCTAACACTCTATGTAGTGGTGTATGCAAGATAAAACAGTGGTGTTTATGAGAGAGAATATTATCTGCTCTCACACGCACATGCAGATCCACTTACATGCTTGTGTGTTAGGAGTCACACCTGCGCACGCAAGCAAATCTGTATGGCTGAGTTGTAGTAATCACACACAGATGCACATGCATACACACATGTATATAATCACAATCACATTACAAATCACATTACAAATGTAAAAATCTGTTCTGTTCGTTTCTTCCCACTTGAGACGTTACGGTCCTATAAAACTATTTTGTTGCAGCATGGCCATTTAGACACGGATGTGTACTTTATAAATCCCATTTGAAAACAATAAACACTGTATTAAAGTCATTAATAGACATTCAAATGGCAGGAAGCAATTTGCAGTAAATTAAGATTCTAATGTGCTTTATGATCTTGCATAGCTCCCTTCCAGAAGTCAGAAAAACCATTAACACACTAAACAATGGCTGCTTTTATCAGGACAATCACTGGTCCAACTTGCATGTACTCTCTGGCCTGCATTCTGATGCTTTACCTGTTTACTATTACAGGCAGCTGCTGAGGCCAAGGATGACTACCGGATGAACTTGAGGCTGCAGGAGGTGTGGGAGAGTGGTAATGATATGTGCAAGAAAAAGGGAGCTGACGCTGAAAAACACGAACTGAACATGACTTCTTGGTGGTTTGGGCGGGTTTCATTTGAGCAACAAGCAAAAGGATTCAAGACGAATCCCTAAAGGTTAGAAAGACCTGGGTGTTTTTAAAACTCTGATACATACTGGTTCCTACTTGTCTCTGTATTCATAGTGTCCATACACACTCATGACCGCACATTGAGTTTGTGGGAGCCATCAACAGAGAGAAGATGAAGGTGGTCCTCTGGAACCGTCACTGTCTGTCTTTGGAAACTTAATCCTGCAGACAGAATATGAGTCCTGTAATTAACTCGCTTGGGGCAATCTGAAGACAACATTATTATACTAAATTCAATAGTAAACTGATGCGGCTGAAGAGGGGTGATGGCCACGTTCATAGCCGACCACAGCGTATTATGTATCATTGTAAAGGGTGTAACAGCTAATTGCTTTTGTACCACACAATGACAGTGCTGCAGTATCTACATCTAGACGTTACTCTATAGGCTTATGTATAAGATTTCACCATTGTTCAACAGATATGGATGCAAACGCCCATGTCTGTTCATTGTTTCTTTTCAAATCCAATGTGGACCGAGTACAGTCAAGATAAAAAATAAAATCACAAAAGATGGCACCAGTGTATTGTCATCATTACAGTAGGTGCCTTGCTTTCCATATCCTAACACTTTCCCTCCACATTTTTAGATTAATGCTGTATATGTATTATTCTATAGAGAAGAAACATGGTTTTGTTTATGTTGAAGAAGAGTTATCTTAAGTCCTTGGAAATGCTTTATGGAACATCAGTGATAAATTGACATGGTATCACTCAATGTTCCATGAAGCATTTTCATGATTGGGATATGAGGGCGTGTATAATAAATATGCCAGGCTTACCTGAATGAGTGAGAGAATGAGAATAAGAGCAAAACTGCTTTTCCATTCCTGATTTTCATTCTCACACCAAACATATGGCTCCTGTGGTTCTTCATTAATTTTCCATCAAGTGTGTATCAGAGTTTTGTGTCTTGGTAAGCTATTATTTCCTTTTAAATACCCGCATGGTCACCATTCACACCCTGGCCGAACATGGTTTTTCAACACAGCAGCCATGCTCAGGGTGTAGATAGCATCTTTATGCAGGTGACTGTCTGATGGGGTGAATACAGTCCAAACAACCCCCAATCGGAGGGGCTATTATGTCTACAGAAGCCTGTCACAACTGCAAAAAGCCCTTTATTTTTCTAACATCTGAGGGGTGAAAGAGAGTTTGAGTAGGAGAGGGAGAATTATAAACAAACAGAAACACTGAGACAAAAGGAAAAAGAGAGTGAAAAAGAGACAGCGGTGCTGAGGGAGGCTTGGCCGATGTGCTCACTTTCAAACCCCAAATCTCAGAGAGACTGCCAGACACAGAGAAAGAGCACAGACAATTAGTGCCAACACTAACATGGGTAATGGCTCCAAAATGGAGTTCACACGAGCCTGCTGCTAGGCATGAGCAGCCAAGAAAACAGTCAGCCTAAATCAGGCAGACCTGAATGGCAACAGAGAGGAGGAAGCAAATTCCAGCTTCAGTCAATAGGCCCTCCTCGACCCGGCAGCCAGTCAGAGGGCAGCACCAGGCAGGAAGGCTCCACACTGAGGAATGACTGTCTACAACCTCAGCTCAGCTCAGAGGAGCAATAGTGTAAAGGAACTACTGGACAATGAGTATGAAACTGAAAGGAAATGTGAGGGGTGTGGTGTGGTAGTATGTGTGACCTACTATGTGTGGTAGCATGTGTAACTTAATGTGTGGTAGTATGTGTGACTTAATATGTGTGGTAGTATGTGTGACTTAATATGTTTTGTAGTATGTGTGACTTAATATGTTTTGTAGTATGTGTAACTTAATATGTGTGGTAGCATGTGTGACTTAATATGTTTTGCAGTATGTGTGACTTAATATGTGTGGTAGTATGTGTAACTTAATATGTTTTGCAGTATGTGTGACTTAATATGTGTGGTAGTATGTGTGACTTAATATGTTTTGCAGTATGTGTGACTTAATATGTGTGGTAGTATGTGTAACTTAATATGTGTGGTAGCATGTGTGATTTAATATGTGTGGTAGTATGAGTGACTTAATATGTGTGGTAGTATGTGTGACTTAATATGTGTGGTAGCATGTGTGACTTAATATGTTTTGTAGTATGTGTGACTTAATATGTGTGGTAGTATGTGTGACTTAATATGTTTTGTAGTATGTGTGACTTAACATGTGTGGTAGTATGTGTGACTTAATATGTTTTGTAGTATGTGTGACTTAATATGTGTGGTAGTATGTGTGACTTAATATGTTTTGTAGTATGTGTGACTTAATATGTGTGGTAGCATGTGTGACTTAATATGTTTTGTAGTATGTGTGACTTAATATGTGTGGTAGCATGTGTGACTTAATATGTTTTGCAGTATGTGTGACTTAATATGTGTGGTAGCATGTGTGATTTAATATATGTGGTAGTATGTGTGACTTAATATGTGTGGTAGCATGTGTGACTTAATATGTGTGGTAGCATGTGTGACTTAATATGTGTGGTAGCATGTGTGACTTAATATGTGTGGTAGCATGTGTGACTTAATATGTGTGGTAGCATGTGTGACTTAATATGTGTGGTAGCATGTGTGACTTAATATGTGTGGTAGTATGTGTGACTTAATGTATGTGGTAGTATGTGTGACTTAATATGTGTGGTAGTATGTGTGACTTAATATGTGTGGTAGTATGTGTGACTTAATATGTGTGGTAGTATGTGTGACTTAATATGTGTGGTAGTATTTGTGACTTAATGTATGTGGTAGTATGAGTGACTTAATATGTGTGGTAGTATGTGTGACTTAATATGTGTGGTAGTATGTGTGACTTTATATGTGTGGTAGTATGTGTGACTTAATGTATGTGGTAGTATGTGTGACTTTATATGTGTGGTAGTATGTGTGACTTAATATGTGTGGTAGTATGAGTGACTTAATATATGTGGTAGTATGTGTGACTTAATATGGGTGGTAGTATGTGTGACTTAATATGTGTGGTAGTATGTGTGACTTAATATGTGTGGTAGTATTTGTGACTTAATGTATGTGGTAGTATGAGTGACTTAATATGTGTGGTAGTATGTGTGACTTAATATGTGTGGTAGTATGTGTGACTTAATATGTGTGGTAGTATGTGTGACTTAATATGTGTGGTAGTATGTGTGACTTAATATGTGTGGTAGTATTTGTGACTTAATGTATGTGGTAGTATGAGTGACTTAATATGTGTGGTAGTATGTGTGACTTAATATGTGTGGTAGTATGTGTGACTTTATATGTGTGGTAGTATGAGTGACTTAATATATGTGGTAGTATGTGTGACTTAATATGGGTGGTAGGATATGTGACTTAATATGTGCGGTAGTATGTGTGACTTAATATGTGTGTTAGCATGTGTGACTTAATATGTGTGGTAGTATGTGTCACTTAATATGTGTGGTAGTATGTGTGACTTAATATGTGTGGTAGTATGTGTGACTTAATATGTGTGGTAGTATGTGTGACTTTATATGTGTGGTAGTATGTGTGACTTAATGTATGTGGTAGTATGAGTGACTTAATATATGTGGTAGTATGTGTGACTTTAATAATTATAATAATTATATTAGAATTGTAATAATTTAATAATTACCAAAGCAGTTTGTCTTGTGGGGAACAAACATCTTGCAGGCAGTGGCTATGTGTAGTTCAGCACTCAGTACAGCTTTAATGATGAGGTCCTCCACTTGCCTCATCAGCACTGGAATAGACACAATTATGAGATGAGTTCTCTACTTGGACAGTTTTTGGTAAAATCTATAAGGGGAAAAAAGAGCAGTTTCCAAAATGCCACAGCAAACTGGGTCAGTTTTACATTTCATTATCTTTGTCTGCAAATTAGAAAAGAAGGAAAAGATTAAGAGATGAGAAAGGGAGGAAAAGGAGAGTTTCACTCACATGTGGTGTCCTTCCCCTCCTGCTTCAAATACCTCAACACTGCACTCATACTCCACTTGTTCCCATAATCCTCAACTTCAGGGTCATCGCAGCTGAAAAGGAAGACACGCACTTCAAACGCTCCACTTATTATAAATGGATGACTCAGTCTAGCTTCCAATAATAACTCCACATTCAATGCATGTTCACGACTGATGAAAGTTACCTGACATAATCGCTGCTCTTTTTGTTCACGCTGTAGTTAGTGAGATGCATGAATGTGTTCTTAATGTTCTTTGAAGTCCGGTCATACTTCACCGTGGCAAATCTGGAGAAAGATGGCATTTATTTGTACAAGAAAAATACTTTTTTAACTTGCCGTCCAACAGTTTCATTGCATATCTATCTGCCATAATGACCACATCCATGCAGCTGTCACTTAACTGAATAATAGCGGCACTTGGGAGGGATACTAGTTTTGGCAGAATATAAGAGGAGTGGATGCCACATGTGCAATAATGAGAATTCCTTGGCACGCACTGTGTACCTGAATACCAACACAACCCAAAGGAATGTCAAGAGATAAAAGTGGGATTGAGAACTTGGCTATGATTTATTGCCCACTGTTGATAATCAGGCAGGCAAACAAGGGGGCGGTGGCACTCTGTTTCTAGCACGTACCTCTATCAGATGGAATCAAGGAGCTACTTGTTTCATAAATCAGCTACCTTCTCCTGACCTACCTGTGACTTATTGTAACAGCCTCTTCTTGTATTAATAAATTATGCTTGGCCTAAATACCAACACCCAATAAAGATAGCACAATTACACCGGGATGCAATCGGCAATGTTTGATGAGCACATCCTTCAACTGGAACAATAGGCGGCTTTGTCTCAAAGCCACCACCGCGAACCAATTGGTCTGACAAGATAAGGCTGCCCTCTTCTGGGCACTGAGTGAGTACCAGTGGATGTGAATACTGTTCCAAACTGCCTGAAAGGGACAGTTCACTCAAACATCAAAAGTCAATGTTTTTCCTCTTACCAGTAGTGATATTTATTTATCTAGATTGTTTTGGTGTGGGTTGCAGATGTCTTGAGATCTTAGCTGCAGAGATGTGCGCCTTCTCTCAAACATTACAGATCTAGATGGCACCCAGCTTGAGGTGCTCAAAGCTCTCCAAAAACATAGTTGAAAACCTCAACAGGACTGTCTTTATCCAGAGGCCGTGACCCCATTACTGAAGATAATCCATGGACTTTGTCTGCTGACATCTCGCCGGCCAATATCTACAAACTTTGGCAACTCACACCAAAACAATCTAGATTGATAAATAGCACAACAGGTAAGTAGAAAAAACATCTATTTTTGATAATGAGGTGAACTCTCCTTTTAGGTGCAGAAAGCTTAATTATCTATAATAAACGATGATGGACTGTTAAATGTCAAGATTTTCTTTTGCCCCAAAGACAATCAATGATTTATGCATTGCCTGGTAATCATTAACCCAATAATGTCATTTCCAACATCCCACACACAACTCACCTCGCCAGTCCCTCCTCATACACATAAATGAGGAGGGGATCGTATGAAGTTACCAACACGTACAACCGCACGTCAAACTTGAACTCTGTAGACAAATAAACAAATATTATTCACAATGCCAAAGTCCGTAACAATTCAGTGGCAAAGAAGAGCTCACCATCAATCAGCAGCGGGTTATTGATATAGCGAGACACCAAGATGTTTTCATCCATTGAAATCTGATTTGGCTGCAGATGAAAACAGAAACAAACGTTTTCAGTTGGACCAAACAAGTGTGACCAAACAAACTCAATCAACATCTCCCAGTATGACTGAAAGAGTATGAATGGACCATTTCTTTGTGTTTCACAGGACTCCATGCATTCATTCATACACAACAGGATGGAACAGGAAATTTCAAATGGATGTGGTGACACTGCTGCTAACATCAAAGAATCATCAGATCAAGAAAAGAGCCTGCAACGACACCGGTCATAGCAGGTCAACATTAACAGCCAATAAAAACTCAATGTAGTGGTGGGAGATGGGTCATTTATTAGGTTAAAATGTGTTGCAGGTGGAGAAGCTGGGAAGAGATGGGACGGGGGATGGGGAGGGGGAGGTGTAACCTCAGTGCTGGCCACAGTTCAGAGAAAACCAAAAGGAGAACCAAAAAAAATTAATGTATTCCTTTCTTCTCTCCAAATATCACTGACATTCTTTCCACTGTTTCATAAAAATGCCTGAGAAGAAGAATTGTGCATATGTTTTCCAATAGTGAGAAACTTGTTGAGCTCCTCCAAAAGCCAGGGCCTGGGAAGAGTGTTATTTACTCTGAAAAACGGGTTGATACTTATTTCAAAGACAGCTGTATCTGCACAACTCCCCCCCCCACCCCAACACACACACACACACACACACACACACACACACACACACACACACACACACACACACACACACACACACACACACACACACACACACATAAATATCATCTGGCCAACTGATTGTTTCAGTTCATACAGTATTTTTAAGTAAATGAGCTCAAGGTTAACTCCAACAGGTTTGACATTAACGTGAATCTGTGTTCGAATGAATCAGAGGGAACTTTTCACACACAAACAAAAAAAAAAGCTGAATAGCTGTTTCCCCCTGTTTCCAGTCGGTGCTAACCATATGCTGGCTGCAGCTTCAAAGTTCTCCTACTGACATGTGAGAGTTCTCAATCCTCTCACATCACTGTCAGTGAAAAACCCAGAAAGGCTTCTTTCGAACATTCCTTTAACACGGCGCTTTACTAAAACAGATCTCACATGCAACATAGTAGCAGATTAGTGGTGTTTGGTTGGCTATAAACACAGTCACAACCAAAAAAAAAAAGCGTATAAAAAAATATCACTTTTAAGAATACAAATGTTTCCATCTGTGCAAATGCATGTCGGTTCAATCTCTCCAACCTCCCAACACTGGTTGATTTGGGGTCATTGCATCAGTCTAAATGAGGTAGTGGTTCCCAACTTGAGCTCCAGATTTAAGGGATAAAAATTAAAAGAAGAAAGATGTTTCTGCTACACAAACATTGCTTTAAGCTTGTTGATTCATTCTTGACCTAGAAATCGCAACATTTCACAAAATCATTCCTATCACGAGGTCCCCCTCCTTTTTTATATGGGTTTTTTTCAATGCTTTCAGCCTAGAATATGATCATTAATTTACTATCTAACTGTTTCCGTCAAAGTCCATGTATACATGCCAAATATTCTATGGATCCAGACTTTCAACTATGAGGATTTGCAGCATTTCCTCACTTTAAATTATAGTAACCATAGTGTCTTTTAGTTTTCGGACTGTTGGTCTCACACATAATGCTTATTTTTTTTACTACTTTCTGATAGACCAAACAAGAAAAAGGTCTCTAAGGATCCTTCAAATTAAACAATCCAGCTTAATTGAGGACATAACCTGAGATGAGGCGTCAGCCTGTGTATTAGAGTGACACCTGTGTGCAAAATCACTCACATTGCTGACCAGGTAGATGCCTCGCCCTCTTGAAGATGCGACCGGTTTAATAATCCATGGGCCCTTGTCCTTGGCAAAGCAATCTGAAATTGAGGCAGGAGAGAAGGAGAACGGAATAAGACATGGAGAAAAAAAAGAATAGTTTTTAGAATGACTGTAAACATATTATAAATACAGGTCTACTTTGACAAACAGGATCGTGTGTCTTACTGCAGAATTCCTGGTACTCAGAGGGAAGCATAAAAGTCTGAGGAACAATATGGAAGTTTTTGAAGCCATGAGTCTGCTGCATTCGCTGGATGTTTTTATATAGGCGGTCTTTACGCGTCAATTCATATGACCTGAAAATGAACACAGGCTCTGATTTTAAAACGTCCCAGCACTCCATTGAACAGCTTCAACACTGAGAGGGCTCAAATAAATGCATACATAACAGCAACAGGTCGCCCTCTGCCTGATAGTATGATTCATTTCATGTTTCAAAGAGGCACCGATCCAAACTAAATGCGTTGCAGTGGAAGCCAACAAACACACTGCCAGGACTGAAAAGCTTAGAATGGCTCAGTGGTGATATTTATTATATACATTTTAGCACTTTATTATACCTGGGAAAGTGGTTGACCTTCTGGAAGTCTTGAAGACTGCGTAGTATGTAAGGCTTGAGGTGAGATCCTGTCCACATGAGGTTAAAGTCATTGTTATTTGGGTGAACCTGTAAAACAGACAGAATAATTGACTTTAATTGACAAGATGGATCAAATCATTTAGATTCAGTCCACACAGAGCGACTGATGGTTGCAAAGGGGCCATTAAAACGTGTAAAACCATGGACAGCCATTGCTCTTAATGCTGAATAACTGTGTGTTTCCAGTCACCAACAGCAGTAATTTATTCTGATGGCCACACATATGAGAGCTCAGTTAAAAGAAATCCAAGAGGCAGATCAGACACTCTCCCACTAGATAAACTGCCTGTTCTTTGGAAATTATCTCAAAAGGAAGGTCATCTTTTTTCATCACCTTCACATTACTTTTTCTGTTTTTGTTTTTTTTATTCCAACAATTCTTGAGGAGGCAGAGTTCACATGGTCGCTCATATCTATGGGGGAGCCAGATGTTTGTAATGAAGGCTTATTAACGTTTGGCTCTGCCGCCGCTCTAGTACACACTCATCTGCCTTTGATGATGACTTTGTGGGAGTCAAGAAGCACTGAAATGAAATAAAGGGGAATTAATTGTAACTGCTTGGAAAGAGCAATAATGGGAATTGTGTGCCCTCATGAAACCGGATTAATGCTCTCTTGAGGTCATTAATTCTTTCTTTTTTTCCTGGGTGCATTCCGGGGCTTTGACATCGGCATTATCAGTCAAAAGGAAATAAAAACAGCCCTTGTATCCGTTATCCTACACATCATAGAGGCACATAATTAGCTTGCGCAGCTATAAAAACAATGTATTTTTACAAGATTTAGGCTAATCTTTTAAATCTGCACAATTTATCAGAGAATATTACCTCATGGAGCCCATGATTGGTGAGTATTCCTCGTACCAGGCGACTCTCCGTGCGCACAATCTTGAAGGCCATATGATATCGCTCTAAGCAAATGAAAATCATCAGACAACAAATTATTCTTTGTGTCCCACTTTATGTTTCAACCCTATTGTCAAGTCTTTTCTCTTAGTCAGTGTACCTCCAACAGAGCAGATGTTGCCATCTTTTGAAACAGCAGCCTCTGGGAAAAACAGGAGAACCGGGATGGTCTTGCTGAGGCCACACCAGGCAATGCAGGGATGATCTCTGGTGGACAAACAGTTTGATGGTTTGAGGCAGGTTTTTCTAAATGATCGAAAAGTCTGAGACGCACAGAACAGTCGAAAAATATATAATCTGCAGATGTAAAGATTTCACGCAGAGAAAATTTCCATGGAACAATATCATAAAGACACACTCTGGGGTTAAAATCTCCAGGATGATGTGATGTAGCCTATATGGGCAGTTTACCTCATGTGGATGGACTGTAATCTGACATGGTGTTTGTTTCAGTCAGGCAGATAGAGAGAAACAACCACACACAGTTTCAGGGCATGCTGGGAAATAACAAACTCATGCACTGTATTAACAGTGCAGACTTGTAAAACTGCAGACTATCTGATAGTACCAGACACTGCCTGCTTATCAGTGGCTATAACTAAGATAAGGTAGCATGAAGATGGATTAGAACTCAATCAGGCGTGGACAGTCTTGATAAGAGGGAGAGGCATGTAAACAATGGCTGTTGGTAGCTTAAGTATACAGGTATGTCAGACAATGCGGCACAAATCTTTTCTGCTGTGGTGGCTTTGTTGCACGGTATTTTGACAATGTTCATCCCTTGTTTATTTTGAACATAAACCACCATCCAAACTATTGAGATAGGTAGGTCTTAGACAAAAGGCCTTATTGCAGCCATCACAGTAATACTTTCAGCAAAGTGTGGCCTTTTCACTTGCAAATATTAGGTCAAGCATATAGATTGATTATTAGTTTTTAAAATACACGAAAGGTATCTTTCCTCTCACACTATCTGAATCAATTAAGAAAACCACAACAAGGCACAGCACGAGCATCACTTGACAAGCAAAGACCTCTGACTGACATGCAACAACATACGGTGCGTTTGCTAGAAATGTTAAAATGTGTTTACTGAGCTGTGCCAAAACACTGAGTTCATGACTGTCTGGGAAGCCTAAATAGAATCTGTATGCTATTAAGTGATTGGCAATGAAAATATTATCAAACATCTGTTCTTATGCTCATGTTCTTTTTATATTCATTGAATACAATAAAAAGTGGAATATAAGAAAGTACTAAAGGTATTTTGAGCCACTTTGGTGCAATTAATGTTTAGTTGTTGTTGTTTTTTTTGCTGCATTCCCTTAGTTTCAGTAATCCCTACATGTAAATGCATGTGTTTATCTTGTGTCTGTAAAGCTATGCTTTGTTGTCCTTTGCATTAACTAGGATTGTATGTCATCATAACACTGTAATGTTAACTTAGATAAACTGCCTCTAAAAAAATTAAGTGATAATAACATCACTGGTCGGATGGAGGTTACACCCTAAGACTACGCAATCCACACTATTTAAAGAGTTAGAGATTGGGCTAAAAGCAGGAGGCACAGTGACTCTCAGTAAGGTATGACTAAGGATAGCTTAAGAGGGAATTAGTTGACATAGCCTGACTGTTGCAGCTATGATCTAGAGCTAGATGCCCTCTCTCATTCAAGCTAATCTTACATCAATTATGCAAAATGAAAGCTATCTGCAGGCTTCATTTCATCTAGTATCTTATCATGAATTATTAAGCAGGGCTAAGGTCATACTGCATTTAGGTGTCCATGACAGCACCTAGTCAAAGACGTTTAAGGGACTTTTATTCACATCAAGCATCAAAGATGTCATGTGTTGAACAGACTGTAAAAGCCCCTTGAGGAAATGTTTTTATATGTGATATTGTGCTAAATAAACTTGACTTGACCACATATTCAATTTCAAGATTTATATATACACAGGTGAGTAGAGGGTTATGGGTTTTATTCCTTAAACTGTAAAACTATTGACTGCAAATCTACAGTAATTAACTGGCAGCTGACTGGCCTGCAAAATGCTGTATTCTTCACGGGTTCCTACTGTGTTTAAGAGTTACAATACATTGTTAATAAATATACAGATCATTACTGTATTCTTCTAAATTTACAATGCAATAATGGTCACAGCTTTGTCAGTAAATTACTATATATATTACAGTTTGCTACGTGTACTTGAATCCACACTATGTATCCTGTATTTAATGACAATTTTTTTTAAATGTGAAACTACTGATGAATTGGTAAATGGACTGTAGTTACATGGCACCTTTCTAGTCTGACTGACCACTCAAAGCGCTTAACAAGCCCAGGGAGCATTCACCAATTCACACACACCTTGCGTGCCATCCGCATCAGGATATAACCAATTACATCATCACTCGCACACCAGTGGAACAGTCGCTGGGAGCAATTCAGAGCTCAGAATCTTTCACAAGAACACTGTGACATTGCCAGGAATTGAAACTTCCTATAGGTGGAAAGCTGCTCTACCTTCTCAGCCATAGCCGATCCTTCTACACGACTAACCTTCCCATTCTCTTAAAGAGCTGTAGTAACATGTTATTTCTCCCAGATTGCATGTGACTGTATGGCTTTTAATGCAACACAATACTGCTCAAATTTCACTGTAAGTGTAAATCAAGTTTTACAGTGTATTTAAGCATTGACAAATGGTTTCTGATGCAGGCTGTTGTTGACCACAGCCAGTATTATGTGATTCTGCTTTAGACAGGGTTTTCTGAATTACTGCAAACTTATAGTGCTAGTAATAACACTCACTCTTGGTCGTCGTCTGATGAGGATTCAGAGTCCTCCTTATCCCTGATCACAGCTGGCATCGTCACAATAAAAGGGGACAAGCTGCCCGGTGAAATCTTCCTGGGATCAAGTGTCCGGGTAATACCATGGCACTCCAACTGCAGAAACATTGCTTTAAGTCATTTAATAGCTTAGCACGGCTCAACAAAAATAAACGCTAGCCATTTCGTGTAAAACTTAGTAATGACCAAGGTACTAAGATAAACAAAGAATGCAACATACAAGTGCACACAGTGCTGAAACAGTGCTTCACATTTAGCAGTTAGCCGAGAGCAGCTGTTGTGTAGCTCTACTTGTAATGGTAGTGAAATTGTCACAATCTTACTATTAAAAATAGAGAACAGAAGACGCTACGATGACTGAAACCCAGACCGACAGCCGAGCAAGGGTTAGCTTAATAAGATTTAGGGCTATTGAAATGTTACTTAAGGAATGGTAAGCTAACCAGGCAAAGACTGCGCCTGAAACCACCTAACTAGACGTTGTTATAACACCATACAAATACATATCAATGTCAACTTGCCTTTATGTATGAGAATTTGCTCACTTTTAGTTAGCTAGTATCACCAGGGTCAGCTGCTCATGGCGTTTAATCTTCCTGGTAACTATAACAACTGAGTAGTCCCAGAGCAAGGAGCATGCGCACTGTCGTCCACAGGAGTAAATTTTGTACTTTCATTCAGTTGTGAGACGCGCGACAAGTTAATGACAGCCCACGCCTTCAATCAACATGCTAGCTGTTCTTAAATAGTACATGTTTTCGTCGGATAACCCGGAACATGTGTAATAAATTTAATTAAGGTTTGTGAATGAACCTACCAGTTCAATATATGGCTCCCAATACTACTTATTACCGCTTAATATATGTTTTTCGGCATAAAGTGTATACGAGACCATCTAAGGGAAAACAAATGTAGTTATTTCAATAAAGTAAGTAGTAAAGTGTGATAGTGTGAAAACTCAAAACTCACTGTTCGAATAAAATCTAATATTATAACCGAGTCAACAGGTTATTATCTCGCAGCACATGCGATCTTTGTTTGAAAGTGCTCTAGCTTAGGGTCCACAGGTGACCAAATTCCTGGATTTTTATTGGTTACTGGAGAAAGTAGGCGGAATCTAAAAGACCGTATAGGCTCGTCGTATGAGTGGTATGATTGGATGGAGCCATTTCCAAAGCTCTGTTATTGGTCAGCCCCATAGTCTAAGGTTGACTGAGTTACCATTGTGAATACCCGTCCGAGTGTCCTACTGTGTTGATTTCGTATCTAATTCTCTATCGTTTTCTTTCAGATGGTAGTTTGATAGTCAAGGTAAATATCCAACGATTCATTTTATGCTTTTATTATAATCGGCTCATTGATTGCATTGATCAGGTTACAGCAGCGACATCCTCTAACCACTTGCTAACTCATGAACAATCTCATTCTGTGATGTGTTAGTCATGGAACATGCAGCAGAATGTTGTTGTTTTTTGCAGCATGTAACAGAACCTGTTTGTTGCACTTGTATTGGTGTTTGGTTTTAAGTTGTTGATCATGCACTGAACAGACTGACCTGTCCTTTCGACTGGTGCGTCTAACAGACAGAAAATGAGTCGCTTTCTGAACGTCCTGCGGAGCTGGTTGCTGATGGTGTCCGTCATCGCGATGGGAAACACGTTGCAGAGTTTCAGAGATCACAGCTTTCTGTCAGAGAAGCTCTACACAGGAACCCCCGAGTTTGGTGAGCAAAGTATATGTCACCGCATATTACAGTGAGCATCATGATGTTGGTGCTGTTTGGGAGTTGGTGAAATGAGTCATCAAACATTTATATAAGCTCATAAAGTATGATAAGATTTGGATAGTAAAATGTACCTGATATTTGCACCAACTGTAATGCAGCTGTTGAGACCATAATTAAGCTATAATAAAATCACTAATACTCAATGATGACCAATAAACATATTACATAGACTATTTGGTATATGTGTTTTATGCCTATATCAGTCTAATATTTACCCAGCCGATTCATGGATCAGGCTCTTATCAAAAGTTTGTAAATGAATTTAGTCTAGAAAGACTTGCCCTCATTTGAGGGTAACACATGTGATACACAGATTTTTATTTCATTATATATTTTTTCGTCATATCTTAGTAAATGGTCTCCAAGCTCGAACATTTGGTATCTGGACGTTGCTGTCATCCATCATTCGCTGCGCCTGTGCCATTGACATCCAGAACAGAACGTAAGATTGGCTCCTCACTTCCTGCACATCAGTTCTCTCTGCATTCTTCTCATGTTCTTACCGTGTGCCATACTTGCTCCTGCAGGCTTTATCACATCACCTTATGGACGTTTTTGTTGGCTTTGGGCCACTTTCTGTCTGAAGCTTTCATCTACAAAACTGCACCTCTCACTATCGGGGTCATGGCACCTCTCATTGTGGCAAGTGAGTGTGGACTACATTGAGGAGTCGTGAAATTTATTTACATTATGCATCATTTACAGGGTTTTTAAAATGTATTAAAAGTCATTTTTAAAAAACATAACAGCATCTTCATGTGTTTTTCTAGGTTTCTCTGTCATAGGAATGCTGATTGGATTCCAGTGTTTTCCAGAGTGTCAAGAGGAAGCTGGAGCACGGCAGAAAAAGCGCAACTGAATGCCTGCAGTTTGATTTACCTCCAGTCTATTGAAGCCACCTCCAACAGTGACCACCAGACACGAGGGGACTGGCTCTAGAGTGTGGTTTTCTCATGCTGCTTCAGTATTCAGAAGTAACACTTTCCTATGTTCCTGAATGGCAGGTAGAGGTGATATAAAAAACCTTGCTGAGCCAGCAGGGTGATCTAACAGTCATGACAATCATCGCAGTCTGCATTTAATGTGTTTATTTGAAAAACAGAACAATCAAAGTTAATACCCTTAAAAAAAGGGTACACATAACTTCCATCTAATATAAGGAAATTCTTACGGTTTAATAAATAATTGCTCAATAGATGAAGAAAACATTACATTAACACTAACCAGAAGGTGGCAGTAAAAGCTCAGGAAACAATTCTGTTAAAAGATGATTTACATTTAAGAGAGAGGTAATCATGGATTCACTAAAATAACAATTGTATTGCACTGACAAGACTTATAAATACCAACAATGCACAGAATAAATGACTCGGGTTGTAACAACCATTGAGGTTCCACATGCCCCCTTGGATGTGATTGACTTGGCTTATTTTGGGATGAGCTTAGTTGCACTTTAGATTTCAGTGCGGCGTTCATACAGTACATCAAATATACAGCCGGTCTGCTGGTTCCTACTCCTCTCATAAGGGTTCCCAGTGGGTCTCTTAGTCTAAATGTGATCACTCTCCACGTCACTTTTTTCCTCCATGGCCATGCGTGCCCGCCGATGCATGTTGACGTGTCAGCATTTCTGTTTGACATCTGCACGGCATCGTTGAGAGAGAGTCTGTCGTAATTTTTTTTACTTGTGTACATTCTGGGTTTCAGGTGCGGGAACACTTCCTTCCAGATCAGAGGGCTTTTTCTGTAAAAAGACGAGGACAGTAAAACATTACCATCACATTGTCACATGAGGAGAAAGGGTCGTTTTTGGAATGAAACAACACAAATTCTCTGCTCATCACGTTATTCAGAGAGAAAACAGAACATGAACATTAAAGGTTTTAAATTCATTTCTTTAGTATTAAACATCTCGATACTTTTTCACTTTTGCATCAAATCAATCAAAACCATTCATGTGTCTGATAAGAGTTAATCATAAATGTCACCTTTAATTTACTTTAAACAATTGATTTGATTAAAAAGCCTTCTGTGAACAGTAACAACAACAAAAGAGAAAAAAGCAAATGCTATAAATCAAGTTTTCTTTGATATCATTATTTCATAATCCCACTTATAGGAGGTTGAGATTCCAGGAGGTTCCATAGTGACAGTAGGTGTTTAACTAAAGAGCTGATTGACTGTGAGGTGGAGGAGTATATATTGTAGTATTATACCAGTCATGCTTTTGTGAGGAATGAACTAAACTCTATTTTTGTACCCTGAAAAACAATGTGGTTTGCAACAAGTACCAGTTTCATTGAATATAAGGTTTGTTCACAGTCTCGTCTCCTGTGTGTGTTTGTGTGTGGCGTGCAGTATTTCTGCTGTTGAAGCATCAGCATGTGTGTGTGTGTGTGTGTGCCCCTACCTTAGCGGGTGTGCATTTTGGTTTTAGTGAGGTTGTAGGTTTATGTCAAGGCAGCCGTTGCCAGGGGACGCTGCAGGTTGTGGACCCATAGTCGTACACCGATGTCATGGAGCCTGTAGGCTGGAACGATAACTTGGGTGTCACACATCTGAGGAGCCCGGAGGGGCCTCCTCATGCTTTACCATCACCTCCATAACACACCACCACTAATGCTGCTGCCTGCTACCTGCACTCTAGTCCAGTGAGATGAATACGGTATGCAGTTGAAAGTCATCTTGACGTAAATCATGCTAATAATATGTTGTTTTTTTAAAATTTATATAGAATTATGTTACATTTTATTCACCTATTTGAACTTAATTCCTACTGTTGTGCTTGTATCTCTGCTGGTCTAACAATTTAACAGAACTGACTTTATTAATAAAACAAGAAAAGTGGTGGCGAGCTTTTCAATGTATATCATTCAAGTTGTATTAGTGTGCATCATTATTAGAGCTTTCCATTTTAGCCATATTTGTTTTGTCAGAACTGGAATATTGAAGAAACAGAGAAAGGATAAGGAAAGACCGAAAAATAGATCCCAAGCTTGCGAGCAATGAGTAAGCAGCAGAAGGCACACAATGTCGAGTCAAATTTAGTTTCAAATGGCATTAAAGTTAAAAAGTTAAAAGGTGATACTGGGCAGATGGATTTTTTTTTTTATATCATGTTACATGCAGTAACTGTAAAAAGTTTGGACACACCTCATGTGTCCAAACTGTTACAGTACATATGAACAGTTGACCATAGAGATGTCTTTGTTATGGATGATGTGTATCCTAGATTAACTTCATAAATGAAACCACATTGTTATTCATTAATGGTGGATTGTGGTTCGTTATTAGCGCGTTATTACAAAACTGATTATGATAGATTCTGACAGCTGTCAACTGCACTCATATGAAAGTGTAACACAACAAGTCTTTGTTCAAGGGAATACAAAATTAGAATTCTAGGGCAAAAGATGGTAAAGATGCTGTTTGAGCAAGTTGGAGAGCTGCCAGATAAAGTTCACTGAGCGTTTCTGAGAGTTAACGATGTTTTCGGTGAGTTTCGAGAGCGTTTCATCCAGTGCAAAAGTGCAAGCCGTGCATTCACTGATGTGCATGCCTGCAGCAGTGTGAGGATAGTGCATTCAGCCCAGAGACAGAGCTGCATCTAATGCATTCCTTCTCTGATGGAATGAGAAGATCCCACCTCTGGTTTCATGCAGTACAAACTGATGCTCTTATACTCACTGAGTGCACCTCAGCCTGTTGGTTGGCCTTCTGTCGTCGGAGGTCAGACCTGATGAGTCCTGTGATCAACACAGAGGACAAGGAAAAGTTTAGCTCATGGAAGTCATGGTCTTGTTGGACTTCTGGTTTCAAAGCAAAAAAAATAACAATAGGTGGAGAATTCCGTTCATTTAATAATCAACCTAAAAAAACAAACATAGCTAATTAGTGGTGACTCACTTCTTTAATTCAATGTATTTTAGGTTGTAATACATACAAAATGTTAACAGAGGTTTTAAGTCACAACCTGATGTCACTTATGTACTGTTAAAAGCAGTGATTTGTAGGTTTTACATGAGATTAACATATTGTAGTTGTTATGTGCTTTAATTTGCAATGTGTGACATCAGGCAACAAGATAATGCTTTAAAAGTTTTGTAGTTTGATAGAAAAGGAGCATCATTTTGGGGATCAATAAACCTTTGTTTAAAGTTCTTCTTTCAGCCACTCGGTGGCGATATTATCCTGTGATATTTAAACATTCAAACAACATTTCATGCTTCATTTTGAACATGTTAAACAAGTGGTGTTTAACTTCAGGATTGTAAAAAGCACAACTTAAACAGTTGTGTCTTATGACTTTAAAGCAATGCGCCAAAGTGTTTGATTTTGTATTTAGTCAAATTGCAGGCTGTCTGTTGTTTACCTGTCTGCTCCAAGGCGCCACACAACTCGAGAGACTACTTATGCATGAGTCCACACACATTGTTTTCAAGTAAAATCCTGCATATTATCCCTTTAATATCACATATGCGCATGTCCACAGCTACTGAAAGGAGTTCAACATTCTCTGCTGATTTACAGGAGAGGTGTGAAGAGGAACCAGAGAAGAGGTCAATATCTTACCTGTCATTATTGTTCCTATGAGCAGAAAGATACTTAGGAAGATGTTCCCCGCCAAAGTGCCCCATCTATCAATAATCTTCCCTTGGCAGATGGTGAAAATGATTCCAAAGATCTGAAATGAGATTTTTTTTTTTTTTTTTAGATCTCGTATTCTGTCTTTTATGTTTAGCCTGTGTCATCATAGTTTACTGTGCCTACATTGACTGACCTGAGCTGAACAGTTCAGCAGTCCTGATGAGGTTCCCTCTGATTCTGGGTAGGTGAGCTCTACGGCATACTCAAAGCCCAGAGGTAGATATCCAGTCTGAAAGAAGCTGCAGGCAGACACTGGAGGTCAAATTAAAGGCTGAAACGTTTCATTCTTTCAAGGAAAAGAAAAACAGCTCCACAAACATAAAAGTGGGACAAGTATAAAATGTTAAATTGTATAAAAATCCTGTCTGGATAAATAGAGGGGCATGATGAGGTGTGATGTTTTGGTGGGAAACTGTGGGATAAGGTGGTACTTTTATATTTTCATGGGAAGAATGAACCTGTGTGGAGAGCAACTAGGCTCCTGCTGGTGTCTCTTACTTGTCCATGCTTAAACTTAAAACTATTCTACTTTACATTTACCAGATATTATTAGGTTTATAGCTTAGATTTCTATCACAGTCTTAGACATCAAATAGATAATAAAGACTTAATGACAACATTTGGTTAAATTAAAAAATGGCATGTTTGTATGTATTTGAAGTTCAGACTGAAACACGTTTTCTTGTGATTATCTTACAGATCATACAGATGTGAGATCTTGGTGAATATGAACTTTCTTGACAATAGCACAGAGAATCCAAGAGGGCTTCTGTACACCTATGAGTTGACTTCAAATCTTCAGATTTCAAGGCCTGCAGGAACCATTATATTCTGAAATCCCTACTTAAAACTACTAATATTACGACTCAACAAGTTTGAGATGGTGCAAAGAGATTTGCATTGTCCCAAATACTTTTTCTCGAACCATTATGTGTGAGAATTTATTTTATCAAATTTATTTTATCAACTTTATCAAATGTTAGTTATCTGCCAGGTGTTTCGAGCCTTGGCTGTGATGTTCTGTTACAGACCCTATGATGGTTACCTACCCTAAGAAACCTCCAGTGATAAACACCAACCACAGGTGACCCAGGCTAAGAGTGAAGGCGTACACCAGCATCCCAATCAGCGAGAGGAAATATACGACCAACGTGGTTTGTCTGAGGAGACAGGAGACAAAACAATCATCATTAAGTTTAGAAATCACTGTGGCAACACAATCGACTCAGCACATCCTGTTTGTGGGTTTACACTAAAAGACTATTGTTGCTCTAAAGACTCCAAATCACCTTAAAAATCCAATGTAATCTGGTTATCATATAGGTTTGCTGATTAGCTGAGCCAAAAATCCTCCAACACCATAATAATTCTACTTATGCAGCACGTTTCTAGCCTGACTGACCACTCAGAGCATTTTACAACACAAGCCAGCATTCACCCATTCATGAGTGGTGGCAGAGGCACCACCTTGCTCATCAGGAGCAGTAACCATTCATGCAGTCACACTCTGACACCAATGGACCAGCCAGTGGGACCAAACTGGGGTTCAGTATCATTTATCTTTATCGAGTTGAGATTTTAAATTAAATTAAATTGAATTGAATTGAATTGAATTAAAATAAGGTGTGAATCCAGAAAAAGGAGCAGCACAAGGAATGTTTTTTACCCTTTCTGAAACACTGCAAGAGGTATTTGCTCGCCTCAGCAAATTTCCAAAAAGCATTTTGGAAGGATGGGAGAGGAGACAGGCAAGCTAAACAGACGTGTTGGATTGTTCAGAGTTGGTGGAGGTATGCGCTCCACTTAGTGCCGCTGTAGTTTTAACAAAAAAAAAAAAAGATTTGTCAGATCATGCATCTTTTTCCAGATTGAAGCCTCACTTGAAATTCTGCACTTGATTCCTCAGCATAATCAATATTCCTGAGTCACTGAGGACCCCTGAACACCCAGGCCACCGGCACAAACAGGCTTACTCCGGTGAAGCCGTCTCTTGTACAATCATGCATAAAATATTGCTGCAAATGTTTTTGTTGAAACGTTAGTCCTCTGACTCTCTCTCATGGGACAAATGGAGTGTGACAATAATTGTCACAGTTATCAGCATAAATGTGGGCCTGACTGATTTAACAACAAAGCATCCTAATGGCATGTACGGAATCTGAGGACTGAGGATTTTTTTCCAGTCATTGTAGTTTGCGTGCCAGATCACTGAAGGCAGTGCATCAAACATCTAACGCTCAGAAACCTGCTGAGAGTAAGTGGCTGTTCGGTAGAACACACTGATCTGTTTGATCGGGATTTAAAAAATGTCAACTATCAGATACTAATAAGATATGTTCATTTTAATGATTAAATTACTAGTATTTTCCATGTTTAATGTAGTGGCACAAGGTCTGGGACGCAACCTGGGAGGACCAGCAGAAAAAAAGTCTGTCAGTTCAGATAAGCAGAAAAGGGACTTCAGATACAAAACTCAGCTCCACTAGATTCTCGTTCGTGCTCACTTTGAACGAAAGCTCTAATTCAGTTTGACATCTCCCTGTGGATGGATGATTTAGCAGACATCCGTGCAAAGAGCCCATGTTGTAATGTTGATCCTGAAGACTGAAAATTACATTGAAGCACTTCCTTTGCGAGGGCATGGAGAGTTTCACCATTCATTTGAAGCACATGAAGCTAGTATGATTTTTTTTTTTAACATGCTAGCAGGGCAGTTCAATGGATGGTAATGTCAGTTTGAGGGTCTGACACTTTTTTACAAGGTCCCCAGAGGACAAGTCTCAATGACCATAGTGACCCCCTTAACCCCTCTAACACCACTATAACATATAAGCAGTGTACAGGAAGTTGATGTGTTATGACGACATCCTAGTCTGACTGAGTTTTGGTTTCTTCTCATCAATCGGAAGCATTACTTTTTCTTATTGTTGCCCATTTAGAAATGTCTTACTTGTAGGTCTTGGTCTTGTCCAGCCAAATGCCACATATGAGGGACCCCACCATACCAGCAATGACGAGAGTCAGACCAATTCTCCCAGCATTCACCTCTTCACCCTGAGAGGAAACACAATGGCTTTTATGGTTTTATGGATATTTTACTCTGGGACATAACAATGTGAGTCTCAGACACCAGTTATCTGTGCCAGGGTCATCTCCTTGATAGCAGCGTCAAAAGAAATCCAGATTACATTTTTGATCATGAATATATGACAGAAAATAATCATTTAGATAGGCAGGAAGAAACTGAGGTCAAATAAAGAAACACAGAAAATGAAATGAAAGCTAATCTCTTTGGAAATACTTTACATAAAGCAGTAGCATGTGTTCGAGCCGACACCCTGGGACTTACAGGATAGTGTTCAATGATCATCCGATTCAGCAGTGTGGAAACAGCATAAAAGCAGCCGACGTTCAGCCCTGCAGACAACAAACAGAAAACTGTCTATTCTGAGACCTGCAGGGAAAGGAAAAGGTGAAGACGGGACATTCTGCCTCCCCAAAAACTGTAGAGGGCCTAAAACAATATATTAATCATTAGTGGCATAAGGGAAGTTGCTGTGAAAACACCTAAGGGCACGTTCGCCCTGACAAGGTGTCATCACAAGTGTCCTGTCCATTTGTTTAAGGCGACACGAGGGGACCCACCATAGCTGACCATCAGGAGCATGAAGGGCTTGTTGCACACCAGTCTCAAGATAGAAGCCATGTGTGAGGAGTTGTCAGGGGCGATGTTCCTGGCCTGAGCCTGGGCCTGGCTGGGAGGGATCTCTGGTCTCTCCTGAAACACTGGGAGACAAACGCACACACACACACTTACTTGTGAGATTATGACATAAAATTATTTTACTTTTATTTCCCTAGCTTCATCAATGAATGCCTTGTCTCTGAGTTTCACAGTTTATTGTTATTTTTGCAGTGAATAGAATACCGGAATACCATGGTCACCTAATAAACCAGAGTAATGCCACATATACTACATACTACAAAGCTTATCCCTTAATTGCCCTCAATATCTGATCTAATTAATATCATTATCAAACCTCTGATACAAAAAACTCAGCATCACACTAAAGGAAAATATAGAATACCAAAAGCCCCACAAATACTGAAGTTAGTAAGTGGCCCTTGAGTTAAGTTTTTTCCCCCATCTATTATAGATTGAATAATGAGTCGTAGGCAATGCAGGCTATCAACCTGCAAAATCTTTTTTTAAATTTATTTATTTATTTTATTTTATTCCTTAAATAATACATGGTCTAAATATGAATATGAATATGAAACCATGGCTTCATTGTCTTTTGTCATGCAATGCGGAATCCATGACAAATTTGTAAAAAATTAGAGTGCAGCCAAAAACGTATTATATTTTTTTTAAATTGTTGTTTTAAATTTTAAATCTGGTGTTTGGGTATGCAGGGGCTTTTATCATCTTTTATTATTAGTCCATGACGTGTGTTAAATGCTTCACCACGTTCCTCTGACTGTCAATGAGTTTCAGTCCTTTGGTGGAGGTGAAAGGAGAACTTAACAGAGCTGA
The DNA here is from genome assembly GCA_037577475.1 of Chaunax sp. Z400. Classification (NCBI taxonomy): domain Eukaryota; kingdom Metazoa; phylum Chordata; class Actinopteri; order Lophiiformes; family Chaunacidae; genus Chaunax; species Chaunax sp. Z400. The sequence continues at coordinate 14,435,005 of CM075194.1, read as the reverse complement.
GGGGGAAGATGATTTCATAAAACGCTTCCATGATTCCCTGAGTTCCTGCCCGCCTTTCTAATCATGTCTGAAAACATCTCATCAAAGGGTGGACCATTCTAGCAATCACTGCAGCAGCTCCTCTAGTGAAGTACAACACTGCTGAGGTTTCAGTGGAAAAAAAACCCATCTCTTGGAGACTCAGCTTTCCTGCAGTGCTGCCTGAGCAGCCAAACAACCAGATAAGAAGCTTTACCATATAAACTTGAATAAAATTGTATGGCAAGCAATTAACCCTAATACAGCCAAAATCATCTCTGTTCTTATCGACAAATATCTTTATGTACAATACCAATGAAAAGACCTGAAATCCTGTGGGTATTTTCATTAGGGGCAGAGGAGGTGAGGTAGGTTCACAGCCCCGGTCACTGGAGGGTACAAACTGTCAAAAGGACTCTTTGCTTTATATTTTAACAACCATGACTGTGAGACTTACATGACATTGAAAGCGACTAGCAGTGAGCTTTTAATGAGTCAGTGAGCAAAGAGGCCTGACAAACCCCTCCCCACTCTATGAGCCCGTGGATGCGAATAATAATCTTACCAAGGATCACGAGGATGAAAATGACGGTGGCCACTCCTGCGCTGATGTAGAACATCACTCTGATGTGGTTCGCCAGCTCATTAATATCGTCCACATTGGGCACAATGATGGGTGGGATCAGGAATCCAATGGCAATACCAAACTGTAGGTGAGAGGCAAAACATTAAAAGAAAGATCCGGTGCATCTAGCTGACAACCACACTCGCACCTACAGTCACAGCATTTCATTAAAGAGGTCAAACATCATTATGAAAGGGGGAAATGTTGAAATGAAGAATCAGACGAGAAAGGAACTGCAGAAAATGTCAAATATGTTTTTTACTCTGTGTTTTAAAAAATTAATACAACGTCTGCTGCCATTTGACTCTTTGAGATTTGTGAGTGACGCTTACCTGCTATTGAGAGCCCATCAGTCATGCATGCTATGCACTACATGAAGTCAAAATATGTCAAACAAGGGGGTTCTGAAGGATGATGTTGTTTTGATAAAAGTGTATATTTGCTCTCTTGTCGATTTAGATGAGATTATACCACTCTCACGTTATGTCTGTAAATATTTAGCTTCAAACAGGAGATGTTAGCTCAGCTGATTTACACATTATAATGTATCTTATTTGTTTAATCCAAACCAAAATTTAAAAGTAAAAACTTAAACATGCCATGCCAAAGCAAATAAACACATTTCTAAAAAGTTGCTTTACTAACCACAGGTAACGTAATTGATACTGGGTCATAATCTGGGTGACAGATTATGACAGATAGGGCCAGATAAAACAGAAAATCAAGATCAAACCTTTCTTTTTTATTTCACTCCTCCCTTTTTGGCCACGAAAAGGAAAACGCCTCGTATTTTAATTTTGGTTTTTGTATTTCAAAACGAAAAATCAAATAACCGCTCGTTTTTTCATTTTTTGATATCCGTTTCTGAAACGAAAATCAAACAACCAAAAGACACACAGACCCTACCGGACACTGCAATTAATATACAACAATAATACAGCACATATCATAGTAACGCAAAATTTGATTTGACTTTGTCCATTGCATTGGATAACAGGGTTCTGAGTTTGTAACAGAAGAAAACATACCTGTGTCGACTGTGAGCTCTTACAAACACGAAAATCCACCAGCCACATGCCACACTGTTGGCATGTGAGAAATCCTGAGGCACAGTTGTAATTTCTAACAGATTAAGTGCTTGGTCCTGCAAATAAACATATCGTTTTGTTGGAAGCTGAAGGACAACACCAATAGGTTTTCTCCGCCAGTGGACAGAGTGATTCAAACCTGCTGACTCAAGAGGAAAGTGGGAAACAGAATTGACAGGAGCAGACAGACTCAGTCACACATGAAATATGGCGGATGCTGCCAGCGCTCTCTTGTCACTCTGCCAAACAAACACACATGTAAATTTCTCGTGAAACCAGTTAGAGAAGTCTATGACACCACGCACACTGCTTAGGACTTTTTCGGCCTCAAGGCAAACAGAGACACACCTGGTTTCCTAGAACGCCAATGGAACAGGCGGTGGACACCTCCTGATGCCCAAACCACAGAGATGCAAGTCTGGATGGGATGCCGAGGATATGAACGGTGGCCACTGAACACACAAACTGGCCTAAAAAGGTCATGGCAAACATGTCGGGCGTGGCCGTGCTTGTCTTTATCCAGGCGCCGATGCAATTGAAGGCGGAGCCCACCACCACAATGTCCCTTATGCCCCGTTTGTCGAGCAGCCACGTGACAGGCAGGATGAGGGGAATGTAGGTGAGGAAATAGATCATGGAGAGCCAGTTGATGGCCAGGCTGTCTATGTTGTAGAAGCGCATGAAGATGTTGCTGATGATGCCGTACTGCAGCCACATGAACGCGTTGCTCATGGAGTAGGCGCTGAAGATAAATAGCATGACCCACCGCCGCTTGTACAACTTGGTCTCCATCATTGGGAAGAGTTGTGCTGTGTCCAGGCCTGCCGTCTCCAAAGTGTCGCTGCTGTCGCCCGGAGACAGGCAGTTGTTATATTCTCCATAGCTGGTTCTCCGTTTGCTTGTCGGAGACCAATCATCTACTCTGGCCTTGCCATCAGTCCAGTCCCGGGAGATTTCATCCTGGGAAGTCATCTTGCTCCTCGTGAAACCCTTCCCTTTCACTTCAGGCTTCTGCAGCACTTAACAGCAGAAGGGAAGAGCAAAAATGTCATCTCTTAACAGTGGCAGGTTATTTAACTTGGCCTAACTCAGCAGGTTATGTCCTACACGCTGTCATAAACGAGCTCACCTGCTGTGCCCTAAGTGGAGATTGCAACTTGTTGCTGCTTCTGGTTTTGCAGAAGTGAATCTGGGGTGTAGTTTAAATGTAATGAGAGAAGCTCTGCTCCCAGCTAACAGCTACATACCTGGTTAACTCTGGTGTTTAACATCATGCGATAGATTTCTTTTGTCTTCCCCCCCCCCTCTCATTTCAAACTCTGCCTTCCTGCTTATATCATAACATAAACTTGAACACTTGAACGCAGCGTGGAATTAAGGTGGGACAGTTCGAGAGAACAACGTGATTTTATTGCTTAAGTTAGGCGCATGACACTCACACAATATGTAAAGAGGGGTTAAAGTCTATTGAGGCTGATGCTACTCAAAAACAGCAAGTTCATCAGGACATGGACAAACTGTTAAACTGCCTCAGATACTGGTAAAAAATACACTTCAAAGAAAGATCATGTGTTTTGTCGATAACACTTTGAGCCTCAAGCAAATGAGTGCAAATATAGACCTATAATTGCAGCAAAGTACATAAACAATCCTGATGATTTATGACATCATCTCTGAATAAATATTGTAAATTAACTTATTTTGGATTTGCTCCCTATCTCCCCCCCACCCCCCCACCCCTGAAACCAGTAGTAGGCTACTGGTGCCTCACCATTTCAAGGGTGGATCTTTTAGCAGACATGTCTTGTACCTGCTGAGAGACAGCAGCAGGTAGATCTACTGGAGACGATGGCCAAAAAAACGAAATTAATCCAATTGTTATGGGACACATTTATAGAGACTTCCGCACAGTCTCCAGACTCACGCCAGTTTCCAGCTGTGTAGATTGTCTGTATCTGTTATAGAATCAAATGAACTCATTTAATTGCATAGCTGCTGATGTAATAATCCAGAAGACGGGGCGCAGAGCTGAAAAGCTCTACCTCTCTTCCTCATGTCGCCTAGAAATAGACTGTTTACATTGATCAAACCTGATGATCTGAACTGAGCTGCCTTGTTAAAAGTTAATGTTGCTCACCCAGCAGTATAAGATGGTATTATCTGAATTAGAATTAAATGTTATTTTTCTAATTGGACGTTATGTATTAGTCTGCACAATCCACTGCGAAAAATAAACATGACAGTTGGTTTACTTTGTTTCATTTTCACATGATTTGAGTAATGCTGCTAAATATAAACTGCAGTGGGTGTAATAGGATATTTCTGCATTGAAAATTTGAAAGTTTTAAAATAAGGATTAAAAAGTGTCATAATGAAAAAGACACATGAGTCACCTGCCAGACAATGATATCAGTCATTTCAGTTTTAGTGAGATTAGTTGGAAACCATCATCCATGATCACTTTTAAATTCAAAAAAGAAAAGAATATAAGACAACTCAAATCTTAAAGTCTGCTTCGTATTTCATGGGCGCTGTCACAGAGCAGACTGACGGATTGCAACTGATGAAAATATTATACATAAATAATTACATAAGAATATTATAAAAATGAATGCGCAATTTCTTGATTTTCATTTTCATGCATTCTTCCTCTTTTTTTTTTCTTTTTTGTTGCCCAGTCAGTTTTGTTCAACGTCTTAGTTAAAAAAAAATAGAAATTGCTAATTTGTAAGTTACAGTTTTTTAATAATGGTTGCCTATGAAATGCAAAATAAATTCACACATATAAATTGATGAAGTGGCCTCTCTCACTCACAGCGGCAGGTCAAGTCGCTTGTTTAGGGGGGGCTAGTATCCATAGACGTGGTTGCTTGTTTCTCTCGCGAGATCTAGCAACACTCCCTTACTGTGTCGAGCCTGCATCTACACTCTGTGACTGTGGAGCGAATCCGAGAATGGGAGGATTGAGGCAGAAAAGTAGAAGCGAAACTTCTCTCTATTATAAAACTACATCCCCAAAAGCACCTCACGGTCGATATTGTCAGGCGTCCTAAAGGAAATATCCTCGCAAATCATCATGTAATGAAATCATGATGTACTACACGCCTGGAGGAAGGAGCGGTTGTTGATAAACAGCTATTACTTTATTGGCAGCGCGCTCAAGTCACTTTCACAATAACAAAATGTTTAATTAATGTTCTTGTTAATGTTTAATAATGTGTTACTAATCACAGATAAAATAATTATAAAAACAATTTCAGGCGTGTATAGCTTCACAGCTTAAAACTTCTTTTTTTTTCGCTTATGGAAATTAAGCTTCCTCGCGATCATATTACGCTTCCTGACAGATGAAAACACGACCTATAATTAAACAAAGCCAAAATGCTCTTATTCTGAGACGGAATTTGCGCATAAATTCCTTTGAAAACTTTCCAAAAATCGTCAGCTTACCATTCCTGAGGCGGCACCGCACACAACTTTGACTTTAAGAACTGTACCGGCAACAGAAGATGGCGACGTGAATTGTGTACGTCACACCCGCAAAACAAACAAGCAGGAAATACTCAGGATCCAGTCATAAATAAATTAATAAAGTGTCACTGTTAATTGTAGTTTTTGTGCATATCTGATAAAAAGGTCATAAATAAAAATAAATAAAATTACCAAAACATCAAAAGGCACCTCTCTAGTGCATGAGAGATGTGTATTGTACATACATTTTCTTGAAAAAAAAAATTTTTCAGTCAGAGTTTTTGAACTATGTCCCAGAAAACTCTCATCTAAAATCCTACTCACAGAATGAGCCCAAGCCCAGCAGCAATGATGGGAGTAGACCAGTTCACAAAAAAGGTCTAAGATCTATTTCCTCATTAAGGCCTGGATATTCAAAAATCCATTAAGTCTCTCTCTGCAGTACAGTCATTTAATTGGGAAGATTAACCCCTTGGTTAGATTGTTCCACAAACTCAATGCCCTCCACCTTCAAAAGCCTGCAATTATGACAAATATGGAAGTGGGGCACCAGGTCGTCTACATCAGGGGTCAACAATTGGCGAACCCCTGCTCAAAGCCAGCGTGCAAGAAGCTTTCATCCAGACTGTGAAGCCTTTTGACATAACTGAAAAAGAGACTACCTAGGACTACCAGGTGCTACATGTGCTACGTTCAGCAAACCGAGACACATAGGCATACAACATACTGTACATGAAAGATGGCTTTATGAAATATTAGAGAAGTAGACACTGGAAACCAAGTCCCTAGTGGAAGGATATTTGTTCAACCACTAATACTTCTTTGGCAGCACATTCGTATTACTTCCATGGCACAACAGAAGAATCATAAGGCAAAACAGATTGCTCAGTTTTTGGAAGATGAGAGGAAAATGAATATTATGGCCTTCCTGGTTGACATGACATCACACCTAAATTGCATCAGCTGTGTGTGATTTGGTAGCAGCTGTCCAGTCTCTCCAGAGGAAGTTGGACATTTTCAAAGTGGACCTCCAAGAGGATGGTACACATGAAGCAATTAAACAAATTCAGGATGACAGAGATGTTTCCTCTCATGTTGAGTTCATGCAAAAACTGATTCTGAACTTTTTTTTTCATTTGACAACTTCCGCCACGGAGAGCAGTTCCTTCTTTTCATTCAGAATCCCTTCCTGGTCAGAAATGTCAGCACATTTTTCACAGGAGGCTAAACAGATGGTGGCTAAACAAGTGAGCAGATACTGGATCTCTTCTGATGGAACTTATTGATCTGCAACCAAATGTGGCATTGAGAGAGCAGTATATGGAGTGGGTGATCCTGCCAGTTTTTCGCATTGAATTTTGGAAAGAGAGATGATGCTTGTGAATGAACGTATGCATGTGATTACTGATTTCTTTTTGAGGCTACACAGTTTGTCCTTCCATCTTTAAGATTGGTAAGATCAGTTCATTTATTGTGCGTTTGTAAGCATGAGAATTCAAGCGGTCAAAAACATATAAATGTTAAATATTAGCTGTGCCAAAAACAAATGTTACTGCAGAACTGTCAACATTCAATAAAAATGTGAACTAAATGGATTTTTTTCAGTTTGACAAAAAGCACAAGGTCATATTTGTAGGTATTTAACAGTTCAAACCTCAGCAGGGAAGGAGTTTTGACTTATTATTGGAACTCTTGCAAAACCCCTGGTACATTTTCAGTGTTTTTTAAAAGTTTTCTTTTATCTTGCGATGCTAAAGAAAGTGGAAAAAACAACAGGAAGTTGAGCTCAAAATGCAAAAGTTAAGAGAAATGGCATATGCTTGATCTTTTTTTTAATATAAGGTTTTCAAATTTGATTGACTAATATACTGTAGATGTGGATGATATAGAAACATGTATGATGTAATAGTGTACTAAAATAAACATATATTGCTTTGAAATTATACTCACATTTTTAAAAAATAGTACATTTTCTTGCTGTCCTAAATTACCAAACTTGATAGTGATAATTTGTGACAGCATGTTTCAGGTAAACTAGGACGATGTTAAAAGGCTGTTAGAATGAAATGTATCCCCAGTGTATTAATTTAGCCTGATACAAAGAGGGACCTCACATTTATATCAATACAGACCACACAGAGGTGTATCGTTAAGGCAACTTTGAAGTATAGATTAAAAGGCTCATCCTCCAAATTGTATGGAGAATGTCTCACAATTTGATAAAATTAGCCTTTCCTTCAATTACAAACATGCAGCAAATGTTCTTTATAGTTTAGTGTGGTAGTCGGGTAACAAATAATCCAGTCTAATCAAGCAGTAATGTTGCCGCCTGCAGGTATCAGACTCTTGCTTACTGTGTTTAATCAATGGTTTTATTCCATGATGAATATAAGATAAGTTACAGAAGAGGATGGCGCCTAGAAGCAGAGAGTGAAAAGAAGAGTGAAAACAACACTAACAGGTAACGAGGACAGAATGAAGGGAGTGCTTCATTAATAATTCAAGATATCATATCATGTCAATTTAAAATTATACGCTTAATGTTAGTTCTAGTAGCTTTTAGCTGCAGGAAATTATCATGTTTGAAATTTTTTCTGTGGCTATTGAAAACTGTTTGTTTACAGGTTGAATATGGAGATGTGTTTCTATTAATAAATCCAAGATATGTTTGCTCATGGTAAGCAAGTATTGTGAATATGAAGGTAAAATTTGACATCAGCACAAAAAACATGTACAAGCAGCTGTCTGCTTCTCTTTGTTAAATACACAGACTTAAAGTCATTATATCTTTTTACTGCTGTGATTGTAAACAAATCTAGACTGATCTGACAAAGACATGTTGTCATTTGGGGTTTTTCAATCATTTCCACATTTGATTTTTTTCAATAACATTCTACAATAACTATAAAGGCAGATCCTGCAATGTTATTTAATCTTGTTGAAGGGACAGACGACTAGCTTTAACTTCTTTGATACTGTTTTCATATTACTGAGTGTAATTCTTGATTTGGGCCTAGGTGTTGTAGCATAATATTCCTGGTTGTGTGATGAGATGAGGTTGGATCCTGAGGCGGAGCTTAACAGAAAATACATTCCTAGGGTCTACTGAAGGATAAGAAAATAAACATGTCATTAATTAATTAAATAATCAATTAGGTCTGTTCTTTCTGGGATAAAACCCAAATTGTTTCTTTCCCTGAAGGCGTAAGAGATCAGCTCACCTGATTGCCGAAAACGCCTATGGAGCAGGCGGTGGAAACTTCATTCGGGCCAAACCAGACCGACGCCAGACGAGAAGGCATCCCAAGAATGAAGACCTGGGCAAGTGCACTTGAAGCCTGTCCAAGTACAGTCACCCAGAACAGGTCGGGTTTGGCACTAACCACCTTGACCCAAGTCCCGACTAAGTTGAGCGCGTTGGCCAACAGTGCTGTGACCCGCAACCCTTTCTTATCCAGGAGGCAGGTGACGGGGAAGATGAACGGGATGTAAGCGAGCATATAGAGTAAGGACATGCAGTCTATTAAGAACGAGTCCACGTTGTAGAACTTCATCATGATGTTGTTGATGATCCCGTACTGGATCCACTGGTACGCGTTGCTCATGGAGTAAAAGCTGAACAGGAACACCATCACCCAGCGCCTCTTGTATAAGCGCGTACTGGCCGGAGGTCCGTTTGAGATGCCACTGCATTTAGTCTGGTGGTCCTCCGCACCTGGAACCTGTGAACCAGTACCTTTCCCATCCTGTGCGCTCATCTCCTGTGGGTCCCGCGTATTAGCTCCTATTTTCTAATTCGATTAAAACAAGCGCACTCGCAGTAACTTACATGGAATGCCCTTAAAAGCAGGAAAAAACAACTAATTCTCAGGAATATTGGTTTCCTCTTATACGAAGTGACAAAGATATCTAAATGCTGACTCTTCTTTCTTCTCCAAGTGACAAACCTGGTCCTCTGAAGTTGATTTGAGACTGTCTGAGACATCGCCTTTATTTATGAGACAATGTAAACGAGCTGAAAAAACTTTTGCTCCACCCAGCTGCTGGGCAAAGAAATTACAGTGAATGTGAACACACAGGCATAGCTCGTCACACAAGTCGGTTAAATCAGACCACAGCCTCTCAGGATTTAGATATATGTGAATTCAGCTGTATTGGGAGAGTTGTTGTTTGTTTGTTTTTTGTCATTATCTTATGATCTCGTTCTTGTCATCACCAATGAACAAAGCTGTTGTTTCTTTCATGTGTTTTGTCACAGTCCGATAGGTGAAAATAATTCGTTTCTTCGTTTAAAATTAACTTTATAATGCATCCACCTTCATATGGGCCTAATAGTTTGTATGAAGTTAAAAAAAATACAGGTTGAAAAAATAAAAATATTTCGTGTGATCCATTACCTCAGTGTATTCACGTTTTACCTTTTCTTTTTTTTTCCACTGAATAAAAAATAACCCAACATAAGACACAGTACCCAATTGCTTAAGGTGTCTGGTTTGTGTATGTGAAGGAATTAAGTGTGTTTATATATATATATATATATATATATATATATATATATATATATATATATATATATATATATATACTGTATATCTATATATATATATATATATATATATATATATATATATATATATACTGTATATCATGGCTCAACATGTTCTTGTAGTTGACACAAAATGTATTTTCAGAGACATGTTTGGTCATTTGGGACACAGATTCATTAGTGTAGTTTACGGTCAACTCTAGTGAAATATTCAAAAAAATATTTCGGAGAGATTTCTTAACTAGAGGACTCTCACAGAGCGCATGCAAACACCAAGTGAATGTACAAAACCTACTATGGTGACGCCATGACCTGCCCTGTATCGCCCTCTGAGGTCCAGCCTTCCACAACATTTCATTGAAATCCAATCAAAGCTTTTTGAATTATCCTGCTTAAAAACACACACAAATAAACGGCACCTCAATAACCTCCTCCAACTTATATTAGCGGAGTTTAATATATGCATAAGGTTACTTATGTACTAAAGTAGGACTTGTGATAGCTTACATTATTATTTCACTCTGTCCTCATTCCACCTGTTGGTGTGTTTTTTTTTCACTCTTCTTTGCACTCTCTGCCTCCATCTGCCTCTCTGTCTCTTAGGCGCCCTCTTCTGTAACATATCTTAAATTCATCAGGGATAAGAATAAAACCATGGATTAAACAAAGTAAGCAAGAGTCTGATACCTGCAGGCAGCAACATTGCTGCTTGATTAGACTGAATTATTTGTTACCCGACTACCACACTAAACTATAAACAACATTTGTATGTGTGTAATTGCACGGAAATCATTGCGGGAGATTAATTTGATCAAATTGTGAGACATTCTCCATACAATCTGGGGAATGAGCATTATTGGCCTTTTAATCTATGCTTAAAAGTTGCCTTTACGATACACCTCTGTGTGTTCTGTGTTGACATAAATGTGAGGTCCCTGTTTATATCAGGCTAAATGAATACACTCAGGATACAGTTCAGTATAGCCTTTCAACCTTTTAACCCAATTTACCTGAAACATGCTGCCCCGAATGACCACATCAAGTTTGGTAATTTGGGACAGCAAGAAAATGTAAGCATAATTATAAAACAATATATGTTTATTTTAGTACACTGTTACATCATGTGTCTATCATCCATATCTACAGTATATTAGTCATTCAACTTTAAAACCTTAGATTAAATCAACACGAAGCATGTGTCATTTATGTTAACTTTTGCTTTTTGAGCTCAACTTCCTGTTTCATACAAACCACCACCACCCTGCCCATATGATGCCACATTAATAATGTCATGTGGATTCAGTCAGGTGCATCCACAGCAAGGTCTGTAGACCAAAAACTTAAACGTATACACTTTTCAGAACAGAAGTGAAATGCTGTTTCACTTATGCTGTCCCCTGAAGTCACAATGTACCTGAATTCACCCTATTATAGTTTGTGTTGCTTGTTTCAACTCATCTCCTATGAAGACATAATGAATAAGTAAGTGAGTAAGTCACAAAACAGGATGTCAGTCCATCTCCCAGAGTGTTGGAGATGTACAATGGAGTTGGTACAAATACACCTAAAAGTTAAGGTAAGCATGTGAATATGCAGATAAGCTTTAACATGTCAGACCACATCAAACATCCACAAGCAGCTGTCTGCTTCTTTTAGTCAGCTACACAGACAAACTGCAGAAGATTGTAACAAATTTTAGTATGATTGCGAACAAATCTGGTATGAGCTACTGTAAAAAAAAAAAAGACATGCTGGTGTTTGTCAGATGTCAAAATAAATATGATATCAGCGGTGAATAAGGATTCCACAGGATAGCCCAACAACAAGACTTTTCACAATGTCTTCTGTCAGTATTGGTTTAACTAAAATATTTCTCCCTGAAGTGAAGTTGATATATTTCCAGTTATCTTTTCCGCGAGTATCTTTGGCAACCATCCGAAACTAACTTCACAAGTTTTTTTCATTCAGGTGAGAAGCACAGAAGTTCAGAACACGATCACCCAGCGCCTTTTGTATAAACGCGTACTGGCCGCAGGTGCGCTCTCACCGCATGCATTCAGTCTGACCCGCCGCACCTGGAAACTTTGATCCAGTATCTTTCCCATCTTGTGCGCCCATGTTCTATGATTGATTACCTACAATTTCGTCCTTCGACTAAAACGCGCGTACTCGCAGTAACCTACTTACAATCCATTTAAAACCAGAAAAACAACTATTGCGTTTAGTACACGTGACTATTAAGAAATCGTTCATTCTCAGTCAGGAATATTGGTTTCCTGTGCTCTTGACAGAGATAATGACAGACAAATGCTGGTCCTACCTCCTTCAAAGTGACTGACCTGCTCCTCATTAGTTCATTTAATACCAGCTGTCAAAGAAATCGGCTTTATTGAACTAGGTACGAGCTGACTAGACTTTTACTCCCCCCAGCTGCTGAGATGAGAAATGACAGCGACTATAAACACACCAACCAAATGGTCACACAAGTCAGTTGCAAAAAAAAATCAAGACCACAGCCTAACTCAATTAGCCAAACTATGTACAGCTTAACTATACAGAAGATTGTTATTAGGATGCTTCAGTTATCTTTTCCGGGAATCTATTTGGCATTCATTAAAAAATAAGTCCATAAATAGTTTTTCATTCAGGTGAGAAACACAAACAACAAGAGCCCAAGCTTCACAGACAGTCGTCTGGTTTTTTGGTATTTGATTATTTGCACATTTGAAGATTTTTCAGCAATATTTTACAATATCAATAAAGGATGGTCTTATTAAGGCATTATTATTTAGTCATATTGAGGATACAGCTGTAACTAATTTCATATTGATCTCAAATTATGGAGTGGAATGAAATTCTTAATTTGGGCCTATAGGTGTTGTGCCATAATCATCCTGGTTGTGTGGAAATAGACGGAGAGATGGGTGTGAATCAGCTGGGGTTTGACACAACCCCACCACCCCAATGCAAATATACATTGTAATTAATTAATATGTGAGGGTTTTCTTAGAAAAAAAATCCAAATCGTGTCTTTCCCTGAAGGCATAAGATATTAGTTCACCTGAACGCCAAAAACTCCAATGGAGCAGGCGGTGGAAACCTCATCAGCGCCGAACCAGACCGACGCCACATGTGAGGGCAGGCCAAGCGTTTGGACCTGGGCAAGGGCACTTGAAGTCTGTCCCAGTACAGTGACCCAGAACAGGTGGGGTTTGGCACTGGCCACCTTGATCCACGCCCCGACTAAGTTGAGCGCGCTGGCCGACAGTGCTGTGACCCGCAACCCTTTCTTATTTAGCAGGTATGTAAATGGGAAGAAGAAGGGGGCGTAGGCGAGCATATAGAGTAAGGACATGAAGTCTATAGCGAGCGATTCGACGTTGTAGAACTTCATCATGATGTTGTTGATGCTCGCGTACTGGATCCACTGGTAAGTGTTGCTCATCGAGTAAAAGCTGTACAGGTAGACGATCACCCAGCGCCTCTTGTATAAACATGTACTGGCCGCAGGTCCGCTTTCACCGTTTGGGCAACTGCTGCATTCAGTCTGGTCCGCCACACCTGGAACATTTAAACCAGTATCTTTCCCATTCTGTGTGGTCATGTTCTGTGTTACCTCCAATTTTCTGCTTACTCACACGCGCGTACTCACACTAACCTACTTACAATGCATTAAAAACCAGAAAAATGGCTGAAAGCATAGAGCAGAATTCCTCTGCTTTAAGCAACAAAGATAACTTCAGACCAATACTGATCTGACCTTCCAGACTGACGTGCTCCTCGTTTTATTCTAGCTGTCAGGATCTGGGAGCAAGCTGACTTTTACTCCACCCACCTGCTGAGATAAGAGATGACAGTGACACAGACCTCTGTTAGGACAGGTTTTTTTCATCATCATCATCATTTCACGATCTCGTTCTTGTTATTAAAACAAACAATCAAACAAAACAAACTTACAAAAAAAAACAAAGATACGATGCATTTCCCAATAGCTCAATGTGTCCGGTTTGTTTATATGAAATTAAGAGTGGATAATTTTTTTTTTTTTTTACCAGGCATAGCGTAGTTAACACAAAATGTATTTTCAGTAACATTTTTCGTAATTTGGGACACGGCTTAATTACTTCATAGGCCCGTATTGTCAATTCTAATGAAATATTTTTTTAAAAAATATTTAAAACGGATTACTGAACCATATCTAGAGGGAAGAGCGCATGCCTCCCCCAAATAAATTTCCGAATCCTACCATAGAAGGGTGTGTCATGACAAAAAATTAAACCATATCTTGCCTGAAGTCATAAGAGATCAGCTCACCTGATTACCGAAAACACCAATGGAGCAGGCGGTGGAAACCTCAGCAGGGCCAAACCAGACCGACGCCACACGGGAGGGCATCCCAAGGATAAAGACCTGGGCAAGGGCACTTACAGTTTGTCCGAGTACAGTGACCCAGAACAGGTCGGGTTTGGCACTGGTCACCTTGATCCACGCCCCCACGACGTTGAGCGCGTTGGCCATCAGTGCTGTGAACCGCAACCCTTTCTTATCCAGGAGGCAGGTGACGGGGAAGATGAACGGGATGTAGACAAACATATAGATTAAGGTCACCAAGTCTATAGTGATCGATTCCACTTGGTAGAACTTAGTCATGATGTTGCTGATGATCCCGTACTGGAGCCATTGGTAAGAGTTGCTCATCGAGTAAAAGCTGAACAGGCAGACGATCACCCAGCGCTTCTTGTATAAACGCATACTGGCCGCAGGTCCGCTTTCACCGTCTGGGATGCTGCTGCACGCAGTCTGGTCCGCCGCACCTGGGACCTTTGAATCATTATCTTTCTGACCTTGTGCGCTCATATTCTGTGAGTGCCACGCTCCTATTTTCTGCTTAGATTAAAACGCGCGTACCTACTTAGAATGTCTCTAAAAAAGCAGAAGAACAACTATTGTTTTCAGTATATGTGACTGAAATAATTAATTCTGAGGAATATTGGTTTCCTGTGCTCTTAAGGGACAGAGATAACTTCCACGTGGAACTCACCTGCTCCTCAGAGGTTAATTTAGTACCAGACGTCAGAGAAATCGCAACAGAACATGCATGCCAGCTGACGCGACTTTTATTCCACCCAGCTCCTGAGATAAAAGATGGCAGTGACTGTAGACACAGCAACACGGATCAACACGTCACACGAGCAAATTAAGCCAATCAGACACTAGCCGACGGATAAATTCATAATGGTCTGGTAAGGTGACTTCAGCTATGTTGGGACACTTTTGTAATTATATCTTATCGTCTTCTGTGAAGGAAGTGTGTATTAAGTGTGTATTATATAATAATATAGTCATATATTATAAAACAAACGTATTTTCAGTGACATGTTTGGTTATTTGGGACACAGTTTCATTTAAGTAGACCAAGCCCTTGCTTTCATTTCTAATGGCATAGGCTTATTTAAAAAAAATATTTTTAACTGATTTCTTAATGTGTCTAAGGTTACTTGATATTTACTATGATTTGTTATAGCTTAAAATCTATAGTTCCCTTCATGCTGTCCTCATTCCACCTGTTGGTCTTCCCTACAAATTCTCCTTGTTTTTTTCCCCCACTGTCCCTTGCACTCTCTCCCTCCATCTGACTGTCTCTCAGGTCCCAGTCGATTCTGTAACAGACTTTAAATCCATCATGAATTGCTGCCCCATAACTAAACAAACACCATTTGCTCTGTCATTGTGTCAAATTATTACGGTAGGCTAATAAGGTTTCAGTACAGACACACTGTAAAATGTGAGATTGAATTTAAATATAAATACTGAGTTGACCTAACTCAGTTTTTATCAACTTGTTAAAAATTCATTTTATTTTAGTTACTTGTACTTTGGCATCAAGAAAACTGTTAAACTCAGTTTAAACAAACCAAGTACTGGAAACTTTTGCTTTTTTCAGTACTTAGTTAAATCCCACAATGTAACTAAGTAAATTACACTTATACTTAAGTACCCCACAAGTTAGAGCTACTTTACTTGAATAGCCTGTTTTCTGTTCATACCACTTCCTACTTGTACTCCACTACTTTTCATGGTTAACAGCCCTTTTGTTCCGTGAGTTGGATAAATGGTACTTTTGTTTTGTAAAACTCTACTGAGGTATCAGTTATTCTACTCAGCTTCTAAAATCTTTAATTCACATTCAGATCTGTTACATCGAATGCTCTTAACAGTTGTGGCAATAGCACACAGAATAGATTCACATGTACTTGTTTCTTGTTCTGCAGCTGTCCTGTTCAATGTTGGGTAGCTCACATTTTTTTCCATTATGAAAATAAATGTTTAATAATGACAGTTCAAACAACCACTATGGTTTTGCACAATGGGTAAATAGACTGTAGCGTGTTGGAGACAGGTGGGTGGAGTTTTCCAGCATACCTTGAGACAATGTGTTTGAGGCCATAAGCCCAAGTAACCTGTTTTTAAATGTGTTTTGAATAATTATCAGTTAAGCAGTAATTAGTTCTTTACAAATATTTCAATAGAAAATGGTTAGTTAAGTTATCACAACAGTAAGTAAGCTAATTTAAGTGGTACACACACAAAATAAAGAAGCTGGTTTAAGTATTACACACTCAAATTCTCAAGTTTACCCTTCCTTATTTATCTAAGGCAATGAGTTTGCATAATATTTTTAAGTAACTCAACTAGATTATATAGTGTAATTTGGAGAATGCAAATTTTTGGCATTTTAATCTATCAGAAACTAATCATATAGTCGGTGACATCTCTGTATTCTGTGTTGACACATGTGAGCTCCCTCTTTAGACAAATATACCAAAAATTACCACACCCCATTTTGTAATTTGTGACAGCACATACATACATACATACATCCACAATAAGGTCTGAACACTTTTTAACTTTGACTTACACTTTTCAGGGCATCAATAAAATACTGTTTTCTTATGCTGTCCCAAACTACATGATGTTCCAATATGCCTAAAGCCACCCTTTGTATTGCCTGTTTCAACTCAATCTCCTATTAAGAAATTATCAGTATGTCAGTATTCTATTCAATAATAGTCTCCTTATTCTTTTAAGATTTCTATTACTTCTCTAAGTTTACTTCATATAATTTATCTTAGTAATGTCTCGTTGATCAAGTTATATTCCTCCGGGTAAAAATAATGACTAATGTGTTTATTTGTTTTAATATTTGTCATTAGTTGATACATCATTGGGATTTTCTAATCTTTCTTGCTCCCAACAGAGACGCTGAATAAACAGCATGATGATCAAACAAGTTAATTTGGACTGGTTTCAATAAAAAGCCACTCTAAAATGCACAGTGCTATCACAAACACAACAGGAGTTTGAGGAGCGTGTGGTTCCGAGTGTGAGGCCTTGAACTGGAGCTCAGTTCACCACCATGAGCCTTCTCAAAGATTTCTGCCAATATCCAGCAACTGCTCAAACATTACAGGCCGTGAGCCAGGTCAAGCCCTAAGGAAGTTTTCTGCTACCCTATTATTAACTATAATTTCTTGTTAGTCTACACCTTGGGCCATCACATGCTGTTTTATGCATGTAATAACTAACTACCTGCCAGGGTGGAGGAAGAAGAGGAAGAGACCTCGTTTAACCCAGATACATGTTGGGGCAGTCTGGGACAGGTTGAATCACTTTTTTTATCATGTTTTTTAGGTTACAATTGCAATAATTAAAACCTGTGACCGACACCCAATGTATTCAACTGAATGCAGTTGATTATGATATTAACATGATTTTGCTTGGTTTTCTAACTTGGGTTACAAGTATCTTGAAACAAAGGAGAAAGTAGCAAATTAAGATTCTAGAGCTTGTTGCCATTTAATTTCCACATATGGCCCACAGCATCCCCCAAAACACACCCCAAAAAACCCCACTGCTGTTCGATTGAGAAATTGTGAACAGAAATCACTATTTTCCAGCACTTTATGGTAAATATCACTGCCTCACTTGTAAATAGAAAACTTCCCACATTCATAAGCTTTGATTTGAGCCCAATATTACTTTTCTGCATTAAAAACTTGCTGTGGCATAATTTTATACCCAATTCAACAAAGGGAAGGGGAGTAAGTATAATTATAGCATCTAGCTCATATGTTCATATGTACATATGTAAAAGTGATCACAACAATAGGGAAAGCAGTCCTTTCAAATTATATTCAATGTATTCTATGTTGTATTTGAACAGATAGGTCCAAACCAATACAGTCAAGTAAATTGTACAGTTACACAGACTAGCATGACTACCATGTGAGCAAGACGCTAACCATCAATAGTTATCAATAATGCAAATCAATGTGTACTTAACCTGAATAAGACACATATTGAAACACATGCGACATTTCTGTAAGGGTTGGTAAACACTGATTTGCATTATTAATAGTATGTACTGTACAGTACTTGAGAATGTTTGAGACAAACACTCTACAGCGAAGACAGAAAAAAAAAAAAAAAAATCCCAACAAGATGTCATGTCAACGTGTTCTTGGAAAAAATACTGAACCTTAAATTACTCCAACAGTGTGTGAATGTGTGTGAATAGCTGAGCATAGAAATATTGTGGGATGCTTTGGATGCTGTATTGCTCCTGTTCAATATGATTGACACCTTGTGTGTGAATAGGTGAATGTGGCAAGTGTTGTTAAGGGCTCTCAAGAGTTCAAAGAAAAACAATAAAGAGCATGAATACAAGTCCATTAATCATTTATGATTCTTCACTGTCTGGGACACATTGTTTATGTGGAATGAGGAGGTCCCACCTTGAACGAGAACACACCGTTTAGGAGAGGTTAGCCATGCAAATCAGTATGTACATACCCTAACAAAAGTATCACATGAGGTTTTCACCCGAAACTTTTTCTGAAGGTGCTTCACAACATGTGACACGGACGCACATGAACTGAAAAAGCTTTAATGTAAATTTTTGTCCAACAGTGCAGTCGAGGCAGTGAGGCAAATGTCAATGTTTTGCAGTGAAACAGAAACTTGTAATAACATGTTCATCGTCCAATGTCCCACATTTCACATGTTAGACAAGAGCAGTCATAAGCAGGTCTCAAGTCTTAACCTCTCAGTCACTGTGATGAAAATCAAGCAAGTCGAGTCGAATCATTGCTCAGGTCAAAATGATGACCTACCACAGTTTCCACATTGAAATAAGCTAAAAGACATTGGTCATGAAAAGTTGAGTTTATTTTCAAGACACACTCTCTCTCTCTCTCTCTCTCCCATCCTGAAGACATCCACATAGATAAATTCTGTAATAATCATAGCGCCCGGGAAACATGATAGTTCATGCACTCCTTTTTAGAAAAGCTATGACACCTTGATGAATCTTTTTGACAAACTTCTCCTACAGACTGCACCTGATCAACTTGGAATTTGGTGAGTAAAATTCCAACACCTTAATAATGAAAAGAAATCAAAGGTGTTATTTGATTTAATTGAAATGCTCATGATGTGGACATTTAATCAGAGATTCTAGTCAATGATACATCACATGCACAGCATGTGCACATCAAAGTGTTTGAAACTGTTGACCATGATACACAAAATCTTGCAGTGGCTTATTCATTCTTTATTTCAAAGGTATGACAAAGTGTTTTTGGAACTTTGTTAATGGGCCTCTACCGTTTCCCATAATGAAAGGGGTTCAATCGGGGAAAAGACTCAAGTGTCACAAAGGATGAAAGCCTGAATAAAGCTGAACTAAAGCTTCATCACTTGCAAATGTCTCTATACATAAACAGTAGTTTCTCTCGCAATTCCATATTTTCAGCAGTTAGTCGTTGAAGCTCATCTTGCAGGTTCTTAATCATCTCAGGGCCGGGATCAAGTGGCTCGGTCTGTGTTGATACAGTTACTTTGACAACAGCAGAAAAGTCATCTGCCGTGTGAGTCTCCGAATCTTCCAAGTCCTCACTGTGGGATGAAAGACTTAATAAGGATTCAGCTGCATCCAATGTTTTTTTCTTGTCTGTTCCTTGTTTATTCTCATCATTTCTGTCTTTTTCACTGCTGCTAGAGCTGTAGTCCATCTTCAGTGTTGGTACCCAATCTGGATTTGTTGTGTCATACAGTGTAGATGGTTTACCTGAAAACAAAAGTGATCTTCAGTTAAGAAAACACAGGTAAGTTTTGACAGAACTGTAACAAAACCAACCATTACAGAGATCATGTGGTAGGGTTATTAATATAGATTTATCATATACATATATATATATATATATATATATATATATATATATATATATATATATATATACACATATATATATATATACTTGAGATGTAAATTCAGTGTCAGCAAATATTGAAATGTGTCACATGCCTTCAGAGGTCGAAAAGCGCACACATTTTTTACACACTCTGGCAGTAGTACAGATATTTGTGTAAGAAAACATCTGGTGGGCAGAGCTCCTCTAGAGGTGTAATTACATCATTAAGATTGAAGAATTTGTTAGAGATGGACTGAGAGGTTAGTAGAGCAAAAACAACTGGAGTAAGAGGTTTAGCTGAGGTGGGGTTACTGCAGGAGACTGTAATTAAATTATCTAAGATGTACAATGAATAAATATTTGTGTTAAAATGTAGTGAGGAAAGGCAAAAAGTTGTCTGAAATAGAAATACACAGGAAAAAAAGTACAAATACCTGAAAACTCTACTTAAGTACTGTAACAAAGTATTTATACTTGGTTAAATCCACCTCTGCATGTCTTTCGGGTTAAAAATGTCTATTAACATACAAAAATGACAAGTAATGTAATAATAAGCATATACATCTATTTGTAAACCACATACCTGTGATAAAATGTTCAGCACAAATACGCGTATGTTGTGATGGTGTGAAAGAGTCGCGTCCCAGTTCAGTGATCCACAGATGACGCCTCTTCTCCGACAGCTTCTGTGTTTTCTCCCCCTGATTTTTAATGACAGTGGGGATACAGAAATACGACATCTTGTCCCTGTTTGACCGGTTGAAGCAACCAACTACTGCACAAGACTTCACCATTGTTCAGGTGACGGCCTTATTGAGCGTCTTCTGTGTAGTTTAAAAAGTTCGCGGTTCAAACACCGTCCGTGCATATCTGTCGCACACCCACAGCATACCCCTACAATGGCGGCCGAGACAGAATCCCCGATGCGAATTCACGAATCCTACTATGGTGACGCCACGATCCACCATACTCGGCTTCTGACTGGCTTGGTATGACGTTGAGGTTCCTCCGCAAAAGCTCCCCGACTACGTACGAAACGTCATGCTCATGCCCAGCCAATCCGGGGCAGACGAGGGCGGGTCATGGCGTCATCATAGTATGACTTTGCAAATTCGTTTCCAGACGTGTGACGTTATAGAAAGTTGGTCTTCTAACAAATTATTCTATTAAAAAATTATTATTCTTCCTCTTCTTCTTCTGTCTTTAACTGGTGGTTGGCAAACTGCTTTTAGCTGCATTACCGCCACCCAATCAGTCTTTGTTCAATTAAGCTCTAGATCCTTGACTTTCTGGAGGAAATGGCATGCATTCTTTATTTCAAATCAATAAGGGTAGGTGTTGTCACCTCTTCATCAAAAAACAAAAAACAAAACTGACATCACTTAATTTATTATGAATTTATTCACATCATATATGCCTTACTTGGTCACCGTACGGTTGGGTTAAATTTGAATGACATCTGTTGGTCTAGATCCTTCCTTGCGCGTTCGTGGTTTTTACCAAAAAAAGCCATCATTTGTTGAGAATGAATATGTCAGAGTCAGAGGTCAGAGAGCTAATTTGTGACCTCAGTAACTGTGATTTAATGAGGATATGATCTAACCTATCAAGAGTATTCAAACAATGATTTTGAGCACACTTAAAGGGAAGCTTGCGACATAAATCCAAATTTGTTTTATATATCTGTCACATATTCATCCAATCATTAGGAGACCCTGTGGTCTCATTCAAGATGGGAGCTTTTCTACATGTACAATCTTCCTCAGAATGACGACCACATCAGAGCACATTTAAAGGCCTATTTGTTGCAGCTGAAACAATATTCAGCACAGAAAATCTGTCCCACAACGGCTCAAATTGAAGCTTATGAACTTGGGAAGTTCCCCGCTTTCATGAGAGGTAGTAACATTCACCATAAAGTGGTGGCAAAAAATCATTTTTTATGAGAATTTATCAAGCAGACAGTTTATTATTATTATTATTATTGTCTTTTTGGGGATGTTGTGGGATTTTGAAACTAAATGGCAGCAAACCCCAAGAATATTTTCCCTGTGCTTCAGGATAGTCCCTGCCAAGGTTCATAACTGCATTAAAAAGAGGAAAATGTAGCTGTAATGTTAATGATGACATTCTTGCTTAAAATACTGTGTGGAAACAAGTACAAATATTTTGGTGTACAGATTGTACTACTACTGGCCACCAGACGGCACCATTTACCTGAACATTTGGGTGACGAAGACTGTAGCAAAATATAATACATGACTGGCACGTTTTCAATTTTATAGGACTCAAGAAATTCCAGAAAAAAAACCCAGAAAAACAAACTAAACATTTATTTCTTTTGTAAATACAAAATGGGATTTTGTGATAGCTTATATGTATATAACATCATATACAAAAGTATAAAAGCATAATTGGTCATAACAATATTGTAACAGAAAAAAGTACAATGTAAACAGTTCATATATATATATATATATGTATATGTGCATACATGACGCCTGCGCCAAAACATAGATATAAAGACAAGTAAATCATTCTGCCACCATTTGTATGAAAGGACAAAAATGAGCATGTGTAATAAAAAGGCTCCCGATGGTCTGTGGGTGGAAGTGCTTCCTATGACCACAAAACATCATCAGTATGTAATAGTTAATGCACTCCAGTAGATGTTTTTCATACTTTGCCAAATGTATTGCATTTGCTTCTAAGTGCCCTCTTCTCGCTGTAGTTCAGTTATAATTCCTGATTCCCAGAATGCATCAAAAGCAAAACAATCCAAGTAATCTTGAGCACACAGGCCAAGGAGTATTGCAACCCCTCATTAAAACAAGATGTCTATTTGTTGCCTGACTACATAGATAACCACATGTAACACGTGTCTCATGTGGAAACAGCCTCATTGAAATGCTATTGAAACAACAGATATGAGCGACTTGGTAACATGCAGATATCTGTGTCCTCAAATGTAGCCTAGTTTGACATTAGACCTTTTAAATAAAAATCATTCATTTGTGAGTCACCACATGAATTACTGAAATGACTGAGACCTTAACCCCTGATGGTTTTTTTTCTGCAGCCAAACTTCATTGTAGCTGCTGGAAACATGAAGATGCCATGTTGGCTAAAGGCTTAAGCTAAGAACAGATAGAGTACAAATGCACCATAATGTATGGGATGTGTCTGGACTGTAAGGTGATGTACTCGTAGCATTGTTTAACTTCGCACTGATATCGGCCTGAGCTCTGATGACCAAAATGGTAAAGACATGATAAAACAAGAGAGAGAAACAAAGAAACGTTTGATTTAACAGCCAAAACAGAGTGCAATCTTATTGGATCCACATTTTGGGATGCAGCGCTCCATGACTTCAGGTAGGAGAACTTGGCGGCTGGTTCTCCACCATGACCGGGGGCCAAAACCTAAGTGCTGCTAGTCGGCTGCTTCATCTCCACTGAAAACTCCAAACAGACATTGCACCTTCACTTAGCCTCCAGCTGCTGCAGCAAAGGGTTCGCCTCGCTCTCGGGGGTCTTGACACTGTCTGTCCTGACAATACAGGTGGGGCGATGGCGGTTAAGCATGAGGATCAGCTGCTGTCGTTCCAGCTTCAGCTCCTCGATCTGGGCTTTGAGGTCAGAGTTTAACATCTCAAGTCTCTCAGATTCCTGTGAGGAAATGGAGGGAAAAGGAAGAAATAAGGCGGGGGAATTAACTTAAAGTAGGAATGTTATTTAAGATCAGATCAGATAAATATGTGAGAGTTTGAAAGAATTGCGATTACCTAGGTATGTCTCACCTTTTGTAGATAGTCTGTCCTCTCCTTCTTTTTGTTTCGACATCGAGCTGCGGCCACTTTGTTTTTCTCTCGCCTTCGTTTCCTCCTCTCTTCCTCTTCATCTCTCTAAACAAACATGCAGGTAAAGACGTTTGAGGCTCAAACATATTGTCGTATCATCTTGATGTTATGCTGAAATTTGACAATACCGGCAGTATGCTTTGCCGTGCCCTCTTCACTATCATTATCAATGAGAAAAACGAACGTTGAACAAAATAAAGATCTTCCAATTTTCCAGTGTTTTTTATTTTGCTACTGACTTTACATGCATGTTGATCTATCTCAGTCACAGTATGCACGAGAGCACAATAAAGTAACCGTGTCTATCTTTGTCCTGCTACTTGCAATTTCTCTCCACAGCATTTCACTCCTTACTTTGTGTGTGGTTAATTGGTTAAATGTGCATTCAACTACAAGAACATGAAAAGATCTAAGACAAGCACATGAACTGAAACAGTGAAAATTAAAGCCGAGAACAAAACTGGCGTGAATGTATTAAAATGAGCCACATGATAAACATCATACATCTCATGGCAAGGCATGCAGGGTGTAAACACTCAAGTACACACAAATTCAAAAAACAAAGAATGCACAAATGTTCAGTGTTAAGAAAAATAATGTAAAGTGAGTAAAAAAAACTCAAATTGTACTGTTTACATTCACATGATCTAATTATTGGTTTATCCTCAACTCAATGTTTCCAGTACCTCTGTTTTGATGACTAAAGGCCTCTTGCCCAAACTGTCCAGGAAGTGCAGAGGTGACAGCATTGTACTGAACTCCTGGAAGTCCCCATATTTGAGCTTGTCAGTTAGCGTTGTGGCTGATATCCCAGCCAGTGGACCCAGGCTGGGGAGGGAGCCTGCTGTCACAGGGGGCTCTGGGATTTGTCCTGGCATCGTGTCAGACTCGGTCGTGACCACAGCTGGAAGGCAGAGGGACAAAATTGGAGGCACACTCAGATAGCAACTAAAACCAAATCAATGACAACACATACACACAAACACATACACAGACACGTAAAGCTCCATCTGTTCTGCTTATTATAGAACATGCTTTATACTTTATGGAATAAGGGTGTAAAAAAAAAAAGCATTTCACATTGACAAAGTAGAGGCAAATGGATATGGAGATGCTTAGTTTGCTACAGGGCATCAAGAAGACGTTTGTCTAAGGTGCTCCTGTCTCACAGTCAGGCTGGCTAAACTGTGATGAATTGCTGGTGTGTTGTCTGATGATGCTGCTCTCATTAGACTTTTTTTTTATTATTTTGCTGGAATTAATATATCTCTATTTAGAGAGATCTTGGCAAATATTTACCCAATTTAATCCCCAGAGGCTACAAGAGAGACGACAAAGGGTGTGTAAAGGAGACCCAAATTCAAACAAATTCTCCTTTATTTCAAGGAAAGCTTCAGCCAGTGCTAATAAATGCATGTTAATCATGGTTTCCTCCTTATGAGACGTCATATCAGGGTAGAAATGGGCTGCCAATATTTAGCATAAGGTGGTAAAGTTTGACCACAAATCTAACTCTTGTTTTGTTTGTCCGCATGAAAAAGGAAAGATGACATTGTTTTTTTGTAATGCTTCACTGTGTTTTGTACTGTCTACCACCAGCCAACGCCTTAAATTAATATCCATTCATTTCATGGTCAGGAGGGATAAAAATGCTGAGAATGAACATTTAAATATAGCTAAAGAAAATGGGAGATGTGTGTGAGCAAAGTGAGGAAAGATACAGGAAATTACTACAGCAGCTCAGCAGATTCGTGAGGCCAAGAAGTATCTAAGGTCAATCTCTCAGAGACCTTTGGCACACATGGCAGGAGTAACTAGGCAATACTTGTCATATATGTCATTATAGAAAACAACCACGGACTTGCTAACTTTGAGGACAGATCTGTGAGAATTTTCAGGGAAGAGTTTGTGTATGCAAATTATGTACCTACTAATAGTAATAGCTAATAGTTACACAGAGACGTGAGAAAAGCACATGGGAATAACTTTCCATTTTTACACTTCCTCAAAATATGGGTCAAAAAGACAAAGTGGAACCCCGCAGGCACTGGTTTTGTCATGTGATGTCTATATGAAATATTCGCCTTAAAAATGTAGCAAAACAAATATAGACAAGATGGAGGTAATAAATTATAAGTACAGCATTAGGAATATGGTTTGAAATAAAAAATAAGTAGACCCACGCATCTTAACACCACGGTTCTTAAACATTTACATATAAATAGTTTCCAAGCATATGGAGCGATGAAGTTGAATGAACTCTTGTCCATACAGCAATGAAGATTAAACGGCTATTAAATCTCTTATAATAAAAACTTAATCATACCTCTGAAGGTTCAAGAGGCTAATTAACTTCTACTTCTTTATTATCATTACTTGTTGTAAACTCTATGCACTTTCACATGAGAAAGTCCCATGTTGGGTTATGAATGTGGAGGATAAATCGACTACATTGTTCCAGCATGCACACTGAAGCCATTGGTCAACTTGAAAGCGGAAGTTTTTCTTCAGTGCGGCATTTATCTTACGTAATTTTGTCTTCCCATCAGGGCTGCACTGATAAATGTTTGAGCTCTTCGTGCGCTAAACGGACACAACTTTAGATAAACTATGTAAGGAATCAATGCACGACACCGATGTGACTAATAGACAACACTGAATAAGAACATTATGTTCTGAATTGAGCATGTCGTGGTTCCATGCAAACAAAAGATAATTATCTTTCTGCAGCATGCTCCATAAGATGGCAACTTTTATTCTAACAGAGCTATAAGAGACATAAAAAAAACTCTTTATATAGTCATCAGACCTCCTTAACTAATAACTGTGCTCGTTATGACCTATGCGTGGCGCGCCAATGAACTATATGTAAAAATGATCCTCGACTCATGAAGTTTTCTATACCGACCTGACTTCGATCCCAGGTGCAACAAATGTCCTTTCTTCTGGTCAGCCGAGGGTCGAGAGTAGATTTTAAAGAGTGGAAATCGTTGCATCAGCCCGATTTTAAACGTGATCCCAATCTGGGAGGATTTGGGAATGCGGAACTTCGGCAATGCCAGCCAAACGTAAGCAGGGATGTAAAAAAGTACATAGTGGGGGCAGAAGTGGGGAAGTCGCACCGCTCCTCCCATAAAGAAACACTGAGGCGGCATACTGCATCGACAGAATGTGGCTCAGATAGAGGCCTAGGCCCTACAGTACAAC
Source organism: Chaunax sp. Z400 (assembly GCA_037577475.1). Classification (NCBI taxonomy): domain Eukaryota; kingdom Metazoa; phylum Chordata; class Actinopteri; order Lophiiformes; family Chaunacidae; genus Chaunax; species Chaunax sp. Z400. Next base: position 14,407,938 of record CM075194.1, on the reverse strand, counting down.
CTTTCATCTACAGCCACAAAGCCAAGTTCAATAGTATTAATTCAATTCTGCGCAATGAGGAAAAGAGCTCAGAGATTCCATAAAAATTTCTAGCCCTCCTTTGCAGAATTCTAACCTTAATGATATTCATAATTTCAATGTTAACAGCTAAGCCAATGATGAAATGCTACCATGAGGTTTCTTAGAGACAGACACGAGCACCAGACACCACTCTGAATGTAGATTTATTGTAATTATTCAGCAGCCCCAGCAATCAATGCTCATTTCACTTATTTTGAAATTTAACAAATAAGTCAAAATTTGAAAGGTAAAAAAATAAATCATAAGTTACATCTTGATAAGATATATAGTACATTGCACTGGATGTTTTCATGGAAAACTTTCAATGAGGTGAAACCACAGTTGATGACATAGAGGTATGCAGGTACGTATCATGTCTCGGTATATGCAAATACAACATTTACAGCAATAAATGCACTATTAACAACAAAACACAAAACCATACTGTAACATTAAAGTCCACATTACATCTTAGATCCAGTAACAGATCCTCTATATATAAGATTTTTGGAAATTTCTCAGCATGCGTCTTAAACTAAAAACTTTACACCGGCCCCTCCTGTAAAAGTAAAAGCCATGCTTTTAGCTACATCACTCTGTTGGCTATGTGTCTGGAGAAAGTTTATAAGTTTGCTTCGACACACGAGACATTTTTTGGATGTACTTCTTGAAGTGTTACAGCATACTGTGGCATATGTTATCATTTCAAAGTCAGGAACCTGCAAGACTAAAACCCCAGAGAGATCAGACAGATCACGTCCCTCTGTGTGCATTATAAGGCTAGGAGAGTTGGGGAGTTGAGAATATCAACTGATTCGGCTTTGCCCCCTCCACCTTTGTGGCTGTCTAGTTCTTCTGTAAGAGAGTCCAGCTCAGGACAGGCAAATGTGAACACAGACAGATAGCTGCTGCAGGTGGGGGTGGAGGTCACCACAGGAGTGCTGAGAGGCTCCAGGTCGCCGGAAACTGACTTGTACAGGGTCTCCCAGTCCGAGACCCCGAGAGAACTGCTCAGATCGATGTCTGGCACGGATCGAGCCGTCTCCATAGGGGTTTTCTCCTCCAAACTGGGAAAAATATTTTCCATTAGCCCATCTTTAATGTCCAGAGAGGGCTCAAGATCGCAGATGTTGATTTCAGCACTGGCACACAACAAGATATTGGAGTTCCCAGAGATGGCTGTGGACGGATCATTGGGGATGTCCATGTCCTGGAGTGAAGGAGGTTCCTGGGCGCAATCCTCTGGAAGTCTGTCCTCGTCTGGACTGGGCGGTAGCTCTGGGGACCCCGTGGGCTCCTGGAAAATAGACTCCAGCTCCTCTGACATCTGGCACACAGGTTTATGTGTCGCAAGGATACATTCAAGTCGTTCTTTCTCTTTGAGGAGGTTGGCTATTTCCGTCTCCAGAGTTGCCTTTTCCTCTTCCAGCTTGTCTGTCTCCTTCACATGGATCGGCATCCAAAATAATCCACATAGGAAAACACACAGTAGGTGAAAACAGTGGGTGCAAATGACAGCTGAGTAAATGCATCACTGTTTACTTACAGCTTGCAGTGTGTCTGTGAGTTCCCTCCGTCTGTTGCGACACTTTGCTGCGGCCATTTTATTCCTCTCCCTCCTTATCCTCTTTCTCTCCTCTTCCTCTGGAGACAGCTGAGATGTGAAAGGAATAAGTCAGTTATTGCCTTGAAGAATCCAGCCATTTCATCCTCTACCCCATTAAGTCTGTTGCCAGTTCACCCTTTGAAGAATGGGAAAAGCATGTTTCGCTGCAATGCGTCTAAAAATAGACCATTATTGCAGACTTGCTGTGACCTGAATATAAATTGCCTAAAGAAGGCACACAGCCAGCATACGGCACCAGAGGAGTATGCACAATGGCACTGTTGCACACAGAGAATTCAGACTGGCATATGTAAATGTGCATTATTGACTATTCTGTCCAATAGCAGGTGGACTTCATCTGAGAAAACCTACCTGCTCTGATTTGCTCTTTCTGGCAGCATTTTTCCCCTTATTCCCGCCCTCTTTGGGTGTTGCCTGGCGAGAGCTTTGTTGTTCATTGGCTTGCTTGCTACCCAGAGAAGGGGAGACAGATGTAATAATTGTCGGCTGGACCATCCACTGGAAATCTGGGGTAGAGGAAATTGCAGTGACTGTGGGAACAAATGTGTCTTGAACACTCGTGTCGTGGGAGAGCTCCTGCAAATGGAAATAATGAAAAATGGATTTGTAAATAAAAACATAAACTTATTACAGGGCTATTCGTGGTTTCAAGTTGTTAGGATGACAATCATCAATGAAAACTATAAATAATGTGTTTAGAGTCAAAAGCAGAGGGTTGCCTCTACGTGTTTTTCTTGAAATATAACCTGCCCAACCAGAAATAGCCTCCTCCGGATCAATATTTGACTTTATCATTGTTTCTGACGTCAACACTGACGCAGGGATGCTGTGGAGTCTCCTGAATGGATTTATTTTTCTCAATGAACCGCTGCATCGACACCCTCACATTTGGTCCCAGGACGTTGGAATCACAACAACCCGACCAACGTTGCCTTTTAAATCACATTCCCGGCTGCATGATCTCTGCTCCAATTACATATCAAATGTATCGAAAATGACGCTTAAAATATCAGCGCGCACAGATAATTAAAATCTTATCAATCAGTTCCACCTCCCCCTCCCCCCACCGGTAAAATGAAAAAGCATTAGGACAGTCAGTTTGTGGCTCATACATAAAAAGGGGTGATTAGTCTGCCCCAGGGTGTGCTTGGTGAAAATATGATCATCAAAACCATTCATACCTTTGCATTGCTCTCTGACGGGGAAGCTGAGGAGCTCGCCTCTTCTGGCGTCTTCTGGAAGAGTGTCCCGACAGGAGACTCTGTCCGGCAGGTGTCTGAATCCATGTCAGGCATCAGGTTGTTTTGATACGTCAACAGGAAAAAAACACACGAGTCCTGACTATTCAAAAATATGACTCTGGCCTTCCACTGGGCAGAGCAGCTCGGATCTTTTCTCCAGGTATATACCTGATAACTGGACGACTAGAATGCAAGCCCCTCCTTTTATGCTCTGCTACAATTTTATGAATGAACCGAGACTGTACCATCCAGTGAGGGGGAAGGGGGCCAGACTGACAGCCACACGGGTCTTGCATTTCGGGGTAAAAGAGCATTATTAAGACATTCCTTCTACTATGCGCATCTCCAATTAATACCATATTAATATATATATATATTTTTTTTTACATCTGGTCATAACTAGTCTGATATCAGTGCACAATGGCAAAACAGCAGTTTTGACTCCCATTCACAAATATCGGCTTCATATAAATGCAATATGGGGTGAGAAACGTGAGTCTATTTATAAGTGGGCCCATGCCTACATATATGTAACCATATACTTCATGTTGTGGTGCATTAATCAAGAGTGAAACACATTTAAGCGATTATAGGGTACATAAATAAATGGAAGTGGAGATATCGTTTGATTCGCTTTAATAAACTTAAAGCTAATTCATTGAAAAACGTTTTCAATTTGAACGACTCCATGTCGACATGTGGTCGACTACATCTTACATGAAGTCGGCCTACAGATGAACTTCCCTCTCCACATTCCTGTGTCTGATCCTCCATATTTAAGCCGTCTGACAGACCTCTGGTGAGTTCAACTCACTGGGACTGCCTTTTCCCAAGATAAGAGCAGACATAATGAAATGATGCTGAATTGTTTACTTGGGGAGGGGGTGGTGAGGAGGAGAGCTTGCACATGTGGGGGCGGAGAAGTCACGTGACACGACGCTGAGCAGGCGGGAGGACGACGAAGGGGGCGGGGTTTGTATATGACAGTAGAAGCATCATCCCTCGTCACAACGAATGGTTGGTAGCATGTCTACACTTTGCGGTCTTGAGTTCTACCTGCCGGTCAATTCTGTTAAAATGTCTGCATGAAGAGATGAGCACGAATGTGCTGTTCACAGGCGAGTACGTAATCAGCGAACAAGAAACTACAAGTACTGTAATTTGATGGTACGTAAACGCGTCGCTACTCTAAAAACTAAACAGTTCTGTATGTTTTCGATTAAATTGGATATTAGGTCATTCTGACATAAAATGGGCATTCTTGTACTCCCATTTTTATTTTTATTTTTGCAGATGGCACCTAGCAGTAAAGCAAGCAGAATCTTTATTATGATTATTAATTTAAAAGTCTGTGCTTTAACTTCCAGAACAATACAACAAAAATACTTATGTGGATATAATCATCAAAAAGGTAGAGGCATTTATAAAAAGGACATTCTGACAGGACAGGTCAAAACCATATTGTTAAATCTTAAATCCAAATTGTTAAATCTTAATGTTTTGCAGCCTTTAAGACCAGGAAACTAAATCTAACAGGATACCTATCTGTCAAGTCTTATATCAAGATATTAATATAATATTGTTTTACCATTCAGCATTTCCCCAAAGACCAATGAGTTGAGACCGTGACACACTCCTCTGTTAACTCTTTCCTCAGATCACTGATTCTTTGGGCTTCATGTTGTACACCAAGGAGAATGCCACAACAGGCAAACTTCCATTCACAATAGAAATGTGTGAATGTTGTTTTTCATCTGTGTTTACTTATTTTAGTATTTTCTCTTCTCTCCTCTTACAAAATTATATTTTATTTATTTCTGACAAGTCTTACTATGAATGTACAAATGCTTTATTATAAAAGAAGAAGTTTCAGCCACAGGGCTTTGGGGATCCTGGAGTATTTCAGCCATTTAATAAGAAGATTCTTATGATTTAGATGAATTTATGTGCAAATGAAGCAATGAAATACACATTTAAAATAAAATACACACCCACTTATCTATTTTTAAACAGTTCCCACGTTTTATACATTCTTCTCAGCTTTTGGAGGTTGGGTTTCTGTAATTCCTGCAAAGATGAGAATGCACCAGTCATCACCAGATTGCTTTGTTGTGAAAAGCGTGGAATACTACATTGAGCACAAAGTCAGAAGTGCAACTACAGTCTGATACCTTCAGGTCTTTGTCCAAATGGAGGACGTCTACTAAGGGAGCTATGGATGGACGGCCATGGGCACACTGGAACGGCAGCTGGCAGGAGGACAAAGACGCCACCAAGCTGTAGCATTCATCTCTAGTCAGACTGTCATTGAATTTGATGGCACCTGTTTAATACATACATACATTTATACAAGTCATCTGTATGAAGATTTCAATGTGAAACTAATTGATTGAATCACTATCGTAAAATACATAAATAAGCTGAAGGATGGAGAGAAGTAATTTGTTGTTACCATGGCATGCTAGGGAGGCTAGAATCTTCAGTACAGTGAGAGGCAGAGTTCCTTTAACTCTACCAGTAGACCGAAGTAACTGAGACAAAGAATAAGAAACAACGTTACCCCTCAATCAGTAACAAGATACTTCCTCCAGACATAGAAGTTTAGGTAAAACACTTCCAAACGCACCTCAATCTGCTCTCGAAGATACTCCTGATGTGTGATTGTAGAGAGAAAAGCAACATGGGAAGCATGAGGGGGATAACATCATAAACATTTACAAACACAATAGATGGTCTTATTACAGATGTTTCAGAAGTCTCACCTCAACAATAGGCTTGATAACAGATGATCTCCCCCGTCTGAGTTCATTACTTTCCTTTTCCAAAAAGCACAGCGGTACCTTCCCTACGAAAACTTGAGGATTTGCTGCCTGTGAGAACTTCACTTCCAGGCCCAAACTCCGTAAATGTGGCTGACAAGACCTGTAAGAGGAAGGGTTCACAATACATCAGCAATATAATGACCGCATTAATGCTGCTGTCCATGGCATGAAATAGACAGGTTTGAAACAAAACAAAAAAAAAAAACCACAGTATCAAGTTTGTCTGCTGTCAGTGTTCAGTATAGAAATTAAAGAATTTAAAAGAGCTAAAAAAAAAAAAAAATGCTGAAAGGTTGTTTAAAATATTTAGTGTTTCTTTTGATTTTGAAGATGTAAGTGCAAAGATGTCAAAGGGCTTCTTTGGCATGTGTCATATCTATTAGGCCTCGTATCGTTAAGAAATATAGATCAGACAAGGTACAAAACACAACTCTGCATGATTAACTGAAGCATCTGAAAGGCTGCCTCAACAGCATCAGAGTAATAACGTTAATGATTGATGGCATATGAGCCAAAGCACCATATAACAGCTCTGGATTAAGAAAATGAGGCTGAGTCACTGCATCCACCATCTCTGTCATCTTCATTACCATCCTTCACCTAATTTCCAAAAAGCTTCATGGTTTGGTTGCTTTATAGATCATCAAGTCAAGTCTATTTTTAATCATATGCCGACTTACTATTCATCAACCAAACTAAACAAAATCAGATTATTTCCCTCTAATTAGCAGCATTCTCGCCTCAAAAAAACCCAAGTTGACTCACAGATATAATGTCGCCCAAGCTAGGCTTGTAAAGGCTACGACCAATCATTCTGAAAACCATGGCCAAATAGGAAAACACACCTCAGCAGCCTCAGCTCCTCTTCTGTTACACTGATCTCAAGAGGTGGCAAAATAATTGATGAACACAGACGTCTCTCCCCTGGTGCATCTGGGTCATCCTCAAAGGAATCTATGACAGGACAGACAGTGATGACTGCCGTATCGCATCAGGATGCCAACATCAGCATTATTATTTTAATATTCCATTGTCAATACTGTGCATTGTTGTTGTTTTTTTAACCTGCAACTAGATTTTCAAGTCGAACTCTCTCGTGGGCAGCGTGTTGATCAACCAGCACCAGAAGGTTTCCTGGAGTTTCAAAATAAAATACATGTGATTTTGAGAAGAGAACACCTGATAAAAAGGTAATGTTCCTGTTTATACCTTCATTTTCAGTGACCGCTTCAGGCTCTTCTTCTCTTGTATTGATAAGACACGCAAGGAACTTCTTATCTACTTGATGAATGACCTAAAAGTTAAAAAGCAATTACTTGATGACATCAATGAAGGCAAAATTGGCCGAAGAATTACAGAGAACATTCTGACAGAACATTCAGAGGAAACCAAATGAGAAATCTGCCTTCATTGAGTGAATCATGGCCTTGGAAAAACGATATGGAAACAGGATGTTGTGGATCTTGACAGCCAGTCCGTCAGCTTGCCCACTTGATATGTCCCAACCAACCTGTCGGCACAGTAAATAAAAACAATGTTAAAACACAATAACATTAAACACTAAACGTTAGAGCAGATTAAACAAGTAGAGAACACAAAAGTGAGGTTTACCATAGGAGGATGGACAAACACAGGGTTTTTCCATTTTGAGTACAATGAAGTAAGCGAGTTGGAGCCCTCACAATTGGCATCTGCAAGACAGACGAGATTGTACATGAACGGAAACAAGCCAGTAGTCATTTTTCATATAACGTATATCTTAGGCACCCTGTAGTCTGAACTGTCTGTGAGGTACCTCTGCCATCAAGCCCTAAACTAATCACTCTCTCTGTCCTGGATTTAGGTAGGAAGGGCAACACTAGATCCCCCTGAAATGGGTAACATCTGTATTCCATCCCTATAGTTTAAGGAACAGGAACAACAAGGTAGTCTTGGTCAATTCTGAATGATACCCCCAGTTACCATCATGTCAATATAACCTGCTGACAAGCACAGAAAAAAGTTCTAACTCACCCATTTCAGAGACAACACTAACGGCCATATTGGTGACATCAGAAGTGCAGCGCACTTGTGTGTCTTGAACAGGTAAGTCGTCATATCTGCTGAGTCCCGTCACTTTGTTGACATAAACCGTCTTTCCCACAGATGTATCGTAGTGATGGAGCCAGTCGCCTGACGCTGTACCCTCTTCCCTCTCAACCAGTTGGGGATTTGTACTGCAAGCCAAGATTGTCTCTGGATTCAGTGCAGTCTCACAGTGATTCTTATTGTTGTTGTCGTCCTGGGAGCTGTTATTACTTCCACGGAGACACGCATTGCGCTGTGAGATAGTCCTGGACAGGTGTGGTAATACTTTTGAATAGTCCGTCCTGTGTTGTTTCAAATGAGAGAGTTTAGCTGCCAACGATTTTTGACCTTTATTCTGCGCTGATTCAGATTTTAGGTTGGTGAAAATTGCGAGGGCTGGTGGGCTTTGGAGGCTTCCCTTTGTCTTTTCTTTGTCTGTAAGATCACATCCTTGCTGGTCTTTCTGACAAATTAAAAAATTCTGGGAATTCAAAACAAATCTGTCTGTTTGAGGTCTAGTGTCGCACTCTTGACGGCTCGCCTGAGAGGGTACTTTCAGTTCATCAGATTTACCGTATATTCTTCTAAACTTCTCAAGAGATCCAAACTCCTTACATAAGGACAACTTTGGACAAGTTGGAATTCTGGGAATCTTTGAGGGGATGATGGGAGCTGAGTCCTTGCATAGTTTCTGACAAGGTCTGTCGTGGCCTGCATCCAGTGAGATTTTACGTTTTGATGCAAAGTGTCTCTCTTCAGATTTCTGTGCTAACATTTGCTGCTTACGTACTGACTTGTTGATTTGGACCGGGTCTGGAGTCTGCAGGCTTTCATGAATGTATGGATCAGACAGACTGATCTTTTTGTTACCATGGTCGTCTGGTAATATTTGCTCAATACAGTTTAAACCAGGATTAATTTGTTGAGTGATGTTGTCTGAAGTCACATTGCTGGGTGAAGCAGTATTGTTAAATATGCTCTCCCTTTCTTTAGAACATTCCAGTGTTTCACCTTCTAGTTGTCTGACTGAACTTGAAATGCATAACGTTTTAAAGCCTTCCTCAGCTTTACTGAAAGTTGTCCCCTCTTCTTCGTAATTATCAGATGCAGGTTCCAGTCTAGCCAGATCACACAATGGCTCATCGCTACATTCTTTGTTTATACTTTCTTCGCTTATTGTCTTGTCCAATTCATTTGCAGTCATCTTGTTCTGTTCAGTCTCTTCTTTGCACTCCATAACGCCAGACTCCAGGCAAACACTGTCCTCACTTGCATGGGTGTCTTTATTCTTCCGATGAACAGGATCTGACGCCAGTTTCATTCCAATATTACAATATAGTGTGGAAGAACTGCTTGTTCCTTGTCCACAGCTGCCTCTGTTGTGCCCTTCTTTATCTGTACTGTGAATGTCAAATGATTTAGGGGATATATAGTCTAAGTCATCTTGAGAAACCACAGCCTCCAAGTTCTCCCTTCTCATGAAGGCTTTCACTGCCTCTTCTATACAAAGCAAAATGCCATCCCAATCTTTGAACTCTATTAGGGTTTTGGCCGGCTCAAGACATATGTCGTACTCTGAGTAAGAACATTTAATATTTATGATGTAAACTCCATTCAGCTCTTGGCTTCGTTTGTGCTTTGGACTCTTGATGGCAGACTGCAACTCTGGACTGACAATTTTAGGATTTAAACCACTCAGCCTACGCAGGAGAAAGTTCAGCAGCGTGTGTATCCGTGTTTTCGTGAGCAGTCTTTCATTTACATACAGGAACTGTAAGCTGCTGTTGTAGTGACCTTCTCTGCCAATGTATCCGATCACTTCGAACTGTCCGTGTGTGTAGTTGATTTCTGCAAGTTTCTGTGCACGGCCAAGGCTGTGAATCTGAACAAACCTGTGGTAAGTGTTTCTAGCTTTAGGGAGCTGCACCATCATGGCTCCTGTGCAGTCATTCTTCAGGGTGAAAGACACAGAGGGATGCATCAGGGAAATAGCCTCCAGTCTGTGTCTGATCCTCTCACCCTCCAGAACAGCATCCATCCGTTTCCTCCGGACAGGCATGTTGTGGAAGAAGTTACAAATGATAACAGTTGTCCCTGCAGAGGGTCTTGAAGTTTCTGCTTCAAAAACATCCATGCCCTTGCTATCCTTGTAGATTTTGTTGTGGGTTTTCACTGATGACCTGGTCCGGGATGAAATTTCAACAAGTGTAGCTAGAGACACTATACTTGCCAGGGCTTCCCCTCTGAAACCATACCAACTGAGGTTGTCCAGGTCTTCAACAGAGCTGCATTTGCTTGTATAGTATCTGTTCCCCACGCATCCCATATCCTCAGCGCTCATTCCAACACCGTTGTCGATTACTTGAACTTTGAACGCCTCCATGTCCATCCTGACTCCCACACAGGTCGCCTCTGCATCAATGCTGTTCAGGATAAGTTCCTCTACGCACTGCTGAAGTGAGGGGACAGCAATACCGGAGCGAAGCTTCGCCTGGACCTCCTTAGGCAAACACTTGATCATGGTGTTCATTAAATTCTCTTTGTATATTCAGCCTCTTACCTGTCCTGACGGACATCACAAGAATAAGGCAGTAAACTGTCTTCAAATGAGCCGTGGAGGGGCTAACGTCCATTAGCATTGTCTTAAAGATTATTGTTAGTTATACGAACACATTTTAAAAGCCGTTTGCTGAGCCCGTTACAGTGGATTTTTAAAAAATGAACCAGCGAAAACATGCCAAAAAAATCTTAGATACGTGTTGTGTTCTATGTCCATGCTAAAATTAAAATGAGCTGCTGTTTACAGTCAACGAGAAACAACAAGACTTAACCTTAGCAGCTAACAGGAAACGGTAGTAGCGCCACCTTCTGGTGTGACAGACCTGACTTCTTCTCTTCGTCAAATTGCAACCAGATTTTAATGTGCATACCGCCACCTACTGTACAAAGTGTGCTATTTCACGTGTTTATAAATTTTATCTCTAAAAACATTCAAGAAATCTATTAAATAAATCAAATAGGCTAGAAATAAACTCTCACAGAATGCCAATGCATAGAGCCATGAAAAAGTATTCACTTCTTCATTCATAGCCCATCTTTTGGTCTTTGTGTAGGCCTACTACTCAATCTTTCCTACATACTGTATACCATATCAATTCATTTTCATTATTTTTTTTTCTCAGTTAATTTTGTCCATTAAAAAGTGCCCATATTTTAATTTGCATGCCAGTTTGTCGCTTATAAATATCACCTTTTTTCTTCCTTCCAATTTCTTATATTTGTGACACCATGAATTACATTCTTCATGAGTACTTCTGATTGAACACTAACTGAGGATGCATTTATTCTGCATCTTTGAAATTTTGTCAGCATTTCTTCAAGGACACCCGCAAAACTCCTTGACCGCTCAGTCAGTCTTTACCGTTGCCTGTTTGCTGAGCAGCATGTTTACTGTACTTGGGTTTCTTTGTAAATGTCAGCTTCACACAGATTTGTTGTCTCTTCACAACTTTTTAAAATTATGTGGTGACCTCAATCATTCAATCATGTTCCTCAAATAAATGTTATAGTTAAAGCTCCTTAGACTCAGGTTTGCTGTGTTAAAAATTCATCAAATAATCCCTCATGTTTTAGGGCAATAAAATTCAAACGATGTGAAGATTACTGAAAGGTTGATTTATTCATGTAATTCCATATATAGTAGATGTCTAAGAGACCTAAAATAAACACATAATTAATATGATTAATTATATGAGTTCAAATCCAAACAGTAAACATGACCAAATAAATAAAACATCTGCCTCAAAATTAATATTAAATATTAATTACATAAATATTAAATATTAATTCTATGGGTTATTTTATCTCACTATGTTAAAAGAGTGGTGTTGTAGGCTATCAACTGTTTTCTCGTTCTTGAACTCTGCTTTGGTTATGTGTGACTTGGGGCTCCCGGTGGATTTCAGCCATTCTTGCATTTCTTCCACCTTGCTGCGTGGACCTTGTAGCTGCCCCTGAACAGTTCCTGCATCAGTGTTTCGGGCCCAGCCAACCAGGCCAAGCTTCCTCGCTTCTGCCTGAGAAATTAAACACAGAGAATTAGAAGATAGCAGATGTAAGTGACTGATGGAGATATGACTGTGATGGAATAGGGTCAGGATGAGCCTCGAACACTTAAACAAGTTAGATCTCAAAACAGTATGCAGGACAAAGACTGCTTTACATTTTACAACTAAAATAGATTAAGCTTTTGTGTTAAAGCTAAAAGTTTCCACCTTGACCTTTGGAAAGGTACTATGACTAAAAGAAATCTTGTATTAAGATTAAATTAATAACTTTCCAGGGATTTTGACAACACCTACCAGCTCTTACTACTCTTTTCTTATATATACTGAAATCTCCACAAAAGCTAGTGAGTGGTGTTTGAGATAATATTCCTAATCAGAAACATAACAATTACGTCCTTGGCCGACGTAATAAAATTAAATCGCAAATTTTAAAATATGACACTTCAGTGTAACGTCACTGCCAAACTCACTTGTGTGTATTTCCGAAAGAATACACCTTGCACTTTGCCAGAAATTTCATAATCCACTGAAATTAAGTTCTCCTTGGACATAGTGGACCTAGAAAGAGAAATCAGATGATATTTTGGTGATGTATTCTATTTTAAGGAGCCATCATACAACGCAGCTACGTTACGTTATAGGTACTACAAACTATACTGACGCACTATGTTCATGCACAAACGATTTGAAAACTGAATCATTAACGCGTTTAGCTTCATAACCATGCCGTTCGAATACATGCTAGGTTGCCGTCTGTCATAAATATTCACCTGGGAATCTGAGACTCGATGACACAGCTCCGAAGGACCTCGATTCAAAAGCATACGGGACTTCACTTCAGGAAGTGATGTTCCATGGACCAATCAGAGAACACAAGCGACGAACGTAGAGGATCCATGCGCGTTCACGATCTGACGTGCGTCTGCGCGGTGGCCATATTAGGGTGGTCAACAATCGGGAGTAGAGTAGAGACGTAAGAGAGTCCACGATTCAGGAAAAATTAAGAGAAATGCCGCAGGCTTGTGCAGCATTTGGCTGTTCAAACAGACGGACAGCCGACAACAGGCACCGTGGGATTACTTTCCACAAGTAAGTGACAATATTATTGTGTTTTAATGTTATTTATGTTAGTGAAATTTAAAATGACCCCCCATCGTCCTGATGATTGCTAACCCTAACGACAACTTCACGTTACTGAATAAAACTACATCACTAGGCGTAAACGTGATATGTATTTAATTATTACATCTTTTTTTTTTGTATAATTAAGTTCATGAAAATTATCATCTGGAATGTGTTTGCTTTTATGAGATTATGCACACTATTAGCTCGATCTAGTAAACCAATATTTACGCTGCAAGCGTAATTCAAGGGCTCCACTATAATAAGCTACATGCCAGAAGTAATTTTGAGATGGTCTTGTTTTTATCAAAGGTTCCCCAAAGACCCTTCACTTAGAAGAGCTTGGGTCATGGCTGTCCGGCGGAAGGATTTTCAGCCAACAGACAAGACCGTGATCTGTAGCTGTCATTTCACGGAGAATGACTTTGACAGAACTGGCCAAATTGTGCGTTTGAGGGAAAGAGTTATCCCGTCTGTTTTCAGATCCTTTCCAGACCACCTCAACAAGGTTAGTGTAATCTGAAGTCATTTAGTGTTCTTTGAGGTAAACAATATATTTTGGAAATAATGGAAAATGATTGGAATGGTAAGCATGCAAATGATCTTTTACTAACATAACCGGAATTACCACAAAATCTGATATTGAAGGTAAATGTACCGTATAGATTTTTGTAAGGTTTATGTCATATTTGATTTGAAGGTGCCCAGTAAAACCAGGTCAACTAGGACATCAAAACACGCTGGTGAGGCAAGTCGGGATCTTGTACTTGTGTCGGAATGTCCTGAACAGCTGAACTCACCAACCTCGGTAAGTGTAAGGAAGCAATTCGTATCCACAGCACTTTTCATACTTGTATTTGTGTTGTATAGCGCTTACCCAACAAGTGTGATGTTTATTATTTAGTGTTATATTTCATAGGATCATCATTATGCCCTTGACCCCGATCAAGTCAAGTGTAAGATAGCAGAGGCTCAAGCAAGAGTTGAGGACCTGCAGAGGCAGCTGAGAAATGCCTTGGACCGTGAGAGAAGACAGAAACAAACCATAAAGATGCTGCTAGATGATTTGAAAGAGAAAAACATGATTATCCCCGAACATGCTGCAGGCCTATAGTCCCATTTTGAGCTCTGCCGGACAAGTGAACTATATCTGCCACCTAAATGAAGTGCAAAACAAGAGGGTCTTCATGCTGCGAACAGGGTCACAAATAAGCATACGAACCTCAGCATGCAGAAGATGAAGGTGTTGTTGGCTGCACAGACATTGAGCCGGTCTGTGGGAAGCATACTGTGCATGCTGAAAGAAGCTGGGTACCCCCACAGTTCCAGGATTGCTCAGCAACCGTTACATTTGTTAAGGTAATCCTTGTTCTGTGTTTTCTTCTATGACCAGTGGTGGGTTAGTGTCGTGCAAAGGTTAACCTACCTCATTGTTATCAGTCAAATAATAATGTAAGTTAATAAGTAAGACACATTGCAAAACAGGATCTTTACATTCCCTGGCAAGATTTGAGCTGCAGTTTTGAACTTTGTTCATAAAACTGTTGAAATCTGTATCCACTGAGACTTTGCCCAAACATTTAAAGTGATTTTACCGTTTGATTTGTTTCAGATGATTGACAGATTGTTCGACATCATGAACAGCTGAAATCCGCGGGCTAAAGGCTTCAAGGCACCATTGGGTTCCCTCAAGTGGGCAGATGCAGCAGAGTTCTTGAGAGAAGCCCGGTTGCACTTGACTGTGTTGGAAATGAATGATGGGACACCAATATGCCGCTCAAAGTGGTTTTTTTTATAATATTCTTCCTCGTTACGGCAAATGCCTCCAATAAGCCCTCTGGAATCTAACGTAAATGGTAAATGTTCTCCTTTTAAAAATTGATAGCAGTAAAGATTCATATTTCATATCAAATATCAACCACCTGTTCATAGAAACATTGACTGGCACCTACTGGTAGGTACAGTTTGCCCCATCTGAAGCAATACAATTGTAGTGATCACAACTAATAACGGCCATTTAAAGGGCTGATAACATCCGAAGCGGGTGTGACTGGCCCTTAATACTTAAATATATATATATATATTCTGTATAGATATTTAAACTCTAACTTGAGGAATAAAAAAAAACTAAACTTCATACATTTATTACATACAAATATTCCACTTACATTGACTTTAGAGTTTATTGGTTTACTCTGATGATGTACCTTTATGCCTTGCTTGAATTAAAGCGAATAGAGTCTTTATTCCAAGGTCACAAAATGACAAATGTTGAGTCTAAAGTGGTGGAAATAATGATCCATCAGATAAGTTTGTACAGGCAAATTTGATTATTTATTTTTTTTACTTAACTATGTAAGCATTTTTCCTTGTTCAGTAACAGTCATGGACATTGTCTGCAATTAAATACAAACTCAGGGTTGCCTCAAGTAATAAAACATCAATCAGTTTCCACAACACAGTAGGAGGATGATCTGGTTTCTCTGCATTCCAGCACGTCTGAGAGCATTTTCTTATTGACTGTTGAATATAATGGATTTATTTTTCATATTATGTTACCCTCTCCTGCTCTTTATACAAGACATAGACAACAGCTCTCACATCTTAGTCGGTAACAAAAAGATTAGACCATCTGCAGATTATTACTCGTGGTCACTTCCCTTAAGTTTATTTTTAATCTTCTTTTAGGGTGACATACAGCTTATATAGCAAGTATAAATCCTGTGAGTTTTTCTGTTACTGTCTCCTAGATAGTACACTGGTGTCACTATTTATTTCTCTGACTCTTCAATACTTGAATGTCCATCATTCCTCCTAGAACTTGATATTATACATGACTGTGGAGGTATAGGAATTACATTGTAATAGTCCAGGCAGCTCTTTTACTTCTGCCTCTGCTGTTGATCACACCGACCCCGGTGAGAAAATGAACGTGTGTTTTTCTGTCGTCGGAGCTCCATGCAGACGTGTTAGATCTCAGACCTGTAGAACTGGTTTGTCTAATTCCCTCCGCCAAGGAGGTTATGTGATGGGTTCGGTTTGTTTGTTTGTTTGAAATTTTCACCAAAGATGGACTAGAGGTGATTAAATTGTGGTGACGATCCAGATCAGGAGCTGGATTCGGGAATTTTTTTAAGGGCCTTGGCGGAGGTTTGCGCTCTCCGAGTGCTCTTGTTCCATGATGTAGTTTAGTCCAAAGCTATAGAACACAAAGTATGTCACCTGTATCATACTTTGATGTTGCTGAACATGTACTGTATGTACGCTGAAGGGGTCTCTATAGGGTAGCTGATCCAACTCATTAGGAGACATTTATTACATCCAGTCCCAGGTTACTAATAAATTATTTTTTATTTCTAGACATAGTTAATCCATCAATTTAAGTTGTGTATTTTTATTTTTGTAGCAGTACGATTAGGTTTAGGCAATTATAGAGGCAAGTAGAGAGGGATGTAAAGGAGCCCATGAGATCCTAGTTCATGGACAGTGAGTGAATGGAGGAAATTGAGATGGGAAATGCATACCAGAGGAGATGGAGAAGACATGGCTCAAATGAGTTAACAGAAAACGTCTCATGGAGCTGCAACAGAGAACCGTGGGTGCAAGAAGAAAACCGTCTGAGGAACCACGATTTCCAGTAGTCTCTACTCCTTCTCATTCCAGAATTTTGTTACAAATCTCATGACTTAGCTGTTTGAATATATTAACAAAACAGCTGTCTGTGGTCGTTGTGGCTCTTAAAAAGGTTAAGTATGTTTTCATATTAACAAACAGAAACAGCTACAGTATATTGTAGATCATATTGTGGGAAATACTGACCGTACCCACATAGCAAAAGATAGCTTTTAGTTTATTGTCTTAATGTCTTTAACACAAAGCATGAAGCAACAGTGACAGAGAGGAGGGTTTACATCCTGACAAGATTTTGCTGTTTAGAAAAAGAAACACACAAAAAAATTTCTAATGCTGTCAATACTAATAATGTATAAGAATTCAGAAAGCGCAGCATTTTCATATTTGCACTATTTTTTGTTTGCTAAACAAATGTACTTTATGTTTTAACATGTGAAAATACTGCCACTTATACTGATGACATCTGACAGTTTACTGATCTGATTCAACAGATTGTAAGCTATGTCAAAAGGTTTTACACAGAGATATACTGTATGTGTATTTGCTATAACACACCAGAAATAAAACAACCAGATGTCGAACAAAAAACTAAATGCAATTACATATGTGCTTTCACAAATGATGCAACACATGGTAAAAGAGGAAGAAACACTTCAGAGTACCAAAGACAGTTAAAATGGTTAAAAAAAGCAAGACACAAACAGTATAGCTGCAAGGTTGGGTGTATTACAAATTCTTTAAAGACCATGTTTTCCACTTTCAAAGAAAACTGCTCAAGTGTTCATTAATGTCACAAAGAAGAAGAAACAGCAACAAAAAAACAAACAGGTGCTGCACCAACAAAAATTCAAGAGTCAAAGAAAGATGAGGAAAAAGTTACAAAAAGTCAGTTTAAAAACAAAAAAAATCAGTAGTTTGTGTTTCACACAAATGCGTTTATATGACAATAAAACATGCAAAAATATAAAGATATATTTTTAAGAATATCGAATGAAATGAAAATAATAAAAAAATAAAGTGACACATAAAGAAAGTTGATTTCACATTGGAAATTGGCACTACCATGAGTCATGTTCTCTCTGGACAACATACTGACTGCCCATCTCTCAATAACAGAAGGGGGAACCCAAATCTTTGGATGCATAAGGAAATGGTTCTCTAGTTGCATAAGCCGGTCTTACCTGATGCGTCATAAATACTGACTAATATCTGAGACACTAAGGACTCAATGGTGAGGTCAGCAATAATACTACCAAAACATGACGTTAACATTCACATTGCAGTGTAACACTATGATCATTATGATGATTGTCTCTCGCAGGTGTCAAGGTACGATGTGTCATGTTGAATCCAGCCAACATTTCAGTCTGTGGAGAAACTGGCTAGATTACTCCACCCAAGTGTACACACGAGCGCATATGAGAGTGTGCAAGGTGTTAGACTGTATTACATATACAATAGAATGTCATCTGTCAAACATGGACACTGTAATGTGACCATTGTGAATGGGCACGAGGCTGCACCCTCAAACCAAACCTCAAGCTCCCACCAAACCAGCTTATCTAATTGGATGTGTTAAATGTTTTGACATCGGGACATCTGCAGGTTAAGTCTCACACATTGGCCCCGGCAGAACGGCCACCGTGGTTTGCGAAACCGCCTACCCTTCCTCCTCCATCCCCGGGCATACAATCAGAGTGATGGTTTCCGCAATTGTCGCGTCCTGCTTCCCGTAGCATTGAGCGATTTATTGCTGCCCAGAGCCTCTCATTCTCCTTCCGCTGCTCATCGACCTAGAGATGCCAGAAATACATGCTGTTACTCGAGCACAAGGATCAAAATCAGCACTGAGGGCAGCAGACAGATTTGGGGAAAAATGTTTCACCTGTTTCTCGAGCATTTGTATCCTCATCTCTTGATGAGTAACTGTTTCTCGCAGCTGCAAAATAAACCCCTCTGTGAAATAGTGGCAATGGAAAGCACTGATTAGAGTCCACTGTTGTGTGCAGATTCAATACCTGTGTGACCTCACTACTTGCTGTGCAGCATGTGCTTGATTCTCCTTTTCTGCAGACGCCAGTCTCCTCCAAACCATTGACTTTACGACAGCTCATTCTTTTAGTCTGTGAAAAATTGAGAGTGGACCTGGTGAGTGTGTTTAAAAATGCAGTATTTAAGTCTGTTTATTTGGAGTACATAACTCATTTCTAGATTAGTGCAAAAGACAGCTTTTTTGGCATTACCGATAGGCCTTTCTCAGTGCCGACTGCTGCTGCAGCCTTTAGCTCTTTTAGCTCCTCATAAGGTGGAGTGACGCTCTCGGAGAAAGAGAAATGGTCAGGAGTGGGTAGGTCAGAATCTTCTGACATTGGGATGAACTCTGCATCCTCAAGCTCCTGTTAGATGAGAAACTCCCCAATCAGAACACAGAGTCTCCGTTCACATGTTTCAGTCTTATGATTCAAACTAAGGTTTCATTGTTCTAGTGTTTTCATGGCAACAAACCTTTCGAAGCCATAAAGGACAGGAGCTGTCCCCAGTCTGATTTGCTGCTGACATCATTGGAGTCTCCAGGAAGCACTCCTCTGTATTATCCTCCAGTGTACCCCCAAGACCCCTGTCACGACACTCAGTCTCCGTACCAGGTTCTATGTCCAGATCCACTGTAGCTGTAGACGCCTCGTGGGCCAGTCCTTTAAATATGCATGTACAATGATACAGACATAAACAATTAACTGTAGACTTGGAGGTGTAATTGTAGATTTATTTGTAAAGCAAACAAAATAAATTAATACACAAATCAGTGATGAAAAGTATTTACCACTGCCAATTGATATGCCACTGCTGTTAGAGCGAATAGTCTTGGAGTTAAGCACTTTCTCTGCAAAGAAAAAACATATCAGACAGTTGGTTGCTTGCACCAGTTTACTGTGCAAGTGCCTGGTTGTGATTACTAACCCATTATAATAATTGTGTGCCAGCCACGGCAAGAGAGGTCCGGTACATGGTGAAGGGAGCCAAATATGGGCCTTGGCATGGCAGGGCATACCTCTGAACCAAATCCCTTATCAGCAGGCATCCCAAGTCGCCCGTTTCCTGCATTTCCCCATGCAAAGATCTGATTGTCTGCAAGAAACAAAAACAGATGATATATCCTCAGGGGCAGTACGGTCTGGGAATAAATCAAACTGAAATCTGAAAAATATACATGTTCCTGCCATAGATGCACCACAGCACTGTACATGCTCTCACCCTCAGTGGCTGCAATAGTGAAGCCGTCTCCACATGACGCTTTGGTCACTGTCTTCCCTCCAAAGGGTCCAACAAGGACTTGGAGACCCTGGTGTCTCTTGAAATCCTTCACACCCAGCTGCCCATACTTGTTGCAGCCAAAGGTGATCAGACGGCCACGCTCTGCAAAGCCAAAAATCACACGGAAAAAGAAAAAAAAAGTTTCTTTGACATTTGTTTCACTTACAAGAGAAATATCAGGTTCTTTTTTTTTTTTTTTTTTACAGTACCATCAATGGCAGCTGCGTGGGTCTTCCCTGGAGCTATGACCTGGATCTTGAATCGTGACAGCTGCTTTGCCAAGGTCAGTGTGGTGATGTACGGGATCCCCTGGCTACCCTGGTGTGGTGTACAGAAGAAAAAAAACATATAAACATAGCAACAACACATAGTGTTTCTATCATTACCATATTTTAAGAAGAACCCAGTACCTCTACAGGGTTGTTTTTGAGACCAGAGATTCCTTGGTTCAGGCCAAGCTTGTTGAACTCATTGTTTCCACACGCTAGGACTTTTCCAGCTTCTGTCAAAATGAAGGTTCCATCGCTGCCACACGACACTGAGGCGATAGTGGCACCTTTAGGGACCTCCACCTGGGACAGCCAGCAGACAGGGAGTACAATATCTTTATAATAATGCTTGAAACACTTTGTATCTTGCTGGCTCCTGCAAGGCTTTAGTTTCTTGCGGGCAGTCAAGACTATGCCATAACAGGGAACAAACTCTTACTTGCATCGGAGAAGAGAAGTCATCCTCACATTCCAAGCCAAGACGCCCTGTAGCAGGAAAATTGAGCAATTTTGACTGGGGTGTTCCCAGTTAGTTTGACTGTACATAAAAAGGGCCACAATCTTCACATGCTGGCTACAGCAAAAACAATCTAGCAGAGTCTTAATAGCATCTGCTGAAAACAACAGTAAATATGGCAAACCTATTTACCATACTCTCCGCAGCCCCAGGAGTAGATGTCCCCACTCTGAGTCAGGACCACCACATGGTTGTCGCCACATGAAACCTGACAAACTGGCCGCTCGTCAAAAAACTCCAAGAGCACTGGCTCAAAAATCTCCATGCCGAGCTCACGTTCCACACCGATGCAGCCATAATAGTCTGACCCAAACGTGTACATCTGGTCCTCATCTACAAAAGCAGAGGCGGCAGAGGTTTCGAAAAGTACGGCTGCAGAAAACGTTTTCCTCTCAAGTTGCAAGAAGCTTTCCTCACTCACCGGTGACACAGGCGGTGAAGTCGGCTCCACATGCAACCTGGCGGATGGCCTTCCCTTGTAGCTTCTCCACCTTCTTCGGCTGTCGATAGGAGGCCTGGTCTCCATGCCCCAGCTGACCCACCATCTTGGCTCCACCTTGTACATTCTGAAGCAAAAGTTGAGAAAGTTATTTGTGAAGAAGCACAAGAACATCTGGATCTAAGACATATCTCCCAGAGTGACAGATCAATACTCACAGCCCACGTATACAGCTCCTTTTCCACTGTCACCACTGCAAAGTGACTTTCGCCTGCACACACATGTTGGGCACTGCTGCCTCCTTTAAACATGTCCATTTTCTGGGGGGTGAACTTCCCTCCTCCCCAGCAGTACACCTCCCTTGAGCGTGTTGTTACCACAGCAACAGGGGTGTCAGTCACTGTACTAAACCTAGAGTGCAATCAGGACAACATATCAGATGTTTAGTACAAAATCTTACAATGGATCAATAATGACAAGGGTGGTAACAACTCACCTTGGTTTTTTCATGGCTGAATTCAGCAGAGCAACTCGCTCTTCAAGTTCCCTAACAGGATATGAAGTTTTTAGTGGGAGTTTTGACCTCATTACATCCAACAGAATCATAACTATTTTCTTATTTAGCAAAGCACTCTTTCCCCTTGCAATCAACTTACTGTCTGTAGCAGGAGATGAATGGCTGGCCCAGAATCTGCTCGGCTGTAGGCCTGTTTGCAGGATCCTGTGACACAAAAAGAAGACAAGGACATTACAGTGCTTCCCCTCACAGAGATCAGCGTTTTGCTTAGCATGCAGTATCACCTCTGCCATCAATCCATTTATTCTTAACAATCTGAAACAATGCTGTTCCCTCATTAACCGCTCACTCACTTGATCGAGGCACTCATACACCAGTTTGATCAGTGCAGACGAATAAACATCCGAGTCCACTTCCATGGTCCAGTTGCCCTGGACTATTTTCACACACAGGTTGAGAGGGTTCTGATGAATACAGAAAGCAAAATTAATTCTAATGAGAAAACAAATAATTTTCCTATTAATGAGAATAATTCAAATTTCTACAAGTTGGCAAACCTACCGTTGCATCAAACGTTCGTGTAAGAGTTAAGACTTCAAACAGTACACAACCCATGGCCCAGATGTCTGATTTGAAGTTGTACTTTGCTCCCTGGCACAATTCAGGTGACATGTAATATGGAGTCCCAACACACTGAATTTATAGAGGAGGGAAAGTGTAAAAAATGAGTAATGAGTATCTGCATCTATAAGCTCACATGCTTACCACTGTTTGAGTCAGTAGAGTGAAGAGAGTATTTCATGACTGAAACATTCAATTCACATTTGCTAAATCGTCGCCAGTCTGGTTAAACATGCCAAAGGGAAAGGAATCACAACTTACAGTCTCTGCCATTGAAAACTCAGAGTCTAGCTTCTTTGCAAGACCATAGTCGCCCAGCTTGATGAGGTCGGTCTTGGTTAGGAAAATGTTCAGAGTTTTAATATCTCTTAAAGAAAATAAATAGAAGTCTTTGATTACCAAACATGATCATTGTTGGAAGCAAAATACAAAGTCGATTGGCCTGCCAGATGATAATAGGCATGAAGACGGGCTGAACATCTTACCTGTGTAGGACGCCAGCCTTGTGAATGTGGGACACTGCTGCGGCAATTTGGTAAAGATACCATATAACCACCTAAAGACACACAATAAAGGTGAGGATGGAGCCTTCTACATAAATGCTTTGCAATGCTGTGCTCGTACCTCTTCACTGAAAAGCTTCCCCTTCTGTTGGTTGATTTTATCGTAGAGATTTCCTCCTGTCAAGGGAAGACTGTTTAGCATTTTGTCACAGAAGAACTGCATTCAAACTTATCTAAAAAAAAAGAAGAAAACACCTCCAGAGTGGACACTGACACAGTATCTTCTTACCATTGCAATACTCCAACTCGATGAACAGCGAATTTTTATCCATGAAGTGATTGAAGTAGGCTATGATGTTGTTGTGCTCTAGGATGGAGAGGATGCTTATTTCATTCATGACATCTCTACGCTCCTTTTCAGAGAGCGAGTTCAGGTCCACTTCCTTCCATACCACCAGAGAGTTGTCCTAGAGAAGCCAGAGGGGACATAAAGAATCATTTCATGAAGAATAATAGTGAGAACTCCAAATATATACCCAGGTGTGTCTCCAAATGACAGAAAGTGTTCGTATCATTTTCTCTACAGTCATACATGTTCATGCTTACAGAAAAGACAGAAAAACTTTGAATATGTGAAACATCTATGCAATGTAACTGATTCTTAATACTTAAGCGTAGGAGGAAAGGCTCTGCAAGCCCTTATACTACAAGTTGTGCATCCAATTGTAGCACAGGCAGAAGAAGTTAGGCATGAGAAAGTCATTTATCTTGGTCTGACTCTGGAATTTCTCACATGGATATGGAATCAGAGAGACAATGAACAATTCAGTGAGTCAGGCACATCCGGTACAGTAAATCATGAAAAACAAGATGTAGCAACACTGACGGGACTTCTCAGATATATTTGATAAGCATGTTTTCAGAGTAAGCAGTTGTTTGCACCATTTCTGACTGCTTCATGCCTCTCTCCAAGGAAAGGATGTGAAGACTGTAAAGTTGCAGCAGGCAGCTTTTACTTGCTTTCTTGATATTACAGTGTCTCCAACTTTAGGAACACTTCAGACAAAATTTTCACGAGAGGAAATCAATCGTTGCATGAGGAAAACTTTGTTAAGGCAGCAAACCGACTTACCTCTGTTCTTCTGTACAGAGTTGCTTCACCAAACGCCCCCCTCCCGAGGATCCGGATAGGAATGTAATGCAACTTCTCCTCTTCGCCATTAAATGTGCCCGACGCTGATCGCTCACTGAGCACAGACCCGCCGCTCAAATCTGAATTTAGCGAGTCGAAATGTCTCTCATAGTCCTCCAGTGACATTTCTGTTCACAGACTTGTAAACCAGTGGCAGTGATGGAAATAACCCGGAGAGGCCTCACCACAACTCTTTCTAAAGGACTCCTACAAAACCGTATACACGTCTGACATGTCACCAGTGTCGGCTAACAAACAGGCCCTTCCAAGTCTTACTACTACCTGATACCTCAAGAGCACTTCGAATGTGTAATGTAAGAAAATTGACAACGTTGTAATATCCGAGCAACTACCGCAGTGGCGCTGGTGTCAGGCATGACACAACAAAAATTATTAAATCAAACCAAGTTTGCAAAGTTTCAGAATAAAAGGCGTCTCCTCGTGTGTTTTATAGTATATTTTATACTGAAAGTCCTATTTCCGGTGATGGCGCTACTTCTGACTTTGTTTGTGTAACTTGACCCATTTAAAAGGTAAAGTTAGCTTTACGAAGGAATAGTGCTGCTTGGCTCAATACAATCTTAAATTTTAATGTAAATGCGACCAAAATGAAAAAGTTAAGAAAGCCTACACGACGCCTGCGCGTGTGTGGTTGCATTAGTTGCGCTCATCTGACACTCGACTAAAGAGACAACAAGTTCAAACCTCGTCCATCCTTTCGTTGGACTCAAACCCGGAAACTGTCAAATTAAACCATCTCCTTGGCTAAAAGTATCGTAGTAACGTTATCAATATTTTAGTTGGAGGAGGTCCTGTCATCACACACGACTGTTTTTGTTTGTTTGCTCACCCGCAAGATATCTCAAGTCAAAGGATTTCGATGAAATTTTGTGTAGAGGCGTGCCAAATATTAAATGAATACTGTTGCATTCTATGGACGGTTTCCTATTAGTCTACTAGAATAGAAATCACTGACATCATTCTGCGCAAGGCAACAGGCGTTTATTTGCCTGTAACAGTTTGTATTTATTGCTCAAACCGCGCTAAAATAAAACACTATCCAATTTTTTTGTTGTTGCTGCGAATATTGTAGGCCAGCAGATGGCGTTTAAGTGTAGCCTACTTGTACACATCTGAGAAACAAAAGAAAAAAACACACATCCACAGAGAGCGTATTTACAAATCCAAGCTTCGACTTAACTCTAACTCTGATCCGCTTGTCACGATGACGTCATATCAAAAAAGTCAGTGTCATATCAAGCCAATTAGAGGCACAGTTGGGCGTGTTATGACGACGCCATAGATTCCATAGATAACTGAATATCACTTTTGTTTTTTAGGTAAACCATCTACACTGTGTGACACAACAAATCCAGATTGGGTACCAACACTGAAGATGGACTACAGCTCTAGCAGCAGTGTAAAAGACAGAAATGATGAGAATAAACAAGGAACAGACAAGAAAAAAACATTGGATGCAGCTGAATCCTTATTAAGTCTTTCATCCCACAGTGAGGAATTGGAAGATTCCGAGACTCACACAGCAGATGACTTTTATGCTGTTGTCAAAGTAACTGTATCAACACAGACCGAGCCACTTGATCCCGGTCCTGAGATGGTTAAGAACCTGCAAGATGAGCTTCAACGACTAACTGCTGAAAAAATGGAATTGCGAGAGAAACTACTGTTTATGTATAGAGACATTTGCAAGTGATGAAGCTTTAGTTCAGCTTTATTCAGGCTTTCATCCTTTGTGACACTCGAGTCTTTTCCCCGATTGAACCCCTTTCATTAAGGGACACGGTAGAGGCCCATTAACAAAGTTCCAAAAACACTTTGTCATACCTTTTGAAATAAAGAATGAATAAGCCACTGCAAGATTTTGTGTATTTGAGTCAACAGTTTCAAACACTTTGATGTGCACATGCTGTGCATGTGATGTATCATTGACTAGAATCTCTGATTAGATGTCCTGACTGAGAACTCCTACAGAAATCTATGTTTATGGATTTCAGGAAAACATTCGGAGTGAGGGTTGTTGTCATTTTTAATTGTTGTGAAATATTTACAAATCAATTAATATCCATAAACTGTCTTGGTTACTGTCACCCATTTTCGGCATCATTTGGAACTCGCTCACTTGTGCGACAGTGGAAATAACAGGTTCAACATTTTAGTAAAAGCTTGTATTGTCATTAGCCTGTGTTCACCACAGTCTCTGAAAAGAAGTATGAAGTTTGCCACGACTGAGGCCACAATCATTTAACATTTGAAAGTATTTTGGCTTGATATCATCACTGCACACTGCAACTCACATACTGTAGTGGGTTTTTCTAGGTCGAGGCACGTTAGTCCCACCCACAACGCCATACCTAGTGTAGAGGTAGAGCTTGAGGCTTGAGATCTGTAAGAATGACACTTTCAGGTGGATCTGGGTACGGAATGGATGCGGATTTAGGATCACTTTGTCACTTCCTTCAACATTGTGAGAGAGGGCCTTTTTTCAACATTTTGCCAAAATCATCGAAATATGTTGATAGGCCAATCAAAATAAAAAATACCCTGACATGGACAACTCCATGTTCTGCCACTATATGCAACTGGTGGGTGCCAATATGTCTCTGGTCACAGTACAGTAGCAGAGAGGGGTAGAGACATGGCACTGCCACCAATATGTAGCTGAGATCATGTAAAGTTAATTTTTTAAAGCCTTTCAGTAAAAATGTTATCATTAGACAGAGAGGGCAAAGGCAAACAAGCACTCACATGCACCCCCCCCCCCCCCCCCCCCCCCCCCCACACACACACACACACAATTTTGTAATATTGACAGAGCAGCCGCCTCACACAGATAAAAACCAACATGCTGATTTCTGAGTATAAGCCTGTAGAGCAGAGTGGGTATCCAGACATGATTTCACATGATGACAACAGCACTGATGGGAAATCACTACAGCATAACACAGGAAACAAGGGTAAGTTTGTGGTATTTAAACCGTCCTTGTAATGGTTTGGGATTATATTGTATTATTATCTGTTGAGCTTGAGGTCACATTGAAGGGTTTGTTTGTCCAGGACCTGTGTGCACAGTCAGAGTTGGGTCCAGAAGTCTTCCACTGTATCCATCGGTTATTGTGTGTTTAGGACTGCTAAACGCTATTCTGATGTCAGCTGCTGTTGTTATAGGGATTTACTGTGAGTACAACTGATCCAAAGAAGGTTTTGTATCTGCTTCACTTCCTTAGAGTCAGTGGAGTACACTGTGCTAAACAATCCATTAACTAAGCAATGCATATTTCACATTCTTAGATAATTAACTATATTCGCCCACTCCACTCTACACCCAATGTTATGAAGTGGCTAATACATAAAAAAGAATACCTTGTTTTCTGAATATTTGCTGAAGGATGAATAAAAATGTGATCTTCTTATTTCTGATAACCACAGGTGGCAATGTCAGTGACATATCCAGTCCCGACCCAACGGCAGCTCAAGCTCTCATCATAGAGGTGAATCAACTTCAGATAATGCAGACTAACGCAATCACAGATCAAGAAAAGGCCCAACAAGCATTAAATAAAGAGCTCAGGAGTCATCAGCAACTGAAACTGCAGTTAGAGCAGAACAAAACTCTCAGTGACGGCCTTCAGGGGCAGCTGGAGACGCTGCTGTTGGAGAAAGCAACTCTGCAGGCTGATACATCTAATATCCGTGAGAGCCTATTGCATTCATTTTTTTTTACATTTTGTAATTAAAAAAAGTTTTTTTTAGTTTTCTTCTTGTTGTGAATTTTATTCATTTTCTTATTTAACAGATACAAGTTGTGGAAGATGTTTGTCTGGATGGTTTTTAGCCAACACAACATGCTACTTCCATTCTAAATCAGCATCCGATCCCTTGAAGAACTGGCATGACAGCAGGGCAGACTGTATCAGACGTGGGGCCAATCTGACTGTGATAGATAACTGGGAGGAGCAGGTGAGTCCAGTATGATGTAAGACTTGTATTCTATATGTTTTATTGTACACCATAAGCTTTTGGAAGAGTGTCAGAAAAGGCTTCAAAAATCAAATTGCATTCCCAGTGCTTGGTAGTGATTGAGCAGATGAGGAAGTTGAGCCCCTTTTAGCACAGCGGTTTGTTTGTGTAGCTGCAATCTTCTGTTTCTTATCCATCCAGATTCACCTTTTATCTCTTGTTTCCCCTCTTCATAAGTGAGGCTGTTTTTGACTATTGTGGCTTGATAGAACAATGCCTAATCAGAGAGTGTTGTATTTTTTTTTGTATTGTTTTTCGATCAGAAGCCGCAAAGATGCACATGCCCTTAGCGTGGAGGTGCAGAGGCATGTTATACAGATATGCCGTGGACAGGTCTCTTTCATCCAAGACATTTTTACATGTCAAAGTAACAAAAGTATATGATAAAATTAAAGATGGCTGAATTCTATTCAGCTGCTTCAGTATCAGGGTCCTGGTCTTGTGCATGTTGGGTAAGCGTGGTGGCATACAGGGACACTGGAATAGGACTGAAACATCTTGTCCGATCTTATCAATGCCCGTGTTGTACCCGCAATGACAAGTCAAAATGTTTCCTGTATTGCAGAGGTTTTCAAACTGTGAGATTCGCCTTATGGCAAATTTAAGGGAATGCACCTCACACCATAAAGAAGTGATTTATGATACTAAGACCATTGCAGCTTAAAAGTGCTGAAGCTAGACCAAGATGTTAAAAATAAGATGATTAGTTTGTCGAGCACACACTGTCCATGGTCTCAGGATGTGAAGTGCTGGTGAGAGATATTTGTTTAACAAGAACAGAACGACAGAAACCAGCACACACATCAGGTGACTCCACAAAGACTGAGCTCAAAGCTGGACTAAAAATACAAACTAAACTGACGAGGGATGAGGTGCAAGAAGACAGATGGGCAGAGAAGCTCAGGTGAAGGGAATATAAGAAAATAAGAAAGCAATAAAGCCGCTAATTAGCTGGGTGAGAACTGGGAGTATGTGGAGCAAGAGCAGAGCTAGAAGCCAGGAGAGCGAAGGAGAGCGAAGGAGAGCGAAGGAGAGCGAAGGAGAGCGAAGGAGAGCGAAGGAGAGCGAAGGAGAGCGAAGGAGGAAGACCACACCTTTCAGAAAACTGATAGAGAAAGATGGAGAAGCACTGGGAAACACATGGAAAGTGGAAAACACAAACAAGTGCATCAGCATGCACCACAGCCCTAACATCCAATGTTTTCCTGACATGAAATTATCTGCTCTGAAAAGACCCTATCGGTGGATTATATATATTATACATGAGCACTTTTAGACATGCTCCCCAAATCTCTTCAATTGCTAGATAGGTCAGCACTGCTCATAAGTATACGTTTAGGTAACGAATGATGTTGTTGTTTAACCTCTGTTTACAGCTAAATCTTTTTGAGTACTTACCAAAACTGGATCCAAGCGTTCGCCCATGGTGGAGCAGAGGAGGGGGAGTCTGGCTTGGCCTTTCCGATATTCAGACAGAGGACAGTTGGGTCTGGATAAATAATGTGACTGTGAAGGATCAGTAAGAGCCTCAAGACACTTATTTGCTTTCAGGTTGAGAGTTAGATGAGAAGTTTGGTACTTCTTACGTCTCCTGTATTGTAAATATGTAGTTTGACCTTGCAAGTAATCTATCTATCTATCTATCTATCTATCTATCTGTCTATCTATCTATCTATTAGGTACTGGATTCAAGGGGAGCCCAACAACCATGGAATAGAGGGGGAGGACTGTGGAGCTTTTATGAACATCAAAAACCCTCGGGAAACATGGTTTGATACAAATTGCCAAGATACCAAGGAATGGTTATGTGAAATGGAAGCCATTTAGCTGTGGAGAACATGTGGTCCATATCCAGGATGATAAGACAGAAGACCCAGTTCGATTCCATATCAGGATTTACAGTATTACCAGACATGTTCTGCAGGAAGGTTTTAGCTACATGTTCCAGCAGTACTCCACTGATGTTATATGCTTCATCTTCATGGGATAGCCTCTGACCAGTCTGGGATCCCCTAATCAAGAGAATTATTAGTACAGTACGTGATTCAGCAGTGATCCTCTCCACTAACTCATTTATGCATTTAATTAATACCTGATTATTTTCTTTTATAACTGTTGTCACACCTGATTTAGTTCCTGCTTAGTTATAACTGTTTTAAAGTTGTTTCGTTTTAGCCATATTGCAGCAGACTGAAATATCTCAACACCAATAAAATAAATGTCATGAAATCTTATCATCCCAGTGTTAGTATGTTAGCATTGTCACTACGTGAATTCAACATTAGCAGATAGATAGACGGATAGATAGATAGATAGATAGATAGATAGATAGATAGATAGATAGATAATTCTTGGATGTGATGTTATGATGTCAGTTGACACAATGATGTGATGTTCAGTATTGGATATGTGAAAAGAAAAGTAGATTAAGTAGAAAAACCTAAGCTCATGTTTGCAATTGTTTAATAAAAGAATAAAATACCATAAAGATTGGTCTGATGTTTCTGGCCATTTTTTTATGTAGAGTTTTTCAGAATAAAGTGCAGCTTCATGCAATTCTGTTGACAATCCTCCACTTTACACTGTGTGGACCATTGTAGAGGACACACACACCTTATCACTGGTATAAACAAGAGACAAACAGATCAATAGGCACTTTTTGCACCAGGATAATGGAGAACTCACCGTCAAAAGTTGAGGAGGAAATGTCATTTGAACAGAAGAGTTCTCAGGATTTCAACACACATGGGAATTTATCCTCTCACCATCAAAGATTTGGACAAGGTACCAACTTTAAAATCAAATCTTATGTTGTTTGTGACCAATGCCCTACTTCTTTTACACAACCACAACTCACTGTAGTCTTGTCTTTACTTTACTTAATTTAGTGGCTTGGATTTGAAATGTACATAAAACATCATAGAATATTGTCATATATTTTATAGAAGAGAATATATTCTATGGTCTTAAAACTCAAAATGTGATGATTTTAACCCTGTGATCATATCTATCAATTTCTCTGTTACCTATTAAAAGGTAAAGAGTCATCACGATAATGCTTTTCATTTTATTCTAAGGATCTAGTTTAATACTAAAATGTAGTAAGTTTTGGACTAAAAATACTATTTAGATTTTAACTCAAAGGAACGTTATCAAGGTCTGTTTACAGAGGGATATGTGTTGGGGTTTCCACACCACCAACTGGTTACACTGATTCTTGGCCTGATGAATGCAGTTCTGCTGATAGCTGCTGTTGTCATTGGGATTTACTGTAAGTATAAGTGTTCATAGAAAATAACTGATTACCTGTATTTTATGTACTTTTTTTTTTCTCAGTGACATCTGAGTTATATGAGTGAATTCATGCAATAAAACATCAAAATATGTGAGCAAGATTTTATTCCCAATTGTAGAAATTAATTGCATTTTCAGTTTGTTTTCTCAAGTATTAATATTTTTATCAGTTAATATATCTTCTGCACACTGTTACTTGGTTTCCATTTTGCAGCAGTTTATTTTGCTTGCATGCTGTTTACAGTGTTCACCATCTCAGTTTAATGTCCTAATATGCTAACATGTGCTGAAACTGATACGAAGGGTATTTTGCAGGGTAAATGGTCACAAAAGCATGCTAATATGTTGAAAATGACAATGATAACAATCTGATGTTAGAAGGGAATAATGTTCACAATGTTTATGTCAGTTTAATGTGTTTACATGCCGACATTAGACCTATTTTAGACATCCACCAAGGCAGCTCAGTTTCTGAATTGTGTCATTCCAGCTAAAACCAATAATCCCATGATAGTTTGGCCCTCATAAAATGATTTCTTCAGCATGACAACCTACTCCAAAAATTTGGAATTACATTGGTATCATTAATACCAATAGATATCTGAATTGCAAATCTGTAGTATTATTATTTGCCATTTCACAGATGCAATTTTTTTGTGAGCCCTATAAATATAAACATTCTGGATCACCAGATCTGGAATATGACTTGGATCCAGATCAGACTTTGAAGCGTGGTAGATCTTATGTGGATATGTGTCATTTTTGTCCGAGCGTTGTATACATTATCCATAAAGTTAGAAGCAAAAATCTTTTAATTTCCCCTATTCCACAATGGTAAAGAATCATTTGAAAAATTCTGTATCCAGATGATGATCTGAATCACCACCAAAATGGAATGGATTGTTACTTGGGCCATACCCTACCTCTCCAAAAAACCTAATCAAAATCCATTCATCACTTTTTGGGTAATCCTGTTAACAGAAAAACAGACAGACACACAGAATGTCGTTTTGGATATTTTGGAGCTGTTTGGTCATAAACCATAAAAGTGTTGGACAATTTAAAAGTTTGACAAGCTGGTGGTCCTGTATGAAGTCAGGGATCACCAAACCTATAACAATTCATCTTGTGAGGAAATGGATCTGTCAAAATTGCATTGCAATTAATTTAAAAGTTGCCTAAACCTTTCACATAAAACCAAAAATATCAACCTTATAGTTACACATAACAGTCAGTGGGTCAGTAAATATGTTAGATCCATCCTCTGAGAACCAGGGAATGAATGTCAAAGAAAGACTTAAAGAAAGAAATAAACATGTTTTGTCACAGTTCCTCTTTGTTATTACAAGTTTTTATGCCACAGGTGCCAAAGCCCAAGGCAGTCACCTTCAGGTTCCTGATTCAGTTGCCACGTCCCTCATGATTGAGATGAACTATCTACGCAACCAGAGCGGTATCGTCAAAGCTAAACTGGAGGCCCAGATAGCTTTGGAGAAAGAACGTGTGGCTCATGCCCAATTAAAGCTGCAGATTAAACAGCAGAAGAGCCTCACTGACAACCTTCAGGGACAGATTGAGACACTGCATACAGAGAGGGCAAATCTGAAGTCTAATATAACGGCTTTCGGTAAGACAGACTTCCAAACTGTCTTTTGTGTCCTGCGCATATCATGATTAAAATGAAACTTTCTCCCCCAGAAGAACACATGCTGTAAACCTGTACGATTTATGCATTTGTTATGTGTATATACACTGCAAATTTTTCTCTTTAAAATGAAAATATTTAAAAGACAACAAGAAACATTTAACTTTTTCCATTCTCATGTATGCAACAGAGGAAAGCTGTGGCAGATGTCGACTAGGATGGATTCTTCTAAAATCATCCTGCTATTATTTTTCTTCTCGCAATGTCTCCAACTCCAAAAAGAACTGGTTCGATAGCAGAGCAGACTGTATTAATCAAGGGGGCGACCTGCTTGTGATCAATGACTTGGAAGAGCAGGTAGGAAATGAACGTAAGGTTTTCAGTCTCTGAAATAACATTTGTTCCAGCTTCACGGGAATCTTCCTGTAAATTGTTTCCTCAGAAAATACTTCATTTTATGATGTCTCTACCGCCGATGCTTAAATCCCATAAAGTCCATTTTTCATGGTTCTGTTACTCAAGTATAAAACAGTATATGGGAGAAGATTTTCTTCAAGATTATTTCCTCTAAATTTCTCTTGGATGAAAATGCATTGAATAGAATGAAATAATTTGAGGACTAATACAAAAGATACAGTATGTCTTTACTGCATCTAAGGAGCTGTTTGCCACTTTATCTACGTAATTAAAATAAAGCAGAAATGACTGCATTGCTGGATCTTACTTACGTTGGACCGCATGTGTTCTTTTTTAAATTTTCCTTTAAAGCTACAGCTATAACATATATTTTAATAGTGGTGTAAGAATGTGAAAGGGCTCACATGTGATGGTGAACCTGTAGGGAAATATCACCTCAATCTGCAGCTCCCCTTGGCTTTATAGATTTTTATTGTGAGTTTCAGGTTTTGTTTTAATGTCCAGCCTGCAAACGTGCTGATTTTGGTTCACACACTGCTCTCACAGCATCGTTTTTGGCTGCAGCAGGCAGCTGGTTTTGGTGAAGAAGCTCTAAAACCCCACATTTCCCACAAGTGGTGGTAGAGACCAAAAAAGGGCAAGAAGAAAGACACTACTTACCTTACAATCAATGTTTGATTATCAACTGCTCAATTTGTAAATAAGAACTGTTAAATAACAATGAAAGGCAAAGATGTCGATATTGTGGTCGCACCTCCTTTCCATGCCCCCGAAGTGGCTTAAAAAGGTAGTTGTTGTGTTTTAATATGCATAACTGAACAAACAACCATCAAGGTTGAGCAAAAATAACATCTTTAGTCATAATTTATTAAAAGTTTAACAATCACAAACTCAGCTGATCTCATTCATCTGGACTGTGATCATATTTGACTGACTTTTGCCAGAAAATATACGAAAGCAACCCTAAAAGTCTCCTCACATGTTGCTACCTTCTGACTGAAACATGGAAGCCCACTACTCTATGGCATCACCTCTTTCATCCAGTGATACAAGTGCTACAATTACAGGACATACAGAAACGCACTAACGATTTTGTGGAAAAACTTCTATTTGTTCACAGTGCTGTATGCCGTATAGGATTAGAGACTTGCAATTTGCACGTAAGGTGTCAACTCCTGTGTTTGCTTTCTTACAGCAACTCATGAGTGACACCTTTCCAAGGCTGTCCAGCAATGACATGTGGTGGCAGAAGGGATTTTGGATTGGCCTCACTGATACAAGGACGGCAGGAACGTGGGTCTGGGTTAACAATGTGACTGAGGTGGACACAACGTAAGCATTAGCTCACAGATTGTTCACACATACTACTGATTTATGGCAACATTATCATGACTAACAAATATAGTAGAATCGAAGTCTTCTCTGACTGATTTTGATTTATCCCAGATACTGGAGAAGCGGACAGCCTCACCATGAAGCGCCTCAGAGTGGGAACTGTGCTGCTTTTTATTATAATGGTGATACCAGGAAGACATGGTACAATGGGAACTGCCACGACCATCTAAATAACTGGATATGTGAGATGCAGCAAAGCTAGACATGAACCCTCTCAAGTAACCTGTCAAATATTGTCATCAACCTGACAATGTTTGAATTTTGATATAATATTTACACTTACTACAGACTGCATTGATAGTATACAGTAGAAGCCCTGCAGCAGGTAATATGTGTCAGGAGAAAATAGCTATTTAAGGATCAAAAATCTCTACAGTACTGATCGGGACAAATACTGGCCAATATACGCATGCCGCTACATTTTGTTAGCTTGTTGATTCCTTAAATGTCCATAACCATGAGTGAATAACCAATCTCATAAAGCATAATATGTCCAGTTGTATATAAAAAAAAATGTCTGCCTGACTACACATTAAAATGTCTTATAAAGCCTGACTGAATAAACTGGACATCATTTTGTGATCACAAACTGACACCACTTTTCAAAACATTCTGCACCCCCTGTGAATATTTAACAAATTAACCTGAATTTCTGTTTGTAATGTCACACACACGCGCGCGCGCGCACACACACACACACACACACACACACACACACACACACACACACACACACACACACACACACACACACACACACACACACACACACACAGGGCAATGTCCTGACAAATAATCTCTCCCGGACAAACATGTCACACTGCTCTCATTTTGGCAGTCAAGATGGAGGACAGAGAAGATTCGGTTGGCATTTCTGATTGCTCGTATAATAAACTCATCAGTCAAGAGGACGTAGGTGCAGAGGAGCAGGATTTCTACTCAAACCAAGAGAAGCAGAAAGGTATAGTAATATAGTGTAGTGTAGTAACATATAACATAGTATAGTGAATAAATCAGTAAGAATGTGTTTACGTTTTTGTATCAGATTCTAAAATAGTCCTGAAAAATAGTCCTGGTAACAAATTACTGTGCTAATTCCTAAGACATTCTTAACATGGATACTTTTTCGCTGTTAACTTATTAATTTGTTTAATAATTTGTTTTGTTATCATCTTTAGAAAATACAGGTGAGGGATAAATTAAAGGAAAAACAACACCTCCACACATTTATTAATTTCCTTTACCTTTGTCATTATTTTGATCATATTGAACTACACTGCTATACTCTGACAGTTTATGGTTCTGATATTGATCCACCACTTCTCTGTGTAGTGTCCATGTCCATGGTGAGACCTGACTCCAGTTTGAATCGTTACAAACAGCTCACAGTAGGCCTGGTGGTGCTTGCTGCCATTCTACTGGCCGTTGATATTGGCCTGGGAGTCTATTGTAAGTCACTGTTAAACCATAACACACTCCTAGATTTACAATATTGCAAAAAAAATATTGTGCTGGTAAGTATTAAGTGACGTTATATTCAGAATCTATAATATTCAAACCAGCGTTTCAGGCATTGACTTAGAGGTTGAAAGTAAAGTTCATCTTCCAGTAACAGGCAAAATCAGCAAGAGGTACAGCTATTGAAAGTTTAATTTAAATTCATGCTTCTATAATTAATAACTATATTTCTGTATGACAACGTGCAAAAATGACATGATACAATTTAAATGACCAATTAAAACTTTATATAGCAGTGTGTGTAAAGTTAATCCTCGGCTGACATCAAAACTGAAACGAACATATGAAATCAGATAATTAGGATTTTCTTTTAAATGTCTGCACATCAATTACGGTAATATATAAATGTTTTTCAGTTCATTTTCCTGCTCAGGTTTAACTGTTGACTGTAGGCAGTGGTGGAAGAGGTGTTCAAAACCTCTACTTAAGTCAAAGTACTAATACCACATTGTGAAAATGTATACAAGTATTAACAAAATATAGTTTTTAAGTATCAAAAGTAAAAGTACTCACTCTGTTGTAGAATGGTCCACGTCAGTGTTTTACTGATCTATCTACCTATCTATCGATATCTATATAGATATATATAGATCTATAGATCTATATATATATACAGTATAGATATACATATCTATATATATATATGATGTTTTTGCATTAATATTACTGCTGCTATATTTTGAATGTTGCATTTTATTGCCGCTAATTTTAACAACTTTATATACTGTTGGGTAGTTAAATCTACAGCAATGCATCATATAAAACTGCATTAAATGGAACTATTCAAGTCAAGTACAAGTACCTTAAATGTATACTTAAGTAGAGTACTTGAGTAAATGTACTATGTTGCATTCCTCCACTACCTGTACATGTACTATTAAAGGTGTACACAAATGTTGATGATGCTAAAACCTAAACTGAGGCTACACCAGAGTAATAAAATGTTCCACCACCTGCAGATAGCAAACTGACTAGTGGCCAGCGTATACTGACGGACATCAACGGCGAGCTGGCCAAACTGCAGTCTGCTTACAACATCGCAACCCAACGCAGGGATGAAACCAAGAAACTGTTGGCAAAAGAGATCAGTGATCAGCATTTTACCAAGTGGGAGCTTGAACACCAGAAGAGAAGAAGCAACAGCTACGAGACGCAGACTGACTTAATCAAAATGGAAATCGCTGCACTGAAATCCCACATGCCAATGATTAGTGAGCTTTTCTTTTGATCTTTCTGATTTTGTTTTTGTGTCATCAAGGTATAAATACATGATCACTGTGACCCAACCAACAGCAAAATGTTTCCATTTTCTTTGGTAACAGAGGAGGGCTGCAGACACTGTTTGTCAGGATGGACTTTCATGAACTCAGTGTGTTACTACTTCGCTTTCTCTGACGCTATTTCACGCAGATCGTGGCAGGACGCCAGACGGTTCTGCATGAAACATGGAGGTGACTTGGCAGCGATAGACACCAGAGAGAAAAACGTAAGACTCAACATTTATTCAACACGTTAATATTTCCAGGCAAAAATCTGCAATTTCTTTCTTGTAAATTCTCTTTTCTCAAGCTTCACATTTGATTTGTGAGCACTGAGAGAGGGCAAAATAAACACATATACATGTCTGTGTGTGTTTGTGTGTGCGTATTTACGGTGACGTCAGCTGGCCATAAGTGACTTGATAAATAATTATCAAGACCCTTCGAGACCCATAGCCCACAGGGGCTTCTGGATTGGACTGAGAGATGTGGAGGATGAAGGGACTTGGAAATGGCTGGATGGAAGAAGACTGACTGAGGGGTAACGTTTACAGAATATAGATCCTGATAAATACAACAGATAACTAAGTGGAGTTAAATACTCTTATTGTAAGAATTGTTCTGGACAACATCCATCTTAAACATGACTCTTTAAAATGAATAGACTGAGTAATTAATCATTTATTTGAATGCACAGTGATAAAGCAGTTCTCATTTGTTTCAGTTACTGGAATGATGGAGAGCCCAACAATATGGGAAATGAGGACTGTGCAGCTACGTATCCTAGAGGCAACCCCTTTAAGGCCTGGAATGATGCTCCATGTAATTATGATCTAAAATGGATTTGTGAAATGGCACCAAAGAGTGCAAGTTAAAGTGATTTTCTTTAAAGTTTTTGTTTAATTGAGTGAAGACTTAATTCTGCAGAGGAGGCTTTTCAAGGGCCTCTGAATTGTTCTTTTTATTGTCATGTCTTTATTTGTTTGGACTACAAAATAGCAAGGGAGTTTAAAAAAAATACACCTGATTCATAAAATGAGGTACGAAATGTAAGTGAATTATTTTTTACTGTAATAAATAAAATAATTATTTGAAGCAGATACATTTATATTACTGCCACATAATCTGTACATTATAGGGTACCAGTTATTCTTCCTATACACACATCAAGTTGTTAAGTTCATTTTACAAATGTCAGAGACATTAAGTATGACAGAGACACATAACCAGCAGAGTTGACTTAACCACTGGAGCTGGGCATTTCCATTATAACAATTCCAAAATGGCCTTTTCACACCCTGCTGTTGTAAGGATTTACCTGTGAGAAGCAAAGAACTGCCATTGAACAGGGAGGCCTTGGAAGCCAATCACATCCAAATTCAACACTGGTGTGCAAGATTTTATCTGAAAATGCACCACATAGGACAGTCTCCAATGGGATTCAACAACACACTGTTAAACTATGCTATAGGTGTACCTAATAAACTGACAATTTGGTGTTTACGTACCACCTGATGAATAAACACAAACCAAAGAAGCCTGCAGTACAGTGTTTCTGATCTTTGACTAATGCATTATTCAAACTACATCTTGCTTCCCAAGCATTTACAACACTGAAAAGTGCTGCCGAAGTTGCTTAAGAAGCTGCTGAGTGTCAACGTGTTCGGGAAACGAGTCCTCGGACTTTTGGGCAGCAGTGTAGCTGCTCTGAAGGTCCCCAATCTGGACGGAGACAAAGACAATACGTTGACACCATATCAAGGAGAATTGACTTGGTCTCTATAACTGCTCTGTAAGGGTGGACAATCTTAGATTGGTATAAATCTCAAAGAGGTCCACAATCTCTTTTTAGAGCACATCATAGAGATGCCTGTATTTAACATCATTTGACTTCTGTTTCCAAATGTCAGAAAATCTAGTAAACAAAGCAATAGAGTGATGTAGCTACTAGATGGCTATGCTGATTGGATAAATTACTTCACAAGGCTTTTCCTTGTATGTAACAATGTGAGATTTAGCTAACAGCATTACACATGAGGAGCTTGTGCCAAAAGATGAACGATATTGAATGCAATAATGTGTTGTCATGGTGAAATTGAAGAAATTTATAGGCTACATCAAGCCTGCTTTATTGTCTACAAGCCATTTTAAAATTGAATAGAAAAGAACAACTCTTGTGCTGTTAAAGTGTACAGATTGATCAAATAATAATGAATTACCTTTTCAGAGAGAATGGAGAGATTGAAGTGGGGCTCATACATGTGAGGAGCCACTGATGCAGCAGTCTGCAAGAAGGCTTTCGACTGGACAAAAGATAGCACAACCATCACCATTATAGAAATGATCAAATTGAAACAACATTTATATGAAAAGAACTTTTTTCCTGTATTTGATTATTTATAGTAGGATTCATTCTAAGGAACGGGCACAGCCATCCTCAAAATCTGACAGCCAGACATCGTTCAAGCATCTAAAGTGGCAGTTTAAATTACACTTTAAGACTCTAGCTATCAGTCATTCACAGAACAATGCACATGAACAGCCTTCATGGTATAATGTAGTGTTGTAATCAGACTTTCAAGGCAAATAACATAGTTTCCGTTTCAAACCACATAACACTAGTTAGAAAAAACACCTGTTTTCTTATTTCTGGACTTCTTCATATTGTGTTAGCATTGCAGCAGCACATTCAGTTTATGGCTTGGCACCTAACTGCACGTGAACTGTGGGATGACCACAGTCTCATATTTGGTGCTTTATAGCTTTTTGGATTTATGATGTGCAAGTGTAACATTAAAAAGAACACACATCAGCTCATATTTTATTAGTGGAATAAAAGCTATATGACTCAAAGGTAACCCCTCACCTGTTCAATGCGACCTTTGCGCAGCTCCAACACAGCCAAGTTGTTGTAGGCCTCAGCATGGTCATTATTAAAAGCCAAAGCCAGTTTAAAACACTGGTAGGCCAGTGTTAAGTCCCCTATGCCCTGTAAACATACAACATATTTACTTTATACTCACTTCTATTTGTTGGAAGCTTGTATGTTCATAATTTCATATATTTTAACTTTAACCATATAGAAACAGGGTGCATATTATTAAATCATCAGACATTCTGGGACATTTTGGGGAGTTATTGCCTCACCACAGCCACATGCCCTACGTTGTACCACACGTCAGCCTGCTCTTCGTCATTGGCCACCAGGGCCAGAGCCCTCTCAAATGAGGACAGAGTCATGTCGTATTGCTGGGCAAAGAAGCAGCACAGACCCAGGTTGTTGTACAGCTGGCAGTTGTACACCCCCATCTGGAGCAGCCGTCTAGTAATAGGAGAAGATGATTAAAACTACAGATGGGATATAACTTCTCATTGCATAAGCTGTAACAATAAATTCCATAAATTATACATAAAAGCTTTATCTGACCTGTAGAAGCGCAGAGCGATCTCGGGCTGATCAGTGTAGAAGTGATTGCTGCCTATGCAGGCTATAGCCTCCACATGAGTGTTGTCCTGCTTCAGGACATCTTTGTAATACTCTGTAGCTGATGAAATGTTGTTCATTTCCTGTGACAATATCACAGTATAGACAGTAAATACAGAGAACCGCAGGGGGGACTAAGTGGACTCTATAGTCAGGACCACGGGAACATACTGTACCTCATGTATGCGAGCAATTCCTGTTAGAAGGGTAACCTCACCAGGAAAATGGTCAAGGCCTTGCTTGAAAAGGTTGAGTGCTGTTATTGGTTGATCTAGGCGCTGGTACACCTATGAGATGACACACAGGTTTTTCATCTTTATGCAAGCAATGGCAAAGGAGTATTTTCCATTGTGCAACAAGCTGGCTAGTGATGTTTTGCTATGATGTATTTATCACTACCTTTGCGAGGTAGAGATACGTATCTATCATCTCCTGGTGGTTGAGAGCGGATCGAAACTGTTTCTCTGCTTCTCGATATAAACCAAGCCTGAAAAGGTCAGAGGCATAAGTCATTACATAAATTATAACGATGGAACTTCATGAACTGTTAGACATCTTGAGCATGAACTATGTGGATGATTGTCAGTTACTTGCCTGTAGTAGCACTTCCCCAGCTGAACTTTCCACCACCAGTCTTTGAACTGAGCATGTTCAGTAGCTTGAGCAGCCAAATCTAATGCCTGGGCAAGAAATATAAAGTTTGCGTTGCATGTATAATGGTCAACAATCTTAGAATGTAATGCAAATCAATTTGCTCCATAACTGATAAATGCAACACCTACATTTTTCACGTCATTTTCATGGTGGAAGATGAACTCAAACAGTGTCTAAAAAGGCAAATAATGGTTACTTGACATATGAAAAGAACCAATGATCTTGATTGATTTTCACAAGTTACAATTTTGGTCTCACCCTGGACAAATTCGGCTTTTGGGAATACTTGGCCAGATTCAGTCTCGACAAGTTTATAAACGGTCCATCTGGATTGGTTAACATGGAGGCCTGGAGAAATAAGGAAACAAATTATCAATTTAAATGTTTCAGGCTTTCTTCACCGTCAGTGTACAAAAATAAAACACAATTAAAAATAAAAAGAAATGAATGAAAGTTATTTGTCAAACAATATTATAGCTAAAGAAATGAGGAAAAAATACTACAAATATAGATCAATAAAACAAAATATATCACATGAGCTTCTTGGTTCCTGTAGACTGACACAATTTTGAGCATATTTACTCACTGTTCCTAGGCGGATGAATCTGCCAGAAGCACTGGTGACAGGGCGAGCAGTACTTGCAGTGCGGGGCGTCTTGATGGCCTGCTCCATTGTACCAGGGCGCCCTGACTGCGTGCTGGGTCTCACAAATCCTGTTATGGGACGCCCTGATTGGGTCATCGGCCTTGAATTCAGAAAAGAAAACTTAGATCAGGCATATCTGACTTGTTGAAACTATCATCAATGATAGGAATTACATAAGCATTGTCTGGCAGAAGGTACCTGACAGCAGGTGTAGGACCTCCACCCTGACTTGTTCCAGGGAGCCTCAGTGATGTTCCGGGTCCTGAAAGAAAGTCTAATCAATTCAACAAATTTTCTAAAACCTGAAGCTATTGAGAAGAGTTGAAACTTACGTGCAACTTGCGCAATAGAGCTCTCATCCAGCATCATCTCAGCAATCCCCTCCTGATCGACCTCAACTTCATCTATGTATACCATTTCTGTAAGAGCACGAGTTTTCAAGCTCCATGTGGCCTGTGAAACACACAATGTTTAAATTATATATAGTCTCATATTTGGGGTAAACACATGACAGCTGTGAACAATCGACATGAAAAATGATGAAAAAGGATGCCAGAGAGGAACAGTCTGCAGTCATGATTACCTCTGAGATAGGCAAGGATGAGTCCTTAAGACAGCATGCAGTGAGTTAGTGAGAGAATGTAAATAAAAAGGAAAAAGGGGAAATGAAGGAAAACAGTGCAGAGAAAAAAATGAAATGCTATGAAGTGACCAGTGAAATGCTACAGTAACAATTAGGGTCATTACTAATTTAAAGACGTACCAGTACATAAAACGTTACCTAAATAAATTACGATAGACAACAAGGACTCGACTAATCAGGATTATACACAAGGTTGTACAGCTGCAAACAAGCAGGCCTTCCTTAATGCATAATCGCTTGCATGCTAGGCTAGCACAGCTAACTACACTACAGTACCTGGTCGTACGGGTTGTCTTGCAATATTTTTGTGCAAATATCTGAACACTCTTGTAGCTTTCGCCTCCTGAAATAGCTCCAAGCCAGAAATAATGGGTCCATTGTCACCTCCATCGTTTTAGCAGGAAAAGAGAGATATAGAAGTCTGGTGCCAAGCTGTTTAGCAGAACTCGGATGACGGCGAGACTGAAGCTTCTTCCTGTCGCTCGGCAACAGTGGAAGAGGGCGGTGCTTCACTGCCGTCATTTCCGCAAATAACAAAAGAAAAGAAAAAGTGAGATAAAATCATTATTATTATTATTATTATTATTATTATTATTATTATTATTATTATTATTATTATTATAGTGTGGAATGTCATTTTTGTTGAACAAAATCGAAAAAACATAAAAACAAATTCACCAGCTAGGTTGAAATGGTGGATGGAAAATAGCTTTATATGGAGTAAATAGATTAACAATAGGTGAAGAAGTGATAATTAAAAAAGAAATATAAAAAATATAAAAAGTATATACAAACTTATATTTAACACTCATTGTAATAGTCTCATTGATATGTTAATTCTAAAGTATTTTTAAGAAATAATGTGCTTTTTGTGTATGTATTGTATGTATGTATTGTGTATTGTATGTATTTGTATAGTATGAGAAGTCACAAGGACTTATTGTTGGCAATATCCACATTCTTGAGTTTGAGTATTTGTAATGGTTTGTAACATTTGTAATATTAGCCTAGCATAATTTTAAATGCCTTTTTACCTCGAGGCTGAGTTGGAGGATATGATTGGATGACTACCTACTCCGTCATCGTTATGGGCGGTGCTTTTGGAATAACAGTACAGCTCCATCTTTGTAGGATTTGACAGGAGCTTTGACCTGTGTCGAAGAGGACCGTAGCCCCGGGCCGAAGAAGCACGACTAGATTCTAACAATGAAAACATTAGCGACCCGTTTTCTTACATAGAGAAAGAGGGCTTTTACCTTAAAAGACAGCAAGACTCTAAATTCACATGACCCTCAAAATGCCCAATATCCACATTCTTCCTGGACTGCTGAAAATCCAACGGAACTAATGGGCTAACATGCGGGCTTAAAATAAATCTTTTTTGGTGAATGACACTATATCAGAAAACCTACGTGACAGCGACAGAGAGACATACACGGAAGTGCGGATATGGCTGACAGAACTGCTCCCAATTG
Organism: Chaunax sp. Z400; assembly: GCA_037577475.1. Classification (NCBI taxonomy): domain Eukaryota; kingdom Metazoa; phylum Chordata; class Actinopteri; order Lophiiformes; family Chaunacidae; genus Chaunax; species Chaunax sp. Z400. The sequence continues at coordinate 14,363,461 of CM075194.1, read as the reverse complement.
CCACCTGAGACTGGAGTGGGTGTACGGATACCGGGGACATCAGTGCCGCAACAACCTGTATTACACCGCCGCTAAGGAAATAGTATATTTTGTCGCCGGTGTGGGAGTTGTGTACAACACCCGGGAACACAAGCAGAAATTTTACCTTGGCCACAACGATGACATTATCAGGTAGTGTAATGATACAGACGTAACAGTTTTGTTTCAGCACCTCGGACAGCACCCATAGCAGAGCATGAATTGTCATTGCAGGTGCTGGTGTCACCTTGTGTAATGTTACATGATATTTTATAGCACCATAGGGAGCTCATAGGGGCAGACCACAGCATCCCCAGAGTTTGTATGGGGCTTCAGGTTCACTCCAGCAGGGTAGATGATTCTAACCAGCCTTCTGAAGGGCGGTCTGTCTCTCACTACCAAACATTATGCTGCCACCCTTCATGTCACCTCATGTAGTTAGTTGTAGAGCTGCTCCATTAATACATAATGCAGAGTAAATAATCATAGATATTACTGAAGGCAAAGTCACACTGAGAAAAGCATCAAATCAACACATTGAGGTTTTGCTTAATACTTATTAAAATAGTTGAATATTAATTTTTTGAATATAATTTTCTGTCTTAACTATTCGTAACTCTTTCACCCTATTTGATGGATTTCTCTTGGTTTCATCACTAGAAGATAGTGATCTCATGTATCAACACATTTTAAAGGCTTTTCCAAATCAGCAGCCTCGGTAAAGTGGAATTCTGAAAAGTGCACTTGAACATAGCATTCATTGAACGGGTCCTTGATTGGAAAATTTTCATGCAATGATCCTCCTGCCTTTGCAATCTCTTAGCATGCCACACAGCAACAACTTATGTCCAACACAAACTTTTGTTGATATGTCTGGGTGTGGGTTGACCAGGAGATGACTAACAATATATACTGTGTCAGTAGTCAGATGGGCTTCTGCTCCATTATTTATGGGACAATACTAACCCTCTGCTGCCCTTGGCTGGAGGAGTCGGTGACTAAACTGTAATTTGATGTTTGTTGCAAATATGCAGCATGCATTTGCAAAAGCAATGCATTTTAAACTGTGTACAGAATTCAGTCAGATCAACCTCCTTATGGTGTCATTTAGACTTTTGTTGCCACATGCTTTTAGAAAATAGGTCTAAAGCTTTGGTGATATGAACATGTTTACAGTATAAGCTATACAGGGGCTGGAGCTGTCTGTCATTGTTGACACAGACCAGATTGTAGTCATTTTAAACTCAGATCTCAGAGTAATTCTTGTGAAGCTCGCCTAAACACTTCTTTTCATTTAGACCGCAAAACCAGGGGCAATGCTCAGCCGATTCAGTGCTAACTGTTGGACTGCTCTCACGTTGCACTAACTCATGTGGAATAGATGCAGCCCCCCCTAGCAAGAGTAAGAGTAAGAGCAAATCTCTCTCTCTCTCTTTCCATTTCCCTCTCTGTTCCACTTATTTTTTCTTTTCCTTGGTCTATTTCGGTTGCAGCTATATTTTGTTTGTGAGCTTCATATTAATTGGTATTGTGCTTCATGAATTAATTGCTGGCCTTGTGTCTCCCTCCAGGCTTTTCTTTCCCTGTGCAGCTGCCTTTAACTGCTCTCCCCTGACAGATATGGAGGAGCTAATAGGCAGCTTTTCACATGAATGAAAGGCTGAGCTGTCCTTGAGAAACAAGGATGCAAGATAGTCTGGCCTTCCTTGCATTTTCAGGCACTTTAGTATTGCTGTTTGAGGAGGGTAAATTCACAGGTTTTTGGCCAGTATCATAATAGGATGTCAGCATGTTGTAGTTAAATCAGAATGCGAGCCATGTTCATAAAACGTGATCATAAAATTGTATAATCTGTTATTTGTTATTTTCCCTCACGTTTTTAGCAATTTTTCTGCACTGCTGAAAACCTGCAAGAGTTTGTCTGTACTGCAAAGCTTAGTGTCTTCTTTTTGGAGTCACACTGACATGCACATGTTACACACTGATCTGTACAACGCACCTGACTTCTTTCAAAGCACACACATATACACTAACAAACAAGCCAAACTGCTAAGAGACGTTTTGAGTTTGTGATCCCACTGGCTGTTGCAAAACAGTAAAAAAAAAAAATATCACTCTCTGTACACAAATCAGGTACTGCGCTCATGCATCACCACCTAAAAATATCAAAAGATAACCGACCCTAATTTTATATCGCGCTGTTCCCCAAGAGGGTTTTAATAACCTACTTCTTTTTCAGTCAATATCTTGGCTTATTCCTGTTCTTTGTTATGAAATGAAAGCTAACCAGAGGCTGTTTTTTTATACACAGTAATAAAAGGCTGTCTCATATTACAATATCGTGTTAACTTTACGCCATTCTGCAGCCAGAGTTATGGATTCAAAAGAGGCTCGACCTGTTCCTTTGAGCTTAAAGAGATGCAATTAATAATATTGCAGAAGAATTTTTTTCATTGCACTCATGGTGACTATTTATTTGACTTAGCAGCAAAAGTATGTCAGGTTAGCAGAGAAGAGTCTTGCGCCCTGCACTTGGTGAGCTGTGTGAGCTAATGTGAACTAACCCTGCATATTAACGCGTGAGCTTAAGTTCAGAACTGACAACCATGTTCCGTGAAGTCACTGGAGTGTGCTTAATATACGTGCAACGCAATATTACTGTCGCACAAATTGAAGTTGTGGTTGTGAAGCTAATGGCTGGAATGTGCATACAGGTAATTACTGCTGACAACAGGGTATGAGAGCTGGATACATATGATTCACGTATCCCCGTATCCATCTTCCTCTGTGTGTGATGTGGCTCGATAGACAGCCATGGTTTGTGATCATGTATTCTCTCAGATATTGTCTCCCACTTAGATCTTAGTATAGATCCAAGAAAAGACGTGCGAAGATTGTAGAAATTGCACATTATGCCAACAACCTTTACTCTTTTGTGAGAATGCTCTCTGCTGCCTTCTCACCTTTACCTCTTTCCAGTTGCTCTGTGCAGAGTGTCAGTGTATCATCATCGCTGAGTAGCTGTCAGGCCACTCTGTGGATGGAAGGCAGCATGGTTTCTAAAGAGCAAATCTGTCTTCTCCAATTAGGATCGTCCGGAGTTCACTGGAGTTATTTGGCACATTGGCATGATTCAGCATTGTTGTCACTTGGATTTTTAAAAAAAAATCAGACAGATGCCTCATTTAAGTGGTGTTATGAATGTTTTACACAGATTAGGTGGAGGCGGCTACACATGCTCTGATATTGTACTCTCATCCTCATTTTACCCTCACTTAGAAAAAGCTCAGATATCAATTAGGGTAAACTTTAGATTATCATAGTCCATTTAGTACTTTATCATGACAAAATGAACACATGTTATGACATTTTGTAGACCAACCGTTTAATCTAGACAATGCTGGGAAGATTAATCAATAAAGAAAATGATCATTAGTTGCAATACATTTATCAAGAATCCATGATATTATCAAGTCTGGTATCAAGACATTATTATATTAATTAGGACTGCAGTTAATTATGTACCTAATTGCTTTTGAATCTCTTCCAATAGACTGAATAATCGTCATCCACTAAATGTCAGAAACATTCTTAGATTCATTGTTTTGACTAGGACCCAAAACTATTCACAGAGTGAAACAAAGATTGAACAAGCAAAACCTTCAAATTTTTCCCTCATGAATGAGTGATTACTGAAGCTGTTGATTAATCAACTGATTTCAGCATTAATATTGATGGACAGTATGATGTATTTGAAGTTTTTTAGGAGTCAAACATTTATGAAACCCAGCTAATATTTCTTCTTTTTCCTTTTTCCTCGTGGGTGTCATGATGGCCTGGTCAGCCAGTACCCAGCCTGGGGTTTCAGTCCATATCGCCTTCCTTTTCTCCCTCCTCCTCCTCTCTGTCCCTTTGATTATCCAGTCAAGCAGAGCACCATCATACTCATCCCTTGCTTATTTTAATTCTATTTTTAGTCCTAAGGGCAGGTGTGTAGTTCGATGGGCATCTGGATTAAAAACAAATGTTGGAATCCCGTGGAATCCTGTGTGCCTGCCTAGACCTCCATGACAAAAGTGCATCTCCTGCTCTTCTACTTACTTCACCACCTCATCCCATATCTTTTTCTTCACGGATTCAGGGTGTTTATTCACCTTGTATCTCCACGAAAACAGGCTGTTTTTTTCGCTGCAGTATTTAGGTAGTTTTGTACAACAGGACTTGGCAGATGGAAGGCAGCTGCATCAAACTGTCATAGCCCAAGACAGGAGACTTGTGGTGATGCACTGCAGGCTAAGTCATTAGTGATGGTATTTAGCAGGCTCTCTAGCTGACAGAAATGAAACAGGTTTCTTGTTGTAGCTGGCTTAAAATATCTGTTGGGTTTTTCAAGCATATTACACAAATTGTGTTTAGGCCTGAGATTGATTGTATAAATGTTAGAGATTTCTTTTTTTAATATTCCATGTTGTTCCAACGTTACACCAGGCAGATTTGTTATGCACTACCTGTTTGGACCAAAGCACTGTTTCTCTCTGTATTTCAAAGTGTTCCAATCATTTTCCCTCTTCCTCTGAATGCTATTTATAGCTGGTTTTGCTCTGATTATGTAATAGCAAGATGAGAAATTATGTCATTTTGGGGAAAGGTTCAACAAAGAAGTTGAGGAGGTGCAGGTGATGAGACACAAGGAGAGCGGGAAGAGGGAGGAGAGAGATCAGGAATCCCACGTCTAACCCATGCTTTCAGAGGCGTTACACCTGCAGAGCTTTGACAAGACTTCTGCAGTGGCAGCTCATTTTGAATGGAGACAAGGTGGCAGACAGAAAGGATTCGTGCTGAAAACTTGAACAAAGACAGAGCAAGACGTCTATATTGAGGTGCATAGATTCAGCAGGAGATGCTTCCCGGCTTGCTGTCTGAATACAAACCAGGATTAGAAATGCTGTTGGCAAAACAGGCAGCCTGATTATAATGGAGAGATCTCTATCATAGCATAAAATATATAGGCCAGGCCAGGACAAGGCAAAAGGAAGAATTGCCCAGTGAATCACTCAGGCCTGCCTGGAACGTGACTGGCAGCTATACAGAAAGGATGGGTGGAGCAGGGGGGAGGGAGGGAGGGACAGCTTTATACAGCAGGCTGTTGCTCAGCTGCAGATTGGGACTCCATGTAGGTGGGGGAGGTAAGAGTGAAGGTTAGAGAAGGGGGGGATTATGTAACAGTCTTATAAACATATGTCTGGTGATGCAAGGAAACCCCAGATGAATCAAAACATGGTGAAAGGGGCAGAGAATGACTCAAGGGATGCTGGGAAAATGAGCAAAAATGGAGACAAATGAAATTCACAGATTCACCACTGCTGCTTTTTTTACTCTGGGATCACCCTGTAGGCATGCATGAAGCCAGGCTGGGCGTGTGTGTATTTGAGCATGAACGAGTTAATTGAACCGTGTCACCTCATTAAGCGGCCCCTCTGCTTCCATACTCAGACCCATCACCGACTTAATATGTTCATTTCGTCCCGGTGGTTTCCACTGGGGGGGTGAATCCCTCGTCATGACAAACACACACACACACACACACACACACACACACACACACACACACACACACACACACAAGCACGCAAAATGGCAACGCTAAACCAGATGTTTTCTCTCCCTCTCTCTCGGTACAGTTTAGCCCTGCATCCGGAGCGTGTGTTGGTGGCCACGGGACAGGTGGGAAAGGAGCCTTATATCTGTGTGTGGGACTCTTACACCATACAGACTGTGTCTATCCTGAAGGATGTGCACACGCACGGGGTTGCCTGCCTGGCCTTCGACCTCGAGGGACAGGTACATTTATCACACAGTAATGCTAATGTTGAAATGATGAGAACCCACCACATAATATCCCATGAAATTGACTGTTTTCTAGCATTGTTTGAATGGTAGCCATTTTTGTTGTTGTTTTTCTGTCATGAGGTACTCATTTGGACTTTGTTTGAAAGAACACAGGCAGCACCAAATGTCACCAGAATTGTTAAGTTTGAGAGGCTCAGCAGCAACGATCAAAACTCCCCTCGAGGGCTTCAGGCTGGCTTTTGCAACTCGCCTGCTGGCCTGAGTTCATGAACGACACATCTGTGCCCACTCCAGCAGTCTTAGCTGGACAGCTGCACCCGGACATGCTTTACTTCATATAGATGCTACAGGGAAGCAGTCAGTCGCGACGTTTGGTAGTTTGCATTGTGAGATAAGGTGAGGTAAGCCTTTAGTTACGCATATGAAAATAATCCACCGGCATCCAGACAGTGTGACCAGGCAGAATACATTGTTGACCAACGGGATATTCAGGTAACTTACCATGAAACCTTTTTCATTTTCTGCTGACTTGCTTCTCATGGTGAAGTTATACCTCCTTTAAAGACAGGGAGATGATCCCATTCTTTTTTCTTGCTCGGGTAGAGAGCTGGTGGATTTAGATAGAATGTGACAGTGTTTAAAGTCAAAGGAGCCTCCATTGCTTTTCTGTGTAGTGGCACTATTTACTCTCCAGAAGTCAGAGCTGAACTCAGGACAATCCAGGGAAATCACTTGTGCTATGACCCTGTCAACCTATTAAAACCATATCAAAATTGCGTGGATATTTGAGACATTTCCTCTTGATGTTTCAGTGTGGCCTGCAGTTGTGCTGTCTGATAGGAAGCGTTTAACTCCTGTGGTCACATTGAAGATATTGTGACGTTTTATTTACACACGAATACAGAGAATATTAACCCTGAAAAATATACAGTAACAGGCGCTTCTTATTTTGGCATCTTTTCTAAGTTGGATGTATTTTTTATGTATATATTTAAATTAACAGTAGCAAGGTCTACAGCCATGCTCGCAGCTCTATAAAGCTGTACTAGGCTATTTATTTGGGCTAAATTCTAATGCCACTTTGCTTATTCTCTCACAATAAAAAAAATGCCAACATGCTGATGATAAAGTTTAGCATATTAACTTTCGTACAGTAGTTTAGCATCTTATACGCTAGCATTTGCAAAATGAGCAGAAAGCTAAGTACTAAGCCTGTAATTAGTTTGCACTTATTTGTTCATAAATCAAAGTGTTTTGCTAAATTTAAATCAATGATGCTAAAATTAAAGTTAGGGGATCACCGATCTTATTAGAGTTCATGCATATTTCATGGCAGTTTGTCTTAAAAGTTAAAGACCATAAATGTGAACCTCATGGTGGTCCCAGAGGAAAAGACAGAGATAACATAAGTCACAAGAAGGCATCATCTATAGGAATAATAAATGTTTGCATAAAATTTTCTAACAATCCAACCAGAAGTTGTTGAGATATTCCTATCTGGACCAAAATCATAGACCAATCCACAGATTGACATCCCTGGAGCCTCAACACTTGAGTTTTCAAACCAACTGATCCATATGGTTACCCTGGGTTTCATCACACAGGGCCTCTTTGGTCATTATTAAAATACAGACTTCTCCAATAGACTGCATGTTAAAACAAGGCCTCACAAAGACATAACCATGGTCCAGTATTGATTCAGCAGTGGATCAAAGAGGACGTCCTCTACCATCTAAAGCAAGCTGCATGTGTGGAGAAGGATTTCCATAAGAGCTGCTCGCTTCTCTTCTGCTCCACTGCTGCTGCTTCTGCTGCTGCTGCCTACTCACACAGTCAACTATAGGAGGCTCCTCCAGGAAAAAAAGCACTCAGATGTGCTCACTGGAAGTGCCAGGGGCTGGACAACTGTTCTGTTCTGGTCTGTAGCTGTTATTAGCCCCTTTCACCATGGCTTGCCATGCTAAATTGGCGTTAGTTAGGTTGGTGTTGCTGTGATTAGTGCAGCAGAGCAGAGTCTGTTCAATCTGTGACGTGAGTTCTTCTTCTTTGTTCTCTTTGCAGTGTTTGGTGTCTGTGGGTTTGGACTCCAAAAACACAATCTGTGTGTGGGACTGGAGGAGAGGCAGGGTTCTGGCAGCCGCTCCTGGTCACACAGACAGGGTAAGCACTTTGTTCCTCCCCGGTCTCCGTCTCATGCTCGGAATCGATTGCCTCAATTAGGTTTAAAGGCAGGGTGGATCGCTTGCCCAAAGGGAACATAAACAAGTTAGGCCTGATTGATTGTAAGCTTTCCAGACCTCCATCTGAGAGGGTGCATGGCTAATGAAAAGGAATTTTAAAAAGATGAAATACAGGCAGCTGCCGTTGTCTAACTCAGCCCACACACATTATAACACAGCCAGTGCAAACACACACACACACACACACACACACACACACACACTGTCTTCTCATTTCCTCTGCTATTTTTATATTAATTTTCCTCTTTCTATTGTGAGTCCTTTGTAAATAATGCAAATATTTGCATAAAGCAAACGTGATGTTGTGTTTATGTAACCATAAGACAATATTTAATGCTATATTTACTGTTTGTTTTTTTTCCCCCACACAGATATTTGACATATCATGGGATTTATACCAGCCGAGCAAGCTTGTAAGCTGCGGCGTCAAACATATCAAGGTACAGCAACTTCCTGGTCATTTTACACCCTTAGAACTGTAGCCAGCTCTTGGGAGCTGGAGTTCCTGTGCCTCGTTTGCATAATGTCTGAAAACAGATTATGATTTTTTTCAGATGTTTGAATAATCTGTTGGCTCTGTACCCCTTTCTTCCCTGCCTTCTCTGCTTTCTTGCCATGACCCTATCATGGTCTTAAAATAGAGGTATGCAAATTCACTTTATTCCGGAGTCCATGGTTATTAGGCACTTAACATAAGTAGCACAGGGCAATGACTCACAGTCTCTTCCCTTAAGTTTGTAGTACTCCGCACCGAAAAGAGGAAAAATGTTCTCATTTTGTGGGGAACCATGACTCCACTACCCCTTTTTTAGTCCTCCTCATTCAGCCTTTAAAAAAGGCGTTCTTGTGCAAACTGCAGCTGTGCTTGCTTCCCTTTTTCAGGCCTGTCTCTGTCACTTCTTTTTCACAGAGGAGTGCTGTTCATACATTTTTGATGAGTCCATGCGGGGTGTCTTCGCCAAGCCTTCCCTTGGGATATGTAGTTGTGTTCCTTGAGAGGCATGTCCATTAGGAAACAACAAGGAGTTCAGAGCCACAGAGGAAGCTTATTTTCAAAACGCCGGGAAGAGAATGAATCATGCTCAAATGGGGAATGTGCCCGGTGGCCCTGTGAGGCATTGTGGTATCCTCTTAAATGGGTTTCATGCAGGCAGGGAGGTTTAGCCTACTGTACAGTATACGCAGTGGTGTAACATCTCACTGATGACTCCCTCGTGCCAATCCAGCTTGACCTGCCTCCTCTCGTAGTAATTCCCCTGAACTCGTCCCCCACCACGTGGCACAGACCCCCCCCCCACCCAGTACCCGCTGAATCCTCCAGTCCTCCCCCTCCTCCTCTCACTTCTTTCATCCTCCCTTCTGGTTTCCTGAGGCCAAGGCAATCCACCAATTGTCCCACATAATTCCCCAGCCTTCACCCTGCGGACCATGTGACATCTGCTCCCCGGCCCTGCGCTCGCTCAGCGATTATAGCACTCAGAGCATCCAGGAGATTTAGTCGCAGTAATCCACTCACGAGCAGGCTGAGGAAAATACAGCCTCTATGACAGGGACTGTGGCTGCTGGCAAGGCTCTCCTGTCGCACAGCTCTTCCCAGCTAATTATACTGTCATTTGTATTTTGATTAGCTCAGGACAGCCCAGACCTTAGAGTGCCCCTCTTGAGCACACACACACACACACAGAAACACCACAACTACCAGTTTTTTTAGTTTTTTTTTTAATGTTTTAGCACAGTGGCTCCCAACCCTTTGGCTTCTGACCCCTTAAAACAAAACAATATCTACTTCCAACCTCTCATCAGTAGTAATATTCTTTAATTCTCAAGATCTTAAGATGCATCCAGCAACTCAAAAAAGTGGAAATATTCAAGGCAACTCTTAAAAATAAACAGAATTTTGGGCAGCAAACATGTTTTTCCTGGTTCCTATCCTGTTAACTGAATCCTAATCGAGACCCCTCAGACTAATCTTGCCCGTGTGAGGGTCCCTATACCCAGGTGGGTAACCATTATTCACTACAACGTGTATATTTCAAATCATAGTTAAGAGTTTTCATACCATGCTGCTGTAGATCTTTCGTTTTTCATTCATTTCTGCATGATCTGAAAATCTACTGGCGAACTTCTTAAAAACTCGCTTGTGTTGCGGCTGATATTTTGTATAAATTGCTATGGTGTCTGCCTTCGTGTCATTTGCTTAGTGCCGCTGAGTGCGTGCCAAGTGACTGCAGATAAAAATGATCTTTAAGCTAACTCTGTGACAGGGAGGATAGTGTGAGTGAGATGAAAGGGGTGAGGGGGTGAGATGCAGTGCAGTAGCTGATGAGTTATGACCCTCCCTGCATTAATTACATCTAAAAGGCTTTCCTTGGAGCAATGACGGAGGTGACTGAGCTAATGACATACCACTAATCCTGGGTTAAGAGGAGCAGCTTCCTTTGTGCCAGGAGTTCACTGGAGGATGTTTATGGAGGAATTTATACATAAGAAGCAACACATTTAACAAGTTCCAGATTTTCATCTCTCAATTCTCACCTACCCTTCTACTGTGCTCTCCCTCTCCGCCTTTCTCTCCTGCACCTGGCCTCGTCATAAACTTCTCCTCATCTCGTCCCCTGTGAGCAATTCAGCAGCAAAGGGATTAGCCTGCGTCCCTGTCCTACTGCCTTATCAGTCTCAGGAAGGGAGCGCTGTGTGGTCACGCCGCATCCTTCCACACTGCCCCTGCAACAGGCTGGGCCGCATTCTTCAGTCTGCATATACACCTTCCCAGAATACTCACACAAGACTGATCTTTACTGCTTAAGCTTCAGCTGCTCACTCAGTGCTCAGTCAGGAGCTCAGGATTAGGAGAGACCTGTCCTGTTGAGGTGCACACAAGCCTTAAATGTTTGATGGCAGGGTTGTATCTGAGGCTGTGATGCCCGTCTCTGATAATCGATCCCTCCTGTTAGCACACAACGACTCCAGCTCAGATGAATAGTTGTTAGTGGGGGAGTGACAGACTGTCACTATGAGAGAACTCGATTGTTCATCGTGCAACTGCCTCATGGAGCCTCTGCAGATCAGTTCTTGTGTGGTCAAACACAGCATCACCATTTGCCTACAATGTCTGTGCGGAATCATCCTGATCATTATAGTTAAAAAAAAAAAGAGAGATTTCAGATATCGTGCAGGAACATTCTCCTTTAGGTAGACCAGAAAAAATGGCTGTCTCTGTCAATGTCCTACTGTTTGCTGGTGATGAGTATGTCTGCTTCACTCGTCTCGGTATCTGAGACGCCCTCCTCAAGCTTTCACCCTGTGATCTCATCTCCATGCAGACAGAGCATCTCTCTCTCCCTCTTTTCCCCTCTGTTTGATGGATTTAGCCCTCAGACGAGGCTGTGTCTGAGCATCCCGATGGCCTTGTTCATAAATAATGAACCGGTGTGTGCTTCTGTGTCTGTGAATGCTGATCAGGTGGTTACAACACTGACCCCCCAGCAAGAGTTCTTTAGTGTCACGCGAATAGCAGTGGAGCATTTCAATTTGACTTTGCTTTCCCTCAAGGTCTGTACATGTGTTTACTGGAGTTGCTCTGTGTGTGGCTGTCAAACCATAAATAACTTAACGGCTTTGACTCTGTTGTATCCAAATACTCCATAATTGTCTATTTGTTCTTTCAGGGCGGGATTACAGGGGCGGGGGGGGATTATTAGCCACCATACTCTTTCACTCTTTCTGTTTGTGTTTGCAGTTTTGGAGCTTATGCGGTAATGCTCTCACACCCAAACGTGGCGTGTTTGGCAAAACGGGGGATCTCCAAACCATCCTATGCCTTGCCTGCGCCAAGGATGAGGTCACGTATTCAGGTGCCTTGAATGGTGACATCTACGTGTGGAAAGGGATCAACCTCATGAGGACGGTGCAAGGAGCCCATGGGGTGAGTTTATAAGATCAGCATGTTTTGTGCTCTGTGGCTGAGGCTGGTCTTGCATGCCCGTCCCGCTGCACAATATACAAAAGAATCACAGTGAAGGCATCGAGTAAACTGGACCAGGGCCGAAGCCGTGCTCGCTGGCTTCATTTGATGCTGCTCAGTCAAAAAGGATCAGCTTTTTGCTCCACAGGATTAAATGATATCTATTGGATCAACAGCTGGGTGAGGGGGTGGGATGATGGGGGAGGGGATAATGATTACAGTACATTTTCATTCCTGGATTTTGTACCACCAAATGTCTGACTGAGAGTTTAACAAGGTGCCTTCCTACTCTCTACCAGCTACATTTAATGATGCCTCGATCTCTCTTATCCCTATAAAGGACAGATATTTCATAAGATATTTCAGGCCCATGTAATTTCAGACCCATAAGTCTCCTTGGGATAGATTGTAAGATCTTTTCAAACACACTGGCATCACGTTTAGAGAAAGTACCACCAGAGATCATAAACGGTGATCAAGTAGGTTTCATCAAAAACAGTTCTTCGGTTGACAACATGTGAAGGCTTATGCATGTTGCATATGAATCGTTTTAGTCTGGTACCGGTGGCAGCCTTCCTGCTTTATGCCTAGAAGGTTTTTGACCGGGTGGAATGAGGATTACTAATATTAGCTCTTTCAAAATTCAGGTTTGGGCCTGGCTTTTGTAGAGAGCAGCTGTTCTCACAAATGGGCTGATATAAAAAACAAATTCTGCCTTTCTAGTGGGACTAGGCAAGGCTGCACTCTCTCCCCATTGCTCTTTACGATAGTCCTATAGAACCCCTGACTTCAGCTCTCAGAACTGATGTAAGAATAAAAGAAGAGGGTAGTCTTTATAAAGAAAACCCCTAGAGATGTATCATCTCGTTTTCAAGGGGGTCCTAGACAACAAAATACAATATAAACACCATAAGCCAAATTGATCAGAGGGCATGCCGATATCAACCAGGTCACCTCACTATATTTCATATGGATATTTCATAATAGATAAAACTGAAGCTTTGTCTCTGGGGAAAGATTGATGTGATTAAAATGGTGGTTACCCCACAATTCAATGATGTTTCCATGTTACCTGTTAGTATATCACCACAGTTGTTTAAGCAATACATTTGTCAATGACTTTCTGTGGGACAAGAAGAGACCTAAGATCAATATAAGGAAAATGTGGTCACCAAGGGACCTAGGAGGTATGGCTCTACCCAACGTGAGACCATACAAACCATACATCGTTTTAGATGTCTGGACTGATTAAACCCTGGAAGGGAACAGATCCAGAGCTGAGCTGGATCAAAATCTAACAGGAACTAGAAAGTCCTTTCAAACCTTTGGATGTTCTTTCACATGGTTCAACTACTATTATTATTATTATTCTAACCCAATACTGGCTCATTCTAAAACAGTCCGGACAGAAGGACACAGAATGTGTGGTGTGTCTCACTTAAGACAGTCAGAAGCGTCTTTATGGCACAACTCTGCAATAAGAATTGGGGGGAAAAAATCTGTTTATTGCAGTCAATGGCTTATAAAAGGGATATGCAAGATAGGTGACCTATACTTGGTCTGAGTGTTTATATCTTTTTCTCAACTTGTGCAAAAATATGTATATGTCTGCTCTTTAAAAGATTGTGGAACCACATTAGCATTAGCACATTAGCATTAGCATGGCTGAGACACTGTGAATATCTCGTTGATTTCGCCATAATGGCTAAATGTTTATTTTGAACGTGGTACACCTTTGCATTCACCTTGAGCCTTAGGTTACCTTGTAACAAAGGGATAAAGCTGTCGGTTTGTACATAATTAAATAAATAAAAACTTGGTAATGACAACAAGGTGCCTTCCCAGTGTATGCAAAAACCTTTATCCAAATGAACCCTTCAGTAAATCTTTTCAGTGATAAAAAAATATTAATATGATAAGCCCATTATCCTAGTTCTGTGTTATACAGGGGCTCCAGTAACAGGTTTGTAATTGTGAAAGCCTTGTTAAACAAATTCCAGCAGCAGTACACAGTCTGTGTATCTGGTTCTGTCGATGCTCATTTGTTGTGCAGATCCTCACTTGTCATTTCTTCCAGTCAGGGATTTTCAGCATGAATGTCTGTGAGGAGGGTTTTGCTACCGGAGGTCGAGATGGCTGTGTCCGGCTGTGGGATCTCAACTTCAAGCCAATTACTGTCATAGATCTCAGGGAAACAGACCAAGGATATAAAGGTAATTTCAGCCTTCCGTCTTTTACCGTTTGTTAGAGTATAGAAAGGTTTTTGGGCAAATTGTGGTCTCTTGAGGCACTGGAAGATTTCTAGAAAACCATTTTTTTTAAAAAGACCAATTTTCCCATATCTGTTCTCCTCACTAATATTAATTTCTTCTCTATTTTCTCTGTCTTTTGTTTTTGTAATCTTGGATCTAACAGTAGCTAGAGGTCAAAATAGCCGAGGTGGGTAATGACACTGTGGGTGGAGGTCGTAACTATGTCAATCTGTTTGTAGCAGTCCCCATATTGTTCTGCTGTTCCTCTTGGTGTTAGTAGGCTCTGTTATAGTTCTACGCCGTATACAGATGTCATGTTCACATATGTACACAGCATACGCTTCCTCCATCCGTTTCTCTCTGCACTACCCAGATATAGTTGCAGATTGGCTTGACAACATACATTATGCTGTCATTGTATTTTCCTGGTGAAAGCAATGTTCTAGGTAGCCTGCAGATGGGTATTTGTACCACCTGTCTTAATTATCACTGTCACGTCTCTTTTAATGACTGTATGAGCATTGTCTGTCTGTTTTAATGTTAGCATGCATTTAAAATGTTTGTTTTTTCCAGATTTTTTTAGTTTATGCTTGTGTTTTTCATAGGGCTGTCTGTGCGCAGCGTGTGCTGGCGGGGAGATCACATCCTGGTGGGCACGCAGGACAGCGAGATCTTCGAGGTGGTAGTCCACGACCGCAACAAGCCCTTCCTCATCATGCAGGGTCACTGTGAGGGTGAACTTTGGGCTCTAGCTGTCCACCCCACCAAGCCTCTGGCCATGACAGGAAGTGATGATCGTTCGGTCAGGTAAAGACATGGATTTTGAGAAAAAGATGCTGTCATGTTGCAGTGATTGAAATAACTTATTTGTTATTTATCACTTTATTTTCAATATCTACTAATTCAGTTTGTGAAAAAGCACAGTTTTTAACAATATATTCTCCCTAATCTCTTAGTTACATTACTTTTAAAATATGATTCTAAAAGA
Source organism: Chaunax sp. Z400 (assembly GCA_037577475.1). Lineage (NCBI taxonomy): Eukaryota > Metazoa > Chordata > Actinopteri > Lophiiformes > Chaunacidae > Chaunax > Chaunax sp. Z400. The sequence goes on along the minus strand of CM075194.1, from coordinate 14,348,149 downwards.
TTTTATCATTACTTAGTTACCTGTAGTAATAAATACTGAGCAACAGTAGAAAGGCATAATTTTCCTTTCACTAGCCCTAATCTACTGAAACAAACAAGCATGTGATTCACTGAAGCGACTGATGTCATGATGTGGGGAGCCATTGCTAATGGATGGCGGTCAGACCTTGTCCACATCCACGGTACACTGGCAGCTGTCCGTTACCGAAATACGGTCCTAGGTCCACAAGTCATTCACAGGATACAGCAATCAGGCAACACCTTCATGCATGACAATGCCAGACCACATGTGGCTCATGTCTGTCAGGAGTAGCCAACCTGGACCAGAACAATGTCGCTGTCCTTCCTTGGCCAGCATATTCACCAGATTTCAACCCAATAGAGCATCTGTGGGATCTTCTGGATCACCGGGTGAGACGGAGAGATCCTTCTCTAGCAACACATGAACAATTTGTCACAGCACTGCAAGAAGAATGGCATGTCATCCCACAAGTCCGGATTAACATCTTATCCATTCAGGAAGTGTAAAGTAGTGATAAATGCTGGAGGTGATCAGACGCAGTATTGACTGTTGTTGTTCTGTGTATCACCATCCACACTTTTTGACTTGTAAACACAAAGGCAACAACCACTAATTTGCACAAAAATGATTTTTCTTTATGGCTAAAGGGTGAATAAAGCTGTGTGAACCATAATTTGCCTTTGATATTTAATATGAACCGGATGGCTTGACATTGCGTTTCTACTGTTGCTCAGTATATTTGTAGAATCTTATTGTAACGGATATCTTACCCATTTATAGTGTGTTGCACTGACTAATGTTGTAAACAAGAATGAAGCTATTGTCAGTATGCAGCCATAAACCAAATATATAATAGGACAGACACCACAAGCATTATTAGCAAGTTTGTTTGCCCATGTATTATCATCACTGCTTTGTCATCTGTCTTACTCCTCTGTGTCTAAAGAATATGGAGCCTCATAGATCATGCACTGATAGCTCGTTGTAACATGGAAGAGCCTATCCGCTGTGCAGCAGTGAGCACTGATGGCATTCATCTGGCACTGGGAATGAAGGATGGCTCCTTCACTGTCCTGCGAGTCAGGTGGGTAGACAATTGTAAGGCCAAAAAATGAGAAATTTTGATGTTCTGCGAATGGTTGCGTCATCATTTTGTGTTAATTTTAGCTCCTCATTCAAGCTATGTCTCTGCTTCCTTCCAGAGATATGACAGAGGTGGTCCACATCAAGGACAGGAAGGAAGCCATTCATGAGCTGAAGTATTCCCCAGATGGGGCCCACTTGGCTGTTGGCTCCAATGATAATTCAGTGGACATCTATGGTGTGGTACAGAGGTACAAGAAAGTGGGAGAGTGCATCGGCTCCAACAGCTTCATTACACACATGGACTGGTCCACGGACAGCAAGTTCCTGCAGACAAATGATGGGAGCGGCAGGAGGCTCTTCTACAGGATGCCAAGTAAGTCCACATTCCCAGGCAGCCTGCTACTATATGTACATAGTATATATATAACTCTATGACTCATGTTCTATGTAATATTCTGCCATAGGAAAAAGGGACCCGCTGCTTTGATATGATATTGTCTGTGAGTGTCTTTGTGAGATAAAATATGTCTGTCTTGTATTGAGGTGGGAAAGAGGTGACCAACAGGGAGGAGCTGAAGCTGCTGCAGTGGGCTTCATGGACGTGTGTGTTGGGCCCAGAGGTTAATGGAATATGGCCTAAGTACTCAGATATCAATGAAATTAACTCTGTGGACGGCAACTTCAACAATCAAGTCTTAGTAACAGCTGACGACTATGGATTAGTCAAACTGTTTCGATATCCATGTGTAAAAAAAGGTAAAGACCTGATTGTTTCATTTTTAAGGACAGTTAAGTACAGAAGTTCTCATATTATTATTAGACTACTGTGTTACTGATATGACTTTTGTTTATTTTAGGTGCAAAATTTAAAAAGTATTTAGGTCACTCAGCCCACATAACCAATGCCAGATGGTCACACGACTACCAGTGGGTCATAACCATTGGTGGTGCTGATCACTCAGTGTTCCAGTGGAAGTTTGTTCCTGAAAGAAAGTCTAAAGAAGCTCTGCATATAGCCCCACAAGGTATGATGATGGTGATTTTGTTGTTTACTTAACCCTCACTCAGATATTACTGATATAAAGGATTTTTTATTTTTTATTTTGTTCACTTACTGAGAGTTATAGCTGGAGCCAAGAAGAGAAAAGAGCTGATCTAACCACCACTGTCTAACCACCACATTATCATTAACACATTTTATCCATACACAAATAGAAACACAAAATACGTTTGACAACAAGGCAATTTATAGGCTGTTATGACTGGTGTGAGCGTGTCAACAGGAAGAGGGCCCAAAGGCATATGATGGAGGCAAAGCTGGTGCAGATCAATGATTTATTGACAAAAATCAGATTCAGAGCTTACAGGACATGAGGCAGGAAGGTGCAGGAGACAGGGTTACACAAAACAGGCAACAGGCTGGTGGTACTGGTATGAAACAACATGGCAACAAAGCAACTTTGACTAACTAACAGAGGAACAAATGAGGTGGCTGAGTAGGAATTACATGCAGTTGCATGAATATATATATATATTTTTATTTATTTTATTTTTTTTTTATTAATATGTCACAGAGAAGTTCTTAGTTACCTGTTAGGGGTTGTATTAATGTAACTGGCTGTTAAATAACATGAACCCATACGGCTCCCCACAGCCTCATAAACCTGATGTGCTAAACCACCAGAGAGCAATGTACTGTACTAAATGGTTCCCTACCCATACTTTCTGTCATGAACCACCATTTCCGTAGAGCCCTGCAAAGGCATTGCCATTGCATTAATTGAAACAAATCCAATAAGACTGTATGACGCTTGGAGCGTATAATTGCATTGTCATTCCCAAGTCATATTTTTTTCCCAGGAACAGAGCACAGCTGTGCTCTCTGAAATTAAAGCACATAGTAACTGCTATTCCTTTTAATTCTCCTAATGGATCTTGTGAGAAGCTGCCCTCAGCTGCCAGTTTTACTTATTGCCTTGTCCTGGCATGACTTTACTGTGCTGCTTCAGCAATTTTATACACTTGTCTTGAGCGATGTCTCTGTGAAGTATGGCTGCTGGATAAATGGGAGATGTTACAGTATTATTACATGATCTACCCTCACTTGATGCAGTGGGTTTTTTTTGTGGTTTTTTTACCATGTTTGCAGAGGTCTGATTTAGAGGCAGGGCAGGATTTTCTCTGTTGTGTGATCAAACCTTTTTTGTCTGCAGAGACACTGGCAGACTCCAACAGTGAAGAATCTGACTCTGATCAGTCAGACGTACCTGAGATGGACTCAGAAATCGAGCAGGAGACACAGCTCACATATAGACGACAGGTTTGTGATCATATCAACGCTCACCTTTTAAAGGGCCAGTGTGTTGAATTTAATGACATTTAGTGCTGAGGTTGCATACTGCAATCAGCTGATTACCCCTCACTCCACTCTCCCCTTCCAAGACTGGAGGACAACATTCAAGTGGACAGCAAAAAAAGCAGAGCCAGTGTTTACTTTGTCCATTCATGCCTACTGTAGCAAGCAACAGGCAACATGCAGAGTCCATGAAAGGGACCCACTCCCTAAAAAAACAAGCTCATAATAAAGTAACAAAAACACATTTCATAGTCTTAAGTGATTATACACTAATGAAAGCATACTTTCTCATATTATTGTTAGAGTTTTACTCCGAAACTGGAGTTAAAAAAATCTGCCACACCCAGTCACACTCACACAGGGAGGTACCATGACATTTATATTCCATTACTGCCAATAGATCCCCCTAAATCCTGCACAGTGGATGTTTAACATGTCTCCCTGAAAATCATATTTGTTATTAAATACGGAATGTTTGCACTTTCCGACGTGTGTCCAGGTTTATAAAGAAGATCTACCTCACCTCAAAGAGCAGTGCAAAGAGAAGCAGCGAGCAACAGCCATGAAGAAGAGAGAGCAAGCACCAGGAAGCGGGGTGAAGCTGCACTTCATTCATGGGTAGGCTAACTCTGTAGCATCAAACAGAAACTCTGAAAAGGCTGAAATTGCAAACAGGCTTTTTTTTTTTATAAATTGTAATGATGTCCTTAGTAAAGTCTTTTTTAAATAAATTACACCATTGAGTTTATTTTTTTGTTGTTGTTTTTTTTGTTTTTGTTTGTAGCTACAGGGGGTATGATTGCAGGAGCAACCTGTTCTACACCCAGACCGGTGAGATAGTCTACCATGTAGCTGCCATAGGGGTTGTGTACAACAGACAGCAGAATACCCAACGTTTCTACATGGGCCATGATGATGACATCCTCTGTCTGGCTATCCACCCCCTGAAGGACTTTGTAGCAACAGGCCAGGTATCTGCTAACATAAAATATTCAAAGCATTTTTGACTTAGGTTTATGGCTGCTGAGAGATGAGCTGAGATCAGACTCGTGTGTAAATGGATTGAATTAAGCACTTTTGGGTTTTTTTTTTGTCTATCCAGGTCGGCAGAGATTCCTCCATCCACATATGGGACACAGAAACATTAAAACCCCTGTCTGTGTTGAGGGGTTTCCACCAGCTCGGAGTGTGCGCTCTGGACTTTTCTGGTAGTGCTGCTTTCTCAGTCTGCTTTTTGTTCTCCTATCCATACAGATTAATTCAGTCATCCTGCTTTGACAGGGGAACAAAAGACTTCCTTCATATATAAAAGACTATGGCAAATTCATAGGAAACCCAATTTATAAGCATTAATAAGGTAGAGCGATTCCTCTAGCTTTCTTTAATTGGCCCCAGACAGAGACACTGCTGTGATCTCTATGTCTGTGTCAGTGAATCACCTGCTGCAGATCAGACCCTCCTTTCATGTTGCTAACAAGGGCTAAACCTCACTGAACTAAAGCAGGAGCTGTCTGTTTGTGCTTGTATTGAATTATTCTTGTTTTCTCTCCACAGCGGATGGCAAACGTCTGGCCACTGTGGGCCTGGACGACAATCACACCATTGTGCTGTGGGACTGGAGAAAGGGGGAGAAGCTGTCTGCCATGCGGTTAGTATGGCTTTATTAGCGTGTTAACATGGCTGCAGGTCAGCCTCTCAGCAGTGTGCTGTCACCACAACCTTGAACGCTTTGACAAACCTTCTTTTTTAATTTGAAAGACTATTTGAGTGCTTTTAGTTTAAATATGGATTTTTTTTGGATGAGGGTTAAATTAAAGTCACTTTGTGATTGATGGAGGAGAGGAGAGGAAGGCAATTACTTTTTAGATAACGAGGCTTCTGCTCTGCAACACTTACTCCTGCCAGAGTCTGAATAGTTAGAGAAGGAGTTTGCCCCAGGGCCCTTAATGCAGGGAACTGCTTTAAATTTATGTCTTCCACGGCTTCCTGAATCTTCCTTGTGAGCTTATACATATATCAGGTTTTATATTAACAGAAACACGAAGAGCTAAATTGTGTTTTACTGATCTGCTCGTTTTCTGATGTACAAGAAAAAGAGTGTGCTCCTCTTATACCAAGGCTGCAGTCCTCTAGCAGCAGCCCCGAGTTCATTTCCCACCTGTGGCCCTCTGCATGTCTTCCCCCTTGCTCTTGCTCCCCCTTTCTCCTCTTCACCTCTCTCTCTCTCTCAAAATAAAGGCTGAAAAATGCCCCCAAAAAGTTAATTTTTTAAAAAGTGCATCAAACGTAAAGGGAGACTTACTGATTTTCTGTTCCACTGGAGATAAGTATGTGAATGATCGCTGTGCACATGCAGTAGGGTGTAAACGATACATGCGACCAGATATGAGGCATACACACCAGCATTGTACATTTGATGCAAGTAGATTACCTTACCAGACTTAAGGCATCAGAGGTGTTAATTTGTTCAGAAAATAAAGTAGGATGTTTAGTTTGGTGCCAGGTAAAGTTCTATAACCATGAAACCAAAAGCAACCAGAAGAATCTGTTTGGAAAATATCTGCATTCTAAAATATCTTTTGCATCGTTGCTCTACTTGATGCTCACATTTACTATCTACTCAATTGAAATTCCCCCTGGCTAGTTTGGAGCAGTGCATTGTTGGTTTTTCTCCGGCGTTTGGTGTGCCAGGCTCTCAGGGACAGCTTGGAGCTGCAGTGATCTCCTTTGCAGACCCTTGTGGGCAGTGCAGTGAGGCGAGTAGAGGGAAATGGGGGAGCCTAGCTTGTGCACTAGTCCTCAACTGAGAGAGGAGAAGTGGGTGTGAGAGGGAGACTGTGAATGAAGGGTGGCAGTATGGGGTGGCGAGAGATATATAGCAAAGAAGGGCTTAGTGAGAATAAGAAACTAGAGGGAGTGGAGGGTGTAACGTTTCTTAGCTTCACTGAAGCTGAGAGTAATGCAGCAGCACAAAGGGCCACGATTAGACAGTTAAGGTGTCAGGTACGGTGCATCACATCACACAGGACCAGTGACTAATCCTCAATGTTCATATTATGCAATGCAATCACAGGCACAGTTACAGAAAAAGTATGTCTGCCCCTAGTGTCTTTGTAATGCTTGTTATGGAGCTGAAAAAGGAGAAAATGTGACCTAATAATGTGTAATTGAACACAATACAGAAAAGGCTTAAACCCACCCTAAGAAAATAGATATATAGTAAATCAATATAAGTAAGTAATAGAAGTATAAGTAATAAGTACATAAATAAGAAAACATTTTCAACTAAAACAAAGTGAGAGAAGAGAAAAAATACTCGTTAATTCAGTTCCCAGTTTGTTTGTTTTTAAATCTTTTACAATGTTAAGCTCAACCTAATACATCACATCTGTTGGATGGATTTTATTTGTGATACTCTAAACCATGCAACTCATCTAAACACACAGAAACAGGCATATGTCCCTATTTCTCTGCCATCATTAAAAAGCCTCAGTGTAGTCTGTTTTATGCACTTTGAATGACTGTACATTCAGTCTTTATATATTTCAAGTTCAAGTGTCATTCCAACTCTAAAAAAAAAATAACGTTGAAATTAAAGTGTGTTTCTCTGAAGATTAAATGTTCAAATGTATTATTTATCTCCATGCATAATTTGTGGTGTAAATATTATTTTTCAGGGGTAGCAAGGACAAGATATTTGTGGTCAAAATAAATCCCTACCTTCCAGACAAGCTCATCACGGCTGGTGTAAAACATATGAAGTTTTGGCATAAGGCTGGTAAGACCCCTGTTTTTTTTTTGTTTTTTTTTATTGTACAGCAGAGACTCGAACTCTTTCTCAGCCGTGAGTTGTCTGTCTGCCCCTCTCTCTCTTTTCAGGTGGTGGTTTAATTGGACGCAAGGGCAGCATGGGGAAGACGGAGACCATGATGTGTGCTGTGTACGGCTGGTCGGAGGAGATGGTCTTTTCTGGCACATGCACAGGCGACATTTGCATCTGGAGGGACATGTTCCTGATGAAGACTGTCAAGGCTCATGATGGGCCTGTATTCAGTGTGCACGCTCTAGAAAAGGTAGCACAGGGAAATAAGCTACTTCACTGACCAGTGAGAGCTTTTTAAAATATATATATATAATATATATATAATATATATATAAATATATATATATATATATTTCAAAATATGTGAACTATCATTATAACTACTATCTGAACTGAACTATTTTAGTTATAACTTTGGAACAAATATGAAAAAATCAACTGATGTTTATCACATTAAACTACATGGTTAAAGACCTTTTTTTGGGAGCTTTGATTTTAATTGATTCTCTATATTTTAAATCATTCTCCCTTTATGTTTTCAAATGTGCCAATACATATTGTCCCTGTAGGGATTTGTGACTGGAGGGAAGGATGGTATAGTTGCTCTGTGGGACGACACCTTTGAGAGATGCCTTAAGACCTACGCCATCAAGAGAGCAGTCCTAGCTCCTGGCTCTAAAGGTACAGAGCCCATCCTGTTCTCAGCTGCTCTCAACTGGATTCCTTTAGTGCAAATCTATTAAAACATCCAATGCTTTAATGAAATGATGAAGATAAGGATTTCTTCCCATGTCCTGGCTCAAGCTTAGGTCGATGACTTCACGCTATAATTCATTGATTTTACAGGGTTGCTCTTGGAGGACAACCCCTCCATACGTGCCATATCTCTGGGCCATGGCCACATCCTGGTGGGGACCAAGAACGGAGAGATCTTGGAGGTGGATAAGAGTGGCCCCATCACTCTGCTGGTTCAGGTAAGATACTAAAAAAACAACCCAAAACTTGTCACAAATCTAATAAGATACAGCACATCAGATTCCACCAGAGTTTCATCAGCACACAGAGGAATATTCATGAGGAAGCTTCCTGGAGTGTGTCTGCAGTACAATGAGCAATGTCTGTAATGGGAGTTTTTCCAAGTGAGTAAAGATTCGATGAGCTGAATGACTGGCTGACATCACACAGTTAGAATCTCTGACTTCTTTTTCTCAAAGTGTCATTTCTACTGCATTGTAATAGAGTGGCAGGACTGTTGTGAAACTCTACTGTAAGTAAGCATTAGATTAGACTTTAAGTTTCTCAAGCTGGAGAATTTTTTAATGAACCAACAACAATATGATAACATGTTGATGTGATGGTCAGCAACTTAGAATCACCAAGGCATTGGCTATAGATGGCAGTGAGTTATCGCTGTTGAACGGGGAATTGTTAATTTAGTTAAGTGGTGCTGCAGTGTCTTCCAGGCTTCTCTGATTGCAGGCAGAGAAAGTGAACACTATTGATCACCCTTTTCAAATGATTAATATACAAGCGCATTTGGTGTGTTTGTAACTGATTAAGCCCACTGCTGAAGTCAGAGGATGAAAATATTGCTGTTTATATATGACCAAAACATTCCTAAACATTTTTTTATGACTTTGTATCTATGCAGCTGTAAAATCAGAAAGCATAATTGTAAGCAAAGAACATTATTAGTAAATTGTGTTAAATATACACATTTTAAACGTTCTTTAAAACATGATGACCCGTCATGTTTCAAGTACATTCATATAAAAATTAGCAGACTAAATAAATATTCAATATTTATCTAAAGGCCCCAGTGTGTAAGATATAGGGGCATCTATTGGCATCATTATGTATTCATTAGTGTATGATCATCTGAAACTAAGAATACTTGTTTATGAGACTTTAGAATGAGCCTTTATATTTAGAGAGGGAGGAGGTCATCTTCTATAGAGTCCACCGTGTCGCACTTCCATGTTTCTACAGTAGCCCAATATGGACAAATTGAACGCTGCTTTTGAGAGAACCTTTTCCATTTTTCACGCTTTTAGCGCCCATCATAGAGGAGGGTGAGATGAGGTGTGCTCGGCAGACTGCAATCTGCAACCACACTGCTAGATGCCTAAATTAACTACCCCTTTAAAAATACGCATGATTATTTCATAAATTTGGAATGACTGGTTAACTCCTATACGTGTATTTTAAGTATTGAATGATTTTTGGATTTTGCTCAAACTAATCCTAAAATATTGTTTAACTAATCCATGATTCATTTAATCTAATTTAGAAAACAGATGAAGTGAAATTAAATGAAATACAATTTTTCCAAAGCAAACTGCACACTATTCATGTTGAGTACATTCTTTTTTTCTTTTTTTTTCTGGGCCTCTTTTTATTAGATAAATTAAATGAGTCATTATTATTGTATGTGTCTGCAGGGTCACATGGAGGGTGATGTGTGGGGCCTGGCCACTCATCCCCATCTCCCCCTCTGTGCCACCGTCAGCGATGACAAAACCCTGCGCATATGGGACCTGTCGCCCAGCCACTGCATGCTGGCTGTACGCAAGCTCAGAAAAGGTGAGTCACCGCTCTAATAGAGTGGTGTATTTTCTGAAGGAAGTCCCAGGGCTTTAACAAATGCATTATCCTCCACAGGCGGCCGTTGCTGCTGCTTCTCCCCCGATGGCAAAGCCTTGGCGGTGGGCCTGAATGATGGAAGCTTCCTCATTGTGAACGCAGACACCCTGGAGGACCTGGTGTCCTTCCATCATCGCAAGGACATCATCTCAGATATCAGATTCTCTCCAGGTCTGTAGTTCACCTCCACGTTTGTTCACCCTCATAAAACTCCCCTCTGAGAGGTAAATAGGCCTCTAAAATCTGTGTGCCCTTCAAAGACTCTTAGTGAATCTAGGGTGCTGTTCAGAAATTCAGCAGGTATACATACCCACCCACAGTCTTAGAGATATTGCTGCAGGCCTGGCCCAAATTAACAGTTTTATATAATAGGGACAGAGATAGCAAGAGCGGAATGGGAAACAGTGGGAAGAGACAAAGTGAGAGCGAGAAACTAAACTCTCTTTTGCCAGAACACTTAACCTTAATCCTCAGTGCAACAGATCTGTTTCTCAACCCAACACCCATGAGTTCCTGAGGGCTTACATCTGGGAGTAGAAGTCATTGTTTAGGGCAGACCAACACAGGTCAGTAATAACACACCAAAAAAGAATAAGACCCACTGAATGCACATTTTAAGTTAGTTCAAATGTTCACTATCTTACTTTTGTTTTATTAATATGCTAATATTTGCTAATAAGCACTAAACACAAAGTAGCTTGTACTGATGGGATTTCCATTAGTTTTCTAAGTATTAGCCTAAGAATCAATCTGATTTTTGATTAAAACATATTATCAGTGTTATCACAGTCAGCCCTCAGGTGGATACGAATGTCTGCATTTCATTCAGAATCACAAATATAATCTGCTAGGGGCACTTGAGGAAAGATGGATAAATAACATAATCAGGGATTTTCATTGGAACTATGAATATCTGTATATAAAATATCTTGCCAGTCCATTCAGTCAGTGTAGAGATATTTCTCTGGATAAGTGAAAACCTGCTGGTGGTGCTAGATGAAACGTCAGGATCATCAAGATCTGCAAATTGACTGACAGAACTCCAGTTAGAAATCCTCGCTTCTGTCCATACTTGTTTAAAAAAGACAAAACACTTCTCTCTCCTCTGTTTGCTCAGTTATTGGAAAGTACCTTGCCGTAGCATCAGGAGACACATTTGTGGATATCTACAATGTCATGAGCAGCAAACGTGTTGGGGTGTGCAAAGGATGCCTCAATTATATCACCCATCTTGACTGGGACAAGCGAGGTAAACACGCCTCCTTAAATAATATTGTCTCAGTAAATCCTTGCAACCAGTCGGACTACCAGTCATGTACTCAAAATGTCTCTGGCCTTTTTTCATTCACAGGAAAACTACTTCAAGTCAACACAGGTGCTAAAGAGCAGTTTTTCTTTGAAGCTCCTCGTGGCAAGAGGCAGACCATCCCGGCTACAGAGGTAAGCAGGGAGAGAAGGCTCAGGAGCTGACGTGGTTATGGAGCTGCTGGCCCACTTTTTCCCTTCAGGATCAGAGGAGGGCAGTGAAGCATTAACACGGCCCACTTTTTTTTTTACCAGTATCAGTCTAATTTCGGTAGAGGGAGTGGGATAGTGTCTAGAGTAATGTAATATAGGGTGACATTCACACACCTTGCCAGGGAAGCATTAAGAAAATAAGGGTCAGAGATGATAGATGCTTCTGGATCGTGTCTCAATGGCGCCTCAAATGTCCTCTCCTACATTTGCTCCTTCATCTCACTTCATCATGATGGATGACATTTTCCTTTTCCCCTACCATTCATTTCACTCTTATCTCGTGCTCTTGATCACAGTGTCGTTATTAACAGGCTGAGACGGCGCGTGGCTAGTTCTTCTCTAAGCTGTTTTATGTTGTATTGTCTTTCTTTCTTTTCTTCAAATCTATTTCCTGTGATGGTTGATGACTTGTCTGCTCTTTTGAGCTATGTGTGTGCCTTAATGTTCATTTCTGAGCCTCATTTTTTTTCTTTATTTTTTTAATGTTTTCCACAGTTGGGCCTTACATTTGTTGTTTTAATTCATCCTTATCCTCTTACGTGAATGACTCTCGGCTTGTACTCGTCCACCAAAGGTGGCGATCTCAGCAGACTAACAAAACAAAACGTTCTCGATTTAACACTGAGATCCTGAGAGTGAAGACCTTGCAGCCGTCTCTGGGACCTTTAAAAGGAAGAGTTTGACATTTTGGGAGACACTAGACATTTTGCTTATTTGATGCTGAGACTCTCATGTCTCTAAGGTGAATATGAAGCTGGAGCCAGTAGGTAATTAGCTTAGCATGAAGACTTCATAATGAAGCTCTTGAGTCCATTTCTGAATTGTTATGTTGTATTTTCTTGATTACTGTCCTGCATGTTTGAGATGCTTTTATCGTGAATTACTCTTCGACTGGTTTTTAAAAGTTATATTTTCTGTAAATCAACCTTTAATCATTTGTTCACTTGGCTCAGGTGGAGAAGATTGACTGGAGCACGTGGACGTGTGTCCTGGGAACGTCTGTTGAGGGTATCTGGCCTTTGATCAGCGAGGTCACTGAGGTGACCGCTGCCTGCCTTAGTAATGACAGCATGGTGCTAGCAACAGGAGATGACTTAGGATACGTCAAGCTCTTCAGATATCCTGTCAAGGTAAGATGCGGCGTGCCACTTAAACGTTTTTAAAATGTTAATGTTACAAGTGTTAATCAAATATTGTCCATCATGTCGTCCCCAGGGGAAGTATGCAAAGTTCAAACGATACGTGGCCCACAGCACACATGTTACCAATGTGCGATGGACCCACGACGACAGCCTGTTGGTGACAGTCGGGGGAGGTGACACGTGCCTCATGATCTGGGCCCATGAGCCCGAGGGCCACCGGGAATTCAAACAGTGCGACAGTGAGGAGTCGGACATTGAGAGTGAGGATGACGGAGGTGAAAATGAGTTTCTATTTGAGTGGTTTTTTTTATTCAATGAATGTTTCTGTTTCTGAAGCAAGAACTGTCCCATCTGTGTCTCACCAGGTTATGACAGTGACGTGACGAGGGAGAATGAACTCAACTACACCATCAAGGCCTTATCTACAAACATGCGATCCATGACTGGCGTGAAACCCCACTTGCAGCTGAAAGAGCCCTCTGTGGATGAAAGGTATTACTCAGTGAATCTGTGGTGTAGCAGGTACTCAGACGGACGCTCCTGAGCGGTCAGAAAATAACTAGGAGTTTCTGCCCATCATTGTACAAACAATAAGACTTCTTTCTTCAAAGATGGTGCTAAACCTACCTTCCTACCATTTCCTCTTCTTGTATGAAACCCCTGCCTTGTCTCTGTCCTTTTGAAATAACTTGACATTTTTTGCTCTTCTTCTTTCCTTCACTGGCTGTCCACCTGTTATTATCCTGCTTCGTTCTTTAATTCTACTCGAAGACAAGGGGTGGTCAGGTAAGCTCCTGTGCTCATATACAGAATGTTGATTTTGGACAGAAGATTAAGTCGGCATCGGGATTGAAATATGTATGACAGCAGAGGGTTACATTGAGAGAATACATCACGCTGTTTTTTTTTTTCTAAAAGGGCAAAAATGAGTAAAAGACATCAAGATCGAGGGTGATATCAGGAAGTAGTTTTCATTTCTCATAGTTTTATAGAAATGGTGCGATGTCTGTGAAATACATCTGTTTCCTCAGTCAAACTCCACCAAATTTATTCATTCATATTTTGAACTTTTTTTTTTTTTTCCCTTCACGTACAAACTTAGACATTTTTTGGGATGTTGATTCACTTGATAATGACCTGCTTTTCTGACTGGCGGGACCAACTGGGCTGCTTGAATTGCAGCTTGAATTGAATTTATTATTCCACTTCAATAGTCAGCAGAACAAAGTGGATGGATTGTACAAGATGTGATTTTAGTAGTGAGTTAGTCCGGGGAAATGGCGCACTTAAGTTAGATTAACTTCACACAGAAGTATATTAAATATTATAATATCTCTTTGTTAAGTATTTTTAACAACGAATTGTTTATTTGATTGGCTGTAAACACATTGACAAATCTTCAACCATTATAATAAATCATTTAGTGTGTTTTGGGTGGTGTTTTTTTATAATGATGCTAGCATCCACGCAGCAGGGGACAGTATCCTTCTGGGCAGGTTGTCATTATTACACAATGGTGCTGACTCCTGTATTTTATGTCCTCAGTGGCTGAGATGTTGTGTTTCGTCTACATCCGCCGGGCAGCAGTGAACGCTGTGAGAAACCTTTTTCTAATTCTTGCTTTTCTCTTTTTTATTGCTGCCATGAAGAGGGTCAAGGTAAGCTATTTCCTAGTCTTTTATTACTTTGCAGAGAACATAGCATTTTTTTTTAGACATTTGTCAATCAAATTTGAAGTGAGTGGTGTCTTGGTGTCCATCTTTTAGACACTTGATAGTGTTTCTCTTTTCATAACCTGTTTTGACTGTAAAAGATAGTTTGTCAATAGATCATTTTGCTTTGTGCTTTATTTCATTCTGGATAACTATTGGAATCTTGTTTATTCAGTGCTTCACTCGTTATACAAACTCTGTATACACCTGTGATACAAGAAACCTCGACATTGATAAATAATCATAATCTCTTCTCTGCTTATTTTAAGATTCTAACCTACTTCAGACTCCCTACAGGAAAGAACAGGATTTTGTGTGCACATACAGCAGATATTTGTAGAATATGTCACAGCAGGATAGTAAGCATCATTATCTGCACGAGGAGCAGCTCTGTGACAACCCTCTTATTCCAGCTGTCTGTTTCAGGCCACCTGTCAGCAGAGCGCTGCCTCAGCCGGAGAAGCTGCAGACCAACAATGTTGGTAAGAAGAAGAGACCCATTGAGGTAAGAAGAACCTCTCATCCTCATTGAAACACAACTAATAGATTTATACAGATGGTGAACATTATGTAAAAATAAGTCATCTCTGTCTCTGTCAGAGCAGCAAAAGATTAAAAGAATTCTGTTTTCTAATGTAATTGTTGCAGCTTAAGATGCTGCCTGCTTGTATTCTATCCAGCCTCTCTGGGGGCTCAGATGATGGTGTAATTAAATAATGTCCCGCTTCTTCAGCTGGCAGCTGGCTCTGAAAATGTCAGTTGTCATGGAGTTGACCTTTTCTTACTTTCTGGTGGTCTTTTTCTGACTCTCCAAAGGACCTGGTGTTGGAGCTAGTGTTTGGTTACCGTGGCAACGACTGCCGCAATAACGTGCACTACCTGAACGAGGGGGCGGACATCATCTACCACACGGCCTCAGTTGGCATTGTGCTGAACTTGACAACCTGTGAGTGGACAGCCTAGAATACACAATGACTGTGTTTCTGTTATCTACCTGAAAAGTAAACACGTGTGTTTAATTTTGTATCTGTGTGTGGTGGGTCTACATGTACGTTTCCTTGCAGCCTGCCAAAGTTTCTATGTAGAACACAGTGATGACATTCTCTGCCTGACAATCAATCAACATCCCAAATTCCCCAACGTGGTGGCAACTGGCCAAGTAGGTATGTTTGTGAGAAGTCGACCTCCTGTGTCACCAGCCGCCTCATTTTTCTTTCCTGTGTCTTGTGTTGTGCATTGTGCTCGGGGATTAGTGTACAAGGCCGATGATCTATTCCCCTCCTACAAGGGTATCTATACTATAAGTAACTAACAAGTAAAATTACAATTTTTGAATTCATGAATAGTCTTTGTATCGTCATCCATGGTGCATTTATCACAGAGAGAAACACATACACAACCACATGCAGGCAGAAATGGAATGACAGGATTTGTGATAGCAAAGTTCACCTCTTACAATTAAACTTTATAGACTTAGCTTTTATTATTGTACATAATCTTTTGTGTTTAATGTAATTATCTATATGTTTTGAACTCATACGCTTAGATTGATAGCAAGAACTGCTAATGCTCAGAAGGTGACACAAAAAGTTGTTGGTTCTGTCAATAAGTTTGACTTTACTTCTTTTCAGGTGATACTGGTGACATGTCAGGTAAGGACATTTTAGACTCAGTTTATAAAACATGAACTTTGTGTTACTGCCATCTAGGGGTGATTTGTAGTTTTGACCTCATGTGACCTTTGTTATCACTATGGATAATGTTTGCAAGTATTTTCTGTTTGTCGTAGATTCTATCACATTAAAATTTGTTTTATAGATTTAGAAAAATAATTCTTTCCTTCTCTGTGCCTCAGCCACGTCTCCATCCATCCACGTGTGGGATGCCATGACCAAGCAGACGCTGTCAGTGCTACGTTGTTTCCACTCTGGTGGGGTTTGTTCTGTCAGTTTTAGTGCCACAGGAAAACTCCTGCTGTCTGTGGGCCTGGATCCTGAACACACCGTCACCATCTGGAAGTGGCAGGAAGGTAAAACTGAAATAAACTTCCCTTACATGTTGAGCTTATTCTGGGGATTGGAGCGTCCCACCACAGTTGAGAGATCAGGCTTTCATTGCCCTCTACTTTGTCTTACAGGTGCCAAAGTGGCCAGCCGGATAGCTCACACCCAAAGGATCTTTGTGGCTGAATTTCGCCCGGACTCTGACACACACTTTGTGTCGGTGGGGATCAAGCATGTGCGCTTCTGGACGTTAGCTGGTCGAGCTTTGCTCAGCAAAAAAGGAGTTCTGAGTTCCATTGAGGATGCTCGGATGCAAACTATGCTGTCTGTAGCATTTGGAGCTGTGAGTGACTTTCAGCTAATATAATATGCACTGCACACATCAAACATCGAATTGATCTGAGCTAAAAATATTCTTGCTACATTACATTTTCATTTTCCAAACTGTGTGCTTTTATGCACTCTGAATTGTTCTTGCATTGCTTGCTCTGCTCTCTTAGGCCACTAGATTAGTGCAGATTTGTTTTCTTTTCAGAATAACTTGACATTTACAGGTACCATAAGTGGGGATGTGTGTGTGTGGAAGGAACACATTCTAGTAAGAATTGTGGCTAAAGCTCACACGGGCCCTGTGTTCACCATGTACACAACTCTAAGAGACGGCCTCATCGTCACTGGAGGCAAAGAACGACCGTAAGTATTGCTCTGTTATATTTCTATACCAAATTACACATCAGTGAGTTCACACTCATGTAGCGGGGTTCATCATATGTTTTCCCCCACAGGTCAAAGGAGGGGGGTGCTCTGAAGCTCTGGGACCAGGAGTTGAAACGCTGCAGAGCGTTTCGACTAGAAACTGGACAGATCATAGACTGTGTTCGCTCTGTATGCAGAGGAAAGGTAGGTTACAGATGATAATTCACTCAATCAAATGATCCAGCTGATCAGTTCGTTCTCATCATCTCATCTGTATTTTGACACATTTCGCTCGTTGCTGTGTCAGGGTAAAATCCTCGTGGGGACCAGGAATGCAGAGATCATCGAAGTAGGAGAGAAAAATGCAGCATGTAACATCTTGGTGAACGGACACATGGACGGACCTATCTGGGGCCTGGGCGCCCATCCCTCCAGAGACGTGTTTCTGTCTGCGGCAGAGGATGGCACTGTTCGTCTGTGGGACATCCCAGAGAAGGTCAGCCATCTTCCTCACCACAAACAGCCACTGCCTCCGCTAAATACCTAATGTCTGCCCAATAATTCCATATTTCTATCATGATGTTCAGTGTTGCTTCTCTCAGAGGAAACTAATTATTACTAATTCCATGTTAGTCTCCGTGGTTTTCTATGGTTTCCCTAAAATCATGGTAATAACAAGAATGTGTTGATCTCGCATGACCTTGTTGGGAAAATAGAAGATGCTGAATAAGGTGAACCTGGGCCACCCAGCACATACCATCAGCTACAGTCCTGAAGGGGACATGGTGGCCATCGGCATGAAGAATGGAGAGTTCATCATCCTGCTTGTTGCCTCGCTCAAAATCTGGGGCAAGAAAAGGGACCGACGCTCTCCTATCCAGGATATTAGGTAATCATAGTAGAGAATGGATTTTTACACGAGGTACAGTTGGGTTAATTTGTGGGAAATATGCTTAATTCAGCCTGAACAAAACATTTATTTAGCATCTCCGTCTCTACAGCAATACAAGAGATTTTCTGTTTGTTGTAACCATAAATGAGCCCACTTTTTTTTTGTTTGCATTTTCATTGATTTGTTTATTTACATGTTTAGATTGAGACAATCAACTACAACAGAAAGCCTGACAGAACACTGGTATTTTGTAACTCTGCATGTCTTTCTTACAGGTTTAGTCCAAACTCTCGTTACTTGGCCGTAGGCTCTACTGAGAGTGCAGTCGACTTCTACGACCTGACGCTTGGCCCGCAGCTGAACCGCATCAACTGCTGCAGGGACATCCCCAGCTTTGTTATGCAGATGGACTTTTCTGCTGACAGCGCCTACATCCAGGTATAGACCGTATGAGGGTTCAGCAACTTTGCAGTGACTGACACTGCCTGACTGTATGATGCCTAACCTCTAATGCCTTGAAACAGATATCCACAGGTGCTTATAAAAGACTGGTGTACGAGGTTCCATCTGGAAAACAGGTCACAGAGCAGACCCATATCGACAGGATTACCTGGGCCACCTGGACAAGGTGAGAGTCACAGTGTTCATACTGGCAAATGTGTTTTAGGAAGGTAACAGTGGAGTCTGAGCCAAAAATGAAATCGCCCTCTCTCTGTATCCAGTGTCCTTGGAGACGAGGTCGTAGGGATCTGGTCCCGCAATACTGACAAAGCAGACGTCACCTGTGCCTGTGTGTCCCACTCAGGCCTTAACATTGTCACAGGCGATGACTTTGGAATGGTAAAGCTGTTTGACTTTCCATGTCCAGAGAAGTTTGTAAGTATAAATACAAAGTATTATTATTTTTTCTGTTTCTTATTTTGCCTGATTTACTGTGAAAGAAATATTAACATTGTACGAGGATGAATCTGAACATTCTCTCTGCACCTTTCTGAGTTTAGTTGGCATCACAGCACCAGTATGTGCACAATTATAAAAATTCTTAACTTTGACACCCCATAGTGGTGGTGTAAAAAAAAACCTCAATGAATCTGATGAGGGTACACTGAGATGAACATGCACCAATGTTTATGGGGATTATCTGATTTGTCTACAAATATGTGTTATCAGAATAATTTTAAATATTACGGAATCACTTGAAAAAAATCTTCACATAATGACTTTGAAATATTTTTCAATGTATCTGTCACAAAAAAAATTCTTTCAGAATTATTCATTCTTTTCAATTACTGAGAAACTAGTTTTGCCAAAATTGTGTGATGCCATTGAAATGATGGGGTTGTGGATCGTGGTGGAAGAAGTAATCAAAAGTAGCAATACCACACTGTATAAATACTCTTTACAAGTCTTAACTTAAAGTTATGGCAAAATTTGTGAATAATGTATATCATTTAATTCTAATTATTGATACATTAATATGAATTTGAAAAGTAACTAATAACAATTTCACCATATCAAATGAATGTAATGGAGAAAAAAGTACAATATTTACCTGAGTTTTAGTAGCATAGAAGTACAAAGCATAAAATGGAAAAACTGTAAGTATCTCAAAATTGTACTTCGGTACAGTAGTTGAGTTAATGTACTTAGTTACTTTCCACCAATGGTTCTGCATGAGATAAGTACATGATTACTTAACTGAATTTATATCACAACTGGAACTGTCACATGTCCTGATGTTTCTGTCCACTGTAATATACTTTAAAATGTCTGAGTCTGTTTGTGGCATTACATGATTGCAGTGCCACCTGACAGGTAGTATGGAAAAGAAAAATGCCTCCTGCATCATGTATGTGTCATCTGTTTTAGGCCAAACACAAGCGCTTTCTCGGCCATTCTGCTCACCTGACTAATGTACGCTTCACGAATGGAGACCGCTTTGTCGTTAGTGCTGGAGGAGATGACAGAAGGTAGGACTGAGACTCCAGATAACAATGCAGTTAACAAATAATACGAGAATCAAATATTAAGCAATACGTCCTTTCCTCTTTGCCCTCTCTAGCCTCTTTGTGTGGAGGTGTGTCCATGCCCCTCACTAAGGCCTACACCTGGACCAGGGGAATCTGGTTGTGTCACAGTGTGGCTCTCCAGAGAAAAGATACTGCTAAAGATTAAAAGCATTTAAAAGAAGAAGAAGAGGAGGAGGAGGAGGAGGACCTGGCAGCTTGTAAATGAGTCAAAGTGGTGATCTGACTAAATGCCTCAATAGTAGGTGCATGCATTTGTTCAAGGCTCATTTAAATCACGGATTCAGTCCCAATTGTGAACACAAGTGGAGGGAGTACAGCCCTGCTCTCATGACATCACATTATCATCGGGGGAAAAAAACAACCCTACAGTATGTGCATATCATTTCAGTGAGGGATTTTTTTTTAGAATGAGTGTATCTGTGTACATGTCCCAAATGGCAGTTTTTCTACTTGACAGGAATATTACATTGTGTTACTGAGAATGCCATTTTTAAAACATGTAGCAAAGTGAATTAGCCTTAATGTGGGTGTTCAACTTATGAGGGGTGGGATTCTTTTGTTTTTTTATTATGTTGGTTTTCCTTTTTGTACCATGTCATCATTTGTTCTATTTTACTGGTAATTCCAAATCCTGTGGCCTTCCTCCTGAATGTAACATCCACTGTTATGTTCTGGATGTCAGCATGCCAAAGCATACTATGCACTGTACACCTGACCTGGTCACTGTGTTACCCTGCTGGTTCTTTTTATGTGGTTGTATTGATTAGTTGACCTCAAACCTCCCTCGACACTGTTCCCCTCATGACATGCTAACGTGTGCATACTTGTTTGAGGATTTGTTTGTGGTTAGTGGGTGTGCATGGCTTACTGGAAGACAATCCGTCTGAACCAAATTCCTCAGAAAACAAAAAGAACTGATGTAAATTGAAGTTTCAATGCACTGCTGCGGTTCCTTCAGTCACTTCCCAGTGTGCTGCTATGATGTATTACTGTTGCATTTTCATAAATACAAATGCTGTGACTTTCTTCAGCAGTAAGTAAATGTTTTGTGTAACCGCATATATTGCTTATATGGAATGTTTTATCAGAGAGAAAATATGAAAAAGTGCAAAACATTTTGCTCCTAACTACAGACTAACTACAAAACATGTTGCTGCATATTTTGATTTACATTATACCAGAGTAAATATCATTTGTATATATATTCTTTTTGTATATTGTTTTGTGAGATGTTTCTTAAAATCCACTTTAATAAAAAAGGCAAACATCGACGTGTGTTTTAAACACTGAGTGAGTTGTATTCACTGGGTGATATGACCAATTAATGATGCTGAAAAGTAACACTTGTAATAAAGAGTGTTCAAACTAATCTTTTATCAATTATCAATTAGTGTAAACCTTTCCTGACTGCCATTTCATCACTCTCAGGTAATCAGGAAACAAATGATATGAATCCTACATTACCTAAATCATTACACCAATTTGCATGAATTGAAATTGATGCAGAGAAAAAATATTTGTAATTCACTCAATTTTATTTAGAGTAAACAAATTAAATATAGCTTAGCTTTTCATAGATGTGAAATATTTACATATGTTACACACAAGGACATATCTAAGTACTGGATACTCAAACACTTCAACTTTTCTTTGAGTGAATACAGATGAATACTTTGAACTCAGCTGTCAGTGACCATTCTTGACTGTCACTATTTGCCAAATAGCACAACGATTAATCGATATCTCAGCTTTCCATTAAATATAAGCAGAAAAACAAAACCTTCATTTTATCCAAGCAAATAATTATCTCCTTGTTTCACTGTGATACTAGATGTAGTTTTTAATGAACTGAAGTGTGAATTCACATATCCGAGATAGTCCAATATAATATAAAACCCTGAGCTACCAGTGTAGTAGATACACATATACTGTTAGAGACAATCCAATGTTAAAACTCGGCAATAACTACTATCTTTGCATAGTTTATAATGTTCAATTTCTGTTGATATTGTGTCAAAGAGGTGTTGAAGAATCTCTATGGTAACAGCTATCCTGAAGTAGTTAGAATGTGTTGTAGTAAGAAGTGGGTCGAATGTTCTAATAAACTGGTAAATCAGGGTATTAAGTAGTATTGGCACATATAGACAGGCTTATACTTTGATAGAGAAGGAGCTGCCACAGGAGCAGCCATGATCAGCTCGGGGATTCTTGAGCACTTGGAAGGTGGAGCGGATCAGCTCCTGAGTGTAGTCCACAGTGGCTCCTTTCACAAACTCCAAACTGTCCTGATCCACGATAACACCCACGCCTCCCTGCTCAAACACTCTGAAAGCAGAGCAGAGAAGAAGCAGGAGGGAACAGATTAAAAGGGATAAATAGACATTGCAGAAAATAATGAACTAAGAGCTAAATTAGTGGCAGTTTACCTGTCATCTCCAGTCTTGTTGCTATCAACAGAAAACTTGTACTGGAACCCGGAGCAACCTCCACCTTCCACATGTATTCTCAAGTACTCGCCCTTCCCTACAATTTCCCCTAGTCTCTGGATCAAGAGGGGCACATAGGCATTATGAAGGACATGCTAAACACACAAACTAAGAAAACAAAACATCAACACAATAGCAGCATGGACAAGGGTTTTTGCATAAACTGATGGTAATGCAATAACTCCAAAGTCAATACTGGCTCTGATTGATAATATATGGCATTTTAAAAGTTTTACACAAATATGAGGCATGTTGTGTATGTCATGCGTAGGTTTCTGGCTTTCCATACATGTCTAAAAACTACAGTTATCTTTTGATTTGGTTTATCCGGCATGGAAAGCTTATGATGCTCATTCATGGATATATGCTTACCTTCACACATGACTCAGTGAGATGTACTGTATCTTCAGATTGACCTGTCACCGCTGTCTCCTCCTGGGCTGAAGTGCTGCTCAAACACTTAAGGCCTGCTGTGTAATGGGGAAGGGTGGGTTGAAGAAGCCGGTGTTGCTGCCGGCTCACGTTGTGGTTGTTGTGAAGAGGAGACGCCCTGCAAATCATTAAGTTAAGATCAGATCAGATGACTGAACTTATACATTAATGACCCTACTTCTGCCTCGTTGCCTAGTGGTAGCATTAAGGTTAGCTTGCTAACTACTTGGCAAATATTCAACACGTAGCTTATTTTTTCCACAGAGAGATTATTTACACATCATGTTTTTGATTAGGGAGAGCCCTAATGACAAATTGCAAATTTACCTTACCTGACAAGGCGGAATACCTTTGACGCAGTTATCATCTGTCCTCTTGCAAATGACATCTTCCATAACAAATGTTGTTGAGTCCATCCTCCAACAGTCGGCGAGGACAAATCGCGCTCTTATTGGCTAAAATGTTTATTTGTCAAATAGACGTGCCCACTTTGGTACAATACCACTACTTGATTCGTTAATTTACCTGCCAATCTTGAGGTATTTCCGCTGTGGTCCGGATGTATTTTTGTGGCCGGATCCTTCGTTGTGCCTTGCAGGTACAACTACAACCATTCTTGGAATGTTTCTGGTACGGCTCTCATCGTGTTAATGCCGCCCCCAAAATTACCCTCCAATCAAATGTTGTCATTAAATTTAGATTACAGATCACTGGATTCATGTTCTGCTTCAGGTTTTGATCTACCAATTACAGCGCAGCGGGCGTTTTGTTGTTGTTTTTTTTACACTAAGGGTTTGCCTGACAGGCTAGATTCCGGGCATTAAAAACACCTGACACAATATAGGCGTTACATCGATCGCGTGATGCAGGGAAATAAAAGGCAGGAGGCGAGTAGCATTCTAATATCGAGAGACAACGGGGTACGTCAAAGGTACAGTTTGTTCACTTAGATTTTCTAAAGCTTCTTCTTACTATTCTAATCTGCTTAATATTCTAATGTTTATGTTGTTCAGTGCAAGGCAGTGAAAGAGTTTCTTCTTCGCTGTATTTAACTTTGTTATGACTGCTACACTCGGCAAATCTGGGGAAACAGTCAAGACATCATGTGATTTAACACTTTACGCTGACGGCTCGAAGCCAGACTGGTATTATGTAAGCTAACTTATGTTTCTTAATGGTTGTTTCCTCATTTTGAACAGAAACATGAACAGAAACATGAACAGAAACATGGATCTCCGGACTAGTTTCATTGTCTTGTTCTGCTTAATGGGATACACCTGGGCGGACCCGGTTAAATTCCTCGACTGTGGTGAGTTTCACGTGAACATAAGGATGAGAAGATTTACTTCTATTTGTTAAAGTGTAACTTAAACACAACCTTAATATTTGAGAAGCAGGAATGGCACATGTTGACCCCTTTTCCGTCCGGTTGCCTAAATGTTTGTGATGAATTTTCTGTCTATTGAATAGAAAGTGTTTCACCATAATTGGCTAATTTAACCAATTCAGGCTTTATCCGTGTATTTCCTGCATTTATCACATGAACACAATTTATTTAATTGTGCACTTGCTAATTGACGACGCCCACATGTTCTCACTTGAGTGGGTTTCAGTGTTTGATTAGGAGTCTCCGGATTGGTCAGAAATGACACTATCTGGAAGGGAGTTTAGAAAGTTTGGGGATAACAGGTTTTTAAAAGGTCAAAATCTCAAGAAACGACGGCAGCAGTCAAAGATACCAACTTTTAAACTAATGTGTGATTGAGTTCCAAAAAGCTTGATCCTACATTTCCTTTGAGCACAACAGCACAAGTGTCTCCTCATTGAAATCCTTCAGACATGATTAGGATAGTTTTTGCAGACTTTGGGAAGCTTCATCCAAATCAACAAGAGACTTATCACTCAGTGCTACTCAATACTAATAATTTTTTTTTTTTAGTGCTTTTTCAAAACCTTGTCACAAAGTGATTCACGGGGGCAGCAAATGTAAAACAACCAGTAGTACACAGAAGTTCATTTTTCTTTACATAAAAATGGTTCAAAGGAAAATAAATGCTCCAAATAAAATCAGGAAAGGCTCAAGTGTTTTGAGAAGGGATTTTAAAGAGATCGCTGATTCACGTGACCTGATTTCCAGAGCCTTCGGGCCCTGACTGCAAACGTTCTGTTTGCTTAAGTCTTCAGCCGAGCCCCTGGAACAGAAAAGAACCTAAAAATATGTGCCAGCACATCTGGCACTAAAACTATTAAAAGGTTGAAGATATAGCTGGGGGAGAGGCCATGAAGGACCTTCAAAAAGTTATCGGTAATCTCTTAAAATCTATCTACACAGCCATGAGTAGGTTTTGAATAGGTGGTTCAAACGCCGAATGGATTTCTATGAAAGTTGGTGGGAGGATGGGTCTTGGGCCAGAGAGGACTCCATCAAATTTGGTGTAGATTCAGGATTTTTTTTTCTCTCCAGTTCAACATTTTTTAAAATTTCTCAGGGACTAATGCCTGGATCTTGATGGTTAAAAAAAACAACAGGCATATTTAGGGGGTTAGTATCTGAGTGTGTGTAATTTGGTGTGGATCCAGATCCACCAGTTAGAAATATTTTCATAGGGGTCATATACCCTGTAATTTATGCTTACTTGGCTAAGTTTGATTTTTGATCAGGCTAGACTGACTTAAAGGGGAATGTTGGGCGTTGGTGGAGGTATGCGCTCTGAAAGCCTTCTAGTTCCGTTTGCATCTTCCTGGATAACTTCTGTTTGCATAGTGTGCAAGAACACTGAGATACT
Source organism: Chaunax sp. Z400 (assembly GCA_037577475.1). Classification (NCBI taxonomy): domain Eukaryota; kingdom Metazoa; phylum Chordata; class Actinopteri; order Lophiiformes; family Chaunacidae; genus Chaunax; species Chaunax sp. Z400. Next base: position 14,322,523 of record CM075194.1, on the reverse strand, counting down.
GTTTTGTTGCATGCTTGGAATACAATAAAATGATTTCTGATGTTAAAATCTGTTTTACATGACTTTACTCCAAAAGTAAAATTGCATGTATTCAAATAAACCAGTCTTAGTAAATGTTTTGCAATGACTTTGATACATAGAAAAGTTGTGACACTAAACTTCTTAGTGTTTTTTATATATATGGAGCAATCAGGAAGGATTGTAATGCATTGGTCACTTCTAAAAATAAACATTTTTTTTTTAATAAGTGATAGAAATATTGTATTGGCATTTACATTTTTAAGGTATGCTTTTTCCCCTTATGCTTCTTTTCAGGCTCCTTAGCTGGCAAAGTGGTCACAGTGGACATTAAGCCTTGTTCCAGCCAGCCATGCCAGCTACACAAAGGACAATCCTACGCTGTCAATGTGACATTCAACAGTGGTAAGAGGCTATTTTTTAAGGAATTCTCCAAACAGCTAGAATATCAATGCATTTTGTTAAATGTGATCTCACTGTTGCAGCTGTGGAGAGTCAGACGAGCAAGGCAGTGGTGCATGGTATTATTACTGGAGTTGCCGTCCCCTTCCCCATTCCCATTGATGATGGGTGCAAGTCTGGAATCCAGTGTCCCATCCAGAAGCAGCAGAACTACAACTATGTGACTTCCCTCCCAGTGAAGTCTATGTATCCCTCAGTAAGGCAACATTTTTATTTATTTTTTTAGTGGTTTTCTCTTAATACAAATTGCAGTCCTTGATACGGTTTTCCAGTTTCTATGCTGGTCCACATGTGACAAACAAATCTACAAAATACTTGCATGCATAATTGGAGGATGATTTGTATTTTGATAGAGATATTAGGAAAGATATTCAGATCACTTGAACATTTCTTGTAGAAAGTCAAATACTTAAATAATGGAAATTAAGACTGTGGTATTTATATTCAGTGATGACTAATTGACCATGAGACGAAAAGCCAAGAATAAGTGTCGTGACTTGATGAAGTGCATGATTATATTCCTGAATTTAAAGTAAAACAAAGTTTGACACATGCATATCTGAGAAGTTGGACTGATAATGTGTCAGTGTTGCATGTCCCCATTATGTTAAATCAATAATGCTCAGTCAGAAACTTGGTGTTGACTATAACAGATGTGTTTTGGTTTATTTTCCCTTTCACTTCTCTTTTTTTTTTTTTTTTTTTTTTTTTTTTTTTTTGTAGGACACAAAGTACACCATGTTCACTGTCCTCTCTTTCTGTGTTTAGATAAAACTGGTTGTGAAGTGGGAGCTGAAAGATGACGACCAGAATGACTTGTTCTGCATCGAGTTCCCAGTTCAAATAGTGGGCTAAACGCTCAACTGTACCTCTGACAGGCATTAAAGGGATTCAGCATCGAGCAAATGCACGAAGGATGTAAATTACTCTAGTTAAGATCTCATTTTAATCATTCAATGGTTTTTAAAATGCATCTTTCACTAGATTGTGAGACCCTGCTACACACCTTGAATCCTGCTGATGTTAATGGCTGTGCTTTTTTGCTATGATCTTCTTCAGTCAGTTTTAAGACTTGTGGGATAATGAGATTCATGTTCGAGTGACCCTGAGCTACATTCCACTAGTGCAAATGTCTTATTGGCTGCTGTGTGGTCAGGAATGGTACATTCTACATTTGACTGAAACTTTTGTAAAATTTCATACTGATATACTACTGCAAGATGAATGGAATGGGGGAATATGAAAACTTAATTCAAATAAAAAATCTAATGTATACCAAAGTTGCATTATGTGTAAATCTGACTACTTTCATTTGAGAATTTATGTAAAATTGATACTAAATGGACCATTAGGATAATTCTGAACTTGCCCAATGAGCTTGTCAGACACTGGTCGTTCCACTCTTGTCATGGGGAAACTTCATATAGAATTCCCTCAAAAGCAGAATTATGTGAGTTCCTGGCTAGAAGGTAGAGATTAAACTAAATGTTTTACCTTGTTTCAAAGAAAGTGATGAAGCTGAACATCAGCTTGAAAACCTCACCTGGGACTAACATTTGTCATAGTAGACTGTCAAATGTGTAGCTTGTTAGCCACGAGTTAAAAAATTCATTCTCAGCATTTATTAGTCTGCGCAAAGGCCAGCAGCATGGTATAACCATATGAATGCAAAGGGAACAGATTATATAACAGAAGTTCAATCATAACCAGGTCATGTGTAAAATTTTAATGTAGCTGCTTGAAGTCCAAAAATAAGAACCCAAGATGGTGTGAAACGTAAGTTAACAATGCACTGCAGGGAGAAGAAAAGGTAATCAAACTACTTGGTTACTGAATTGGTGCAGTTTACTTTAAGACAACTTTTCAAATAATTTTTATGCTACTGGTCCTCGGTGTAGAGTTGGCAGCTTCTTCCCACCGTCCCTCCTCATACATGCATGTTAGTTGGTGACTTTATAGTTCATGTAGGCCTGAATGGTTGTCTGTGGGTTAGCCCTGTGATAGACTGCGGACCACCTCACCAAAAATCAGCTGGATTGGCTCCAGCCTCTCAATATCCTTAAAAGGATGAGTGGTTATGGGTTATGGGTGGATGTTTCTGACCATGTTACCCATCTGAAAGCAGAACTCCACAAAATGAGCACAACTTACTTTGTACTTTTCTAACCAAAGGTCAGTAAGACTAAGGCAGTATGAGTTACACAGAATATAGCTTTGGCTCACTGAGACACCTGGTGAATAAGAAGTAGTTGGGTATATTTGATCAGTTATCAGGTCACAGCTATAGTGCAAGCAAGGCAGGAGAAAACTGGATCAATAATTCACACAAATTGCTGCTTTCTCAAGTTATTTTGATTAATACAAAAAGTGCAGAATCCTCAAATGTTGGTTACAAATTTGTAAAATGGAAGCTGGAAGATCTTACCACAGTAAAGTCAACAAAATGCTGCAGCACAGCCAATACAGCCAATGACAAGCAGTCACAAAACTCAAGTGACATGAAGTCAATGATATGAAAAGTCAGAACAAAGCAAAGTTGATAGGGCAGGGTACCCCTTATTGTAGTGGTAACTAGGCAGGTGGACGTCACACAATAGGCTATAATATTTGAGCAGACTTGGTTATCATTGGCTCATATCCAAATACACCCACATCATCAACCTTGATTCCACTTGTACAACTTTTGCAGCATCTCGGTCCTTGTTTTATTGTCCGTTTTGCTTCAGTCTCTCCAGCCGCTGGAGCAAAGCATTCCCAAAGGCTTCTCTGTAACCCGGACTCAGCGTGTCGAGAAGTGAGTAAACAGTCTCATGATACTGTGTGGTCAAATCCCCGTTCACTTGATTGAAGGCATAGCCCACCACCTGTTCAGCAGAGGGATTTATTGTCAAAATCAATATGGACTAGGAACTAAAACATGCACACAGTGAGTAAACAACCACGCATGAAACCACTGTCTCACTTTTCAGTGCATCTTACCCTCAGTCCTGCCTCTGTGAGCTCCAGACAATACTGATTTCCCTCTCTCGTTTCCACATTTATGTAAGCCACATCCGACGCGCTGTTGAGACTCTGTGACACGTGCATTTCGGAGACGGCAAAAAGTACGTCATTGACCACTGCTTCCGCCTCCAATCTCATGTCTTTGACATCACCAAGAACAACGCAGTCCTCATCAAATGAAGAGACAATGGTTTCCTCGGGCTGGCAGTCTACCTCCATTCCCTAAAACAGAACAACAACATTATTGACTGACCACAATCATGCTTTAGGAACCCTGTGGTTCACAAGAACTGTGTCAGCTCTCGACTGACAAGCTATACTCATTGATTTTAACACTCCTGTTAAGTATTATATATACTGAGACAGTAATAAATGGGTAAACTACAGCTGCAACATCTGGTCATAAATCTTTGAAAATATAATCTGTCTGGTTTTAAGCAGTATTACAACATTAGCAGGATCCCTGACCCAAGGACTAATGTTGTCTCCTGTTGGCTCAGCTTTTTCCTTTTTCATCCTAAAATGCTTAAAGCAAGTGAATTCTGCTGACTGAGAAGACTGTTGTGAGGATAAATTACAGTTTGGGGATCTGTTGCTTTAAGATCTTAGTAATGTGCGCAGCATGCTATTCTGCTACTTCACCCACTGAAGGTCACTCTGAAAAGAACAACAACAGGCTTCTCTATGCAGACAAATCACTGGTGTTCATGTCCACCATGAATATAAACTTCTCTGTAACACCTGATCCATTTCTGCACATCCCTTTATTTTGCTCCTTAGCACTGATGGATTTGTTAAATAAGTTGAATCTTGTTTTGGCCCCTTTATGTCAAGAAACATTCTTTGTGCATTCTTGTATGAAACTTAACTCTGCATGTCAGCTGTGGTCTCTTCGTTCACATCCGGCTTTGACAGCACTGTTGGCTGGATGCATTTATAAGGCAACAAGCCCTCGTCAATGTAACCATTGACTCTAAATCACACCTTGTTGACCTCTATTTTAAGTGGATTACAGGAGTTTGTAATTATATTGTATATTACTGAGTATACTTGAAATACTTAAAATTTGATTTTTATTATTTGCTCGCTGACTGCTTTGTTTCTTTAAAATACCAAAGTGAAAAAAGGCACAGATTATTGTATATTAATTTCTTAGGCCATCATATTGTATGAATTTAAGCATTTCATAATATAGCAAACTTAGATGGCTAACGCTGCTAGCATTTTGGGATAAACTATGGGTAAAGTAACGTTTAGCCCCGGTACTGATTAACAATAGCAAGACATTTGACTGCTCTGTGAGACATAAACATATTTCAATCACTCTGTTTGTATCTTAAACATACCCATTGCACATAATTACACAATTTAACCACACAGTTGATCTATTTATGCAACAATAATGATTTCTAAACAAACTGCGTTCATTTTTCCTCACCTCCTCGCTGGTTGAGTTCTTCCGGCTTGTAGAAGCTTCCAGCCCACTCGGAGCTCTCAGAAGAGAAGGTTCAGTCAAACGATAGACCGATAACTATTAAGGTTCAAATTAAACATAGATTTAAGTCACATTAATGTATACCACGCGTTATTTCTAGTTTGTCTGCTCTGAGTTTAAATTACTATAAAGTAATAAAAGAAATCTTGACCCAGTGACGGAGCCGTGGACCACACGATTTTCGCCATGTTGTGACGTCATTGGCTAATCCCACCCCGGAGTGTGAAGGTTCAATTGGTGCGGAGTCATGAAAGTGTTTGTAAACAACTCTGACATAAGGTAATTCATGAGCTGCAGTAATATATTCAAGTCTTACTCAACGACAAGTGTTGGCATATTGCGTGGTTGTGTGTATGTATAGTGTTTTAACAGCGTGCTCCTCCAAATGAGGGTAGATAACTTAAGAAACGCTAGATTTTAGGTTCGCTAACTAGCAAGCTTGTACCGCTATAGCTTTAAGCTTAGCCTGACGTTAGCTGGCTAGGCTAATGTTGCTAGTTACTCATATTATATGAGTCGTTCACAGGTTAGCCGGCTAGTTAGCCATGCCATGCCTTTGTCTAGCCAGTAGTCAGAGCGCTGCTCCAGTCTCTTGACTACGCTGACGGCTCTATTACTGAGCACAAGTTAGCTAAGGGTAGCTATTGACTAGCAAGGCATGATGACAGTTATTTCGCAAGTGTGTTTGTCTAGTTTACTGGCTCTAGGATGGGAACAAATGTATACCATGGTGAAATGCTATTCAGGAGCAATTTACAAACTGATTAAATGTGGCTTATTGCTTTCGCATGTGTTGTATACATTTAGTGTCAAGTCGTGCGTCAAATTACAAACAGAGCACCATTTGTGTACCCTTCCATAGGCGCAGCAAACTGGAGTCGGACCAATTCCCACACATACCTCAAAGTGTCAACACATCCTCCAAAGTGTCCCTGATCTTGGGATATAAAGGGTGTTTGAGCTCACGATTTCTCAATGTCTTCAAGTCAACAGGATGACACGTCTGTAACGCCAGTGATTGATTCATAGTAGGTTAAGTTGTCATAGCATTCCAGCTACAGAGCTTCAAGATCCCTTTCATTACCTCTGCACTGTTCACCTATTGAGTTAAGATGCCTTGGCCATTTTCGGAGTCCATCAAGAAGCGGGCCTGCAGATACCTCCTGCATCGGTACCTCGGCAACTTTCTCCAGGAGAAATTGAGCTTGGATCAACTCAGTTTAGACCTCTATCAAGGCACTGGATCACTTGCACAAGTGCCATTGGATAAATGGGTATGTATAGTGTTATCTTTGTGTCAGGAAATACAATAGATGAATTCATTTATACAAGCAGAATCTGCATGAACCATGATAATCCTCAGTCTTATTTCTCGTTCTTCAGTCACTCAATGAGCTCCTAGAGACGGCAGATGCACCTTTTGAAGTAATCGCAGGGTTCATCCAGACAATATCTCTAAATATCCCATGGGCAGCACTGCTACAGGAAAACTGTGCCCTAGAGGTTAAGGGGTTAGAAATGGTACTCAGACCAAGACCAAGAGCAGGTAAGGAGAGACTATTCTGTGCTTCTCACAACACCATTTGTGAAAAAGGTTTCAGATGGATGGAGAAGGATTGATAAAACATTTTGTTACACATGTACAAGTTGACATCTAACTGTACTGAAAATTAAATGGCCGTGTCACTGCCTGCAATTCTTCCAGCATCTGGCACTGAGCCCATGTACTGGTCCAGTTTCATGACAAGCAGCATGCAGCTCGCCAAAGAATGTCTGAGCCAGAAACTCACTGACGATATGGGAGAGAGCTTCCAGCCTTTTGAGGGATTAGAGAAATTTGCTGAAACAATAGAAACAGGTACATTATATCTATACTGTTAGGCAAGATGGTTACCAATCCAGTATTGTGTCAAATAATTTCTTTTAATTTCCTATCTTGCAGTTCTGAGAAGAGTAAAAGTGACGTTTTTGGATACTGTTCTCAGAGTTGAACATATTCCAGAAAATTCTAAAACTGGAATTGCCCTTGAGTTTCGAATCAACAAGTAAGTATGGACCATCAATGGATAACAGTCAATTTCCAAAATATTCTCAATATTTTTCAGCATCTTTTTTTAATTATTGTTAATTTCCTATCTACAATCTGTAATACGATCAAACACAGAATAATTTTGACTGAAATATTAGTTTGGGATGGTGTAAAGGGCTGCAGCTACTGTTACACTATGGAAGATATCCCTAATATGTAGTAGATGTGAGGTATTTGTTTCGCTGTCATACTGCAGAACTTTGTCTAGCTAAACGTGTTCTTTTGTTGTTTGCAGGATTGTTTACTGTGACGAAACAGCCGAGGAGAGTTCAAATGTCAATGTGCATCAGCCAATCACATTTGCACATAAGAATATGCAGATGGAAGGCATCACAGTATTTTGGGATGAGTTCTCGGATGTGTCTCGTGCTGGTTGTAAATCTTCTCCCACTCAGACGGTTGGTGTAGCGAGTCTTTGAAATTTGGCGTAAAGAGTTGTATGCATAAGCCTTTTCAAAATGTATATCTCTTATTTTGCAGGAAGGTGAGCCAAAGCTGTCCCCGAGCTGGAATCCCAAAATAATATGTGAGCCTCATCCCCAGTTCACAGAGCCTGTATCCTCTACAACACACTTTGAACCTGTGCAGGTTGGGAACCTCAGTGGAAAAATAGAGCTGTCTCTCACTCTGAAAAACAACTTAACTATGCCTGGAGCAAAGGTAAAAAACAAACAAACACATTTCTTAACTAGAAAGTTCATTCATTAGAGTGCAGATCTCTGTCAGGTGTGTCTGGGGGCAATCTGAAGCAGCTGTCAATCACTTGCGACCCCAGCAGTCATGGCGGTGTATAATAGAGCAGTCAATAAAATAAGTTTTTCAAAAATTCTGAATATAGGTTGATAAATGTGCACAAAAACATTTAAGCTGATGGGTCCAGTAGTGTGGGAGATGAGCTTCGGACAGATACACACATGCGCATAAAACCACATGTATGATCCCCTCCAGACTTACGCCTGGTAGAGATTGTTACAAAATATCTTAAGACAAAATATTCCTGATTGTTTACTCGATATTATGAACAAGGATTGATTGTATTTAACGAGGGTCTTTGACTTGTTTCGTTTCAGCTGGATGTTGTTGGACATATTGATACTCTTGTTATTCTGCTCTCCCCACGGCAAGTTCATCTTCTTCTGGACTTGTTTGGAGCTTTTTCTGGTGGAGGTGAGAACCCCTCTGTTGACAGATGATGGAGAACATTAGAATTAAGTTGGGTAACAATGTCACCAAATGAGTTGTTTAGTAGTAGAGTGATTAGAGCATTTCTTAATCTCTGTGTTAAGGCTCACAGGAATGGGCTAAGGATAGAAAGAGCCGACCCATACAGCAGGAGGATGAGTATCGGCTCCATATGGAACTGAACCGGTGTCTGAAGAAGGATAGTGCTGTGCCAGGAACAGACCCCGACCTCTTTGACAGCCATACCACCAGAACTGTTTCAAGTCGAGGTAGGACTGAAACACCATCCTCTAAGTCATGACCTTTCTGACAAATCAGATGTCATGGTTGTATCTATCTAATGAAATTTGTTCTTTCTTTGTTCCTTCCTTTTTGTGGTGCAGATGATGTATTCTTCTCCATGGCAGACATGGACATGTCTCACAGCTTGTCATCCCTCCCTCCTCTCGGTGAACCACCCACAGTTGACTTGGATTTGTCTCTTAATAGCAACTATTCTGCTTCCCCAGTAGAATCTCCCTCTGGAAATGCAACAGTAAGCCTTCACGTCAGCCTGCAGCCATCAAGACACACTGAAAACCCTGATTCCCAAAAAATTGAGATGCTGTGAAAAATGTGAATTAAAGTGTTCCCGAGCCCATGTAGCAACATCCTTTATACATTCGTGTCATTCACAAAGAGGTGGCCCTCACTTTTGAATTACTGAGCCTTATAAGGAAATGCATCATTCATGCCTAATCAATTAAGCAATTAAGCTGATGAGTAAAACATTAAATATACTGTTCTCTTTTCTATTGAGCATATGTCAGAAAGGATTAGCACGTCATCACATTATGTCTTATTTATGTTTTACACAGCATCACAACAACTTTAATACTGACATAATTCGGAGGTATACAAAGGACTGTTTTCAGTCTCTGAGTTGTAGTTTGTGTCGTATAGCAGGTCATATCTGTGTATTTGTAGGCTCTTTGGGATGATTACATGGATGCACCGCAACAAAGAGGAAAGCAGACTAATGAAACTCCAGTCCAATCGCGGGATTCACAACTCCCTCAAAAATTACTGAGACAGACTTGTAAGTATCATTTTTACAACACTCTTTGCTAGTCCACATGCTCTATAAAAAAAAGCTGCTTTATTAAAAAAAAAAGAGTTTTCATTCAAAGCAAAGATTACATCAGTATATCTTCCCGAGATCTTTATCTGTGGTTGAAGTAGAAGAAGAAGCTAATCAGTGAAAGTGTTTGGCTCTAAGAAAGCCTACAAACACTCAGCCCTCGATTCCCCACAGTGGAATGAGGTATCACTATATGTCTCTGCATTCTTTGTATTTCAGCACATCCATCCAAAACCCATGGTGATGAGTCACGGCCAGAGCTGGTGTTAAGATTGACGCTGAGTAGCCTGGCTGTTTCAGTCCTCCACATTGACCCACTGCCACCACCAGATGCTGCTCCTAGTCCCCTTGGGCCTATGGCTGCACACTTCTTCAGCACAGTGGGCCCAGACAATCTCACCCCAGCTGCTTTTCTTCAGTCCCGGAAAGTGTTTAACCAAGCCTGCCCTCATGATCATCTCAGGTGCACCTTTATTTATCAATAATTTCTATTGTGCATGGTTATACTTTGAGGCTGTGTCATCAGAGTGTTAAATGTTTGTCTGATCTGGGTCCATATTTACAGGTTTGTGGGTCAGGGGCTGAAGATAAACTATGAACATTGTCAAGGATCCAATCTGCGCACTTTCAGCACTGACATCTCCCTCAACCAGATGGAGTTTCTGGAGTGCCTGTTCCCCTCTGAGGCTATCAGTAGTGGCTCCCAAAGAGAAATTCAGTACACGGAGGTTAGAGTTGCAAGACTGAGCTAACATTTTGCTTGAAACACTGCATACAAATTCAGTATGCAGGAAAGTGCTGAATGTACACCTGAAAAATCACAGCTGGCTTGACAATGAAAATGTTTCTCACTAGTTTCTCTGTCACACCCCAGCTTCTGACATTTGACACCACAACCAGTGCTGCTGCACCGCTTACCACCTGCCTTCACTTGCTTTACAAACAGGCCGTGCGAAGAGGCCCTCAGGTAACAGCATTTACAAGTCCAAACATGAAACTGCACCTCTTTCACTGAACGCTCAAACACACCACCTGCATCATTGTCGGGCTCCCATTCAAACCTTTGGCTCTCTGTGTAGGGTGGCCAGGTTCGCCTTAGCACTATTCCCAGGAAAGCTGAGATCCAGGTAGAGCTGGGCCCCGTGCGCTGTGAGCTGGACATTAGCATTGTGGACCGTCTCAACTCTTTGCTACAACCTCAAAAGCTGGCCACTACGGAGCTGATGGCCTCCCACTTGTACACATCCTATAATAAACATGTCAGCTTGGTAAGGCTGTCCCAAGAACTGTGAATTAAACATGAAAAGATATTTGTTTTGGTGATCAAATGTTTATGCAAATGAATACGCAACCAAAAGCATAGCTTGTTTTTTTAAAAATTTGGACAGATTGTTTTAAATATGAATACATTTGATATAATGATGCAATATCAGAATAATAATGATTATTCTATCCTTGGACAGTTGTTCTCGCTCCTGATCATGTAAATTGCCATCTTAATTTATCTTAAACTTGGATTAACAAGGTGAAACAATTACACATATAATCTAATCCTTGTCTCTTTAAACTCATTCCACAGCACAAGGCCTTTACAGAGGTCTTCCTTGATGACAGCCATACTCCAACCAACTGTCATGTATCGCTGACTGTTAGTGCTCCAGTGTTGGGTCTTGCAATCCGCTTCCCCATCCCTGACCTGCGGTCGGATCAGGAGAGGGGCCCCTGGTTCAAGAAGTCCCTGCAGAAGGAAATTCTCTACCTGGAGCTTGAAGACCTCGAACTGAAAACAGAATACATGGGTGGCAACTCTCCTGACCAAACCAAAATGGAGCTCACTTTCAGGGAACTTATTGGTAAGTGATCAGAAAGGGGAAAAAATAATCTAAATATCACTCTGAAGATGTTTAACAGAGGAATTTCTCATTAACTCGTTTCAATTTTTTTTGCTTTGCGCAGGAAAGTTTCAGGAGGGACCAGATCAGCCAGCTGCACAGTTCCTCAGAGTATCTCACACCATGGATGGAGACATGGCAACATCTGAAAGTGTTAAATTTGATTGGCCGAGGTGCGTTTATCTCTCCAGTCACAAACAGATTTGTCCATTCACGGTGCATCTCTCAGTCATATTAAATCTGTCTAAGCAGGGTCGTGCTGAAGGTGAACCCCACTGCAGTCCACTCAATTCTTGAGCGGGTGACAGCTGAAGATGATGAGGGGGCTGAAGACCATTCCCTTGAAGAAGAGGAGGAGGAAGGGGCTGCCCATTCATTGAAGGACGTGTGTGACTTTGGCAAACCAGAACCATCACCCTTTTCATCACGAAGGGTTATGTATGAGAATGAAGAGGTAGATAATGGCAAAAAAATTTATATGCAGCCAACTATTGTGTAATTTATGACTTATTCTATGTTGAAGTGCACAATTTTCCCTTTAAAACATTTAAATGCACTAGAAGCCAAACAATTGCTAAATGTGTCAGTTCAGACATGACCCAGGTGTATAGATGCCACCTGATATTATCGAAGACTGTAAATTTAATGTTGGCATTGGTCTAAAGCAGGTGAACGTCATGCAGGTCGATACATTTGCATTTAGGAGCGAGGGTAACCTCTGGTTGATGTATTCAAACATACAGTATGACAGATTTATCATTATGCAAACAGCAATATGAGCACTGCTTTGCATACCTAACCTGTTGACAGAGCAGGTGGTGACAAGTCCAAGTTTAAAAAAATCTTCTTCTTTTTTTCTTTCTTTGCAGCTGGTCATTCCTGGCGATGTCATTGAGATGATGGAGTTCCAAGATAAAACCATGAACAGCTCTCGCTTCATTGTTGAGTTGTGTTTCCCCAATGTGCAGTTTGTCCTCCCCAGCAAGGCATTTTATGAAAAACTACACAACAGGTATGAAATTTAGAATATGGCACAAAATAAAAAATAGAAAATACAGCACAACACTACCTTTATTAAAGGTAATTTAATAAAGATACCTATGACAATATTTACCTTACCTGTTCCATATGGGAAAAATTATTCTTAATATTTTAGGATAAACAATGACTTGATGCTGTGGGAGCCCACTGCCCCATCTCCAGTGGAGACGGTGGAAAGCATGCCATATGGAGGTGGACTCTCTGTCGCCAGTCAGTTGATCAACACTTACTCCAAGGACAACTTCAGCCAGTTCCGCTGTACTGGTCCCGAGGGTGAGATACCAAAACAAACATACCATGAACTTGCTTTGGGTCAGACTCTTCTAATTGTCATAGCGATTTTTAATGTGAAGCTGTGTTTAAATCTCATGGACATGTTTTGTGTTGTGCTTTCAGATGAGACCAGTGGGTCAGAGGAGGAGACGATGCACTATTACTCTCTTGCCCCTGACCAGGGCCTCAGGTCTCGAAAGAAGAAAAGGGTTAGGGTTAAAAAACCCAAAACCCAGAGCAAGACCTCACAGAGCCTGTTTTCTGTCATCATCAGTGTCAGTCATGGCTTGGTGGCTCTTCAAACCAATTCAAAGGTAAACACGCATCCTTTTTGATATCACTTATTATCCTCACAGTTTTATCCAGACATTCCTACTACAAAGTATGTTTTGTGGATAGTGGGTTTGAGTTTCCATCTTCTTCTTTTTTCCCCCAGAAGGAGGATACAACTGTACTGCAAAACAAACGTGGCGAATTCTGGCTGGAGGTGAAAGATGCTGTGCTGTTCAGTGTGACGCAGTACCAAGGCTGTAAAGACCAACACTACATCTGCTTCCAAACAAGCAATGTTTGCATGTATCATCAAGGTAAACCAGCTGCTCATATTTACCGTGCTAGTTACTCTTACGCTGTAGTGTATGTGCTACATTTCGTAATAGTGGTATCTAAAATATTTAGAGGATTATGATACAACCATACTCTGTCTACATCAGTTGTTGTTATGTCATTCATGTCGTTTTCTGTCGCTGATCTTTTACTCCATTAACATGCGTAGGACTTGTGGATGGACCCCCCTCAGTCTTAGACATCAAGTTGCCTTGTAGGACACATCCCCACTTGTTAGAACCAACTGTCTACCAGTCAGAGACACCTCCTGAGAGATCCTCGACACCCTCGGAGGCCATTGGTCTGGAGGCCCGCAGCATGGTGTCTGTCGCTGTCAAAATCTCTTCACCGAATGGAGATCGCAATGTCAAGGTAAAGTATTCAAATCACTTAAGGCCACACTGGCTGGCAGGGCAGGCAGTTCGCCTTGGTATAGATTCAGTGTCTGTTGAGCTGTGTTGGATTGCCGAGACCCCAAAAATGTAATGTTGTGAACAGTGTCATGAAAAGTCAAAAATGTCATCAATTTACGTACCTGCCAACCCCTCACCTTCCAGCAACAGACGTCCTTGTTATTATCAACCAGGCATAACTTTGCCCAGAGTAAGCTTCACCGCTGTATCTTTGTTTATCTCAGCAGCAGTGGCAACACACTGGAAGTGGTGTGCTGCAAAGCTCTAATCAAATGCCACTGGAGTTTACAGGCCTGAATTTGTTTGCGGCCTGTTGAGTAAAGCCTTATCCAGACCAATCTAGACATTGTGGCAATCATTACAGGGTTGTGCAGCAGCAGTGTTGGAGGACACAATTCGGAGAGTATCATCATTTGGTCCAGTCACTCATCCTGAATATCACCTAGTTTCCAGTTTCTTTCAGAGAGGTTTTCTCCAAATATTTTCCCTCCCCTACTGATGCTTTCTCGCGGCAGCATAATGTTGTTTGAAGCACCAAACAACATAATAGAAACGCAGAGCAAGTAGTAAACTGCTTGACCAACAAACAGTCCTGGCATACAGTTGTTGATTCTCAACCTCAACACACCCGTTCATGACCACATTTGTCCTATAGATGGGGCTATTGTCAAGGTGAAATTAATTTTCTTTGTATCCTGTCCAACCAAAACCCTGATCTTGTGATAAATACCCATGTTTACCAGGTGGCACCATTTGTGTAGTAAAATAATGGGCAGCTTAGTCAACATTTCTATGCTGGTACACATTGGACATGAATTTATGTCGATTATTGAAATATTCTTGAAAGCGCACCTGTGCAGTGGCATCTGTATAATGTTAAACCAAGGAGAAATAGATGACAGTGTTTTCAGTATGTCGCTCGACTTTGTTTTTGTTCTCTGCCCAATATGATGTACCCTTTTATGCAGGAATTTCTGGTTGCTGTTGGAGTGAGAGGAGCCACACTGCAGCACAGAATGGTCCCTCCCAGCCTGGGCTGGTATGAACAGGTAGGCCAAGTTGGAGCAAGTACTTCTCTAACAAACCTCCTCACAGTAACTTGAGGGGGAAATAATGGAATAAAATCAGTCATATGGTATCTTATTGCCAATTTATGTGCGACAGATTGTTGACTTTCTGAATGTTTCCGATGAGCCTGTGTTGGGTTACGCCCCTCCTACGTCTGTCACCACCCTACATTTACACATGTGGAGCTGCTCTCTAGACTACAGGTAACCCTAGAGGTCACATCTGCCTCGAAAAAGTTATTTGTCATTTTTGTGTGTGTTGTAATATGGAATTTTTTTTTTTTTTAATCTTGACAGACCTCTTTACCTGCCCCTCAAATCGCTGTTGCTCGTCGAGACTTTCAGCATCTCCAGCAGTGTCTCTTTAGACCACTCTTCCTCAACTCTCAGGTATGAAAGGGATGCTGCTTTCATCACTGACCCAAAGTGATGTAATTCCAGGAGAATCAAAAGAAAAGTTATCTTTGCTGACTGTAATATGTTTTGCACAGGATCATTTTAGACGAAGCTGCTCTGTTCCTCTCGGACAAGAGTAATGTCATCTCTGTCAATCTGGCACGAGGTAAGTTGACTTCAGTAATGATTTTGAAGAAACCGCTTGAAATGTTTAATACTTTAATGTTTAATGTTTGCTTCTTTTTTTTCACAGACTATGTCCAAGTGGTAGACATGGGAACATTGGAGCTGAGGATTACAGCTGTCAAACCTGGAGTGGATGGAGTGTTGGTAAGAATTGTCTGTCTCTAAATGACATTAATGTTTGAAATGTTTTCTCCTAAATAATAAGATTGAACATTTTGTACATCATTTTCTCTTGGATGATAGTCAGAGCCCAGATTTGAGCTGCGTTGTTCCAGTGACGTTATTCACATCAGAACCTGTTCGGACTCCTGTGCCGCCCTTATGAACCTCATCCAGTATGTAGCCAGTTATGGAGACTTATTGCCTCCTGCAGAACCAGAGGCCAAATTCAGCAGCACTACACAGAGGACCAAGGTCAGCAGTGACACCAACATGAGCCAGTATTATGTACTTACAATGGGGTCATACATGCCTTGATTGAGTCTATTGTTTTGGACAGGCGGAGTTTCCTAGCTGTTCCACATCTCAGACCCTGTTACTTGCTGAGAATGAGCAGCAGATGTTGCAGGATCTGATGAGTGAAGCGATGGAGGAGACTGATGGACAGCATGCAACAGGACTGCAGCAGAACGGTGAAGACTTTGCTCAGTAAAGATTAAAGCTTAAGCTCCATCAATGGTGTAACTTTTCTTAACTAGATACTTTTTCCACACATCAATAGGGGCACATGAGGAGCGTAATCCTGACCTCAACCCGCCTCACTCAGACCTGTTTCTGTTCCCGGATGAGAGTGGGAATTTTAATCAAGATGCAAGTCCCACTTTCCCCATGCTTCACTCTCCTCTCATCACTCCCGTCCCTAACCTGGCCCAAGAGACGGATGACTTCTGTATCCTGGAGACACCGGGTTCCAGAGAAGAGGTCCGGATATAGTCATTCACAGTTATTGCTACCTAACAAAGAGACTTCCAATCCGTTCACTCACTGGTAACCAATATATGTTTCAGGATCTTGATCAGGAGCCAGTGGTAAAGCAGCTTACTTTAGACCCTGTGGAAATCAAAGATGATCACTTTGGTCAGCCTCTAGATGGGAGTGATTCCAGTCGGGGAGTCATGAGCTTTCCCGTCCCAGAGGTGCGCTACCTCATCAAGGAGATCTCAGTCATCTGGCATCTCTATGGCGGAAAAGATTTGGGGAGTGCAACTTCCACATCCTCTCCTGCTAGAAGCCGGGGGTGAGCTATTCACTATGTAATTACGCACGCACTCTTGTAAATGTGCTCTAAAGGAAACAGATGTGTTTATTTTTTATCCCCTTTGTCCACCTTTAAGGTCTACACCCCATAGCTCCCCCTCTCAAACTCCAGTCAGACAGGCCAGAGCTTCAGGACGGGCAGGAGGTGGAAGAGGAAGGAACCCTGACATCCTGATGGAGATACAGCTCAGTAAGGTAAGCCTCCTCTTTACCTGAGATGAGTGTTTTTATGTTACCCATGTTCAAATCGCACAAAACACCTTGGCTCATTTCTTCATGCATTTAACAGCTTCTTTTTTTTAAACCTTTTTCTAAGGTGAGATTTCAGCATGAGGTGTACCCACAGACACAGACAGCTTCTGGGCCAGCAATGGATCAGCCAGTCTCCCGGCAGGTGTTTGTCGTGCAGGACTTGGAGATTCGAGACAGACTGGCTGCCTCACAGATGAACAAGTTCCTTTACTTTTATTCCAGCAAGGAAATGCCCAGAAAAGCCCATTCTAACATGGTGAGGAAGGTAACACACTCATATTAACCCAGTCGAGTCTTGGCCTGGTGTAACCTTTTGTGTGCTTTTGGTTTTAGTTGACAGTTAAGGCACTTCACATGTGTCCTGAGTCAGGCCAGGCTCCCCAGGAGTGCTGTTTGCGTGTTTCCCTGATGCCTCTTCGTCTCAATATTGATCAAGTAAAGGATGATTTTTTTCCCCCATAAATCAAAGATGTATATCAACATCTTGAGTAACATGTTTTTATGACAGCCTTGTTTTTTGTTTATTTGAAGGATGCACTGTTCTTCTTGAAAGACTTCTTTACTAGTCTTGCTACTGAAGTTGAGTTTTTCTCACCACCTGCTCAAGAAGGTAAAATGTATTATTCACAAATGCATTTAACTCAAACATATTTTAACATAACCCTCACTCTTAAAGACAGACTCCTGATAATATATTTTTTTTCCATAGCTGTCTGTGTTTCCACAAAAAAAGCGGCTGCCCCAGAGATCTCCTGCAGCTTCTCCAAGCACGCTGGCAGCAACCAGGACCCAGCCCCAATCATCTCAGTGCCCGCTCAGAGACGTTTGAGCCACAATGGCTTCTCCACATCTGGCAGGGAGGAAATGATTGACAATGAAGCCTCTGCTCCTTCCTTTACAGACCAGCCAATCTTCTTCAGGTCAGTATGAAAGAATTCAGTAAGAAAAGCCCTTCTGAAGAAATCATTCAATTGCTTGTCTGTGTTTGGTAACTTTTTATTCTCCTAACAGGGAGTTTAGGTTTACCTCTGAGGTTCCTATTCGCCTGGATTACCATGGGAAACACGTTTCAATGGAGCAGGTACATAATCTTAGAGGGTTATGTATTAATTCCACATTACCTTTTTTAATTTATGTGCTGTTATTGATTTTGTATCTACTTTGTTTCAGGGAACATTTGCAGGTATCATCATCGGGTTGACACAGCTTAATTGTTCAGAGCTGAAACTGAGGCGCTTGTGCTACAGACAAGGGTATGTTTATCTCCGTAGTATAGAATACATAAATCATATGAAACTGTGTTGTTAGTTATTTGATGTCTCGATTTAGCCAGTAATGGAGCCATTTCTTAAACTCACCAATACATGCGCCTATTAAGTGTGTAACTCATTAATCACAGGGAACCAATAGTCATTCCTCTGAAACTAATAATCGGCTTTCTCTCAGGTTATTAGGTGTGGATAAGCTGTTCTCTTATGCAATAAATGAGTGGCTGAATGACATAAAGAAGAACCAACTTCCAGGACTATTGGGAGGTGTGGGACCTATTCACTCTCTGGTACAACTGGGTGAGTACAACACATATTTCATGTTTCCAATGTCAGGCTTTGTAGTGTTATCAGATAAGCTTACATTTCACAGTGAGCTTTAATGGTTATCATAAATGATAAAAACAGTAATGAGCTAGATTAGCATTAACTTTGTATTACTATAACAGTTTATTTTCTATCTCTTTCATTACTGGACTACATAATCAAAGTGTATCATTGTTATGTCTTAGAGTTCCCATTATGTAAGGCATGAAGGATTTTTAAATGTTTTCCAGTAATTTTTTTCACAAGGCTTACTCATTGTCATTAAAGCCATGCCAATGTTTACTTCATTATTTCATTCATAAACTGCTGTGAAAGTCATGAATAGTGGTAATGTATTAACCTGTTCTTAAGATGAATGTTCTCTTCAGTTCAGGGATTCAGGGACTTGGTCTGGCTCCCGATTGAGCAGTACAGGAAAGATGGTCGGATCGTCCGTGGGTTTCAACGCGGCACCGCCTCCTTTGGAACTTCTACTGCTATGGCTGCTCTGGAGCTCACCAACAGGATGGTCCGGACCATCCAGGTAATTTATTTGATTTGTTTAGCCTTTATTTAAAGGTAAACTTGTCTTTCTACCGTCACAAAAAAAGTGTGTATTCACTTCTAATGCTTTCAGGAAGCATCAGACAAATCTGTCATTCTGTGTGTCTTCTTTAGTCAGCAGCTGAGACGGCCTATGACATGGTGTCTCCAGTGCCTGATGAGAGAGACACAAAAAGAATAAAACGGTTCACCCATTATGGACTGGCTCATCAGCCTGTTGACCTGAGGGAAGGTGTAGCCAAAGCCTATACTGTGGTAAAAGAGGTATAAAAAAAAAAATCAAATTACATAAATGGAAAGAAACTCTTAACTCTTTCAATGAGGATTTGACTGTGTTTCCATCCACAGGGGATCACAGACACAGCACTGACCATCTATGACACAGCCACCCGGGAGCACGAGCAACGTGGGATGACAGGGGCAGTGGGTGGGGTTCTCCGACAGTTGCCACCGGCAGTGGTTAAACCACTCATTATGGCCACTGAAGCTACTGCCAATGTCTTGGGTGGGATGAGGAACCAAATTCATCCTGATGCACGCCAGGAGGAGTCTCAGAAATGGAGGCAGGGCGAGGAGTAACTTATTGCCATATGATACTGAAAATGACTGTCGCAGAAACAGCCAGTAAATGCATTGGAAACTTTTCTTCAGAACATTTTCATCTCAGAGGAGCATATACAGCCCCTGTGTAGAAGATACTGTTCATCTCATGGTAATTTGAGCTACTGTAATTCAGCTTGTGTCAGCTTACCAGTTCCCTCACAGTGCCTTCATGGTTATCAGCATTGTCAAACTGTACATTTAATCAAAGGGATGTATGTAGAGTGATGGCTTTATGAGCCACATATTATCTTCATGCAGATTTTGTTCTGTTGTGGAATAGATGGCAAAGATAATGGCAAATAAAGATATAAAATCATAACAATGAATAAATAGGCTCTTGTCTCATGAGGCACAAACATTTACCTCTGTTTACAAGCTGTCTGTTGTAACGTTCTCTTATCTTAAACACTAATATTATAGGTGTACACATTTACATAACATGCACTCTATGTGGGCCTTGTTATTTACTGTAAATATTCCTAATGTGCAACATTTTGTGAAAATGTAAAAACAAGTACAGAAACTTAACGCATTTGAGCTGTTCTGTGTTCTGTGATCAGCACTTTCAAATGACTTGAAGGATTACACACGGAAAGAACTAGACTTGTTTCACATTTCTTTTTTTAAGCTCTGGTCAATGTTTTCATTTCTCCAAAACCTACTGTTGTGACAAGCTGTTTTTAAACTTGAAAAACAGTTCAGTCTGTCAGTCTGCTGCTCACACGTTCAAACTGTTGCCACAAATAAGATCTATCGACTCAAAATCTTGGAAGCAAAGTCTTAATATCCTGTGCAATTGATTTTTTTTATTGTATGTTGGATTTTGATGTTTAATGTGGTGTGTTGCAGACATTTGATTTGCCCATTTTTTGGCTATGTGGACATGATGATCTTTCTTGTATATAGGTGTACAGTCGATTGATGAATTTATAATAAATGCATGAAAGGGAAATATAAATGATTAAATCCACTGTGGTTGGTGTTTCTTTTTCTTCTTTTTTTAAGAAGGGTTGGTGGCGGTTTTGTTTTGATGAACATATTTAGCTATATTTTAGCCTTGTTTCGTTGCAAGTTTACTTTTATTCTGACGTGAATTATTTTATTTTGAAAGTCATTAAATCGGAAGTTGATCTTTTGCCGTGGAAACGGGACGAAGATAAATTATCACTGTCTTGTAAAGCGTCCACTTTCTGCTCATCTTACACCTGTTGGAAGCTTGAGGTGATGGAGGACGTCACTGCTGATTTGAACAGTCTTTCTTTTGAGGCTGGGTTGACTGAGGATGAGAAAGAATTTGTGAACCTGCGGCAGCGCTCGGCTGGACTTACGTTTTGCGGGTGCGCGCACGCAGTTTTCCTCTGTGAGCTCGTCCACTCACTGAGGTAATGTATCTATCTGTATAAAAAGTGTTTAATAAATTTGAATGCGCTTACTTTATGCTACTGTTAGAAGTAATTTTGATTCATGCACTTTAACATTTAGATGCGTGATCAGAAGCCGCACTGCAGACTCATTTGCAGGAGACCGTGACCTCCGCGTTGGGATACTTGGGATGGGTCAGATGGGGAAAAGGTTGCTCCTCTTTCTCCTTGAAAAGTCTGGCATCAAACCATCATATATTAAAATCTCCAGTAGAAGACCAGAATCTGCAGGTAGTTTAAAAAAAAGAGGCTTGAAAGTCCAAATCAAAAGTAAATCAGCCGACTAAATAATCCTGGAAGTGTAATCTTAACCCTAATGACACAAATATTACCATCTGACTACATCAGTTTACATCACTTGAAGATAATTATGAATATATATTTGTATGCCTTTAATATATAATATACAATGTTTAACTAAAGATGTATGCAAAAGTCTCAACCTATTAATCTAGACAATGTTTTGATATTGATAAATTAATGATACCGTAAATTTACATAACTTCATTGCGCCTTGTGTTTACCTCCTTGTGTACAAAAACCCATACTTGAAGCCTCAGTATCTTGTGCTTGTGTTTGTCTTGTTGTTTCCTTGCTTTAGAGAAATTCATCCAGACAGGAGTTGAATGTTCCTTTGACAATCGCAGACTGGCTGTGTGGGCAGATGTTCTGTTCCTCTGCTGTCTGCCCTCTCATCTCCCGAAAGTTTGTGCTGATCTCCACTCTCACCTGTCAAAGAGCTGCCTTGTGTACAGCTTCACCTCTGCTGTGCCTGTCACCAGGTCCCAACACCGCCCTGCAACATGGTTGTTTGTTGATTTTCAGTCAATTAATTTTTCTCTTTTCCTCGTTTGTTTTAAGATTAGCACAGCTCCTTGGACACGACTTCATTCTCAAACCACAGTATGACTTTGTGGCATGTGACTCCACATATGTGTGGCTGTCCCACTCTCATCTGACAGATCCTATACTGATAGAGGCTTCATGTCCTCTTACAATGAGCGGTGAGTTATTGCAGATGTATATTATAAGATGTATGGGAAGACATTTGAAATTTGGTGCAGTGAGGCTTCACCATCTATTAATCAAGTCATATTCCTTTTTATTTAGGTGGTATTTCTCTGAGTCTGAACTGGGTGTGTGCATTGCTGTACAGCCTGCTAAATATCTGCACCGATGCCGGTCTGGGATCCAGTGATGCGCTCTCTATGATCAACAGTCTCCTTAAAGAGAAGTGGCCACACACAGTGGAATTAAATGCTCAAAATTTCATCAGTGCATCTTATGCATCATCTCTTCTTAAAGAGGAGTGAGTGCAACATGCCTAGTTCAAGTAAAGATCTATTTCTGTAGTGCTGGACTTCCAGCAAATAAAATGTAAATGAATCAAGCAGTTGCTTTTCATTGTCATGTAAATACAAAGCATTTATTAGAATTGTCCTGTTTTAACTTTTTTCTTCCACAAAGGTCTTTTCCCTGGATTTCTCTCACCAATGCCCAGACCAAGGAGACACCACTGCTGGGCTTTCTATCAAGTAGCAAATCTATACAACAGTGCATCTCTGCAGCATATGAATCACTGCTGAAGACACCAGCAAACGTAGACAGTTACTCTCTCGTGTGAAAGTTAATTTTATATCCTCTAAAGATCCCCAGCACAGATGTAAGTTTAAAGGTTCAAGTCCTTATGTTGCACATTTAGTTTTTTTTATTATAATATATGAAATACAATTTACAATTGTGCCGACCATCTCCCACCCTTTGTGTTTGTGTGTGTTTTGGGGTTTGCAGGCTGCTATCGAGACTGATGTCTTTTACATAGACAGACTGGGCCTAAGTTGTTTAGGCTGGCTTCTTTTTCTCCCTCTCTCACTCTTGAGCTTTGACCCTTTTGGTTTGTTAGTTTCTCCTTTGTTTTTGCTCCATTACACTGACATACAGCACAGCACCCAATACTGACCTACAGCCTACATATTCATTTATTATGTATCTTTTGTCTTAATAATAAATACAATTTAGTTAGAGTTAACTTGTGTGTTCTCCCTCTTTGTCTAGCTCAATGACATGTTGTTCCTCCTTTGCTTTATATTTTAATGTGTGTGTGTGGTGTTATTTGTTATTTTCTTAAATAAATTATTAGGCTTTGCCTGGGCCCCCCTGAGGGTAGGATCCCCAGCTGTGACACAATGTACACAAAGCAGCAATAATCAGTCGTGCAAATATATTTTAAATGCATTAGAAATGATAATTTTCATGAAAACATGCATGTGTCTTGATGTCATATAAGACGCATGTGCAATATTCCTATTGCACCGTCAGATTTAAAACACACTTTGAAAAAATTGCATGAAAATGAAAAAAAAAAACGAGAAACAAACACAAAAACAGATTGGTAGAAAAACTGACAAAATAAAATGGCATTTGGTCATCGTTTTAAAAGTCATAGCTGCGACGTTGAATCAGTGCAGCTGCAGATGCGTCTCTACATTCTCAGATTCGCAGATTTTCGTCAACACTCGAGAAAACACGGAAGTGTCAAAAATTCGGGTCTGTTTTCTTCGCTTTTTTTCCTGTCGACCAGCCACACCGGTTGCACTGATATGGAGGAGTATTTTTTTTATGGCCTGAATTGGACTTAAGTAAACTCTAGTTGAAGGACTTGCCTTGCTACACCGTGGTAAGATAAGTTTTTACACTGTGTACCTGCAGCTTTGGCCTCACTTTCTCTGCTTGCTAGGTAGCGTTAGCTAGCGTGAGCTAACCAGTTAGCCAACCAGCTCCTAGCTAATATCTGCTCATTAAGATTAAGTTAGACAGTGCCCATGACTTATACATGCACATTTCACTTCTGTTTCCATCCGTTTAATTCACCAGTGTGTGCCGGGGTTTACATGGCCCTTTACTGTCAAGCAGCAGTTCGTTAAGTAAGTTTATCCGCGTTTGGAGGCTACTAGTATCAGGCTTGTCTTTTCCTCCCTCCCTGTGTTTGCAAGGGGCGGGGTTACATCTTTTCCAGCCACGCAAACTGAGGTGGGAATGGAGAGACTAGAGGCTACATCAGAGCTCCAGTCACGGCTGTCATCACTGTCTTTCTCTTCGTTCCCCGGAACAACATCCAAACAGTTCGACCACCGACCGCTGGCCAGGTAGCCTGTTGCTGCAGACAGTGCTGCTTATAAAGCTACTGTAAGGATACGTATTGCTTGTTATACTTCTTGCATCCTAATGTCTTCACTGTTGAAATGTTGCAATGTCTGTTCTGCTGCTATACCATCTGCTCCTCAGACTCCAGAACACAGACCTTTCACAGAGCTGTACCCGGTCCACAAACCAAGCTGACATGGATGAAACCAAGGAGGATTCAGGGAAACATGCTGAGGTAGGTAGTTAGTTTGTTGTGTCGGAAGAACTGTTAATGAGTGGCAATAAACAGGGATGTGCAATCTAATATCATTTCTAATCCATAACATCAGTCTTGCGTGTATGTGTTTTACGGGTAATCAACAGGCTCCTGCTGAGCCAGCCCTTGGGGAAGGAGGTGAGGAGAACAACACTGCTAGGAGCCGTCAGCTCTCTGCTGAGATAAAGGGTGAGGGACCTGCTGAGTGTGGCATCATGCCTGCTACTTTGTTTCATCTGTGATTTGTAAATACCAGTAATTCAGCTTCAAATGTGTACTTAGAGTACTTCAACCTCCTAAAACACAAATCTATAAATTAAGAAGGCTTGCCTTTGCTAGATAAATAGTTATTTGTTGCTTTTATGCTTTTCATGGACACATTGCCATTTGTTGCTCCTGATGGCAGCCCAGATGCCGCCCCTGAAACCCCCAACAACATGGACATCTGCTGCAGTTAAAGAGCTGAAGGCAAAGCTTCGAATGGAGGAGGACAGCGTGGTCACAGTGTACAGAGGCGACATCATGACAGTTCACGTGCCCACTGTCCCTGAGGCCAAAAAAGTGTGCTGGGAGTTTGCTACAGATGGCTATGACATTGGCTTTGGCATATATTTTGATTGGAGTCCCGTCACAAACCGGGCTATCACTGTGCACATCAGTGAGTCAAGTGATGACGAAGATGAGGAGGAGGAGCTGGAAGGTCAGTGTTTCAAATTCAGAATTTGGAATTTTAGGCTTGTTTTAAAGCTGCTTCTCCAGATTTCGGAAGCACATCAGTAATTTCTGTATCCGCAAAACCCATCAATATTGCATTTTTTATGTGTGTTTCTCGAGCTGTATGTTGACTTTGTGGATTATGTGCTTTCTGTTGCAGGACCTGTCAGTAACGGAGATGTTGAGAAGGGCTCCAAAACTCAAACCAACTCAAACTTGGCTGAAATCTTACCCGTTTACCGCCAGGACAGCCACTTGTCAGTGAATGGGGGGAGCCACGATTTTCCAGGTGAAGGCACTTACCTCCTGAAGTTCGATAACTCGTACTCACTATGGCGAAATAAAACTCTTTACTACAGAGTCTATTACAGTGCCTGATATGCCATTCATTTATTGTTGATGAATGTCTACTTTAGAGAAGACTCCTACTCTTGGCAACAATGAACTATTTTTGATTCCACACTTAGGGAAAGATGGTTATACTATAAAAGTTTAAATATAATATCTATTTTTTATCACTTTATGTTTGTGTTGCCACATTTTGAATTTACGTACATTGTCAGATAGATTTGAACACATTCACTCCGTTGTCTTGCAGAGAGAAAATTAGAAGAGTCCTTGCATATGTGCAATGTTCCTGTGTGTACACTGTACTATTTGGTCAAATGGCCGTCATAAAACATATGTTATCTTCAGTCGTAACATTTCTATGGTAGCAGTGATCAGGGAAGACCTGCACAGAGTATATTTTGCCAGGTGCTTAATCAGCAGTGCTCTAAAGAAACTGAGTTTTGTTTTGTGTGTGTGTTTATGTATTCGCGCACCTTATGTGATTGTTTCTTTGTTGTTGTTATTTGTGTTTAATCTTGTGCTTTGTTGCATAAATTATTTTTTATCGATGTTAAATTGAATCGACTATGATAGGAGATTAATGTAATACAAATTATGTGCACAGATCCGTGTCTACTGTCATAGTGGTGTGTTGGTGAAAGATACAAGTTGAATGTACTGAGGCAAGTGGTAGCAGTTTTCCAAAGTGTGCTTTTTATGACACAAATAAAAGTCATCCCTTATCGCATTAACCTCTTATTATGTAATATAGATTCAATATTTACATTTGCCTCACCTCCCCCTTTAATTTGCTCTTTCAGAGGTAGGGAGGCGTTGTAATATTTCATCTAAATGTATTTTGTGCGCAGGTCTATGTAAGTGAAGGTCAGTGTGTTTGTTTTTGAATATCCTCAGTCCATTGGGCTTACATGTGTTGAATAGCTTCCTGTTTCTGAAATCAATGCTTCGACGTCACCTCACTGAAGCGCATGTTCCCAAAGATGTCACTGATTTGGCTGCTACTGTCATATACTATGTTAATGAGCTGGCTTAAAGCTTCCCATCTATGCTGTATTGTACCTTTACTGTGAGTTATGATTGCATTTGTTTCTGAAATTTATATTCCACAATAAAGAGAAAGAAAAATCTATAGTTTCTTTGTAATTAATGTGCGAAATGCATCAATTTTATGAACTCTGATTAGTTAAAAATAGATTGGATATTTAAGATCAGTCAAACATTGACACATTACACTTTTTAAGATGTTTAGACTGCTGGTGTGTCGTCTCCAGCCAAACGAATATCTGTATTCTATCCGAGACACCATCATTTCATGGCAGTCTCACCACTGATCCAGGATTTAAAAGTGGATGGTCCCCTATGCCTCTATTAAATTGTGGCATTAGGGGATTGATGTAATTGTTACTGAGGTGCTGATTAGCCAGGATTTATTTTTAGCTCTCCCCAAACACCAGTCAGAATTAGAGTTACATCTCATGTCACGTTTCACTGGAGTTCTGAGCAGTAGGATAAATTCATTCTTGAATTGTTATATGATGCTACTCCAAGTGCTACATTCATTCATTTAGACTTTGACAATTTTAAAATTGTACTGATAAATCTTTTTGCAGATATAAAATGCAACATTTTTACAAATACTCTGTTGTGAATCCATTATCTACACCTGTGCTGCCAGCAAAGCGTATTACACGTTTTATTTATTGATTTTTAATGTTTGATATGTCCATGGAGCGTCCTTGGATCTATGTTTCATTTAGATATATCTTCTTACCTTTCAAAGATGAAATTTATTTAAATGGCTGTCTCTATCCCTCTCCATTATTATACTGCTGCCCCCTCCAGATGTATATTTAGATCTTTCAGATCTGAATCTGGATCAAGTTGCACATAGTGGTGGAAAATCATGAGCTGTCCGTGCCAGGGTACTTTTATTTTTATTATTATTTTGAGTTAAAAAGGCCCTATCTTGCAATATTGAAGAGAGTCCAAAAGTGACCCACAACCCCCATCCAGATCTTCCTCAAAATGTAATGAACTCTCCCATTGTCCCAAGATCCACCCCTGTGCAGAAGTTCATGGCAATCAGTCGACAAGTTATCGAGGTATATTGTAGGACAGACAGCAAACAAATGTGGGCGACCACACAACCCACTCTAACTCTTATTGGCAGAGGTGATTAAAAGCTTTAATCAATATATTGCTTAAAAATTAAATACAGAGCTTTCTACTCTTCCTACCATTAATTTGGTTAAAAATGCAATGATATAAATTTATAGTTTAGAATAGATTGGGTCAGTTAAAGGTGTGCATACAGCACAGCTTCAAAATTGACCATAGAGGTGAATTAACATCCCTTTTGATGTGACTATAATATAAAGTAAAGGGTCAAGAATTAGGTGAGAGGAGCCATTTATTTGACATAATGGGTAGAAATGGCATTTTCGTTTTTGTTTTTCAAGAACGAGTTTACATATAGTTTATTGTTCTATGTGTACCAGCCAAGAAATTAGGGTGTTCAGTAACGTGAAGTTCCCTGCGGTTAATTGATTAATTGTTACGCAGTTTCACGTGCGCGTTTTCACGACAGCCTCGAGCTCCCGTCAGCCAATCAGACGCGACGGGGGCTCGCGATTGCTCCGAAATTTTTGCCAGATCTCCAAGCTTCTAGACTTCCAGACTTCCAGACCCTGGAACGACATGGCGAAGCTGCATTTTTACGTCCTCTGGTCGCTCCGTGATGCTCCCCGTCAGTTCATTAGGTAGGCCTTCATGGAAAACTCTAATTATAGCGGATTTACAATGAGACAGTTCAAACATGTTGTCCGGGTCTCTCTGTCTGCAGCAAATCCAATCGAAGGTGTTTTCAAGTCCACATTCCACTGCCTCTTCCCAAACTTCTTGTCATCTTTGGACTTGGAGAATGGAAATCCAGTGTGACAGCAGTATCGGTAGATGTTGTGGTCAGTGCAGAGGTACCGACCCAGAACATTGGGACCCTGTCAGCTCAATCAAGGTAAGGCATTAGAAGAAAGCAGAAGAAATGACTTGAAAAAAAAAACTCCAGTTTAAATTGGAGTTTGAACTCAGTTGTCTGACCTGGGAGGGTGACTGGAGCACTGATATTGCCACAGTGGCAGCAGAGCGAGGAAGGAGAGGAGTTTATGGCAAGATTGTGCTCACAGTGTGTGGAGAGGTCGGTTTTCATTTACTTATATAATAAATGTTCTGCTTAAGGAAAACAACCATAAGTACTCCAAAGCAAACACTGCATCTCATATAGTTAACAATGATACTTATGAATTTTCCATGCAATAGGATAAAGCCAGTGTCATCAGCAGTACTCCTTTGGTTCAAAGGAAATGTCTGTTCCCAGAACCGGACATTGCCGCTGATCTTTCATGCAAGTTGCACCAGAGCACTGGAAATGAAACGGTGAGATAAATTGGGTTATTATTATTTTTTCTCTTATCTACACTTTTGTAACAATTTATCATTGTCTTGCTTTGCAGATAACTGCTAGCTCCTCTCACCTGGGTCATAGTGTTTGCTATGCTGAGATCCAAGTAAATAAAATTGACACCAGTGATTCCACTACGGGAAATACACCCCCAGTTTGGCCTACGGTAAGAATCAGGCTGAAGAATATACAGTTGAAAGCAAAATTATTCAACCCCATTTTATATCAATTTTATCGGCAAGATATAGGCTACGAGATGTGGTTAAGTTATGGTTTCAGAAGTCTTGGAACATTCTAGAGTCGTCACAGTCGCCTGACTTTAAAAAATCTCTGGTGAGATTTGAAGAAGGCTGTTGCAGCATGTAAACCAGGAATATTACAGAACTGGAGGCCTTTGCCCATGAGGAATGGGCTAAGATTCCTCAGGAATGCCGCCAGAAGCTAAAGGGTGCTCTACAAAGTACTAGAAACGCTTGTCATTTACAGGTTGAATAATTTTGTCTCCAAAGTATTCAGTAAAAGTAGCATTTGGTGTTATATTTAGGGAAAACACCTGTAGAATCAGTCGTACCGAGATATTTAAACCGTTCTTGTGTGATGTGGTTATTGGAATCGGCTGATAAATAGTATATTTTGTCAATAAACCCAGTATACCATGGGGGTTAAATAATTTTGATTCTAGTTGTATAAATGTCTGCATGTATGTAATGTAAGTGACTTATTCTGCGATGCTCTGTGCAACTGAAAGGATAAGACACCCAGACGGACAGTTATTAGTAAGAGGGGACGCCTGACATGGAGCTCTGGGGACATGGAGACTCTTGCTGAGGACATGGACCAGGCTTCAACTCCCAAGAAAAAGAGGCTGTCCAGGATCAACAGCCAAGAAAGAATGACTGTCCAGATAAAGAATGAGAACAGAGAAGGTCAGAATCAACAACGTAACCATTGCTGGCACATCTGAATGCACAAAATGTGGTGTTTGACAGAGTTCAGGTTTAGTTTCAGTGTGTCCATCAAAGCGCTGGAGCCACTCCATGTGTCTGAGTGACCCTGACACAGCCATTCTCATCGGAGGGGAAACGGCAGATCAAAACTACTGCAACGACTCTCTCTGGAAGCTGGAGTTAGGTCAGTGGAGTAATCGTTTGTTGGGTGTTTGCATATCATGTCTTTAAACCGTTTACAACCAAAGACGGAAATTAGACAAAATAAGAAGTCGTAAAATATTTGAACAATGGGCGCATTTACACTTGTTGTGCTTTTCCTCACATTTGTTTGTTGACCTCTCAGACAATGACTTCTGGTTTCCCATGAACTCCTCTGCTTCTGGACCCGTACCACCACGTGCCCGTGGACACACTGCGACCTTTGACCCAGACTCTAAGTCAGTCTTTGTATACGGTGGCCTGAGGGAGGGTCAGCGCTACAGCGACCTGTACATCCTCAACACTCTGACCTGGAAGTGGAAGCTAGTCACTGTGGGTTTGTTGCGAACATGTCGTGACAAATAGAGTAACAGGAAATGCATTCCTTTGATTCGTTTTTGTGGCTCTAACCCCTTTAGGCGAGAGGAAATGTTCCAAATTTGGCCTATCATTCTGCAGCCTTTTATAAGAAAGAGCTTTTTGTCTTTGGTGGAGTTCAGCCAAGCTATTCTTCCGGGGATAAATCCTGTAGTAACGCTTTGTACATCTTTAACCCAGAGTTT
This sequence comes from Chaunax sp. Z400, assembly GCA_037577475.1. Taxonomy (NCBI): domain Eukaryota; kingdom Metazoa; phylum Chordata; class Actinopteri; order Lophiiformes; family Chaunacidae; genus Chaunax; species Chaunax sp. Z400. The sequence goes on along the minus strand of CM075194.1, from coordinate 14,291,976 downwards.
GAACTCTGGTACCAGCCGATTGTGGAGGGAGACAGACCGCTGCCTCGGTTTGGGTCAGTCTTTTCAAATGACTTGGAGTGAGTTTTCTGTCATCCAAATACTCCCTTTTTCATAATACTCCATGCTTATGTTTATATGGAACAGACACTCGGCCACACTGATGTCCCAGAAGCTGATAATATTTGGTGGACGGAAAACTGCTACCTACCTTAATGATCTCCATGTTTTAGATCTGGGTAAGATGAAAATGTTGATGCTTTAGGCAGCAATTTTGTCTCCAGATTTAAACTGATTTAATTTTATCTCATCGAGGGAAGGATATATGGAGTACACAGCTGTGAAGTGTGGGAACATGCCACCACTGCCCAGAGGGTGAGTATAAGACTTATCAACCTTGATAGATGTCATCAGCATAGCCATCTGGTTTTTATTTGTATATTTTGGGTGTCTTGGACAGACAGCTGCATTTGAGTTGGGGTTTTAATGTAATTTCTAGCGACAGAATAGAAGTGTATAATTGACCTGCATTGTTTTTCTTTTATTTGCTCAACATGAAATAAGGGTACAGTAAATATTGTGTTGTAGATTTTCATTCATCCAGGTCATGGTAATGCTTGAAGGTTGAATCTGAAGCAACTTCAAGCCCTAAACAGAAGTCCAGTTGCTTCAGATTCAACCTTCAAGGAGTAAATATTGTGCAGAAACTGCCGTTAGAACAATAATGGTACAAATAAAAAAACCTCCCTGCCTGTACTGAACAGATTTCATGCAGCTCTACCAGTTTCAGACAAGAAGATTTTAGTCTCTGGAGGTTGTAGTGCAATCGGAGCCCTGCAGGACGTGCATATTTTGAACATTGGTGAGTTTGTGTCACTGACGTCTGATTCATACACTCAACAAACATACAAACGCAACACTTTTGTTTTTGCTCCCATTTTTCATGAGTTGAAGTAAAAGATGAAACTTTGTCTATGCACACAAAAGGCTTATTCCCTCAGATTTAGGTATGTAAAATGTGCAGTTTTATCACACAACACAATTTCCACATCTGTTGCAAATTGTAAAGGAGGTCACGTCCCGACCACTCTTCTACACAAAGTGACGCCCTTGAGCCACTTGACAGATGTGGCTCATCAAGAAGCTGATTAATTGAATTAAACAGCATCATTATTGCACAGGTGTGCCTTGGGCTGCTCATAATAAATAAAGTTATCAATATTGATCTCACATGACTAGAGCAAAAACAAAAGCGTTGCTTTCCTGTTTTTGTTGAGTATATATGAAATAAAACCAAATCTGTGTTCTGGGTTAAGGCGATTGTTAAACAAAGTTGGAATTTGTTTTTAGTCACCCTGTTTCAATGTATCACAAATCAAGTGTTGTGTACAGTGAATCGCCCTTTTTCCTCCTCAGACACCAACATGTGGAGCTCGGTAGCATCTCCTCTGCTTTGCTCCAAGCCTCGTGCGGGACACAGCATGATAAAATTGGGCTGCTTCATCCTACGAGATGCTGAGAAGCATGAACGGGGGGAAACTGTCAGGGTCTCCTGCACGCTGCTGGTGTTTGGTGGGTCAGACTGCTGCGGTTCCTTCTACAATGACGCAGTCAAATGCACAATAGAAGTCCCCGGTGACAAGTGATTGATCCATCCGGGAAGAAATCAAAACGGTACAATTGTTCTAATTTGTAAAGAGTGGAGGTGGAGAAGCTGTGATTGGCCCTGATAATTGGACTGAAAAATGACAATCTCTGTGTATGTATTTATTTTTGTATTTTGACGTTATGCTTTGTTGGTTTTGGATAATGCATTTTGCAGCATAGACTTTGTTGTGGCTTCCTTTTTATTCCCCTGAGCCCCTTGTAATAACTATCCATATTTCCTCCACAGGCAATATGATGCAAGCAGTGAGCTGAGAGGTTAGGACTTTGCATAACAAATCTCTGATCTGCATGTTTTACACGTTATGTCCTTTACCTTGTCCCCATGTATCAGTATGTATTAGAGGGTAAAATGCTGCACTGGATGAATTAATATTCAAAATGCTAATAAATCATTTTAACTCACGTTTCCCCTTTTTATTACAAGTAACGGGACTGAAGTGGGATTATTTTCACAGCATTTTATATCATGTACAAAGCTGCATGGCTGTCTGATGCTGCCTAGTTATTCTATGAATGCAGATCAGCAGGTGTGTCTGGTTGGCAGGATGGGTGGCTGACTTTGAAAGCGTCAATGTCAAGTAAGGCTTGATTTAACCTTTTGATTGTTGGATACTGCTCGACATCCACTTTGAACCTGTAGAGATTAAAGACACACAGGGGTCATGCTTCTCTGTAGCGCTGGGCAATACTGACATCGCAATGTATTTGACAAAATACTTCTAGCATTATTGTGAGGATGACTATTGGTGCTTTTGCAAAATATGAACAGAATTTTTGATAATCATCAGTAACATGGATATCATGTGGGTACTGACAAATATTAGAAGTCTGACTGGAATTTACTGTGATGCAGCCTTTAAAGCCTATAAGCCTTATCTAAAGAGTGAAAAAGAAAAAGATATATAGATATACAGTATATATAGATAGATATATAGATGGACATAGATGGATGGATATAGATATAGATAGATGGACATAGATAGATGGACATAGATGGATGGATATAGATGGATATAGATGGATGGATATAGATATAGAAAGATGGATATGGATATAGATGGATATAGATATCTATCTATATAGATATATCTATCTATATAGATATCTCTATCTATATAGATATCTCTATCTAGATAGATATCTATCTCTATCTAGATAGATATCTATCTCTATCTATATAGATATCTATATCTATATAGATATCTCTATCTATATAGATATCTCTATCTATATCTATCTAGATATCTATATCTATCTAGATATCTATATCTATCTATATAACTATATAGATATCTATCTATATAACTATATAGATATCTATATCTATATAGATATCTATATCTATATAGATATCTATATCTATATAGATATCTATATCTATAGATATATATATCTATCTATAGATATCTATATAGATATAGATATCTATATAGATCTATATAGATATCTATATAGATCTATATAGATATCTATATAGATATCTCTATAGATATGTATATAGATATCTATATATATCTATATAGATATCTCTATAGATATGTATATAGATATCTATATCTATATAGATATCTATATAGATATATATATAAACGAGTACAAAATGCCAACTTGTTGAGCTCTTCTTATTTAGGGTGACTGAATATTAATGTATTTATATTGCAGTTTTTATGAAATGATTCCTTATTAAATACCTCTCTGCATTGTAGACTTGTGGGACAAGACAGATGTCTGCCATGGATATCTAAAAGGTAAGCAATGAGTCAGATTAACTGTTTTCTGCTATATATCACACTGGCGTCATGCTTTAAACGTGTAGCCATGCTCTCACCTCATCACCAACACAATATTTCCCAGCTGTTTTTTCCAGAATGGGCTCGAGAGCTAAAAGAGAGGGTCACATAATATTGTTAAGGAAATTGAGTGATTTTGGAAATATAGTTGATAAGATGAGCTTCCACCAACCTTGAAAGCCACGATCAATGAAGTGCTGAGCCCACTGCACTTTTTCTGCTCCTATTTTCTGAAGCACGGACAAATTCTGTAATATGCAGGAATTAATTAATATTTCGGACTTGCAACTGCTGATCCAAAGTGGCCTCAGTTTGATTTGGACTGTGCTGCTGTCACCTGCAGAGGCTGTATCCCAGAGGCAATGATATCACTTATCATTCGAACCTGGGCACGTTTCTTTGGGTCTGCTGGGAGAAGCGGATGCCCTGGCCTAGTCTCATCGATGTACTGGATCACTGCCAGCTGTGTGAGCAAAAAACATCTCGGGTTTTAAACTAAAATATGGTTTTGTAGGATTTATATGGGTCAAGAATTTGGGGACTCACTGACTGAGAGAGGGTCATGCCATCAATTTCAACTGCAGGCACTTGTTGCATAGGGTTTAAAGTCTTGTACTGTTGTGTGATCTTGAGAAGAAATTTGGAGGATTTTTATAAACATGAATATATTGCTTGCTCATTTGAGACACCATCTAATGCTCTTAATCCTGTCTCATGCCAAGTATCATGTATGTTATTTCTGCATTAACACCAATCCATTGTACCTGCTGACCTCCTTCTTTGATTAAATTGACTGCGACCTGGTCGTATTCAACACCTTTAAGAGCAAAAGCTGGCACACAAAAAAGTAATGAACATCTCGGATGACATGAAAATGCTTTAAATGAAATGATAGCTAAAGTTGTCCAATGCTGTGGCATGACTTACCAATCCGAACCCTCCAGGAGCAGGAACTTCTGAAGTATCCGTAGAGAACAGGCTGTTCAAAAAACACAAAACCCCAGTCAGTCAGTCAGCATGAAAACACGTCACAATCCCCTTGAAATATAACTTTTCTTGTCTAGCAGTTCACCTTGGTTTGGGAGGCCATAACTTTTTGGGCACTACTTTTCCTTCAACTAGACTGAATCAACTATTGCAAGCTTTTTTTTTTCTTGAGTTTGATGATGCACTGATTCACTGGTAGCCAATAGGATGTTCTCTTAGAATCCCTCCTACCTACTCTTCACTTCACGATGACTAAGCAAAATCGCCATCTGGGCTTCATGTGGTCCACAGCGGTGACCCGGTGCACACACTCAATAAACGAATCCTTTAAGGTTGAACCTGAAGCAAAGTATTCAACCTTCAAGGATTACCATTATCTGGATGAATGAGAAGCTACACCAACGACATAAACGAGTAACAGTGTTATTACAGTACCTTGACGAGGCAAACTAAGGACAAGTGCATGGCTGTGGCAGTGATAACGTTATCACTTAGTTTTTGGGATAATCTTTGCAGCTTGCGCGATGAGATTCTTTCGATTGTGTTGTTCACATTTCAGGGTAAATCTACGACAAGTATGTAAATTACATACTTGATAATACACCGTGTGAGCTAAGCTAGCTTTTCGGAATTTCCAGCAGAGCGTTTGATTATAGTCCAGCTTCTTGTTGCATAACTCTAGCTAAAAAATGGGAGACTGACAAATCATGCTAACTAATGATTGGCCGCGCTCCAGAGCTCCAGCTGAAACTAAAGTAGGGATAGGACCCACATTGGACCAATCATGCCGCGGGATTCATGGAAGTGCGAACACGTAGCGAATAGCATGCATTGATTTCATCAGAGCCCGCCCACAGGAACTACATCTTAGTGATGCAAATGTTGGAGGTGCTGTCTGCTGAGCACCGTCCTACCTGCTGGGTTGATCAAATAAAGTACGTCTGTACTTTACAACATCTCCACCATGGCGACAACAGCATTAAGATGCATGGTGAAGGCAAAGGTAAGAAAAATCTCGTCTTAAAGTTCCTCCTTGGTAATGACGCAGACTGGTTTAACAGGCTTGTGTACATAGTGTCATCTGATTGATCTGGATAGCTGACGTCTGACGTAAACTGTGTGTACTTAAATTAAAACTTTAAAAATACTCATCCTGCATCTGCTGGTTTGACTACTTCTGGTTCACTCCAGTCAGCTTTACTTGGTCCCCTTCAAGTGTTTATTTGTTCACTCTTTGTAGTTGCTTATTAATCTTGAGAGCCAGTCAGGCTGCAGCTGGTAACACCTGGTTCAGTGTGTGTATTTAATGTTTTACAAACTATGGCAGCCAAACTGAAGTTCTAGTTTTGGGATGGATGAATAATATTTATAGCATATGATGATTTAAGACTCCTTGTTACGTTGTTTTTCTCAGATCCCATTTAGACTTGGCCGCATGTGCTACTCCTCCTCAGTGGTGAGTCGAGAACAGAGTACGCTTGTCAGTTATCAAATGTCATACATGTATAATGCACCTGTTGATGCAGATATGGTGTAACATCTCTCCCTCACAGCCCACCACCAAGCTGTTGATTGATGGGAAGTTTGTTGAATCCAAGACCTCAGAGTGGCTTGATATTCACAATCCTGTAAGTATTTCCCCTGCTTTTGACCTGTGGAGGTGCTTTTCCTGTTACACATGTGGTTGATCATCCAGCACGAACACCGTATTAACTTGTAATAAATTGCAATTAGACTTTGTTGTGTGAGTCATTTCACACTATCCTTCATCAAGTGTTAACAGAATTAAAAACAATTTTTTAACAATAAACAAATACACACTATAGACATGAAGTAGCAGGCATAAAGTAAGGTATCAAAAAGGACAGAAGAATAGTTAAAAAATGTCTGTCCACAACAATTTTATCAAAATGGGAAATTGTCCCTTCCACCAGCAAAGTCAAGGGTATGAAAGAAAAAAGAAAAAACAAACAAGAAACACATGTCTGGGTGGAGGATTGTCAGAATATCAGTCAGTACAGGATAAGGCTTTGCACAGAGTAAAGATACAGAAAGCAGCGTGCCTCATAAGTTGTACAGTTCTCATTAAGTAATGCCAAACACAACTTTTGCACCTTTCTAGGAATAGTTTGTTGAATTCTGTTTGCTAAAATCAATCTGTTACATCTTGGCAATAGAAACCATTTCATTGAGCCACTTTTGAAACATGGGCATGACGATGGACACTTCCAGTTTATTAAAATGTATTTAAAATATTTATTAAATTATGTAATGATAATAATCATTTCTATAATATAATAAAATTTTATTAAAATTGAAAACAATTTAAATTGAAAAAAAGTACAATATTACTTCAGTCTCAGCTATGCTTGGATGATGAGTCAAAGTAATAAATGGAGTGAATTTGTAAATGCTGTTATATCTAATAAACTCTGTCCTGTGTATGTATGGCCCCACATATCTGTTAAAAAAGGGATCCAACTTTTATCGCATGTTTATTGCAGTGCTTCTCAATGTGGGGCCTAGGGGCTCACAAGGGTCCTCAGCAGAGTTCCAGGGGGTTCCCAGGAAAAAGGGGATGAATCTATTTTGACTATAATTCCATCCATTAGTAACACAATGACAGAATGGGACCATTTTGGTCATGACTTTCATTCACTTTCTGTAATAAAACATCTAAAAGCAAAATTCTAATCAGATGGGGGACCCTGGGACAAAATCTTTCCAAATGGGGGCCACATGGACTAATTTGTGTCAGTTTGGAACTATATTTTGTGGCTTTTGCTTTAATACACTATTTAACGTCTGTGTTTGTTCTTACTGAAGTACCTTCACATACACACAAGGGTCCTCAAGTCGTGGTTCTCAAACAGTTCCTGCTGATTTAATCTAATCTTCAGTGCCTTAATGTGAGTTCTTTTTTTCTTCTCTGCAGGCTACTAATGAAGTGATTTACCGCGTACCCAAAGCCACCCAGGAGGAGATGTTGGCTGCCGTGGACTCGTGCTCCAGGGCCTTTCAGTCCTGGTCGGAGACCTCCATCTTGACTCGGCAGCAGGTCTTCCTGCGCTATCAGCAGCTTATTAAGGACAACATTGTAAGTCAGTCAGTCCCAAAGTATGAGGTGCAACTGAAACCGAAGCACTCTTCAACTTAATGATTTCTTTGATTTGAAACGACTGTTACATTTGACCTCTTCTTGCAAATAAGTATTTGAAACTGTTCCGCCTCAGTTCAGAGTTAGTTTTGCATTTGATACTAAAACTCTAGTTAAGATGATATTAAATCTAAAGCTGAAATAAAAACTGACATGAGGGTCGCCTTGTGTTTCAGAAAGAACTTGCCAAGGCCATCACACTGGAACAGGGAAAGACCCTTGCAGATGCAGAGGGAGATGTGTTCAGGGGATTGCGTAAGTTTATCTCATGCATGTGCACATAACTCTCCAAGGGCAACAAATAGGTAAACATTTGCGTGTTATGTATGCCTTTACCGTGTAGTTTCAGGAATGGTTAATGAGTTACACTAAATCAGAACAAAGGGCACATTTTATTGCTTTGCTGTTTTCACATTTCCCCCATATTCATCACCTGCCACGAACGAGGAGAGGAGGGGGATATAGGAATGGGTTCTGTCCTTCCTGTCGGACGGTTTTGTTTGCAGAGTACTGAAATGGTGCCTCTTGCATTTTGGGATTTTTGTCATTTGTCATTTTGTTTTTTCCAGGGTTACAAGTTGAATTTAGGTTCATTCTGTGACTTGGATTCTCAGATGAGGGGTTCCGGGGGATAACTCAAAAAACTGTTCAATATTTTTTTCATGAAACTGTATATACTTCCCATGTACTCGAGAGACGCCTTTTGATATCTTGGGGAACTATAACCATTTCATTTATTTAATTAATTTTGAGTGTTCTTACAGTATATGTGAAATTAACAGGGACAGCTTGAATGACTTATTTCAAATAGTCTTCAATGAAATGCATCTGTAGCAGGGGATACTGAGTATTTTGTGCTAGTTTTAGAGGGGCTAAATACATTTTTGAGGGTGATTTAAAAAAAATAGCCTTCTTTCCCCACTCCTATCAAATTATTGTCATCAGTGTTATTTTTAACTCTCTACATTACAAAAAGGACACAGTCTTACAGTGAAGGATTTGCTCCCTATTTTTGTGGAGGGTTTGTAGAAATTTCACCCTGCTGACTCTGTCAGCTCCCACACAACAATATAATCAGTCTGATTGAGTTTTACTGATTATCAATATACCAGACATGAATATGTTTTATCAACACATCTCGCAAAAAAGAAACCAAAAGATTAGAGAAATATACCCATGTGTTTGCACATTCTCATTTCTTCTCTTTGCAGAGGTCGTGGAACACGCTTGCAGCGTAACCTCTCTGATGCTGGGTGAAACCCTGCCATCCATCACCAAGGATATGGACACCTACACTTACCGTCTGCCCCTTGGCGTGTGTGCTGGCATCGCCCCCTTCAATTTCCCTGCCATGATACCTCTGTGGATGTTCCCCATGGCCATGGTGTGTGGCAACACCTACCTGCTGAAGCCTTCAGAGCGGGTGCCAACTTGTGCCATGCTGCTTGCTAAGATGCTTCAGGATGCCGGTGCTCCAGATGGGACGCTCAATGTTATCCACGGCCAACATGATGGTAAGAGTTTGTTGGTTTTTAATCGTGAAGCGTTCAGGTAGAGGTGGATTGAGTCATCAATAAATTGATCAGCAGAAAAGGAATCTGCAAATATGGTGATGAATGATCAAGCGTAACAAAGTATGGTGGGAAGTATAGATGTGATACAAAAACCTTTAGGCCAATATCATCAGTTATATCAGATGTCGGTTCTGGGCTGCTCCTTTAAGACCCAGTTACAGGTGAAACAAACATAACAGTATGTTTTTAGGTTGCAGTGACATTTGTGAGATCACAAACTGACTGCATAGCACATGTGCAAGATATTCAAAAAAAAATCCTGCTTTCTGTACCCACAGTTTGTGTTTATGAAATGTTTTAGATGTACTTTTATTCTCCCTGTGGGGAAATTAAAATTTACAGCCTCCATTTAAAAAAAAAAATCAGATCCTCCTAAATGTCAGGCCCACCGCTGTGACCAATGGAAATGTCTGGTTATTCATTTCTGTGGTTGAATAATGGATATTCTAAGTTAATACATGACTGTAACTGACTTTCTGCCACAGCTGTGAATTTCATCTGTGACCATCCAGCAATCAGGGCGATCAGCTTTGTTGGCTCAAATCAAGCTGGGGAGTATATTTACGACAGAGGCTCTAAAAATGGAAAGCGGGTCCAGTCGAACATGGTGAGTATGTGATGAATTAACACAGGTGTTAATGTCAGATGTCTGACACTTGATTTAAATGTCCAGAAGGGGGCAGTAATGCCCAACAGATTCTTGACCTGCACCCCCCCCCCCCCCCCCTTCTCCCTGCCAGCTGTTCTGACAGGAGCAGTGTTGGGAAGGTTACTTTGAAATGTAAGAGTTTATGGACGTTACCTTGTTGAAAATGTAATAAGTAACTATTTAAATTACTTCATCAAAGTTATGCATTGTTACATGTGACTAAGCTTTTGATTTAATTCTGTTTTAAACTAGGTCATGACTGTAGATTAAAGATTAATGTCACCTACTCGACAGGTACTGAGCAATTTTTTAGAGCTAAATTACATCTTGAACACACAGTTGGGTCAAAGGTACTTTATTTTATGCGACTGTCTGCAGTTACATGAACTTACCTGTAGATGTTTCCTGAAATTATTTCCCAGTAACCATAAAAGATGCATTACGTTCATTTTGTAATGTAATTACATCATGCCATTACATGTAAGTAGTTACTCTCAAACGCTCCCAAACAGAGGTTGCAGTCATGCAACACTGAAGAGTTGGACTGTGAGTTATAAATGTCGCATGTGTTTATTTTGATTTGTGTCCATCAATCCCATATGGACTAAAATGTGGAACAAATTTACCATATAAAATTTGCAGGCTGTTTGTGTGTAGTTCCCTGATATTAAGTTCTCACTTGTAACTAACCAGTCGTTATGTTATGTGGACATCAAACAGCAGAAGGCTAACCACCACTTCTATACTATAGGGAGCCAAGAACCATGGTGTAGTAATGCCTGATGCCAATAAGGAGAACACTCTGAACCAGCTGGTGGGTGCAGCATTCGGGGCAGCTGGACAGCGCTGCATGGCTCTATCCACCGCCATCCTGGTGGGTGAAGCGCGCAGTTGGCTGCCGGAGCTGGTGGACCGAGCCAAGGCTCTGCGCGTGAATGCAGGTACCGCTCACCATGAGACAGAGGTGTCTCTCCTGACCCCCCGAAGGCCTTTGGGCTCGGTCGTTTTCGGGCCACCCACACCGCGCTAACCACACCTCCCGCCTATTGCCATGTTGTAACTTCACAGAGAGCGCTTGAGTCAGCCATGCTGCAAATTTGTGGGCAGACCTGCCGCGCAGAGCTAAGTGCCGGCTCGGAGCATCATCAAATCCTTTGAGAAAGGAAGTTGACAGACTTGTGTAGTAGACAAGATATTCATTTTTTAGGGAGTGTCTCAGTATACCTCTCATCCTGGCTTGTGCGTGTTTGTGGCAAAAGACATATTTGAACGTCGGTGCCCATAACGTGCTCACATCATGTCAGTGCCAAGGTATGTAACCTTATAGCTGGTGGTTTTTTTGTGCCCTGCCAGGAGACCAGCCTGGTGCAGACGTGGGGCCTCTGATCTCTCCCCAAGCCAAGGAGAGAGTCTGCAGTTTGATCCAGAGTGGTGTCAGTGAGGGAGCTCAGCTGCTCCTGGATGGTCGAAACGTCAATGTCAAGGGTTACGAGAATGGAAACTTTGTGGGTCCAACCATTATCGGCAAAGTCACAGTATGTGGGTTTAACAACTGTATGTGCACACATGTGTTTGCATCTAAGTAGCATTAAGGACACGTCTGAAACTAAACCTTCAGTAAGAGGATTCACTTTTGTGCTCACAGCCTGAGATGAAGTGCTACACTGAAGAGATCTTTGGGCCTGTGTTGGTTGTTCTCGAGGCGGACACTCTGGATGATGCCATCGGTATGGTCAACAGGAACCCCTATGGCAACGGCACTGCTATCTTCACCACAAATGGTGCCACTGCACGCAAATACACACATGAAGTGGACGTGGGCCAGGTGAGTTGCCACAACCTCCAAATGTGTTCCTGTGTCTCGGGAGAAAGGAGACTTTCACATCCCACATCATCATTATCATCATCATCTCCGTGTCTATACAGCAAACTGAGAAACTCGCCACACCTCTGTTTGAAAACCTTCACACACAATTATTGTCCATGTCAAGTATAGCCTTGTTTGCACATAACTTAAAGTCAACACATTCGGCAACCCCCTTCCCTCCACTTCCCCACTGGTAAAGACTACAAATAGCTACAGCAAATACGTCCTTTAAATGAAAACAGGGGGACATGGAAATATTTTTTCTGGGTAGTATTCGAGGAGGGAAATCTTAAAATAAACTCAAGGGATTCCTACGGTCCTATTCCATGTTAAAGCATAAATATGGCCAGCCTTCTCCCTGTTTGTTTGCCTGTGGAGCCTTAGTTATGCTCTGTGTTTGCTGTTCACATGTCGGGGAATGCTGTGCCGACCGTGTGCTGTCCTCTTCCACAAACCTCGATGCTCCAAACATCTACTTTTCCTTTTTTTTCCTCCCGGCACCTTCACCAAAAGGCTTTACTGTGTCCAAACGTCTTTCTTCTGTTTCAAACATTGAAAACTATCCTTGCCATACTTCTGCTGCCTTCATAACAAAAAGTTTTATTTAGCTTTCACGCTCTTTCATGAGACTTTGCTATGCTTTAAAAAAAGTGCAATATAAACAGCAGGTTTAGCTTTGTGTGGTGGTGTGGATCATGTTTTTAAACAACATGGATCTACCACATCTCTCATCAGCCGCATCTTACTCATCCTAGCAATTTAGGATCTCGGGGAATAGTTTTACAAACCTTCCACTTCTGGATATCAAAAGGAATATGCTTGTTTGCTGCAGGTTGGAGTCAACGTTCCCATCCCTGTTCCACTGCCTATGTTTTCCTTCACTGGATCAAGAGGATCCTTCAGAGGCGACATGAACTTCTACGGAAAACAAGTATGAAATAAACAACTGCATCTTCTTTGTTAAAGGTGTAAGAATAGCACAGATGGCCCTTTTAAGTTTTGATGTAAACAATTTTATTGTTTCCCTTCAGGGCATCCAGTTCTACACGCAGATCAAAACAGTAACCTCACAATGGAAAGCTGAAGATGCAACCTTGAAAAGCCCTGCGGTCACCATGCCGACTATGGGACGCTAAATACTCCAAGTACCGCTGATCAGATGAACCAGAGGACCTACATGCCTTTCTTCCACAAAGAAAACTATATATATATATAAAATATTCTCCTTTTTAAAATATGTCTCTTTTTTAAAGATTTATATTAGATGTGTATGTAAAGATACGCTGTAAATGTAAACCACTGTGGACAAGATTTTATTCTATGCAAAACAGCTGACGTTATTTGATCAGTGGCAACTAGAGCAATACAACACCACATTGAAAGACTTGTCTATTTACTAACAGTGTAGTTTATATAATCCCCATGAATGAAGGTTGCCAAGGACACATTGCACTGTTGTCTTCAAATGATAAAAAGTATTAAAAGGTAATACCTCCGCCAACGCCATTATCACTGTGTCATTGCATCTATGGCATAGCACACACTTTGGTGATGGTGCCATTGTGACGTGAGTTTACTCACTCAGATCTACTTCATGCCAAATTAAGTAATAAAACCTAATTCCTCGACCCTGATCCTAGCATTTACAATCATATGTTTAGCATTGGTAGTTTAATATTAAATGCCTTTTACAGCATTAAAACGTTAATGCATCTACATTAACTCAGCTACATTTTGGTGGCAGTGCAATGTTTCTACCCCTCTATCATATTATCTTATTGGCCTAACACATATTGCCTCCCTCCTAATATAAATCTTAATCTCCCATCGCACATAGCGGTGGAACATCATGAGTTGTCCATGCCTGTTTTTTTCTTTGTTTTTTTGTTGTTGTTTTTTTTTGATTGGCCTGTTAATATTTTTCATGATTTTGGCAAAACTGTTAAAAAGGCCTTATTGTAATGTTAAAAAAGAAAGTGATGAAGTGATTCAGAATCCACCTCAGTACCCGGATCCATCTCAAAATGTAATCAACTCTGTCTTGTCCCATCACCCACCCCGAACACAAAATTTAATCATAAACAATTTCTCGAGGGATCTTCGACAAACAAACAGGGGTGCTCACATAACGCCCTCCCCCCTCACAAGCTTCGAGTATGAGAGAGGATGCTTCAAAATGTTTTTAATGAGCACAAACAAACCTATTGTATTCTGCTATACACATGATTGATGGTCTGTGGGGAGACATACAAAGTGGAGGCAAACAATCCAGACTGTCATGTAGATGCCACACAGAGGTCATGTGGTCCCTCTATCTGGTAGGCTGTTTGAATTCGACGGCAGAATGGGTTCAGGCGTCTGGGTGATAAAGGTCGGCTGGGAGACGACCTCTTCAATTCTGCAAGACAGTAATCATTATGCATCTGTCTGATAAATCATTTGTAGGTACTCGGATTCTCACAGCCAATACTTTTTCAGCTAAACACGGAATGTGGGACCGATAAATCTGCCCAGACTTTGTAATTTCAAGGATGAGAAGCAACTTTAAATCTCGTACATTCCTGTAGCGTCTTACCCAGCAGCTCTGCTGTCAATCAGGGACTTCTTCTTAGAGGAGGCAGATAAGGACAGATGTTGACTGGCTTTCCTATCAGGAAAATACAGAGTTGCAGTTAAATAAAGAACCTTATAATGAAAACCTGTGTTTTGGCACATTGCTGTGTCTGTACTCAGGCAGCCTGTCTTAGATGGGGGTCACTCTGGGTCAGCAAAATGCACATGGACTTGGATTACTGATTTTCGGGAGTCGCCAAATGTTCTGTGTTATTCTGCTGGACTAGGTGCCAGACCACTGTTAACATGAATATACATCTCCTGCCTGTCTTACCCCCATACATCCAGATCCCCTGCATACTCCTTACTGAAAATCATGTTAGCAGCTGCTCCCTGACCACAAGGGTTCAAAGAACAAAATAAAGTGCTGGTGCACGTGAAGACGGGCCAATAGGCTGAGAGCAAATCGACGTGACCAGATGTTTGTTTCCAAGCACACGACTCTGCGGCTAGGCCTATTTTTACTATTGTGCCCAGACTCTTTCTTCATTCTTTTTAAGCAGCTGGATGGAAAAGAAAATTGGTTGAAGCCTAACTGATGTTTTATGGTATCCTCTTCTGCTGAGAGAATGGCTGTTTAAAACATTAAAAAGAGGGAGGAGTCACCAGAAGTTCAGCCTGAGCTACTGCTTGGTGTCAGGGCACTTTCTTGTTCAAAGATACTTCATCCAGAGGTTCAATCCATTTTCAGGGATTATGAGTGGGTTGGAAATTATTTAGGATGATGTCGAGTGATAAATTAGCTGCCAGCAATCTTTTGCTTAGAAAATCAGTGGGAGGCTTTTTAAAAATTTTTTTTTTTTTACCTTTCCTTCTGCCCATTCATTTTAGCAAACAGAAGCCTGAGCACTTGTTCCCTCTGCTCCCAGGTCAGATCTGACATTTCAACTTTGCTGCCTGGTTGATGAGTCCTTAAAAACAGGTAGACAAAATCAAAATTAATGTTAGCCCTCACTGTTGCACAAATAAATACACACATATGTATACACATATATATGTATACACATATATACGTATATATATATATATACCTATATGTATGTGTATATATATATATATATACACACATATGTGTATATATATATATACGTATATGTATATATATATATATATATATATATATATATATATATATACACTGTATATTTAGGCTGTATTAAGATGAATCATGTATCATGTTGAGGTTTGATGACTGCTGAATGAGCTATGGGTTATTTGGTGCTGATAAACATGAGGAAATAAAAATATCACAAGGACACACAGTTGTAGAAGTCAGAATGATGGACTTACCACCTGGCAGCCGCCTCCATGTCTGAATGGACAGAGTTGGTACTGTGGGGGCTTTTATGAAAGGTGCGGATGGGTGGGAACTTTATCTTTCCTGCTGTGGCTTCTCTCAGCCTCCAGCCATAAGCCTGTTGTGCCTCCCTTTTGTATTGCAGCCTGCTTGTCATGATCTCCTGCTTCACCTGAGCCAGTGCCTCATGGAAGAACTGCTCCATCTCCGTGCGCTGCCCTACAATGGTGCTCGCGAGCCGTTTGATGTACCTCAATTCCCTTTCCCGCATGGCAAGCACCTTCTGCAGCTTCTCCAGCTCTACCTGGCTGGCCTGGATACTGACGAGGGTCGTTCTCTCCTTCTCCTTCTCCTTCTCCTTATCTCGCTCAGATTCCCCAGCTTGTAGCTCCAGGACCTGCTCCAAGGACGCTACCTTGGCTCTCAGTTTGGATAGCTCCTCTTTTTGGGCCTCCATCTGAGCTGCATTCTCCTGTACCATCAACTCAAACGTGTTCTGAGTGAGCAGACAGAAGAGCAAAGTAATAACACTGTTGATGCCGAGCCAACTTAAGAGAGTCCTCTCTTTCACATGTCAATAGACGGTAGAGCTGGAACAGAGACTGATTTGTGTAGCAGCCTGTGCTACTGAGTGGGATTTACCCCCTTCATTTACTGTCACCATTAGAGGTAAGATTAATGTGCATAATATTTATTTGTTTAACACAATCAGTGCCAGAAACCTGCAAAGGAGAACCCACTAAATTTGCACCAGTGGAAACTCACCACAACCACTGACCACTGGGTGGTAGGTAGGAGGTTGGGGGGGTAAGAGTAGGACCACAAGCAAAAGCAAAATACACAGGTTCAGTACAAGTAAACAACACAAGGGAAAAACCACCTGAAATATATTCTGCACAGATTAGTCAAGTGTTTCATAACTGAAACGACTCGGAGATAAATGGACACTGTCCAAGAACAGCCAGTGCCTAATAGTGACACTGTTTGCTGTCCTGTGGTTCAAACATACCTTGTCCAGTGCCAGGGAGGCATTTTCCTTCGCCAATGAGTTTGTCAGTTTCTGCAGATCCTCTGCCTCCTTTATGTGATATTTCAGTGCTTCATTGAGGCGGACATTCTCCTTGAACACGGAGCGTGAGGCACCGTCTAACTGCCTAAAGAGTTTGAAGACAAGCAAAGAAACCCTTGAATTTTATGCCAGAGATCATTTGGACTAATTATGAGAAAAATAAATCTAAAGATGTTTATTTTAAGCTGCGTAGAGCCTTCCAAGTGGAACAAAACAATTGATTTATGAAATATTTTAAGAGAGTTAATCCATCCAGGTTCTGATTGTGTGGATCATATCACACATTTTTGCTCTCTGTTTCTAGTTACTACACAGTAAACTGAAATTAGCCGGTCATCAATGTTGTTGTTTTCTGAGCTGTAAAAAAATAAACATGGCAGCGGTGAAATGTACATCTTGTGGCCTCACACACACACACACATTACACTCTCCTCCTTGGAGGATATTCTGGGCCGGCTGATGACGTGATCATTGGCTTCAGTGATGTACACTATCTGAACACAACCAACCAGGGTGGTCAAGAAAAGAACATACATTTGTATTCACAAACACTTGTTTGAGTACATTTATTTTTTGCGTTCTGAAAAAGAGCAAATCAAAGAATAAAAGTATAATATAAAGAGACAGTGGGTAGCGTTGTTGCCTCACAGCAAGAAAGTCCTGGGTTCAGATCCATGGGACTTTTCTGTGTGGAGTTTGCTTGTTCTCCCCGTGTCTGTGTGGGTTCCCTCCGGGTTCTCCGGCTTCCTCCCACCACCAAAAACATGCAAAATAGGTGAATTGGTGACTCTAAATTGACCGTAGGCGTGAATGTGAGTAAGAATGGCTGTTTGTCTTTCTACGTGGCCCTGCGATGAACTGGTGACTTATCCAGGGTGTACCCCGCCTCCCACCCAAAGTCAGCTGGGATAGACTCCAGTCGCCCACGCGACCCTACACAGGATAAGCGGTTACAGAAAATGAAGTATATATAAATATATAAATGAGTAAAGTGACAGAGGAAACACACTCACACAATGGCGTCATTGTGGGCCCTCTCCACTACCAGGGCTATCTTTTGCTCAGCTTCCCTCTCCAGGCGAGCCTGCAGGGAAATTTGAGAAACTCACTTAATATAATAGTAACAGTAATGGTAGCTAGTTTTTCACCATTTTTCCTTGTATGTGTCCATAAACAATGAGTTATTTTTCCACCACCAACGAACGGTTTGACTGATCATCTTAGGTGATTCTTTTAAACATGACAATACCTTTTCTTTGAAGAACTTGAACTCCATTTTGTTTAGGTTTTGCCTGTGCTCCTTTTCAGCAACCTCCATTTGTTCTCTAATCTACAAAATAAAAAGGTCATGTTTATCAGCCGCATTAACATCCTGACAAAAAGAGCAACTTTTTTATACTTTTTCCTCCTCACATCGCTGAGTTCTTGCTCCATCTGGGCTTTCGTCCTCTGAAACTCTTCGATTTTCTTCATTCCATCCTGGATCATGTTGAAGTCACTGGACCTCTTTCTGAACAGGTCCTTCATCTCGTTTATTTGAAGTGTATAATCTTCAACCTGTCAAAACCAATTAGATAATTAAATGCATGGAATGATAAACGTTGTGCAAATGCATGCCTG
The DNA here is from genome assembly GCA_037577475.1 of Chaunax sp. Z400. Lineage (NCBI taxonomy): Eukaryota > Metazoa > Chordata > Actinopteri > Lophiiformes > Chaunacidae > Chaunax > Chaunax sp. Z400. The sequence continues at coordinate 14,273,688 of CM075194.1, read as the reverse complement.
CAAAGTTTTATCCATTCATCATATAGTAGAGCAGATGTAAAGTTCCCATAAGTGCAGCTTGTATCAACCAGAGAAGAAGATTTTATACCAAAGTTAACACAGGCCATGCCCTTTTCCTAACCAGCTTAAGCAAAGATCACTCAGGGTAAATACCTCAAGATGCTACTGTGGAAAAGCCAGGCTGAGCAAAAATGTCACAAAATGACCAAAGTCGTGAGAGACTAGGAAAACAAGGACCCACAAACATGTGCATGATGACTAAATGAGAGGTTATCAACCATCTGATTACAACTTTGGGCCTAATCGTTATTCTTCACATAACTGTATATGTTCATCTCCATCAATGCACCAATCTACAGTATTTATTTATTTATAGCTGTTTGCATCATATGCAATTGTCACTCTGTACGATCTAATCAAATGGTCTGCATGTTTGTGTTGCATGTATCTGTTGTTTCCTCATGATGTGCAGAAACTGCAGGCGGAAAAGTTTTTATGGAATAATTATTTGGATGACTGAATTTCTCAACGCTCAAGTTTCATCTTGTCTCTTTTTAGACAAAAGCCAGAACATTAGTTTTCCCTGAGTGCCGTTAATGAAGAACTGTCCATTAGCTAAGTCAGTTTTTGAGATTAGCCACCTAATCACCTCACATTGAGAAAAAAGCTGTGAACAGCACATCTTTCAGATCAAGAGTAATTTTCTTCCCTGTAATGGGACATGTGACAGTTCCTTACACGTCTAAAATAGGGATGATTCAAGTTGGTCCAGACCATTCATCTTTTTCTCCTCAGAAGCTTATTGGACTCCATTTTACCAGCATGAAGTAAGAGCTGGGAGATGAAAAAACAGCTGCTAGGAAAAGAAGCAAAAGGTTTTTTTTGCTTCTTTTGTCATGTCAGTTCGATAGCTTGATCTTTACTTCAAGGAGCAGGCGTCAGTGAGCGGTATAAGGTGTGTTATGTAAGCTCAAGTGGCATTGTAGAGTAAGGATGTTCGTGAGCACAAAGGGGACTGCCTTTTTCAAAATAAGCACTTTTACGTTATGCTATTTTCTGTGGCCACTGAAATAAATAAAAATAACAATGTAACTTGGAATGTCAGGGTTTGCTTTTATATCATATGGTCATTTTGTTTGGTTGTTTTTTCGTCAAGCTACAGAATAAATGTCAACATAATTACACACAACACAGCTGTTAAGACACAGCACAGCACATTTTTGAGACACTAAAAAGTTGTGCGCAGTAAAATATATATAGTATTCTACTATAAACATGATAGCTTCAGTGCAGGGGCCTTCCGACTCATTTTACCGGAGCACATGTACTGGGGCAGTATTGATCTGCTGTTCCCCAATAAAATCCCATATTCAAGTTTTAACAAGCTCCTATACTATACTATATTATGCTGTGGTTTGATTTAGATCAATAATAATGGGAAGAGATTGACATTTTTTTAAGCCACAATGCCAAAGCAACATGTCCAGTTTTGTTTTTATTTACATATGCACGATATGACTTTTATGCCATTAAAAACATGGTGTAAATATTTTCATAAAGATTAATGTCTCTACATTTTTACATTTTCCAGTGGTTGTTTCACTTTCAGCAGCAGCAGCACTGCTGTATGGCCATAACAGTTAGTTGAAACCATGGTAGTTTGTGCAGCATATTTCAAACACACAAGCAGGCATTGAAGAAAAAAAAACAAACAGCTGGATTTGAGTAATGGGGGTGGGCCCCAATAGCGCTTTGTGTCTAGCAACGCCCCTGCTTGAGCGTCCTTTCTTGTGGTTTGTTTATGATGAACTCACCAGTCTGTTTTGCTCGTCACGTGCAAGTGCTTCTTGACTCTTAAGGCTTCTCTGCAGCATATTGATCTGTTATAATAACAGGTGACAGGTTATTAAAAGCGGTTCATCATTTATTGTGCATCATTTATTTACACATACAAACTAAGTCGCCGACCTTTTCCTCTTTAGCTGCATCTTGTCTCTTTAGAAAGTCTGATATATCGATCGTATCCTTCTCTTGGCGGTAAAGCTGATTGGTGAGCTCTTCATTTGCGCGTGCCAACTTGCCGCAAGCCTCGGTATATTGCGCGAGCGACTGGTCGGTAACCTGCAGCCTCAGCTCCCAGAGGGTCGCGCTGGCTCCTGCCCTATAGATGTCCGACTCTTTGTCCGCCTTTGACACCTGTTTGGTCTCTTTCTTCCCTTTCCTGTAAAACAAAATACACAAGATGTTTTTCGCCTTTACGTTTTTAACGTCAATGCGCATCTAAATAACATCTGTACAAATACACGCACTTACCCGGCTTTCGCCTTCTTTATTTTGGCGACTTTCTTCTTCGGCATCACTGCTATATACAGGCTACAATAATACACAAAACAATACTACCGCTACTTTATACAGAAGTTACATGATAATTGCCCCACGGTTTTAACGGTAAAGGCAGAAAACTCCTGCTGTAGCCCGCTGTGAATGTTTGTAGTTGCTGCCTTGGAGACGCTGGAGTCACCGAGAAAGAGGTCAAATTTCTCTACTCCTTTGGTTACCTACTGAGACCTACACTTATTATAGGCCACTAGATAGAAAAAACTTTATTCAGTCGCAATTATTAATTGCAAGATGTCGTCGCTTTAAAAAGATATGGTGTGGACGTTGATCATACTTAGGCCTGAAAGACTTTTTTATGACTGTAAAAACACAACATAGGCTATTCATTAAATGATAAATAGAGATAGATAGATGGATAGAGATTTAATTAATTTAATTAAAACATAATTTAAATTCCAACAACACACCTCTTTATCTACTCTAACATCCAGTGGTTCCCCCCTGTGGCACATCCCCCAATTTTCCACCAAATTTCATGAAAATCCGTCAAGTAGTTTATGAGTACAGTACTTGATAAAAAAAAATGCTGAAAAAAGCTTTATCTCGCTACAGTAAAGGACGTGACAAAACTTCATGGATCTGTCCGCTTAATCTAACACTAACAACCACACTCCAACTCAAAATACAATGATTTCCTGGTAATATTTTGTGGTGTTTGCAAGTCGACTTGAATTGCATGAGTATGATGATAATGTAGACAGAGTTATAGGCAGATATATATAAAACACAGGGATTTTTTTTTACAGCTAGTTTAGCACTGAGATTAACCATAATAATAGAAATAAACTATTAATCTGATAAAGATATTTATTATTATTTATCATTAAGTATAGGTTGGCTGCGCATAGATATTATTGTACCACTACACATAGACTTTTTCAGAGTAAGTTAAACACAATAATAATAATAATAATAATAATAATAATAATAATAATAATAATAATAATTTGACTCATCATAGTAGGGAAAGCATAGGTTTACCAATAAATTAAACAGTGGCTCTGGAATCTTCCAGTGTCTCAATAAGACATGGCAGTGAGACAGCATGCAAAATACCAGGATCCTGGTACCAGCTAAAAGGAATTAGCCATTGTTAATTTACATTTATTTACACTTGAGCTATTCCAATTGTGTGAAAGAGGAACATCAGAAAAAAACCCACTGACATCTGTGACAACAACCTTAGTTTATCACAAATGAGTCAACAGTACAAAAGAGTTGAAAACACACATCAACATTAAGATCCAAATAGATTTTGACAACAGTGATACATGACATAAAAACTAAGCCTTAGTATGTCCAAATAACACTCAGTGTCTGATGCTCATCTTTGCAGTCTTTACAAAAATATAGGTTTGGATACCTCTGTCCTGTGGGGAAAGAAATACATTTGTAGAACTTTAATTCATAACCTACCCAGCCTACTGAAATATCAACATTTAGTGTAAAGCATGTTAGTACTGTATCCTTTCAGTAATTTATTAACCCTAACAATAACTATTGATTCACAGCAAGACGGTTCTGGATAGAAAATGGATGGATTGACTCATTTCCTGATTTTGTATTTTTAAATAAAGTTATAAAGTTCAAGCTGATACTCAACCCAGAGTTCAGAGCTCTTGGATGTTCATTCTTCTGTCAATTACAGTGAACATGGAACCACCATGTCTCACTCTCCAATATAAATAAAGGTTTCCAGCAAGCAACCCTCCATTCATTGTGGGGGATTTTCAGATACAGATGTCTGTTCTGCTCAACAGCCTGTGGATTGACAGAGAGAAGCTGTATTTGTAACTTGTATAATTACAGTCTTCCCTTGCAGGGGTCTATCAGACAGGATCTGTTTCCACATGATGACATGAGAGACATTTGGATCCTGTCAGCAGTATTGTTCGTGTCGTCCTAAAATGAGACACATGCTACTCGCTGCCATCCCCGCTGTTTTTTGCTGGAGTTACGGGAAAACCTCTAAGATCAACATAAATGCACTTGGCTTACATCTTTGAAGCAGCTCATCCAAAAGAAACAATGTAAACTTAGAGCAAGTCATAATACAAGAAAACCGCAGAGTTTTCTCCGTCCATTATCTTATTTAGTGTCCCACTGGAGTCCGTCCAGTGTAGATTACTCATCAAACAAAAATGTAGATATCGCAAAAGTGTTGGGTGTAGCTACCGTGAAACAGAATCATATAGGGTCGCAATCTGCTCTGGCATCATGAACAGAGTTTGAAGACTAAATTTAAAGGTAATTACTATGACAGTGAGGAGAGAAAACTGAAATAACCCTGAACATTTTCAAAGCTGTCATTATCATTGGAATTGTAATGACAAGGTTTGGGTCTCTTCAATTGACTTTTTGGGGTAGGACACCCACAAACATGGCATTCCTGAGGGTAACGTTGCAGCATATTAATGGTGTATTGCACAGTGCAGATTACAAAGCTGGGGTCACTGCTCATGCGTTGCGGTTTCAGTTAACCTGAAACCAAATACCAAAGCTTGTATTGGGCCTACGTCTCCTTTAAAACATTATGTTTGTAATGTGCTGCGTCATGTTGAAGAGGAGCTCTTTGCACACACTTTACATTGTCGCTGTGCACATTCGGGACATCCTGACATGATGTCTGTATCAATATTTCTTCTGTTCGTATACAGTTTTGTTTTATGTGTAAGTCATGACGTGCATGTGCTGCTGCCTTCTTGGCCAGGTCACCCCTGTAAAAGAGATCTTTGATCTCAATGGGTTTTATTCTCCTGGTTAAATAAAGGTTAAATTAAAAAAATGTGGTGGCATATAGATTTTTTACTTGATCTAGTTTAATGTTGAGTGAATAATATATTCTTAATGCCATCTTGCTAGAAGGGTAGTTCCTAACGCATCATATTATAGTGATAATATAAAAATAGGTGTGTGTTTGAAACCAAAACATGCTGTGATTCATACATCAAACGGCCTAAGGTTCAAACATCTCCCATACTGGAGAGGTGCCTTTTGATGTTTTGGGAATTTTAACTATTTTATTTGCTTTTTTTATTTCTTTATTTTACTGTTGCATTTCAGTGGCTAGTCTTTTAGTCTCTTACTAGCCACTAAAGCATGATTACACACCACCATAAGATTGGTCCCCTACTTTCTTATATGTTTAAGGACTAGTTGCTTCTAATACACTTGGACCAGTGACTTGAAAGACAATTATAGTGAAACAACTGAGACAGTACTGCAACCAGTCTCCTACTGGCATCAACAGATGAGAGATACTCTTTTACTCAGGACCAAGGATAGCAGTGCTAGTAAAAGCTTAAGTTACTGTAGTTTCTGTAAGAGGGGCTAGGCTCTTGGAATCATAGCTGTGTGTCCATCAATCATTATCAATTAAGTAATAAGCTTTTGTCATTCTTGTCCAAATTAGTTGCTACATTAACTGCAGGATATGTCTGAATGTTAACAGTCAGAAAATGTCGAGCAAAGATTTCAAAATGAAAACAAACCCCAGACAAGACGTAACTTTTCTGCGATATTTCTAATAGCCCCAGGGTTTATGAGCCACATTATCACACTGTTAACATGCAACCAAGACATGTATGGGCACACGTCAGCAAGAGGTCCTGCACATGTATGCTTTGATAGGGGCAAATGACCATTCTGGTGAGCCACAGGATTGAAAAAACCCCCCCACAGTATTTAGAAAAAAGGAAGGAGGAAAGAAAGTCCAATATTTTTAGTCCAAATTACAGCGTTGGAACAGTGCTTTGCACAGTTGAGTGTCCTGGGAGTGGAATGGCATTATGGGTGAACAGTGGTGCCAAGTCCCACCCTCCCTACATTGTCCTCTTAGAAGACGTCCCGCCCTTTCTCGTGCCCATCTGCAGGACCTCTGCCCTCCTCTTACCCTCCTGGCTGGGCTGGCCGACAGCTCCGTTTCAACCTCAATCGCCCTCTGCGTGATGTTGAACAGTCTCATACATGTTAAGTCAGGGTTGGGGAAGGGTCAGTTCCTCAGGGATGCCTCAACTTCAGACTACTAGTTTCTGCAGTACCTGTTTCAGATCTCTGTCCTCTTTCTGTTGATACAAAGTGGAAAGTATCGCAGCCCAGTACAAATCTCAGTTCGTGCAAGCTCTCTGAGCTGCTGCGCCTCTGTGCTCCATTGCTGTGGAATATCCTTAACGCTTAGGTATCCTGCACTACACCCAGCAACTCTTAACATTGCACGAGAAAGCATTAGCTTATGCACTACAGCAAGGCTTATGATGCTGTGCCAACCACCCGTCTAAAGCGAAGTAACAGCCTCTCATGCTTTTCATGCATTCACTTGTGAAACGTGCCTCACTGCCCAAGGATTTTTCCCTTGAAAAGCCTGTGGCTAACACAGGGATGAGTGGGAGTGAGATGATTGCTAACATTCTTTTAACTTTCGTTCCAGCTGGAGAGCAGGTCACATTTGCATTTTTAAGGGTAGTGAAAAGGCTGCAGTAGATGTAATGCAGCGGTTACTGTAGAATCATGACAGGGATGTTGAAAGGTTTTTTTTTCAGGCCAGCTATTGAACATGATTTTGTTAAGGCATTAATACTTAAAAGAAAAACAGAATCAATTCCACCTACAGGAACCAATGAAGAGTTGGAATTCCTTTATTAAATGTATGGTCCTCCCCACAAAAGCTCAAGCTATTTTAAAGAACTCTATAAACTTATTACTACATACATGAATATTTTTTTTAAAAATTAGACCAAATATTATTGTAATATTCAAGCTGCTATTTGAAACTGGACTCATTTATTTAAAAACTCTAAAGATATGCCTTTATAACAGCCTCCAGTCGAGTACTTGAGTCACTCAGGCAGTGGCAAAATTGGAGCACAAATTAAGTGAAGCAGTCAAAGTACAAAGAGTTGCAGGGTGAAGGAGTTTCTGGGCCATGTTACTATGTAGGTCCTAAATGTACCCATAAAAAAAGTATTTTAAGACAATTTTGGGCTTTCTCTTTGTGAGCCATTCATTTCGACTTCTTCATGTACCACTTTCTCCTTTCGTAAAGAGATTTTTTGGCTCCAGAATAACCAGTAAAGATGAGGAGGGGAACACACGACCAAGAATAATCCTCTTCCCGAAAAAATGGAAATTCTGTTGGTAGGCAGGTAGTCAGCCTCCAGTTCAGGAGGAGGAGGAGGAGGAGGGGAGGGGGACTCCTGATGAAGCTGGGATGGACCGCCACTGGATTGGTGGATGGCTGCGCACGGTGTGGCCCCATGCCAAGCCCTTATGTCTTTATATACTGTAAACTGATGACCGGACAGTCCTGATTGTGCGTCCACTCTGCCTCTCGCCATCTCTACTGCTCCTCTACTCGGGCTCCTGTCAATCTTTCGCTCCATCATCCTCCAGGACTTCAGCTGCAGCTGTCTCCTCTCCCTGGCTGAGAATACAATGACCACGCCGACCCTGCTCCTCACTTTATCCGTGTGGCTTGTGGCTCTGAGCCTCGCGGAAGCCACTTACTACCGGCACCACCGATACGTCCCCCACCTCTACCGCTACCGGGAGAACTTCGCCAACACGGAAAACCACCTCCCCGAAGTGCACAACCAGGTACCTGAAGTCTCAGAGCACAGCGTCCCGACTCACCCCGAGATCCCCAGAGTGTTCCACCCGGTACCTGAAGTCATCCACCCCGTACCCGATGCTTTCCACCTGGTGCCAGAAGTCGTGCATCCTGCACCTGAATCTTACCACCCACCTGAGGATCACCAGCTGGTGCCCGAAGCCCCCCGCCGTGGCGACGTGAGCCGGGTTTTCTACGGGATCATGTTTGACGCGGGGAGCACAGGCAGCAGGATCCACATCTATAAGTTCATCCAGAAAGACCCTGGTAAGAGCGACAGTCTCTCTCTCTCCCTCTGCCTCTCTCTCTCTCTCTCTCTCTCTCTCTCTCTCTCTCTCTCTCTCTCTCTCTCTCTCTCTCTCTCTCAACCAATAGTAGGGCTTTTGCACATGCTGCTGGCTCCCTGTCCGTCTGCATGCTGTTAGTTCATTCACTGTGTGGTGTAAGGACAAACATGGACCGGCACAGTGCATGGTTAATATATTTTCTAAAAGTAGCTGAGGTGGCCTGTCTGCCTCAAATGTGTAGGAAACAGACCTCTGAGACTTAGGATGAGGATGAGGCACTGCTCTCTAAATACCACAAGTTGTAAAAGAAAAGATCTGCGATTACACGTGATTGCATTTCTTTTTAATGCCAGAATATCACGTACTGTACTTTGTTCCGTGCAATAACCTGTTCCTTTACTCCCTTTTAGTTGAGCTGCCAGTTCTGGACAATGAACTTTACCATGCAGTGAAGCCTGGACTGTCTGCTTATAAAGACAACCCTGAGGAGGTATGTGTGTCTATTAGCTATAATTTAGAATCGTTAGGGATATCAGGGAGTTGTTCACTGGGATTTTCTTTGGGTTGGGTTCGTGTGATGTAAACACTGCGTGATTACAAAAATACCTCCTGCCGATGATGTCACTGTTTCCCACTCCTGTCTGCTGTATTTACTCACCTTTGACTTACACGTGTTTTTAAAGAAGATTGTGAAATGTCTCCTCTGATGATTATATTTTCTTGTCGGCAGGGTGGCAACACTATCCGACAGTTGCTGAGGATTGCCAAGAAGACAGTGCCAGAGGACGAATGGGGTAGAACCCCAGTTGTCCTGAAGGCCACGGCGGGTTTGCGTCTCCTTCCTGAAGACAAGGCCAATGCTCTTTTGAAGGAGGTGAGGCACTTTTTTTCTATGCCCCTAGACAGTTTGGCACAAACACCACCGGTCCCGCCAAGGAGCAGGATGAGAAACCACTAAGTGCTTACAAGTGTCACTGAAAAAAAGGTCTGCCCCTTTGATGGCTATCATGTTGCAAAAAACAGCTGTTGTGAGGTTGTGTGGAGTAACCATCTTTGTCATTTAAAGCATTAAATCCTGGCTACTGTTCAGCCATGCTTGTGGTTGAGTTATCTGTCAGTCTAAAACAGAACATACAAAAAATTGTAGCCTCTGGAGCCTGAATAGGCTACATTCTAAAGACAGCAGCATGTTTGGGCTTGTAGTCTAGTCTTATTATATTGATTTAACACATATCCAGTAGATAATTCTAATGAAATGTTGGCAAATCTATTCCACAGGTGCGAGAGGTATTTGAAGAGTCCCCTTTCTTTGTGCCAAACAACAGTGTTTCCATCATGAATGGAGCAAAAGAAGGTAAGTTAGCCTTTAATGCTAATTTGTACTATATATAGTACACAAAACACACATTTCGTAATGTGTGTTTATTATGATACTGTCTAACCAGGTCATTTAACCGCCTCATCATCGAGGATGAATCAAACTCTGCTCTAATATTTCTTTTCACGAGATGTCTATTCCTGTGTCATTGAGACATATAAATATGCCAGTGTGAGTTGCTGGCCCACGCCCAATAATTTGGTGTGATCCTCCACATCACTCATTAAGACACCCTCACAATGTTATTTTTCATCATACAGTATGTGCTATTCATTATCCTCATTTTATGAGTGCAATAACTTGACATCTGAGGCAATAGTAATTACCTGGGCTGGTCTGCAATCCCGCATGTCAGCTCTGCTCCTTTTAATATCAGTTTAACAAAGGAGCGCTGACTTCTCAAGCTTTTACTAATGTAGACATTTTCACCCATGTGCTGTTTTAGGAGTCCTCGCCTGGGTCACGGTGAACTTCCTTACAGGTAAGACATGGCTTGTGTTTTGCTATGGAGGTGTTAGTGGTCAGGAGGCTCATATCTGAGGCTCCAGTGTACACAGAAGGCCGGCAGGGATAGACGCTTGTCTCCTGTCTGAGGTTATGAGCTTGAATCACTGGCCCCAAAGAGGTTGCAAAAACAAGAAATATTTCCTCACGTTTTTCCCACACAAATTTATTTCACACAACAACAATATGACTCAAAACAAATAAAAAACAAACAAAAAAGTGTTTTTACAACAGGGAAAGACACAATCTGTAAGCATGCATTCTTCTAAGTCATGAATAAATGCCAACTTTAAGTGGTGATAAATCCACAAGTTTACACAGCGTGCTCCGTTTGTTGCATGAGTGATAAATAGTAAATTATCCCAGGTGTAATGTATTCGTTTCTTCATAGGTCACTTGTACTCCAACACAAGGAGGACAGTGGGCATTCTGGATTTGGGTGGAGGATCCACACAGATCACATTCCTCCCAAAGTCAAAGGTGAATGAAATGTCTGATGTGATGAATAAGAGTAATTAAAATGATCTTTCCGTAAAACCAGCAACTAAATATCTGTCGTTTATCCTCCAGAAAACGATTCAGACTGCTCCCAGCACTTACATTTCCAGATTCAACCTCTTCAACAATACATATCAGCTCTACACACACAGGTAAATAACAGAAAGATGCTATATTCTCTATGGAGTTGCCCATGAAACTCATGCATTAGTACTAAGTAGGGTAAAACTTGCATATCTATCTAAAAACTTACCATGGCTGTGTGTCAACATATAGCTACCTTGGAAACGGACTGTATGCAGCTCGACTGGCAACTCTAGGAGCACTAGGAGCTGATGGTAGAGTATCTAAAACCTTTTATCAACTGTCTGTTTGTGCTCTGTGTTATTCTTTCATTGTCAGATCATGGCATACTGTTTCTCCTCCTCCCCCCCCCCCACCAGGTCTAGATTGGAAAGTCTTCACTAGTTCCTGCCTTCCGAAAAAGTTCCGAGAAGATGTGACTTTTGGAGGAACGACTTATAAAGTTAGCGGGATTCCAGATGGTAAGATGACGGTGGCACCCTGAGGTTTTGATTTCCTTCCCATTGCCTTGGATCCAGTGATATGTGAATTCTCTTTTCAGCTCCAGAAAACAATAGAGTACAGTATCATACATATCGCAACACAACATTTATCCGCTCAAGTTTCGGGAACCTTGGCGCCAAGTGCATGTTCTGTCATCCTTTTGAACAATTATACTGCAGTCAACCTTGTATTTAAACGAAAAGAAAAATGTCAGTTAACTTCACTAAGACAGTCACTCCCATACCACAGTCCAGTAGCCAAAAGATGCTGGGCTTGTCCCTGAGCTGTTATTTCTTTGTGTAACGAGTGGCTTAATCTGGACCACTCACAATTATGTGGTAAAAATAGGCAGGTCATCAGGGCTGCGCTAACTGCCGCTCTTGTCAGCACATGGTTTTGCTGGCACAACTGTGCCCAGCATACCCATGGAATTGTGTGAAACTTGTACTTCTGGGGCTTCCCTCGTAAATTATCTGGTGAGCCCCCGGCTCCAAACTCTGGCTGACCTCAAGCTGGGGCGTTCCAACCATTACTGCATTCAGGCACCTTTAACTCATTGTTTTCTCCATTTTCAACAAACCATAAAGCTGCATATACCTTTCCTCTCTCTCCTCAGGCTATGCAGGCTACAAGCTGTGCTACTATGAGGTGATGAAGGTAATCAAAGGGATAGTGCACCAGCCTTATGAAGTGAAGGGCAGCAGCGTCTTCTACGCTTTCTCCTACTACTTCGATAGAGCTGTAGAGTCTGGTCTCATTGGTGAGTGGGCACAGGCCAAAGAGTCGCCTTCCGGTGCCATTATCTTTCATGTTAATTATCATCATTTGCACAAAATAGACATTCAAAATTGCACATCTGTTTTTTTTCTGCACAGATCAAAGTCGAGGTGGTGCACTTGAAGTCAGGGATTTTAAGAAGAGAGCCAAGGAAGGTAAGAGTTACATGTTATCTCGTCTGTGGATGGATAAACATGTGTATGAAACCAACAATTGTACAAGTTAGATCCTGTATATCAGTTGGGTAACCCCTGAAACTTCATGCTACACAGCCTTAACAGCAAAAGCACAAAATTCGGCCACAAAAGCAGCAGATTGGCACAGCTTACCCTGCCAAAAAAGATTTTATTACAACAGTAAAATGGGAATGATTATTAGCATAAATGTGTTTTGGAGATAGATAAAGAGACAAATCTAGTTTATTATAATGTAAATATGTGTTAACACCACTACAAACAGTTTTAGTGCCTTTAACCAAAGCACATGACTCTTGCAATGTCCATGTGGAACCAGAATTATAGCAAGTGGGAACAAGTTCGTGTGCTATATAAGGCTGTTTGAGTTGTGAGAACACTGTCATATGGTCTCGAGGAACAAGTCTGGCTGGGCTCGGCTGGCGGCTGAGCTCAAGATGTCTGTCTGGCCCAGGCAGGAGGGTACCTGACAGCCACACACCACCGAAACACACAAACTGTATACTGGGCTGTTTGACATCACCTCCCACCTGCAGCCTCGTGCTGACCCTCACCCGTTCTCCTCGCACCTCCCTGCTTGTTCATTCAAACAGAACAGAAGTCATCTTTTAATCATGTAGCACAGGGGATAGAAAATGTTTTTTTTTTTTTTGTCAAAACATGGAAGGTGACTCCATTGTATGGTGCGACAAGGTGTCTCCGTGACACAAATGTTTTTTTGTCAGTGGTATGTGAAACATATGTTAATGTCTGAATTCTTTTGTGTTTGCAGTGTGCAACAAAATGACCAAATACCGGGCTATCAGCCCCTTCCTCTGCATGGATATGACATATATCACCTGTCTGCTAAAGGAGGGCTTTGGTTTCAAGGACAGCACTGTGCTGCAGGTGAGCAAAACAGAGCAGATAGTGGATGTGGGAGTGAAAAGAGATACAAAATATGAAAAGCTTCATGAGCTATTCTGCCTGTGCAGTATTTCACAAGGCTGTCACTCTGTTCAACAGCTCGCCAAGAAGGTGAACAACGTGGAGACCAGCTGGGCCCTGGGGGCAACCTTTGACTTCTTCAGGAACCTCGACATCAACTAAGGACAGCTCGCCGTCACTACAGCTGGCACTGAGAGGGACAGTCTGTCACTGTGGGGCTTCCCTCCCGTCCATCCTCGATAAGCCCGTCCCCCTCACAGACAAACCCAATCCCACCACACTCCCTCACCCACCATGCCCCTTGTCTTTTCCTCAACCGTAGCACCCTGCGAACACTCCAAGAACTGTTGAAAGAAAGAAATCACTATATTTTTATAAGGCCAGCTATTCCTACTGTATTTTGAGCTCATTACTGGTGGGCTGACTTTATTTTTTTAAAACGTTTACATTTTTGATTACTTTTGGGTATCTGATCTGAAATGTTGTTCTCACCTACCTGCTAAGTGTGTAGACGATAGTTTCGAAACGGTGCATTTTGGTGCTTACTGTGGTCCTGGTGCACACTGTACACTAGAGTACAGTGGAATTTATTTTGAGACTAGTTGCTGGAAGTGCAACCATAATTACCTCTACCAAAGAGGATTTGTTTTCATCACCGCTTGTGTGTCTGTTTGTTTGTTAAATAGCAGAGTATGTCAGAAAGTTCTTGATGGATCGCAGTTCCATTTTGTAGAGAGGTGGCCCCTGGAATAGGGAAGGGGTGATTAGATATTTAGGTGGATCTGGAACAAAGTGCAGATCCAGGACATTTTTTGCAATCTTAGCAGAGTCATGTACTCTCAGAGTGCCCCTCTAATTGTCTTTTTAAGTGCTTGTAAATCAATATATCAATGAATCTTTTTATTTTAGGCAGTAAATAATTTTATTCATTTTCAACTTGCCTTGGTTAGACATCAGGTATATAGAGCAGATGATAACCATACAGATTTTCTTCAACATTGCACATAACACTTTAATTACAGATATTGTAGCAAAGACATGATCTGTTGGTCTGATGTTTGGACTAAAGAGTTGTACATTCATCATGTAGTTTTGGACTAACCATAAATGAGGGGGGCCGGGAGCACAGTGGAGAGTTGCCTTCAACAGACTGTGTGGTGTCGCCGTTACATTTGTTAGATTAATGCCTGTATTTTAAAGTTCAGCCATTGTTTGTTGTGTCTGGAGTGGAAAATACAGTATTAATCATGGCTTAATTGCAGTGGCCATCGGTCTGAACTGGATGTTAAACTAGCAATAGTAAAACCTCTCATCAAGGGTAAATAGTGCATCCATCTACATAATTTACAACAAAAATGTAAACAAAATTATGTAAAATTCTGAAATCCATGACTCCCTCATATTAGTTATATTGAATTCTGTGTTTTTTTTGTGAACTGTACAAATATTTAAAAAAGCTAAGTTTATCTAATATAGAATATTTTAATTATCCTCATCCATTATTAACTCTGTTCAACTTTCTGTGTAACTGCTTTTCAAGCTGTGCCTTTGCAATCTTTCCAGTATTTAACATGATCAATAACTACTGCTGTATATACAAAATGTTAACTTTTATTTGTAAAATCTTTCGACAGGAACCGCTTTTACATTGCAAAAACATTGTGCTGCAGTTTCTCAGAAATGCCTCTATGTTCATCAATATGAATAACCTGATGACTGACATATGTAAATTGTTTTTATTAGAGTGAAACACGTGTTGACTATACAGTACATTTATGTTTTAATAAAACATGAAAAATATGATTTGTGATTTTGGACTTCTTGCAATGAAATGCTATAATCTGCAGTCTCCTTTGTAAACAAATATTTAATCTGAGTGTAAAATCATTTTTATCAAACTGCAAACATTTAATTCATGACATCTATGAATACAGAGTCAGAAGCTGAAATTAAGATATAAAAATGATGAAGTCTTCATATCATATCTGACAGGTTTATGAACTGTATCTGCAAAATAGTGGTGGTGTTTAATATACAATCTGCAATCCTTGCTTTTGCTATGATATACTGAGGGCAGCAGCAATTTAGTGCACAATTTTTCAATCCACACTCAAGAAAATAAAATCACAAATGAGTTACAATATAAATCTTAATTATTTTATTTTTTACATTCACAATTTTTACAGCTTTTAAAGCTCGCCGTCTGAGGCGATCCTCCAGGACTACAGCACTGATGCATCACTTGCTTGCAAACGCCATGATCTGCTCCTGCAGAAGCAAAAGAAGCAAACAAGTGAGCAGATCTCTTCACAAGACCTGCGAACCAATGAACTCACAACATTTAATAAGGAAAAAATGTCCCGTTTAACTTGGTGCCTGCACAGTGAAATGCCTTTACAACCAGTTATAGTTGTGTTGGTCTGAATCACTTAGTAGGGAATAAAGTCATTTCACATGAGTGGTCGGTAATAAAAGGGGTGTGAAAACACAAGCCAACACCGCTGTCCGCTGCCCCAGAGCCAGCCCTGCACCCCACCCACACACTTTTGGTAACACTAAATTTGGGGCTAAACTTAGATGCCATAGTAGTAGGTTCAGAACCCTGGAAATTATAGACACCACTAAAGTAAAGCTCTGTGTAATCAGAAAAGAAGGTGCAGGGTGTGGTCCGGGTGGAGGTGGAGCTTAGGTTTGACAGGTGGTTGATATTATCTCAGTGATGGTCAGTTTCACTAGGATGCACAGGAGGATATGTTTGGACATAAATGCTAGAGGAGCTTACTTTTAGCGCTGGGAGCATGTTGGTGGCCTGCAGACCGAAGGTGCGTAGGAGAACAACTGGAGCAGCGTTAGTGGAATAAAGTCGTTTCATGAGGTCGATGGCAGACATCATGGGCAGATTGTGTCGCTGGCGCTCAGTTTCGTATTCTAACAAGTGCTGAATCGCTCCTGCACAAACAAAAAGAAAAGATTGGGGGTTAAACACTGAGGACATATTTTAATGTATATTATGCAAAACCATTCAAAGGAGCAGAGGTGCAAGAATCAACTATCTTTTAACTCGATACCTGAACACATTAAAATCCTAAGAGAATACAGGCAGGGTCTCTACAGATACAGTGTGTCATAAGAAATGATTGATGTATGTATCTATATGTTTATTTCTTAAAGGGAATTCATGCATAGTATACCTTTAAGCTTCTGTGTGTCTTTTCTGCATTAAGTCAATACACCAGTGCTATTTATTTCTATGTTGGCATTTAACAGAGTTAAAAGTAAACACAATATACCGTAAAGCAACCTACATATTGTTCTTGGCAGAATTAATAGAAAAAAAATCAAATAAAGGTTGCCAGAAGACCTGATGCTTTTTATAATTTGGATCAACAGCATGCATTTGAGCTTTAGCTATGGGAAAGAGCATAGGGGGAAACCACCGTGCTATGGTTGCAGCGCTTGTGTCTGTTTAGAAATGTCACTGACCCAGGTCCTTCCCGTTAAAGGCTGCCTGACTCAGGAGCTGTGTGAGGCAAGCCACATCCCCAAAGCCCAGGTTGACTCCCTGACCCGCCAGAGGATGGACACGATGGGCTGCATCCCTGCAAAGACAAACAAATCCCCATCTCTGTCTAAATACGTTCAACTCAATGTATGCTATTTTATGCACAGTGCATGATCTGAGAGACATTCCCTTGCATGTGAAGTAAAACATCAGTTAAGAACAGCCAAAACGCCTACTTGATTTGTATCTTCACTTAAAAAGAAGTGCTGCAGGCCATTACTATCTATCTGCTATCTACTTCATCAACTTTCTTACCCGATGAGCGCTACCCGGTGTCTGATGTACTCTGACGCATGACCCATGCCCAGAGGAAACAGGACACGGGTCTTTGGGCCAATCCCTGCCACACTGGGAGGAAGCTGTCGTGGTGAACCTGCAGAGGGCATGATGGCTGACAGGGCACTGCGGAACAGAGAGCCAGCCGTCTCAATCAGCTCTGACTGGTTCTCATTACTCCACTGTTGTGCACACACAGACGGGCGAGAGGGCAGAGACATATTCAGAAGAGAATGAAAAATGACCAGAAGAGAGAAAAAACAGACATTACTCCCTTGACTGGACAAAGAAATTAGCTGACATAGAAGACTAAACTACAGGCCAGCGAAAGTGCTTCCCCCCCCCCCCCTCCCTAACTGGTTTGGCAGGGCTTTGGGAGCTGGGCTAATTAAAAGAAGATGCCGGCCAGGCTATGCAGTTGAATTAGCCCTGTTTGAAAAACATTCCATGCAGTAATGGTCGACACTGGGAGACCACAGGTTTAATTAGCAAACCAGGCCTAAAACCAAATGTGACTCAACCGTGGTGACCCTGTCCATCAGCAGGCCCAGTAAAAATAGCAAGCTTGGGAAAAGGGAGTTTCTCCAAACATAAAGCTGACAATGAAATATTAGTATTGTGTAAAGTTTGGGCTAAACAATAACAATATTGTTTGTATGAGTCACTAAAAAAACAGCTCAACACGTGAGTAAGTCCATGGAGAACCCCTGCCACATGTTGCAATGTCTTCCTGACACATGTGGAAATACAGCGTCAGCATTTTAAGAGTTGGAGCAAAACTTACAAAGGCAGAGTTGATAGCATCGACAAAGCTCTCCTCATCCATCTCCAGAAGCTCGTCTGCGAGTTGATGGCTGGTTGACCACACCAGAGAGCTCTCCGTGTCCGACAGCTGCAGGGCACAGAGCATGGATGCTGATATCAAATGCTTATGTGACAGATAAAAATACAGAAGTAAATAATGCAGGTATATTACCGGTAACATTGCAATGGGTCCTGTTGGGAGGAACCTCTGCCATGCAACATTGTTCTCCGTGGGCTGTCCAACACAGAAATTAAATATCACACTGAAACATTATTATATTATAATCTAGGGCGTCCACCGTGACAAAAATTACTGTCAAAACATTGAGTGAATTCATTCAGTAATACAACAATGTTTACAAATTTATAAATAGAATATGCACTGTGTGATGCATGGCACAAAGAATAACAAAGTATGAAGAATTACACTGTTCGCATGTTCCAAAAGGAACACTAACCTCTGATAGGTGCAGCACAGCAACCACAGCAGATTGGTCATAATTCCACTTTACTGTAGGAATCCCCAATGCTCGTCTTACCATTGAGTTTGGTCCATCTGCTCCGATCTGAAGAAAAGACGAAAAAAAAAATGAAAACAGTCGAGAAAACAAAACAAAAACAATGACGACTGATCAGTTACAGTTTGTCTAATGGAATCAAACTGACCAGCAGCTTGGTCTGAACAGTCTCTCCGCTGGCCAACATGACCTGGACCCATGGGACTGAGTCTGCTGCCTGGTGGGGCATGGGCCACGTGTACTTCACCACCTTAGACCTGTACTTGACTTGTACGTTATCTGACAGACAACCGGGACATAAAACAGGTGACTACTAAGCAACACAAAAAGAAAAGAGCAGCGCTTCTTAAAATACAACAGCAACTGGTGACACTCTCACGCAACAAAAGCATCAATCTTGGTCCCTAGCATGTATCATCACGCTAAGTCAAAGATGGTGTGCTTGCAACCAGAAGACCTATAAAGCACCTCATAAAACACCACTGGTTTTCCTCCCTGGTGCGTGGCTGCTGCCGAAGTTCACATTTGACAATCTTCTTAATGGTTTTGGCGTGCCACATTGCACTTACTAATAGTGTTTATCTACAAGAACACCATGCCACACTTGACACATGGTGCAAGCTTGCTGAATATTTCACTTAGAATGCTCCTCTTCCTGAAATATCAGCAGCTGGATATCCCAAACATGAAAGGATCTTGAGCTTCACTGGCTCGTGCCAACTTGGGGCAGGACCCATCCACAGAACGGCTACTGGTTTCTTAACGCAAATTTCAAACATGGGTTTTCAGTGATTGGAAGGCAGGGTTGCATTGAAACCAGCTGGTGCCTCTCATGCACTGCATTAAGCATAACACCACTGCTAAAATGAGAGGAGAGAGAGAGGTGGACAACTGGGAGTCACATGAGGCAAAAACGTGGTGTAACCACATGTCCGTCATTTGAAAATGTTGAAAAGTGTTTATAAATATGCCACTTTAACTGTTCGGCACATAGCAGACTTACGTTTTATTTGCGAGCCTCAGAAAAGTTGGTCTAAGGTCAACAGCAATATTGCACTACACACTGTCGCTGCTTCAGTGTCTTGAGAGGTGGCGAAGCCGGGAGCACATGGCAGCTTTAAATAGGTCACTAGACCACTTCACGTGTCCTCAGAGGGTGCCGAAGATCTGAGTTCCCAAAATGTGAGGTTTTGACTGAAATTGCCGGAAAAGCATGGACAGCTCCAAGCCTTTAACTTGTCTTTAAAAACAGTCACTGGGAGAGAGTACAAATAAACAAAACCCGGTGGACAGGATGGAATAAATGTGGCGTCATAAGCTGCCAGACTCAGCATCCATTAGGCAGATGGAACAGGAATCAAGAGGTCTTACAGAGCACTGCTACTGCTTACCAGGTAGACTGTCCAGCTGTTTAGTGAGTGCAGCCACAACGATGTCATTCTCCACGATGTATGCCATCTCGTCCTGTAGGTTCTCCTTATCGAATGTGATCAGGGCGTCAGAGCAGGCATCCCAAACCTAAATGAGAGACCCATTACGTTTGCGGTCTCCACGTCTATCCATAAATGCATCCCCCTCTACCTATATATAGCTGGGCATCGAAGATTTGCTTCAGTGAACCGTACACATCAAAGTTGTTAGCTGCTGTAGGAGGTTGGCACAACCTCAATTCAAACTCCGAGCAATAAGGGTCACCAACATCGCTCTTTCGGGAAGACTTATTAGAGCTTGATGGAGCCTTCTGAGGTGGAGGACCAATGACATTTTTGTGATGTGGATTTTTTTCAAACATTTTTTTTGGGAAACACAAATAACAAATGACATGTTTGCTAACATAAAGAGTGAGTCAATATTTATCCTCAACTAAAAGTGGCAGAATTAGATGTAGTTGTAGGCTTCTGTAATTCCAGCCCTGAAAGCAACATCTGAGTTAAACATGAGGGGGTGAAAAGTGTTTGCACAAGGTTAATTCTCTCCTGGCTTGTAACTATGGTGACAGAACCCATCATTCTGCAGTAATATGCTGCTGCACTACTTTTTTCCCAACGTGCCATAAAGAAGGGGGTTTATGCCCTACAGAAAAACCACTAATGGCAGTGGGTTTGCAGCTTGTGATAAGTGGTTTTTAAAGAAAGATTTACTGAGACCAGCCCAAAAATTGTTTTGGTTTTGTTTAATGCAGGGAAAAATGATGCAGCTTTCGGGTGGATTCAGTAGCTATATACTTTCTGTGCGAGTTTTAAACAATGCACTTCCCAGCAACTTGCAAAAAAAAAAAAAATGTGAGCAAAATGACGCCTTGATGGCAAGAACTCTGTGTGCCTTCTATTCAAATCCAAAACCCTCAACCCTTACTGGATATTTAAGGTGCAAGACCAATTTGCTGCATGGAAAGAATGTTATTTAGATCGGATGTACAGTGCATATTTTCCAGTGCTCTGGCTGGAGTTGTATATGACTGAGATACAATGAGCAAACGTGCCAAAAGAGTGGTAGCAGAATGAAAGTATAATGGGAGAGGTACACTACCATAATCACTGTAAGGCACTGCATGATGACATCTTAGGCCTAGAGTGAAACGCTGCGGTCAAGTGTTTGGTACACACTGACCACATCTTACAAGACGGACTGAGCCTGCACCCACAGTCGTAAAGCGGGTTTACTCTGCAGCAAACAACCACTCTCCTAATCTGTCATCTTCTTTCTGTTGTTCACATGAATCTTCATAATTAGAAGATACAGGGTATGAGTAGCAATTTGAAAACGTCAACATGATTTACTTTTCATTTAGAACACGGTTTTAATAAATAAAGTGTGCAAGGACAGAGAACCGTCCAATACTTTGAATGTGCCTGGAGATGGTCCCCTTTGGTATTCATATTGGCACAGATCCTGCAACGCCACTGAAACAGTATGCATTGCAAAAAGAAATGCACGTTACATGATACTACTGCTATATACTACACATATGATTATCGGTGTCCTTAAGATGAATGACAGTGTCACAGATTTCCGTCTGTGTTGACATTAGTGTCATAAATCCATACAGTGTGCCATTAAAGAAGACATTGGAAGAACTCTAGTTGTGTAAAAGACCGGCTTTGGGACGTTCTCTGGGCTGCGTGCTGGTTTTAGTTATTTTTGTCAGTCTTGAAATGACATTTTTCTGAACTTTTGACATAGCAGTGCAAATGTAGTCAAAGTACCCTTGTGTTGCACAGGTTTTTAAAAAGACACGTCACGAAACAGAGATGAAGATCAACATACCTGCATCTTTTTATAGGGCTTGCACCTCATCTTTGTGATTTCTTCCCATGCTCCAATATCTGTGTGTGCACAAACCCATTTGCAAAGAAATTACACAACTAATTAAAAGCAACAGTGTATGTCCAAGTGTTACAAATAACCATACTGTGTACAGGAGACTGTTAAATTCCATCCAATCAAATGAAACATTGTGAGTCTTAAAAAGAGACACAAAGTTGTGATAAACTTGTCTGTTTAGTTTTGAGTTTATTCTGAACAAATTGAAAATTATTCATGAATGTCTCACTGATTTGTTTGCTTTTGTGTTGTGTTGTGCTGCAACTTCAGCATACAGGATTTTAAACGGTAGTGGGCAATACCTTATGTATGCATCTTAAAAACAATACAATTAGAATCTAAAACTCATGTAAGTTATTGTAAAGGATATGCAGTGTCCCTTAAGCTGGTACTTCAATCTTTTTTCAAGTGATAATGTTAAACAAGTGCTTGTTCCAGCTTCTTGGATGTGAGGACTTGTGGACTTTATTTGTTATATATGATAGTAAATGAGGAGTCTTCAGGTTTTAGACTGACGGTAGAAAAATTTGAAGACATGACTTAAGGCTCTGGGGAATTTTGTGTAACAATGACACAATAACAATGTCACATGAGGAACAATTAAGGTCAGATATGATCCCTGCAAAGCCAGCATGTCTGGACTGTCTGGCTTACCTTGAACCATTTGAGAGGTTAGTACCACAACCTTCTCACAGGAAGGGAGCTAATCACCACAGAAATGACTTTTTGATTTCTTTTCTGTCTGAGGTGAAACTGCCCCTTTAAATGTATAAAGCCTTTCAGCAAGAACATGATGAAAAAATGTTTTGTTTTCATGTTGTTAGTGTATACTGTACTGCTGAGAAGGGTGGCAGAGCCTGGACTGATGGAGCTGACTCTGGTGCTGTAGGTGTCTGGGACCTTGTCCATCACTTTCTTGTTGCCCGCTTCAAGTAGGAGAATCTTCTTGCCAACCAAGTCGGGATCCATGCCTGGCAAAAATCATCCAAATCTTATAGATGACATACTTAACATACAGTCAGAAACACAATTAGTCAAGCCCCATTGTATATTTGGTATATTGGTAAAGCATACTACCAGCTGTATCAGCTGAAGTTTGAAATAGCTCAACGCAACAGATTTAAATTTTTTCCCCCACATTAAACAAAATGTTACTTTTAATGACTTCTGTTGTCTCAAAATTATTCAACCCCTACATAGCATCCTTTACAGGAGCACACAGTTGCAAATCAGATGTTGTTAAAACACTGTGCCAACTTACACAGACCTACTTTGGCAGTAGAGTCCCAACATTTTTTTCTGTTAAAGCCTAAATTTACATAAGGGCTCCATGTCCAAACTCCAAGATGTACACCACTACCAAAAGCACAAGAAAAGTCAGCTCCAGCAGCTCAAATCCATCTAGATGAGACACAGAGGTTTTGAGATGCTATTCCGTGGAGCGATGAAACAACTTTTCGTGCCTTTGGATCAGTTGTATTTCTGGAGGAGGAAGAATGAAGCAGATGCTGAAAAGAACACCCGTACAGTGAAGCATGGTGGTGGCTCAGTGTTGCTCGAGGGCTGCATGATGGATTCCATCAAGTATCAGGAAATCCTCGTAGAAAATATCTTATGATCTGCGAGGAAGCTGAAGCTTGGGCTTCATTGGACATTCCGAAAGGACAATGACCCCAATTATGCCTCAAAGTCCACCAAGGCTTGGTCTCAGAAGAAGTGCTGTAACATTCTTGCGTGGCCGTCAGTCGCCTGACTTGAATCCCATAGAAAATCTCTGGTGGGATTTGAAGAAAGCGGCTGCAGCATGTAAACCGGGAATATTACAGAACTGGAGGCCTTTGTCCATGAGGAATGGGCTAAGATTCCTCAGGAACACAGCTAGAGTCTGGTGTCTGGCAATGACACCAGACTCGTTTGATTGTATTATTGTGTTTGATTTGGTTATTGCAAACAGCTGATAAATAGTTCCTATTAGAGACCACATCAAAATTTGTTCAGGTAAGTTGGAGAAAGAATTACTCACCCAGGGAACATGCCATTGCAGATCCAACCATTCCTCCCCCAGATATGATAACATCATAAACTTCATTGCTGCTCGAATCATCTCCGTGTTCTGCAGTGACTAATCCCCGGCTCACAATTTTTATGACAGATAACTTTTTCTCCGCAATAAAACACCGACCAAGACCGTTTAAGGCCATCGTCGTCTTTGTGAGCTTATGCATGATTCTGTCTTCACTCTGTCTTCATATGAGACGAGGCCCACATTAAATATGAGAAACCAGGCCAACTTGGAGGTCTGGGTACTTCAATGTTACAAACAAACAAACGTTTCTCCTTGAATACGTCCTACTAGCAGCTGCCGTGCCCCTTCTGTTATCCAGCCATGTTGTGTTGACAAGCGCTCCAGAAAACGTACTTCCGGTTTCGCACCCAATCACAGAAGACGTTTTTCACAGCTGACTTTACCGCGTCTGTCCACTAACAGTGCTAATGCTACCGACACTGAGAAGTTTAAGTTTTACCGTCGCTTCGTTTCAGGTACTCTCTGACGACTTTATTTCTCCAGCAGAAGCCCATTAGCATACTTAAATGAGGAAATAATGGAGTCTGTCAGCGGAGATACAACGTCAGGAGTTTCTAAGACGCTTTGACGCAGAGAAACACTTCCTAAAGCCTGTCTTTTACCAGGTTGTCGGTTCGTATTACTTTCCTTTTAAGTACCATTGATTTGATTATATAACCATGTCCAAAGCGGGTTTGTATTGAAGTGTTAGAGTAAATACGCACATATACGTAGCATACGCAAATTCATGTGACTAAATCAACATTACACACAGCTGCGTTGAGCTGGTTGTAGGGCTGGTTGCCATGGTAACCCGTTTACACAGACTAGAGGTGGAGTTGTCGGCATGTTGATATGTATTAATATATTATAAACTATACTATGTTACTAATATTATTATAAAGATACCAATAAACATATAATAAATACAAAAATAAATACTTAATAAACTAAACTAATCTATGAATAATTTTCATACACAGTTGTAAACTATCAGAAAATAGTTAAAATGCTCATTATAATTTACCAGAGGGTGGCTTGAATTGACCAAGCAAACTGTCCAAAAAAGATATTCAAATTGTAATATAATAATATTTGTAATATAAAATTTGAAAAAGGATATCCTCATCAGTCATTTTATTTCCAGATTTATTATTTCTTCACATTTCAGTAATAATCAAATGATGGTTTAATCTTCCAAATGTAAGACAATAAAAAAGAAATTCCACCAGTTTCCCAGAATCCATTGTGGCATATTTAAATTGCACATTTTATTCTACCAATGGTACAAACCCAAAGATGTATAATCAAGAAAGTCATTTACATATTGTCCAAATACATATCTGTACAATTTAAGAAAATATACAGAGATCAAATAAGTGGACAATATGAACTTTCTTTCATTGTCCATATGTGTGTGCACATGAGGAAGAACTTAATTTTCACAGGAATAAACAATCTTTCATGACGTTGAGTTTGATTTCCCTCACAGGTCAGAGAAATATGTCAAGGCAGGAGACCTTACAGGAGGATGGACTCAGATCACAGTTAATCCTCCAGCAGCAGCTAAAGGCCCTGAGTGAGGCCCTTAGGCAGCAATTGCTGGAGACAGAGAGGAGACACAGAAAGGAGCTGGAGAGGAGGATTAATGAGAATGCCCTTCTGTCAACAGACCAAGACTCCAGTATTAAACAAGAAGTGAACCATCAAGCCAAGTCAGTTTCCACAAATGTAATTTATGTTTTGTGATAATTATAATAAACCCATTTTCTTAATGATCTTGACTGTGTCTTTCAGACATATGGTAATGAGAAGATCCACTTCTATGTCTGCCCTGACTTCAGACAAAGAGACCTCCCACCACCCCAGACAATCAGAGAGGCTTAACACAACTTATCTAGACTGGCAATTTCCAACAAACCAGAAGCATTATTCAGTCAAGACTTCCATGCTGATTCCTACCAGAGCTCAACGGTGTGCACGGTTGTCTTCATCTAAAACAACACAGATGAAAAAAGAGGACGAGGATGAGGCTGAGTGTCAGAGGAAGTTCTGCGCTCGTCCAGTTCCCTGTCATGTCACTCAGCTCCACTATCAGGAAATGATGGAGCGGAGGGAGAAGGAGAGGAAGCAGGGACATGAGCAGAGGAGGGAATTCTTGCTGTCCGTTCAAAAACCTTTTGACTTCCAGGAGAGAGAAAGGGTGAAAAAGGATAAGCTGGTAGCAATGTTAAACCAAGTCTCAAAGGAGCAGAAAAACAAGGCGGGCACTGTTTGCAAACCTTCTCAGAAAGATGTCAAAGATTCATCCGTTACTGAACCCAAAAGTAGGTGTCCTTTTCTGATTGGATGATGGTGGCTAATGGAGAGTTTTAGTGCGATAGTTGGAATCCCTATGAAAATATGGCGAGATCAGATTCTTTGTAGCTAACAGACGGAATATACGGCCAGTTTTGGCACTGGTATGTCACTGATTCCCATCTTCTTTGGTTTGTGACCCTTTAGAGATTCGTAAGTAGTGTATGTGCTGAGAGGACCAGTCGGAAGTCATGCTCTATTCCACAACACTGCCTGATCGACATAAGACAACATTACAAATACATGCCGTTTTCTTTTTATGTTGTCTAATATTCCTGAAAGTCATAATTGAATTTTATATTATGAGAAAGTCTCCTCAGTTTTCAGTTTTTAACTTGTAGAGGCAGTCTAAATATTTCAAAGTGAATGAAACAGTGTAGTCGTATCTGATCAATTCAATTTCGGCTTCTCAGGAGCCTTTAAGAGCAACCTTTTCTTGAAAGATACAATATCATTGTGTAGATTGTATTATAATGTTGCATATTTATATCATGCATTCTGGATCCATGTATACAGCAAGACTGATACACTTTGTGTAGTGGTATGACTTCATCCTTTTCTTGATTTCTTCGGAATTATGCGCAGGTCAGAGGCTTTGCAGTCAAGTCCCCACACAGAGAACAGTGCGACACGAGAATCCTACTGTGTCTGGCAGCCCGAAACTTCGCACTGCTGAGCGCACCAGGAGAGAAAAGTTGGCGTTCCTGTATGAGAGACCCAGCTTCCAGCCCAAAATCATCCACCAGGTCCCCGACTTTAGCAAACTCCACAAAGCCTTGCAGGGAAAAACACAGACTAAAGATGAGATGAAATGTCAGCCCTTCAATCTGAGGACATCAGCTCTCCCTGCAAGACGATGTAGGAGGAACCCTGAAAACATACAGGTAAAATGTTGTCTTTACCCCCAGAATGGTATTTTGTTGACTATGTTTTAATGTTTTCATTAAACTTTAGATGCTATTTTCATTCATGTCAGCGCAATTTGGTTTTAGTCACTGAATATGTTAATTTTAGTTTAGTTTGTGTTGTTTTAAATTCTGTGTTTGTTTGTTTTGTTTTTAAAAAATAATTTTTTATCCATTTCACTAATCTAATGAAAGTTTTATGGTCAGAGATTTGTCAGACGGTGATTTCGGCAGGCCAGCTCTAAGAATGAATGATATTCTCAATAAATACATCGGTAAAATGAAAATAATGGCTGTTTTGAAAAGCCAGTGTCTGCAATAGAATTACATAAGAAGAAGGCATCCAGGACTCCAAAACACCAGATGGCTTCACACTGTAGTTTTATATTACAGTACTTCTCTGCTTGATTGATGGTTGAAACCACACTTACCCACCACTTCTCCTTTTTAAGGGGGATAGGAAGCCACTGGCCTTCCTTGAAGCTGGTAATGTTCCATATGGTGCTAATTGTCTAAATATTTGCGGATTGTAAAAGGCCCACATCTCTATTATTGCACCAAATATACAGTAAAAGACTTGATTAGAACAGATATTTCGTGTACAATTCAGACTATATAATCCTCTATCATGTATTCCTGTGGTCCCTCAACAGTAGGAAGTGTCTATTCACATTTGACGTAATTTGTTTAATGATCAAACATTTATTGCACAGGTTAAATTCATCTTGACATGTCTGTCATTTCTCGAGATGGTTTTGACCAGTCCCCTCTGAGTGAGTGACTTACACCAGGGAATTACAGAGTAAAAATAAATAACACAGTAATTAAATGAGAATAACAGTAATTTACACTAATCTAAAGTTGTGGCATTAACTTGTTTCTAAGTTAGTACTTAAGTTTAGCAAAAGCATTCACTATTTTTTCTCTTCATCCACAGGAACCAAAAATCAGTAATCGCAGTAGAAGCAAGTCACTCAGCAATTTAACATCACTGTCCACAGACACACTCCCAATATACATCACAGATGCTGCGAGGAAGCGCTGCATGGCTATCAGGTGACTTGGATTATTGTGGAATTTAAATTTCTTTCCTCTACAGTTTCCACATTCAAAATAGTTAAATACTGCAGAATATTTACACATAGAATACGTTTACCTTTAATTCTAATATTTTTTTACCTTCACAGAAAGTCAATTGACATAAGGGATAGCAAAAATCAGGAGAGTGCAGCCTGGTTGAGGAAGAGTCAAATGAGGTCCCAGGCCATGAGAAAGACGATCACTCTTCATGCAAAGTTGCTGGACCCACACAGCAGCTTGAAGGAAGTGTATAATGAAAAACTACAGCACCATCGGTGAGTACCGGTCAAGTGAGGTCATTCATTCTCCAGCTTTGCAACCGGCATCACAACAACCACACATGCCAGCCTCAGTCGCTCAAACTATAATCTTCTCTAACATGAAGGACGGCTGACCAACAGAGGATGAGAGAGTACATGAGGGACTTACGAGATATGAAGGCACGTGTCGGTGAACGCCCTTATTTGTTCGAACAGGTGAAACAGGTAAGTGACACAGTAAACTGAGGAGATGACATCACAATGTAAGCCACATGCCCCTCCAGGATAACTTTGAGTTTTTACTGGCAGAAAAGTGCAAAGGCTCACGCAGAGCAGGTATACAGAAACAAGCTGAAGAAAGCTGGCATTAACGAGCAATTTGTTGAAGACAATGGAGGAGCAGCTGAAGGAACATCTATATCATCTGGTTCTGAGGACGACACGGATGAGAATGACATTCACAGTAGGTATGCAGAGTGAGAATTTTTAGTTTTGTTCATCCACTATGTAATACCACTGTGTCTGGTAAAATTATGAATAGCACTGGTGCTGGAGAGCCAAGGACATCATGTGGTTTGGTCATTTTACATTACATAATTTTCTGTGCTTGCCCTGCAGTCTTCAGTGAAGAAATGACAAATACTAAGCCAAGTAAAAGTTTGATGTAATTACAATATAGCCATTTCCTAACCCCAAATGTCTGATTTAGGGAAGAAAATGTAGATGACGGGGAGAAAATTGAAGATGTGGATGGGAAGAGCGTGAAGTCCAAAGGGGAAGAAATGCCATGATCAAAGGGTTCGGATGCCACAACGTTTTTTGTGGGCTCCCCGCTAGAAAATAACACTGTCCTCAAAAATGATTCACATCACAGGAAGGGTTTAAGATGTGTAACTGTAAATGATGAAATTACAAAACATCTGGACTCACAAATGTAAAGGATTACAAGAAACCAAAAGTTTATAGAACTGTAAATGTTTATGAGTGATCAATATATTTTGTGCTTTGAGTTTAATGCACATATGTATACTCTGTGTGTGTCGGTGTGTATATCTGTATATATATATATTTTCTTTTATAATTTACATGCTACTTTTGGTTTTGTGCAACATTTTTGCAATGGAATATGAACACTGTAATTTAGAGGATGAACTCTTGGTTACCAGAATAAACAAAAAAAGAAAAAGAAAGAGAGAACACTAAAAAGGAGCACCACACTGTGTCTGTGATATTAATTTGTGTTTTACCCTGAAACAAGAAGATTCCAATATAAAACTAAATGGTGATGTTTTTACAGTGAACATAGTAAATGTATATTTTTTTATTGGGCAGGTCCCATAAGGACACTAAGCGTCTGACATGTGCCTTTCTCAAATGGTTGGGTTAATGCTCCAGCTGTTTCTACACCCACACTACCACCTAAATAAACAGTGCAAAGAGACAAGTTTAGTGGTCTGCTCCGAGACTGAAGACCCACATCAAATATGCTTGTACACTGACCTCCATTTGTGCTTGTACAGCTAGTATAACTGACTTCCAGGAATTGTAGAGATTATTTATACACACTAGCCACTGGGAATGTCTGAATATGTATATATTTGTAATTGAAATGTCATCATATAGACCAGAACATACTATAAATTAACTATACCTGTTGTAAGCCACTTTGCATTGAAGTTATTGATGGATAATGAAAGTTTGCAGTGGGAACAGGACATCATTGAAAAGATGTGAAGTAATTTGTAACTTTATTAAATGCCTAATTACAAACCCATTTCCAAAAACATTTGGGACACTGTGTAAAATGTAAATAAAAACAGTATGCAATGATCACTTGAAACTCCATATGTAATTGAAAATAGCACAAAGACAACATTTCAAATGTTGAAACAGAAAAATGTAATTGTTTTTGAAAATTATTTCCTCATTTAGAATTTGATGCCAGCAACAAGTTTCAAAAAAGTTGGGACAGGGTCATGTTTACCACTGTGTCGCATCACAACTTCTTTTAACAACACTCTGTAAGTGTTTGGGAACTGAAGAGATCAACTGCTGTCATTTTGAAAGTGGAATGTTTTCCATTATTGCCTGATGTAAGATTTCAGCTGCTCAAGAATTCGGGGTCTCCTTTGTCGTATTTTATGTTTCATAATGCGCCAAACATTTTCAATGGGTGACAAGTTGGGACTACAGGCAGGCAAGTTTAGCATCCGTACCCTTTTACTATGGAGCCATGCTGTTGTAATATGTGCAGAATGTGGCTTTGCATTGTCTTGCCAGGCCTTTCCTGAAAAAGACGTTATTAATGGTTCCTTCACAAATGTGCAGGTTACCCATGCCATGGGCACTAATGCACCAACATACCATCACAGATGCTGGCTTTTGAACTGTGCGCTGATAACAAGCCGGATGGTCCCTCCCCTCTTTAGCCCGGAGGACGCAGCATCCATGATTTTCAAAAAGAATCTCAGGTTTTGACTCATCAGACCACAGGACAGTTTTCCACTTCGCCTCAGTCCATCTTAATTGAGCTCTGGCCCAGTGAAGCGACGGCATTCCTGGATCTGGTTTATATACGGTTTCCTCTGCATGGTAGAGTTTCATCTGTCATTTGTGGATGCAGCGACGAACTGTGTTCACAGACAGTGGCTTTTGGAAGTGTTCTTGAGCCCATGCAGGGATGTCCACCACAGAATCCTGTCTGTTTTTAATGCAGTGATGTCTGAGGGCCCGAAGACCAAGGCCATCTAATATTGTTTTATTCTGAGTCTCTCTGTGATGCTCTTTTTATACACAATCATGTTACTAACCCGTTGCAAGTTAACCTAATTCATTTTGCGATGTTCCACCAGGTGTTTTCTTTTAGCACTTCACAACTTTTCCAGTCTTTTGTTGCCACTGTCTCAACTTTTTTGAAATGTGTCACTGGCATCAAATTCAAAATGGGCATATAATTTTTAAAAAACAATGGAATATCTCATTTTCAACATTTGATATGTCGTCTTTGTGTAATTTCCATTTAAATATGGGGTTTCAGTGTTTTGCAAATCATCTAATTCTGTTTCTATTTACATTTTACACAGCGTCCCAACTTTTTTGGAAACGGGGTTCTAGAAATGTACCCATGCAGTTAACAGCTCCATATGTTCCATACAATTACAATGCAATTTTGTGCTGCCAGACTGGGGTGCAAGGTGACTCTAATATGACTGTGTGGGTATTAAAATAAGCATACAGTTAATTTTCCACAATTAAAAAGATAAGAAAGCATGAAGTCCAAAATGTTATTACATAGCACTAGATGTTATAAATATTGACACTTTTCTTTGTTATCTCAAACATCACATGACAAAGCTTCAAGGGCTCCATCCTGTCAGGTTGTCATGGGAACCGTATATCCCTCCCCACTTTGCCTCGTAGTCCCTCAGGAGAGCGCTGTGCACCTCTGATCCCTGGTGCATGGCTGAAAACAAACCAATCTCACCAGACCTGTTAAATAATATTCGAGTGAAACCCTGCATTCTGGGAAATGTGAAAGGGAGCAGGGCCATCTCATTAAACACAATGCTGTGCCTCGTTTGCAGAAGCTAAAAATGGACAAATACATCTCATTTAGATTAATGAGAGGCTGTGCACATGGCCGATGAATGTTATGTTCACGCTGTTTGACAATTGGCGATGTGTTCAGCAAGCTGCTGAAGTACATAAAAATTTCCAGACATTTAATCCTGTAAATGCATGCGTTGCAAATGTAGGCTGTTGAGGACACGTCCTGGTCTTCACTGTCAAATGGTTGGCCAATTCCTAGTTTCACATTTTCCTTCTCTGTCTTTTTCCTCGATGTACTCACTGTCACGTTTCACATTCTTCCACGTCCACCCTGTGTTGCTGTCATTCATCACCACCTGAACGCATCACTGTAAAATCTAATAAGTTTACTTACTTAAAAATAGTATGCTGCGTAGCCACAGACCGGTCAGGGTGGCTACGCTTAACTTGAGCTTGACGAGCCAGAGGCATGTGTTTATGATGATATGGGTGTTTGCTGTATACCGGCCCAGCTCCATTCTCTTTCTGCCTGAGTTTTCTGTTATTGCCCTGCCTTTTGGACTCCTGCTCTATAACCTGAGCCCCCATAATGGAGCCCCTTTTGCCTCATCTCTGCTTTTGACCTTTGCCTATTTTCAATACTGAATAACTTTGAACTTTTTTATTTTACTGCCTGCTCTAAGAGTTTGCTTTTGGGTTTAAACCTGTTTTTACTGAGCCTCCCTTAAAACATCAGCAAATGCACTGTATGAAACTTCTTCTTTGTTTCTTTTTTATTCAAATGATTTTGATGAAAAAGTATAAAGGCAGTGCATTTTGTTAAGTGCAGCTTATGTAGTGAGAGCATGTATAGAGCCTGAATGTTTCAGTCCTTGGTTCACCTGCAGGAGGAGCTGTGGCTCGCTGCAGCCTCTCTGGAGCAGAAGAGATAGATCCGTCTTTTTCTCCTTCAGTGCCATGAATAATATCCCCGGTGCTGGAGAGAGAGCATATCATGAGGTAAACGGGAAGGGGAGAGAGAGATAGCAGCCAGCGTGACAGATGAAGAGCGTGGCACAACTTGTCTCTCTGACTGCACCATTGGCCAGGAAAAGAGAGCAAGTGCACCAGAGTATCAGGCAAGGCTTCTGCCTGCACACACATTAACACACTCTCTCACACACTCACTCACACAGACAGAGCCCTCAGCTCGGCGGCACCAGAAGTTCAGAAAGAGGACTTGATCTCAAGAAGGTATAGTATGTTTGTGTGTCTGTAGCCCGGGGATCCTATCTCCTACAGCCCTATCCCCTCTTGAAACATCACAACGAGATCATCTGTGTTTGCTCCGCTTTGCTTTTTAGGTGGGTTTGTTTGAAGTTTGGTCTCAAATGTTGTGACTTTCCTCAAACTGAGCCTCCTTGTCCTGCAGTGGAGTTGTGCGTTGCCGCCCCCGAGGAACTTGTCTCGCGTCTACAGCCTGCGGGAAGATGGAGAAGCTGTCAGAGAAAGACAAGGGGCTGATTCGAGGCAGCTGGGAGAGTCTGGGCAAGAACAAAGTTCCTCATGGTATCATCATGTTTTCTAGGTAATGTTTCACACAGGCAACACCATTCAAATGCCATCACCTTATAAAGTGATTCGAGAGAAAAAAATGTTATCCTTCCATCAGCACGAATTCAAATACAACCAAACGTATGAGGATCTTGCTTGTTTTTTTATGTGATGTTGCTTAATAGCTGTGGTGTGAGAACATGTAACAGGTGTGGAGAGAGAATTAAGCTAGATCCTTTCACCACACAGGGACCGGAAGCTTGACTTGTTGCTTGGCGACAGACTGCAATAATCCACAATTTACTTTGAGACAGCTGCCGCTAAATCAGACTCTAGCAGGAGAGATTTGTAATTGTAGGATTTACTGATTGATTTTGTGTCTATGCTGATGTTTTGCAACCCATGCTGTGTGTATTCGCCTATAGAACAGTGTGCTGTTTGTCTGTGGCAGATTGTTTGAGCTGGACCCTGCACTCCTCACTCTTTTCCACTACAATACAAACTGTGGCTCTACACAAGACTGCCTCTCCAGCCCTGAGTTCCTGGAACATGTCACCAAGGTGAGCTCCATTCACAACAGTAACTACTGCAAGTACACATTTTGTGCTTTTGCACAATTTTGAACACTCTCTATGTGTACTTACATTTGATCTCAGGTGATGCTTGTGATTGATGCAGCAGTCAGCCATCTTGATGACCTTCACTCCTTGGAAGACTTTCTGCTCAACCTCGGCAGGAAGCATCAGGCAGTGGGAGTCAACACCCAGTCATTTGCTGTAAGGCCAACTTTTCATAGTACAATTCTCAAAAAGCAATTATAGAACAAAGCGGTGAAAATATGTTTTTTTTCTCTGTGCGCCTGTGTTCTTGTTTGTTTTGGACTTCTTCAGACGGTTGGTGAGTCCCTTCTCTACATGCTGCAGTGCAGTCTGGGCCAGGCCTACACAGCGCCGCTCCGTCAAGCCTGGCTCAACATGTACAGCATCGTGGTAGCTGCCATGAGCCGAGGCTGGGCCAAGAACGGCGAGGACAAGGCTGACTGAGGCGCGCAGCCGGAGCTGCTGAGCAGATGCTGTCAAATCACTTAAAGTGGTTGGCATGGAAGGCTGTACATTTGCTCTGTGAGTGGGGTCGTGAAGTGTAGCAAATGTCTGGTGTGGTTACACTTTACAAATGGATTGACCAGTCGCAGAGTTTATTTTCTTTGCTGTGGATGTTTAGCTACCAGGCGATGCTGCTGTACAGCTGTGACGACCTTAGCCAGCTTGCTGAAGTTCTTCTGAGTCTGGACCTGTAATCTGAGTGCCTCACACTGAGAAAAAGTAACAACTGCTGAGTCTCTTTGTATATAACGACTTGATATCTATTTAAATGATAACAGTGACTGTAGTGGTCTTTGTGCTGTATCCTAAAGAGTTGCACAATTGTGAAATACGAGATTATATTGAGGCATCACACACTACTTAAGCTGAGATGGTTACTGTGGCCAGCAGAGGCAGCTCTCTATCTAACTGGAACACAGCGACACTTTAATCATAACCATTACTATGTTTTCTATTGATATTATACATCATTACACCTCTTTTTTGTGTGTAACTCCAACATTTTACATGCTGATGATATTATATTCCATAGATACTGACAAGAACTGTTATACTCTCTGATAGCTTTCTTCAGAAATCTGTGACTGTTAATGCGTCCACATGCACCTCACTCGACACGGTGCTGATGCTCTCCTCAGTAGAGGTTCTAAGTATTTCAATAGGCTTCAGCTGACTGTTAAACTCTAACTAATAGACTGTTATTTGACCTCCTCAGAGTCTGAAAGTAAAAAAAGCCTATGTTGGTGGAATTTTAACATCTTTACTCCTTGCTGTTCCCAGTCATTGTTAGTTTGAATTAGTTTTGTTGTACTTATGTCAGTGATGCTTATTAACTGTGTTGTCGTGGCTACAAACATAGTATTACCTCAGCTTTGGAGGTTGAAGATAAGCAGAGATACCTGTGTTCTTCTACATGAAAGTGAAGCTGGAAGTGAATATTCAGTTTGGATTATGAATCAAAGGCAAACTTAATTTATTTTCTTTAATTTATCAACACAAAACAAATAGTGCAGAGATTCTGTGTGCTGACACTGTCCACTATGTGTGTGTGTTATTCTTATTGCTGCCATAACATAATGTATAATCCTCGGTGTTATTTACATTCATGGTCATAATGCCAAGTAACTTAGCAACACTGCGCCAAGTATTATATAATAACACCATACAACTGTAAATCCAAACTACTGATATGTGGTTATCACTTTAGTCTGAATTTACTTTTATAAAGTTTATTTTTATATTCTAAAATGTTTGTGTGATTAAAGAGCATTGATTTATTTCAAATGTGATGTACTGTACAGTATATCCTTCATTTAAATCCAAATGGTATTATTAACATGTAAATGTGCAACACTTGCAGAAAACGATAAAAGCAGAGTTTTCTATTGCATTATTTTATGTTGACTCTGTACTTTCCAATCCACAGGTGTAATGTTTATCGACTGTGTAGGTGGTGCATTTGTTGTGATTCTTTTCTTAGTCTAAGCACATCAGGTTGTCGTCCTCCATGTCTCTTGTTTTCAGTTAACCAACATGAAGTGTTTTTATCAGGCATGACTGACAACTGGCATGTTATCCTGTTCACATCCAGCTCTGTATGCATTGGGTGTGTCACTGTCTACCTCATCATAATCAGCTGCTATTGAACAGCCATGACTTCACCTCGTTATCCTTCGACCAAAAATGCACATTATTGTGAGTTAATGCAAGCACACACACTTGGACTCCATCCTACACTGTTCAAAGAAAACATATTGTGTGCTTACTTGAGATTAAATAAAGTGATCTGTGGATATTTTGCTGCTAAACGAGGTCAGTGTGTTTTCCTCTCAGATTGTTTGTCATAGACCGATCATGATCGCAACGCAGTGGTCTGCGTTTGAAATCAATCACACGAGGCTTGATTTCCTTCCCACTGACAGCACATCCCCTCGTGTTACATAAGATCCAACTGCTGAATGGCTCATCGCTCTTGGCTACAGAGACGAGGGCGACTTCAGGCACATCAGCCCACTTACTCATGCAACTGCGCAATGTCACATCGAGATTGTATAGAGAAATTTCACAAAACTGTTCCTTGCGATGAGAGACCTTGTTTCCCAAAACAAATGAAATTCTTATAGTTTGATAGTTTGCATGTGTTTCTGCATTGAATATTAGTTTGTTTGTGTGTCCCATAGGTGTGGCTATAGTGAAGAGAGAAGTGGAGATGGTCATTATGAGTTATTTGAATATACAGTACAGGGTTAATTTCTTCCAGATCAACAATTTGGTTGTATCATTGTAAAAGTCACATATGACCTGGCTGTCTGTTCTGCAGTAGGAACAGAGGCTGACATGGCCTTAATCTGTCTCTCTGCACTCCCAACAATATCCTCACTCTCTCTGTCCCACAGAGAGACTATTGAATTAGATTTGCTCCATGCTTCCACGTCTGGCTTCAGCCTGCAGACCAACACTGAGCCAGAGATGTCTAGCCGCTGGGTTTCATAGAAACTCTGACCCGAACGTCTCTCAGGTCACCAATCAGTTGTTAGATTGCAACAAAATTCAATGAGCTACTGATTAACATACAGTAGGTGTTTATTTTCCTTGTGGAAAACCATTAATTAGTCCCTTTCCTGCCACAGTCTCACCTTGTAGTGTATGAGGATTTGCTCTGAAGGCTGTCGTCTGGAGAGGAGTCAGTGAGAAAAGACAACACACAGTATTTTTAGAAAGTCTGCAATGTGTTTTGGAATGAAGGGGTATTGAATGTTGCCATGGCAACTGATGGTCTACAGTCGCGAGGGTGTGTGTGTGCGTGCGTTTGTTTTCGATGAAGGAGGAAAGCAAGGCACTGCTCAATCACTCACTCATCCTAAATCAAACAGTGGAGAGGAGTGAGGAGAGGACAGGGACTCGGCTCAGGCTACTACGATTTGCTCCGATAGCTCTTTTAGGAGTCTGCCAAGCAATGTAAGCAAGTGAGGATGCGCTGTCTGTCAGCAACATGCAAAACAGTCCTCCAGCATGAGGTACAACCAGAGCAAGACAAAGCTGGTGTTAGTTTTTTTATTTTCAGATTGTGAACAAATCCTACAAGGGTACTGACTTCCCTATCCTGTCTGTGGCTTAAACTCGTTGGTTCTTAATGACGTAAATCTTTCAAAGTTACTACCAACGCATAGTTCGATTAAAAAACGCTGGGCACGTGTGATTTAATCTATACAGTTATCAGTATATGGTGCATAACAGCTCATGTTTTACTTGGACTGTAGATCTACAAACAAACAAACAAACAAAAAACAAAACCCAGATCATATCTCTGGGCTTAAAGTTTATTTTCTTCTGTTTATCAAGAGTAACCAGGGATTTTGTATTGGATACGGAATACGGATGACCTCGTTAGGTAGGATCAATTTATTGTTGGGTTTGGTGTTTTGATTTAATTTGCTGACAGCTGTAACAATATACAATATTGCCTGTCTTATTCTTTAAAAGAAGAGTATCAGTTTAAGTAAGGAAAATATTCACTTGATCTCTGACGGCCTTGTTCAGCTGGCAGTTCGGAATATAACAAAGGTTTTGTACAGTTGTAGCAATAAGTAGCGACCTTGGCTTTGTGTCCTGCAATCACTTTGTGTGCTGTACTAGTTAACTGTTGAGGAAGGAAATTTAGACCCGAGACTTTGATTCAATACTGTAAGGTGAAACATTTTCTGCCAAGCTGACAAAGCAGTCACAGCACAAGGTTGAGACAGAACGTTGATACAATCAAAAGGTCTTAAAATCTTGACGTGACTGTTTCTACGGTCAAGGACAAACATTCCACCTCACCCTTTTAGGCAATGATGACAAAAAGTCATTATAGTGCTAAAAATATGGAAATTTCAAATGTAAAACTGCATTACAGAAAAACAAAAACAAAATCACCACTTCTTTGAGTCAGAATAGTATGTAAATAGTAAACACCATCATGTAGAGCTACATTTGAATGCTGAAACGCACCCATATGGGAGTGACAATATGTTTGCTGCAGGAGGCAGAGACAGTTTCTATTCCAAGCATCTGGGCAGAAAGGCAAGCGGTGGGCCACAGACCCAGAGGAATTCACCTTTCACTGAGAAGCATTTGCCACTGGCGATATGGGAAATGTCAGGGACGCTCTTCTTCTGTTGGAACTCTTAGCAATGAAAAAGCACTGTATGTAATGACAGGCGTGTCTTCTTTTCCCTTGAAACCTTTTCTTTCATTGCAGGAAAATGACATCCATCCAGTCAGTGTGAAATGTTTCTCAGAGACACATACTTGTGCAGCATTTGCTGGAACAGCATCTACCATGGGCTCTATGGTGCTACCGCTTTCAAATGTGGTTTGGACAAAAGCAGATGCTCATACAGTTAATTGCCCAATCCACCCTCAGATGTGGTTTGAGGGACAAATGAGGTCTGTAGTATTTACTGAGGTTGGTCCCGAGGTTACTTTGTATGCAGACACACTGCTTCAGACTCATGCACCTGCATTCATCAGCCGGCTCTGTTGAATAAGGGTATCTGGTCTGTGATTATCTTTAGAGAGACAATCTAATTCAAAGGAATCTTTGCCATCCATCTCTAATGTCTGTACGGTATATGTAGCTACAACCAACAGCTGGTTAAATTAGCCTGGTTCTGTAAAGGTAAAACAGAATCCATCCACTAGCATCTCTTAATCTCAGAAATTAACATATTATACCTCATTGTTTGAACCCTCTGTTCAAAAACGAAAAAATGTGTTCCGAAAAAAAGTGTAAACAATGACAAGTTTTTCGGGGGGTGTACTCCCTTGGCTTGCCACAGTTGCAACTACTGTACCCCTATGACTCCGATAAACCCACAAGATATTGTTTTTACAATTTGGTGTTTGTAAAGAAAAGAAACCAAAAATGTGTGGAGATGGTCGTCAGCATTTTGTTACCTTTGGTCTCAGTCAGGATGACTTTTCTCCCAATTACTTCCATTATGCTAAGTTAAGCTAACTGGCCGAAGGTTGCAACATCTCATTTAACGTAGAGACACAACAATCTTCTCATCTAACTCCTACCAAAAAAAACAAAAAACAAACAAACAACCAAAACAAAACAAAAACAAACAAACAAAACATATACTCCATAATTTCGAACATATTCCTTTAAAAGTCAAATTCTACCATTACCAACACTGTAGCAAAACATTTCCTGAAGGCATCATGCGAACATTCACTCCTGCATTACCGCTTAACACAAGTCTGGCTCACTGCCTCTCAAACACTTCATCATAGACCACATGAGAGGAAAGCAAGGAGTTCATGACACAAGATGAGTGGATTGAGCTGAATTCATTTTAATTTCAGATCACAGCACTTCACTTTTGACAGATGAAAACTTGTTGACAGAGATCAATCTCAAGCGCAGTCTGTCCCTTAACCTCCAACCTACCGTACATTTACAGCAGGAAAAGCAGAGATACACATATTTCATAACCGAGAGCCATAACCAGTGGACATGTCTGGAAAGCTAATGTACCTCTAAATAGATGTTGGATGGCGAAGCAGACAGTATATTAACAGACATGACAGGATACAATAAAACGAGTTAAAATGGACAATCCCTGCTTGCATGGCCATTAGAGCTAAAAAATACCCTAATAAGTTTTATTTGGTATTTTTTCAAAGGAAAGTATGTTTAATAATCTATGAAAAACCCTCTTTCTTTGAACTGTTAGCAGTTCAGAGAGAAAAAAATTGAGATGCACTTTGATGCTTTTTTTTCCCAAATAGATGCCACTTCATGATTTTCTGCATTGACCATTTACTCTCTCTGCCACCAGCTTTCATGTTTTATACAGCATGACGGACCAGAATTAGATTCCTTGTAAAATGGAGCAAATACATTTCATCATATGCAATATGCCATCAACTTTATAAAGGGACAACAGACAAAAAACCTTTTAGAAATCCTATTACAACCTTTTAGAAATTCTATTACTTGCAATTTATATAATTTAAATGAACCGTCTCATATGGATTCAAAACGGATTAAAATTCAATTGAGAATTTTTACTGTAGGTGAACTACATCAGCACTGTCACTGTAAATCACATCTGCAGTTCAATTGCAACTGATGAAGACCATGCACTATCAGCCAACATTTAGGGGGGATGAGTGCTCTGCTGTCTGTTGACAGGATGAACAAACTATTGACTGCTGCATGAAAATTAAATTAAGTTGATCAAAAATTAAGCAGATCCAGGTAAGCACTTTTTCATTTTCTGAAAAACTGCAAGATAGGGCCTTTAAAAAAATTCCAAAATCATGAAATATAATAATAATAATAATAATAATAATAATAATAATAATAATAATAATAGGACAATTAAAATAAAAATACCCATGCATGGACAACTCCTGATGTTCTACCACTATGTGCAATAATCCGGATCTGGGAGTTGAATATATATATTTGGAGGGGGGGCAATATGTATTGGATCACAGTAAGGTAACGGAGAGGAGTAGAGACATGGGACTGCCACCAATATGTAGCTGAGATAATAGAGCTTTAGAGTCATTCATATGCATTTCATGGATCTGTGAAGGGTAAGAAGTTTTATATATGAGGAAAATAGATCCAGATTCACCATTATGGAAAAAATTATATATTTGTTGATACCTCATAAACTACTGATGATGAAAACATGACAACAAATACTTTGTCAAAGATTTAGGGGGTATTACTTAATCTGGCATGAGGCAGATATGCATAGAGCGACGTCATCATGACGACATCACCATAGTGTGTGCTATGCCCTGGGCGCAACGATGATCAGTTGTTACAGGATTTTGTTTTGACATAACCTGGACAATATTTTCTGATTGTTTAGGTTTTAGTGACAATGGCGTTGGCGGAGGTATGAGCTCTCTGAGTGCTTTCTAGTCGTGTTCGTTGTTGTGTTTTTATCTCTTGTCTGTTTCCCTGCTCTTTAGTTTTCAGTCCATGCAGCATATTTCAGGCCATGCTGGATTGTCACACAAAAGGGAGTGTTTGTTCAAGGCACAGCAAGAGAAATGAGAAACGAACTACATTCAGTTTACATTCAGTTACATTGTAAAAACTTTCCCACCATGAAGACAGAAAAATATTCCCCAATTGCAAAACTTGCAAACATACAGACGGGCTGTCGACCAATGAGAGTAGCACATGTGAAACTTGACCTTAAGGACTGGGATTTGAAGTCATATCTCATTTATACAACATGCAGTCGAGTGTTGCACAAAATATAATGAGCAGAAATCATGGTACAGTAAAGTGGTATTTAGTTTTAAGACTTTGTACTTGTATTTGGGACATAACTATCTGTCATTTTAGCACAGAAATATTTGACCAAGACTGGACTAATAAATACAAATAAGATATTTTGAGCCATTATGAGAACAAATTATTACTATTTCAAGTTTTACAACCAAAAAAAACTGAATATAATGGCTTTGGTAGTAGCTTGGTAGTTATTTTC
The DNA here is from genome assembly GCA_037577475.1 of Chaunax sp. Z400. Classification (NCBI taxonomy): domain Eukaryota; kingdom Metazoa; phylum Chordata; class Actinopteri; order Lophiiformes; family Chaunacidae; genus Chaunax; species Chaunax sp. Z400. Next base: position 14,231,706 of record CM075194.1, on the reverse strand, counting down.
ACTATTTCACATAATTAGCAAAATGAATAAATTCTTTTTGACATTTCTATATTGTTGTCATAGATAGTTGGCATAGATTTAAAATTCCAGAATCAAATTTTTCCACACCTTGTAAAACCTGAAGGAACATTTCTGCATTTTAGGGAAAGAAAATCATTTGACAGAGAATTAAATCAGAATTTCGATAATCTGTCTGCTAATTTGTTTAACCCAACATGTAAAAAATACACATGACAGTTTTTGCAGGGTGTTATGCGTCAGATCTGTAGCTTCATATTTGGACCTAAGAGTGCTATCAGTCTTCTCATGTACCTCTTAGCATGAAAGCAAATTAGCACGTGCTAAATGTTGATCTATTTCTTCAAAATAAATCAAACAAATTGTTTTGGATCACGAAATGACAAAACAGCACAATAAAGGAATATCCAGATTAAGATGGCTCAGCTCTTAAAATCTTTGACCGATCCCCAGCAACCCACCCTTCAAAAAAAAAAAAAAAAAACAACAAACAAAAATCTTAAGTACAATATCAATGACACCAAAACCAATGTAGCAAAAATAGCAACCTTAAATTGATACTAATTACATTAAGCTTCATGTACAGCCAAGCTGCTTGTGCCTCCTTGGAGAGTTCATATATAACAGTCCGACTCTCTGTCTGTCTGCTCTCTCACAACAGATGGCTTCACAACTAGCTGCCCTCACCCTCATCTTTCCCGAGCTCTGCTGCCGAGGAGCCACATATCACCCGTGCCCGGACCACTCTGTCAGTCTGTCGGGTAAGCCTGCTCGCACCACTCTGATGGGAACTTTCTCCTTCGCTCATGTCCAAGTGGCACCGCATGAACAGAGTATCCCTGATAACAACCCAAAGGCAATTCCACCACAGTCTCTATCAATACTTTTAACCTTTTTAAAAATACAGCCATAGACAGAAACCCTATCATGGAACATCCAGTTGTTTAACTAAGATAATCTGTACATTTAGATTGGGTGTGTCTTCTGTCGAGGTTGATGTTTGTGTCCATAAGACTTTTGGCAAACTGCTGTCTATACATTTATACATTTATAGACCGCTCCTGTATTCTTAAGATTCTTTCACCTTCTGGCTCTTCATCCTCTCTGACAAATCCAGTCTCAGGGTCTGAGGCAGCTAAATTGGAGTCTGATGTCAGCGGCGAAAACATTGCATTGCAGCGTTTAGCAATCTGTGTTCCGCAGGTGAAGGACACGTACAGTAACAACAGCTTGGGGGATTTTGGTGTTACTGGTAGCTCACAGGGCTGTCCATGAGTGGGCTGGAGCGGTAGGGTTCTGGGGGGTCTTGGAGCTCAGTCTCGTGAGTCTGGACGTGGCCTTCCTCGCTCACCTCTTCCTCCAGTGGGCTGTGGCTTGAACTCTGGGAGCTGGCCATGGCACCGTAGCTGTGGTGGGCTGGGGAGGGCATGGGAGTCAAAGCCAGCTCTGGCTCCAACAGCACGGATGCCACAAACAACTGCAGGAGGAAGATCAACAGAAAGAGTGAGGGGTGTTTGAGATGAAGGGGTGGGTTTGGGTTTGTTCGTCCCACTCTACATTTGAGGTTAAGATGCAAATTAAGATCACAACATGTTGGATCCAGTCTGAAATATATAAAGTAACTGGCAAAGATTAGAAATCCAGTTTTTAGAGACAATGAAGGATCATACAGGTGATGGTGGATGTTTTAACTGAGTAATGGAGGAAGCATTCAGAGTCTTTATTTGAGTAACAATCTTGCACTGTAAAATCCTTGTGTATTCATGTTCTGCATTCATAACTTCCTCCACAAATGAGATTTGGAAGAGTTTATGGGATTGCCCACATTTGTTTTTTATTTTACATATGTTTAAGTGTTGTGTAATTTGTTATTTGTTGCTCTCATTTGAGCTGTTTATATTTTTTTTTTTTATATTTGATTCCTTTTTTAATATGTTGTTCTCCTTTTATTTCTGCACGTTACGCGTCTTTGAGTATTTTGAAAAGCGCTCTATAAATAAAATGTATTATTATTATTATTATATGTCAAAAACATTTCAACGGATTTCAATGAAATTGTATGGCTGCATCTTGGGCCAACATTGTGAGAACGGGATGTTTTTAACATTTTGATAATATCAAGAAATACAGTAATGGGCCAAACAAAATAAAAATACTCAGACATGGACAACTCATGATGTTCCACCACCATGCGCAATAATACAGATCTTGGAGATTAAAATATATATTTAGAAGGGGCATTATGCATTTAGTCACAGTACAGTAACAGAGAGGGCTAGAGAGATGGCACTGCCACCAATATGTAGCTGAGATCATGCAGATTTAGAGTCATTCAAATGGATTTCATGTATCTGTGAGAGGTAGGAAGTTCCATCTAGATGAAAAATAGATCCGGATCAGCCATTATGGATAATCAAATCTTTGTTGATAACTCATAAATTACTGACGATAAACACATGATTCCAAAATGCTAGGAGAAGGTTTCCAGGTAGAACGTCATCATAGCATCATAGTGTGTGCTGTGCCCTGTGTGCAATGATGCAACAATTGAGAATTGTTCCTGGATTTTGTTTTGACATAGCCTGGACACGATTTTTGGACACTTACTTTTGGTGTGCTCAAGTTTTAGTGACAATGGTGTTGGTGAAGGTAAAGTAAGTGCTCTCGAAGTGCTTTCTGTGCTTCCACCATACCGTAGTTCATTAGTGTGTATTTTAACTTAACATAACTTTAGCACAAATAAAACAGCCAGCTTTGTCAAGTTTCAAATCTTTAACAGCTGTGCCTGTGGATACTCGGAAGAAACATACAAAAAACATTCAAACAAAAAATACACTATGGTTTGTAAAATGTACAAAAGTATATGTGATTTTTGGTGCTTTGATTAAAACATAAAAAATGACTAATATGACCTTGTAAGACAAGTTTAAATGGATAAAATGTGATACTGTACAGCGGAGGCAGCGGTGGAGGTTACAGTGGTCCCGTCTGCATCAGGGAATGTCCCCTCTGCTGGCTGATCAGACATCTGAAACAAAGAAAATACATTACCACTCATTCTATGCATTAGAATATCTTTAGTTGAACCTTAACTAAATGAAGTATGGTGGAGCTGACCTGGTAACTGCTTGACTTGTCTGGTTGCTTCCTAAGGCACAAGCGAAAGAGGGAAAAGGCAATAGAGGAGATCAGGGACACTAAGGTGAAAAGGGTGATGGGATGCACCAGACCTGTGAGAGTAAGGGGACAGCAAGAAATCACAATGTCACACTGTTTCCATGTACACTGTACAATGATGGTTAGAGGAACTGCAGCAGGATAGAAACACAAGTCATGATGTACCTAATCTGAGCACAGAGAAGAAGAGCAGCCAGAACATGCAGAGGACGGGAGCCACGATGACCTGGTTGATGGCTGCCCTGTGGATGTGCTGGTTGAGTTTGGTGGGAACATATGCATAGTAGATATTATATCGGTCAACCATGTGCTTAAGGATTACATAGAGTAGACCTAAAGGGGGAAAAGAAAACACGCATACACAGATTTGACTGATCGGTACCTGCAGTATGCAAGAGAAAAACATTTAGTATCTAAAACAGCATTCACAAAGCATTCTTTAGAGAATATATAGTTGAGGCTACAGTGTGAGTTGATTTAGTTGATTTTGAAGCAATTTCTCTATATTCTTCTAATTGTTTTTTGTCCTTTAAGATTTGCAGCTATATGAAATCCTGAGTTGTTTCTTCATGGTTCCACCCAATGAAGTTAAACACAATGAAATCTATAAAAAAAAATTTAAATGCACACAAGAGCAGGGTATTATGTATGACAGTGCCTGTTCGGACGGAGATTTGACGGCAGAAGTAAATAAAACTTGGGGAGTTCTGGGCAGAGACAGGAGCAGAGTGGGCGTCTGGCTCGCACCACACTGTGTCTGGGTGTCTGGGAGTACAGCAGCAAATTCACAGTCTGCATCGGAGTGGCAGGCAGTAGAGGAGAGAGAGAGTCCGCGGTTTGAGAAGAGACGGCACATACACACACAAGACTAAGAGGGAAAGTGATGGGATCAAGGAAAAAGAGAGAATGTGGAAAGAAGGAAGCGGTAGATGAGGATAAAAGAGGGTTGCTCACCAAAGGGTGTAATAATGGGACATGTGATGCTGTAGGTCATACTGACAGCAAATATACACATGGTCCAGGCGTACTCCAGGCCAAACTGGAACTCATAGGCCTGACTCTGCAGATGACAAAACAGCAATGCTAAATCTTAAAGAGACACAATCTAATGTGCTTGACGTGAAGAAAATTGAGATTAGCGCTGAAGGCTAAACTAACCCGTTTGACATGAATGCGCTCAGCCTGGGACTTGGCGAAGCAGAGGCGGATTGCATACACCGTTAGCGCTGGGATGCGAAGCAGCTCCATAGATGTGCCGATCAGACTGGATGTAATCACGTAGTTTACAAAGAATGCTCCATTGTCAGGAAGAAACACACACCTGCAACAAAAAACAATCCAACCTGAGAGTGTTGCGGCTGAAATGTCTTTTTAGGTGCTGCTGTACTATTATTTCAATATAAAAAAGGGTATTCTTACTGGAATTTGATGTCCTTCTCATCCAGGAAGTTGACATCAAAGAGCCAAGTGAAGAACAGGTCCAGACTACAGAAGGAATAAAATATAGAAAACATAAAAAAAGTGGCTTAAGGCAAAAGAGGGAGTTTTTGTTTTGAGTCTTTTGGCCTGCTGTAGGCGTACCTGGAGAGACCGAGTGATGGCAGAATGATGACCATGAAGACCAGCAGCAAAAAACACTTGTGCATCGTTACTTGATTCTCACCAGACCTGAGATATCAAGGGAAAACAAATGATTGTAAGAATAAGATGATGCATATTAAGGTATAAAACTACACAGCTCCCTTCAACATAACCAATTCGTAGTGTGAAATAATGTACTGTAAAGTCAGCTGACTCTACATCTACAGGACTGTTGGGTTCATTAGCGCGAACTACGCTTTTCACTCCAGTAAACAGTTGATTTGCATTTGGTCCTTTGCACATCACGCCTGCACAACACGTTTGTGGGGGTGGTTATGTAAAGGAAAGGGTGCTCATAGGTGCTGCGTGAGGTTGTCTCCTCACGCACTGCTCCTCCCGCTAGTCACCATGTGCTTCTCCTCTGCGCATGGTGACTACTGTGCATATCATTATGCTCACATGGAGATCTCTATGACAACCTGCCCAGAATAACAGTACATGGAGAGTGACAGGGAGAAGGAAGGAGAGAGGGGGAGAGAGTAAAAAAAAAAACAGGGTGAAGGAGAGAAAAAAGAATTGAGATGGAAAAAAAAAGAAGAAGTGCTGGGAGTTGAGAGGAAGAGAGGCAGCTACATGTGTAGGGTCCATTTGAAGAAGCAAAGGACAGAGGAGATAGGAGAGTGGTGACCAATGATTAGTGAGTACCTGGTCCAGTGGGACTCAAAGAAGGCTGAGTAATAGACGATGAAGGGCAGGAGCACCGAAAACGCCCACAACAGGAGGGTTGGGAAGAACTGGGTGATAACTGGGCTCTGGATTGGACGGTAAAAAATGATTCATTAATACCAGCGAAGAGAGTTAAAACGTAGACTTAAGGTCACACGGCTCAAACTCCGACCTGCAGACTCTCCACAGGCCTTGTGACGTTGAACTTGTCCATCGTGTTGACGATGATGGCGGGAGTGGTAAGGAAGAAGAGCAGCAGGAAGAGGAGGATGTTGAGGAGGACACAGTGGAGCCACCAGCGAGATCCATACACTGACAGATTTTCCCTGGTGACAGGAGAAATAATGAGCTTCAGTTCACAGCCATCCAGCAGGACTGACAGGACAGTTAACACACTACAGTCCCCTGACACTCCCGGACTGTATGTATTGACATAAGCCTTAAATAGCCAGCTTCACTCGCCTCTCTCTCTGTGTGAGTTGGTGTTTCCACTGGAGAGCAGGTTGATGAACAGCTCACTTAAACGCTCGCTTTTAAAGAAGGAACAAAAGCACCTGCACCTGTCGTCTAGTTAGCGCAAAAACCCATTCGCACAAAGTCACACTACAGCCAATCGGGCGTAAAGCATAAACAGTGAGCCCTATCATCTCTTTGGTTTAATCTCCCATACATATGCACCACTCATTTGTTACATAATATCTCTGGAACTGCTGCATTTGCCTTGATAAGGAACATGCATTACAGCTAATCCAATCATGGATAGGGAAAGAGCTTTTAGTGCCTGAAATACACACGAGCATCTACACACTGACGCATTCTAAATGCTGCTGTTAGCTATTTTGATTTTCCTCAAGAAGAGCATGGAGCTCCATGAAAAGAGGAATAGGAATAGCAACTTTGATGCAGATACACTGACAACGCCAAGGAGCATAATTTGTCTCTTGTCTGAATAAATAGATTCTTTGAGGTCCATCATTACAAGTTAATGTTGCATCAACAAGCAAAATTACAGCCTGCAGAACTTTGGGTTTGTCTGGTCATGATCTAGAGGTTTCCAAAGATAGCAAATATGTCAGGGTTAATTGTAGGGAAATGTGTCTAAAGATGCATAAGACATGTAAAACTGGATATTTTACTCCAAATATGTGTCTCCATGGGATTCCTCCTCCTAGCTCTCCAGTTTCCTCCCACAGTCCAAAGGCATGTAGGTTAACAGACTGCTTGTACTGTATGTGTGAAGATGAGTGTGAAAGGTTTTCTGTTGGTGTCTTGTGTCTTGTCCAATGCGTGCTGGGACAGATTACAGTTCTACACAGGATAAGTAAATATAATTGATGCATGCATATCTCCTTAGAAAATTAGTATGATGTTTTCTTTTTAAATTATTGTTATTATTATTATTTTATTTTATGTTTTTTAAATTAGCATGATGTTCACTTTGAAGTTAATAAAGGGAACATATGAGGATTGGGACCATTAAGGTAATGTCAGCACTGACCAGATGATGTCACTGGGTGCAGGTGCATAGCTAACACCCCATTTGTGCGACTGCACCACAGTGGTGACGCTGGACTGCTGGGGTCTGCGACGGCACCGCACACGACTGTGGTCCTTCACAATGCTGGAAAACAAAACAAGGTGTACAATAACGCTGCAGAAATCTACATCAGCAGTCAATAACGCCTGATTTTATGTCCCTCCATGAATTTTATGGCTGTTCCATGCCGTGACATTGTATATGCGATGAGAGGATCAGACAAACATAGTTTGTTGTCATGCCTTTGTTTACTCACACAGCAGTCATCCTTTCATCACGGAAAGTCACAAAGGCGATGCCCAGCCTCTTCATGGAGATGCGGTTCTTCTCTGCATTGAACTCATCTGTTCGCTTCTCTTCTAACTCGCTGTAGTATTGCTCTGCATCCACCTGTAGAAAAAAAGTTAGAGCACACATTCTCACTGCATCTTTCACTCTCAGAGAGATCCCCAGGTTCAAAGTAGCAAGATGGATGGAGATGTGTTGCTACTGCATGTGCCTGCTTTTAGATTGCAGTGCCATCCAGTGGTAACATATTTTCTGTGCAGCATAACTGTGCAGTCGCCTACTGATGCCATGCAGATAAATAAAAAAGTACCTTTTCAAAGCCACAGATGTCGCAGCAGAATATCTGAGCACACGGATGGGTCTTGATCACAATCTTCCCCTCCTTTTGGGCTTTTGTGGCAAAGTACAGCCTGCCTTTCATCGCCTTACGCCTGCAATCACACAGCATCCAAATAAGAGCCTTGTTCTGATCACATAGTGTGTTGCCTCAATCTGCAGCAGTTATTGCACCTCTCTAAGTCCAGCCTCATCAGCTTGTGGACATCGAAGCAGAAACGGATATCAGTGACAGTACAGCTGGGGTAGGCCTCACTGGTGAACGGAGGAACAGGGGTTCATCAGTATGAAAGTGAAGAGATGTGCATGTACAAGCTTCATTGTGTTAGAAATTAAGTACACATAGAGGATTTAACTTGATTTATAAATAAAGGCATATGTACTGGAAGTGTTTGGTGATGAGTCCTGGGTCAGAGATCTCTCTTGGAATGGAAGTGATCATCAGTGTCCTGGCTACCTGCAACACAACCAGCATGAGTAGTTCTGTTAGAATGAACTATGCAACTATGCAACTAAACTAATGCAACAATTCACCAGCATATTAAGTGACATCAGCCAACCAAGACTTCGCTTGACCACTTTGGTGCAGAGAGAAATATCTTGAATTACAAGGACAACTGGCATTAATTATCCCCAGAGGATAAATCCTGACAAATTTGGTGATCCTCTTACTTTTCCTCTAACGCCACAAGCAGGTTGACACTTGTGATTTAGAGTAAATGTCTCTATAGCTATTGGGTGGATCACTTTGAAACTTGTATCACACATTCATGTCCCCCTCAGGATGAATGAAAAAGCACTTAAATGACACACTGAGGCAAATTCCTGTTTTTATTTAATACCAAATCCTGGAAAACTTATGACTTTCCCATCAGCCACAGATGTACTTACGTAGCGATATCAACTAATATGTTAAACTGGAGAACTTAACTTGATAAGATAAAGAAAAGACAAGGCCTTTATATTCAAACATCATGAAGTGATGGTGACAAACCCTCTCATCCTCTTTGTACTCAAGCCGCATGGAATGGTGAGCCATACACAGCAAGGTGGTGATGAAGTAGACCAGAGCAAAGATGCTGTGGAGCCACAGAAGGCTGTCCCTGTGAGGCACAAAAACACAGTTTATACTAATATACACAGTACAGTCCAGTGTTTCATCACAGTTCTAGGCTATTTCATGTGATTTGACGTCATCCTTAAAGTGTTAGACTTACTTTGCGCTAACATTAGCCAGTGTTGTTCTTCCAAAGTTTTCAGGACTGTCTCCTGTACGAATAATGAAACGAGACAGAGAGTAAGACATTTTAATTTCTAAATGACTACAAGGGAAACCCCTCCTCTTTAGTCTGGAGGGTGAGGCAACAATAAATCAGTGTCACTATTCAGAGAAAACGGTTTCCATCCAATTTAATGAAATCTCTCTCTCTCTCATCTCAATGAAATGTCACACAAAATTCAAACATCGCAGTCATGCCTAACGCTGCTGGTTTAATTTGGGCACCTTTTGTTTGCTGTTGCCATGGCAGCCACTCAATGGGTGTTAATGGCTAGGGTGACACACTGGTCCATAAGATGACAGCAAGCAGAAATAAAAGACTTTCTGTGGACAGCCCAGTTCCTCTTAGACCCCATAATGACTCCTGCCCTCATCCTGTTCTGGAATGGCTTAAGCACACAACTGCCAAAAGGCATTTCTGCTGCTATTTAGCAGGTTATTTAACTGCACCATGCCACCCCTGACACTTACAAATGCATGTTAAGAGGAAATGAAGCACTTTCTATTTCTATAATCCTGCTTGAGCAAATGCTTGATGAATTGCCACTGGTATGCTTGTAACTCCTCCATGAAATGCAGCCTTTGTGTTTGTAAACTGCGATACTTTTACTTCACACAATAAAGTTTCTTTTTTAATTGGTCATTTTAAGTTTTAAATTACCGCTCATTTCATTTACGTACGATACCTGAGCTTTTTTAAATTCAGCTCTACCACAAGTTGTTATGAGCTTAGTTTCTTTGACGAATAAATCTTCTGGTTTGTAGATGTGTGTGATTGTTTCTGTATGGCCTGGCTTCTCTCCCAGAGAGGTGCCCTCTATCCTGAGGATAAGGATATCCCTTGGCTTCAAACAGTCGGCTAGCTAGACCATCATGTTGGAAGCAAAATACCCAGGAGGTTCCCAGAAATGTTGACAGGTAGGATTACGGCCAAAGACAGCAGGCAAACCCCTGTCATGAGCAGGATGATGTGGCGCTGGAAGGACAGGTATGTGATGGCGTCAATGCCACATTTGCTACGGATCTCTTCATCCCTGCAGAAACAGAGAGGGAACTTTAAAAATGTCTTAATTCCATATCGAAGAGAACCCAAACTCTCTATGCTACGATACCTGAAAACATAGATGCTAGACATTATTCAATAGTGGAATTTCTACATGTGGACATGTGATGATAATCAGTGAAGTACAATCTTAATGTATGCTGCTCCATCTACTGCCATGAGAAATGGGTTTGCAGCTTATACCTCATCATGAGAAAAGCCGTGGCACCACTACTTTGAATGAAAAAGCAGTGGTTTCCAGGCAGGAGGTTCAGGAAACCCAGTGTCATAAAATAGAACAAAAAAGCATGAAAAAAAGAAAGAAAGAGGTGCATGCTGGTCTCATTGCAGCCCACACATTGCGAACTTGCAGGGCGGGTTTGCACTTTCCCAGGGATCCCAGAGTGAGCCACTGGCATGAGAGCTAAAAACAGAAGAAGCCAAAGTCCACCACAATACTATGGAAACCATGGGTACTGTGAAAATGTCCCTTTTACAGGCCTAAATCTGTTGTGTGCAGTCAGACTTGAGCAAGTGCAAATATTCAGTGGGAAACCACGGCACCAGTGGTCACATGAGCCCAGACTCGTTTGTTTTTCCTGCTAAATGAGATATAGCACGAGACCTTGCATTTTGACAGTGACATCAGCTTTGAAGACAGAGGCCAATAAAAGGTTGGAGGCTAAGATGAGAGAAGGGCAGAATAATTACAAGGGCAACTGCTTTGTGTACTTACTTCATATGGTAAAGTGATGTCAGCCACGAGCAGAAACCCTGGAAGGAAAGAAAAATCATTACAAAAAAAAAACCTATGGATTTGTTATTCAAGATAATAAACGACGTATGTATGCAAGTCTGTGCACACCACATCTGGCTATTTGCATGCATCCACAATCTGCATAGTAATAAGGTCTGCAGAATGACACAGAGATGGATTTAATAGGTCTAGCCTGGAGCAGTTACCAGTTTACTACAGCCTCGGCTTTGTGTAGGCACAAGGCAACGACTCCAGCCTGACTCTTTGTCTCACACTGCTATAAACATGCCTGACCTCAGTCTATCACACAGGTGTCATGGAGTCACAGACAGTCCAGCTGAGTCATGACCCAAACTTTCCTCTTACAACAGTTGACGCAATGTCATCTTAGACAAGTGAGCTTTATTATAAAAGTGCAGGTTGCTGCATTTTTACTCATCAGTATATCATTGACAAATTACAAACTATGACACTGTGTAAATAATTGAGAACATTTCCCATAATCCCTTCCTCTTTATATTTTGCAGTCCTTGCTCAGATGTGTTCTGCAAGCATATGCATGAATACTGTAAGCACACTGACAAGCAATGGATGATTTGAGCTACATTTCTGCTGGCTGGAGAGGATCACCTTTTACCTGACACAAACAAACATCTTTGTGACGAACCACAGCCATGAAATGAGCATCTCAGCAATGGTCATACTTTCAAACAAAATAAAAAGCAGGTCCTGATTCATAACATAACAGCACTCCACTTAAGATTGACCTTCCACATAGGCTTGTCATAATTACAAATTACTATCGCCAGATCGCGATTATTTGAGCTAATTGCAATAATTTTGTATAATCGTTAAAATCGCTTCCATTCATTTGTATAAAATGTCATATTTCATCAACATTTCCATGTCGTTTTAATTAATGATGTCATCTGATTTTGCTTATTCTGCTATAAGTGAAGGATTAAATTAGCCTTTAGCGTCACAGGCAGTTTAACTCCTGAATTGCTTAACATTTCATGAACATCATGGATCACGTAGTGACAAAGTCAAACACCACAGCACCACTGTGAGCACTTTCATTATTATTTTTTGCTTAATAAAAAGAATAAACTGAAGGTGAGTTGCTGAATTTGCAGCAAAAAGGTAGCGGTCAAAACTGATAATACCACAAATCTAAAACACCTTTCTTAAGGCATAGCTAGCTAAGTCAGTGTATTTTTCTCTTGTTCGCTGTATGTAAGTGTGTGCCTGGTTACACACCCAGCTAATAAAAAGTAACATTTTCATTCATTTAGAGGCCTGTTTGATTTTAACGACTCCAAGTCAAATATTCAGTCTCCATTTAGCTCTTGTCTTGTCCTCATCAATCAAATTTTTATTGCTGCCTGCTGTTTGGTGCAGGACGGATAACATACATCAGGTTAATCAAAGCTTGTTTGCTGAAAACCTGCCTGCTATGACCGGAAACTAGGTTGATAAGAGTGGAACTTAAATGCTGTAAAACCAAAACAAATAACCTTAAAGATGCTAAAAATGTCGCATGAAGCAGAAAGGAACCGCAGAGTTGGATGATAATTGTCTGTGTGGTTACATGTGACCCTTTTCGTGTTACACAGAGTTACAGGAAGAATTGATTGATTGGCTTTAAAGTAACAAAGCAGAAAAGGACAAACAATGTAGATTTCAACATATGAAATAACCTTTGACATTTTTTATCAGGCAACAAAGACACTCACCTTAAGGGCTCATAAAATGTGTTTTGTTGAGAGAGGCTAGGTGTAATGAAAACAGTGTCTGTTTAAGAAGAAACCCACAGGGTACCTATCTGAAAATGCTGTTAAGGGAATCCTTAGTGGTTTTAAGAGCGGATGACAAAACTTACCATGTCCTTGGTCTCAGAGTCGGAGGGGCTGGACTCTGACGGAGACTTTTCTTTCTCACTCGTTTCTCCATAAAACAGGGATGTGAGACTGAAATGATGAATAAAGCATCAGCAAGATCAATGTAATGATTGTGGCCTGACATGACCTTATCAATACATTCCATGTTCAACTCATTGCTGTAACGGACATACAGAAATTCTCACAGTACCTGTGTGTGTATACATCGAGACATAAACCATATGGGATGTTAGTGAATCTGATAAAGTCAGTATGATGATTGTGTTTGTGGATATTTCTCTGTGGGCCGTACCGCTGACAGTTCAACAGTGTATCAAATTAAGCAGCATAAATGAATCACAATGAGCAGACCGCTTGGCTAAACAAACAGATGCTGCTTCCCCTTGGCTGCTGTGAAGCCGCTACCGGTCAGGCAGAACTAATCAAGCCTGAATTCCCTGAAAAGGAGACTCGGGTCAAGCAGAGGGACTTTCACTGCAGACATGTCATGAAGACTACAGGGCAGACCTTGACTCATCTTGTAATCTTAAAGATCAGCCAACTGCTGAAAAGGTAAGTCAGGTGAGATTCTACATGTGTGTCGACAAATCTCATGTCAGAAATTTTGTTTCCGTAGCCAAAGTTTATGCTTCCATTTGGTTGCAGTGAAAAATTCACGCACACCACACTCGCATTAACCTGCATCTGAAAATAGTTCCACAAAAACGCATTGTCCTCCTGTGAGTAATATTAGGAAATCATTCAGCCTTTGCAAAAACGAAACTTCAATTTTTAACCTCTTTTTTAAAATTTACATCTGTATTAGGAATCAATAGACTTTGGGTTGAGTGCCACAGACAGGGCGAAGACGCTGGAAACGGACTAGCACTTTATTTGTTTGAAACTTTATTTGATGACAGTAAGAAAATGATAGAATAACACCAACCTTTTAACACTGTCCTTTTAGTCATTTATCAAGGGTTACGGCCAAATATTGTGTGGTTCAGGTTCTTAAAATGTGACGATTTGCTGCTTTTATCCTTTTTTATGGCTGTAAATTGAAAATCTTAGGGTTTTGAATTGTTGGTTGTACAAAACAAGCAAATAGAGAATTTAGGAAACTGTGATGGTGGTTCTTTTCACATTTTTCCAACATTTTACATCTGAAATGATATAATCATTAGACTGATCAATGATGGAAACAATTGATAGCAGCCCTAAAGTGAGAAGTGAGAAGATTGCTCCTTCTAAACCACTCTATTTACTTACACAGTGCATATGTATGTCTCTATGTTATCTTTAGAAGTTTCACTGATAACATAAAAATATGAATGAAAGAGAGCATGAATTAACTGCTACTGTATACTGAGTATTTATTAGAAGCAAACACACAGTACACAGTCTTGGCAGTCATTTGGTTGCTACACAGTAACATTTATTCTCAGCAGAGGGAGCTGGAGGCTTCAGGATACAGAATGACTTATGTCTCCATTTTAAATGTCAACATGGCTCACAGACTGACAAGTGTATGAGATTTTCAGCGTAAGAGAGTGAGTGTTGGATTCACCTGTCATTCTCCATCAGCAGAGCCAGGCGGCCATAGTCCCATGCAGCCTTCCTCAGACAGGAGAAGATAAGCAGCAGGAACTGTAACACAGGGTACCACCATGAATGCAGAGCTCCTGAGGATCTCTTTTATACAACCACACACACTACATGTACGTCCCGTTGTGCTCTGGGCCTAATATTCACCAAAACCGTACCAAACTGCTTGATTTGAAAGCTGAGGCCCGGCTGCATCCTTACAAAAAACCTACAAATAATAGGTTCAAAATGCAGCAGCAATAATGAGCCCTCCTTTTTCTTTAGAGTAGTACGTGGTTGTCTAGGAAACTACCAGAGACAGGTCAGCATGCACAAGTGAACACATGCTGCGCACTAATGAAATGAGAGTGGTCAGTAACAATAATAACTCTTAACAGCCTCCATTCTGCCTCAAAGGTCTGTGAAAAAGCCTTTTAATGACATATCATGTCACACAATAGTAGATTCATAAATATATAAGATGTTAAATATCTAAGAGCAGAGCTGGCCAATGGTGGATGATTGTTCTTGATGAATTTGTTCTTGATGAATGTTTGATTTTAATTATCTCATTGAACCATTCATTCATTTGAGAAGCCATTTGGTTTAATGGGCAGGGGTGACAGCAATGTCAAGAAAAAGATAGCTCCCATCAATTGGGAATGATTCATTCTGTGATGAGCCACACTTTGACAATCAGGACATCCTTGACTGAGGCTTGAAGATGAATAACAAGAGTGGCTTCACGTTATGAGTCAGGACTCAAACTCCTGCAGCTGGTTTACTGGTGTCAGTCTCCTCCCTGTTGTTTTATTTAATTTGGTCTTGATGCGTGGGCATGCTCTCCTCAAGTCCCACTGATTATTTGTTCTCGTTGATTGTGAGATTGATGCAGAGGCATGCTCCCGTCACCTCAGGGGGAAGTCTGTTTTGACTTGTATTTGTCATTAAGAGACTGCGCTCATCGCTCCGTGTTGTCTTGACAACCCAGCAGCCTTAAAATGAGCCAATTAAAACTGGGAGGTGGCAGATTGAGGATGATATCAGAGATCAAGCCTGACAAGGAACTGATGTAATTGATGAGTGAAAAGCCTTTTATTATGTGGAGACTGGTGGAAAAAATACAAGTCTGTAAACAGTGTAAACATGGATTGTACAATGTGACCGGAAAGATAAAACACGCTGATTTAATGCAGTTTGACATCAATGAATACACATAATGTGTGTTTGCATTTGTGTGTGTTCTTGTGCATTAATATGAGATCCAAAAGCCTTTAGGGACAAATAAAAAGCTCTGTGTTTCACAAGGCAGTGACTGAAACATATAAAATAGTCTTTGATTTCCTCTGCTGAACCAGGAAGCCTTCTTATTTAAGTCTATTTAAATGATAAAAAATGTCACAGATAAAGACCATAGGACCATACATCCACCCGTACCTGCTCATCTTGCACTGCTTCACTGGTGGCTTAAGTTTATCCCAGCATGCACTGGGCCACCAATGGTCTCCAGTCTGTCATAGAGAGTATTCAATTAATCTAACCACGTTTTTTAAATTTCAAATGGAGGAAACCCATTAGGCCCCACATCCCTCTTGTTGTGAGGTGGCAGTGCTAAACATTTCACCAGCTAGTTCAGTTTATGACATTTGCAGTACTAAAGTCTCAGTTTATTTCTTTTTGCCACTGACTTTTGACATACAGTATGTTTGACTTACAAATTAATTTGTAAGTTAAACACATTTGTGTGTTACGTCCAGCACTTCTAACACTCCTGATGCTCCGGTTGGACTTTATTATCGTCAAGGGCAGAGTCGAGTGTTTTAGAAAGATGATTTTACAGAAACAGCCCTCTGACCATGTATGACCTCTTCTTGTCTATTTGTATCAGGGCTCTTCATAATATACTGTATATCAGCGGGGTGTTGGCAGCTCCGGAAATATTATAAAACGTTGTTGTCAGGGTGCTCTGAGCTGATGAAATGATTAAGAGCGTAAAAGATGGACAACAAGCTTCCTGTTAGACAGGAAACATGGTTCTACTAGAGCTGAAACCATTAGTTGAATAATTGATTTGTAAATACCTGTAAACAGAAAATTAGCAGCTATTTTAATAATTGATCGTTTCAGTAATATTTGAGGGATTTGTTTTGTGGAAATCACATACTTTTAGTGTTTAGCAATGTTTATTTTATTTTAAACAAAAAGCAGTTTTCTGCCTCTCAGATGTGAAAAAAAAGTTTTATTTCTACATGATAATAAACTGAATATCATATTTTTGTTTTTTGATTGTTATTCAGACATCACTGTGAGCTTTATCAATTATCAATAATAAAATTTTAAGGACTCAGAATATTCACTTGCATTGGTTACTATAGAAATTGAGACTGTAGGAAAATATAAAAGCAACACCTTGACAGCTGTTTCATATCAAAATAGCCAAATAAATATTACATGACAACAACTGTTCTGGAGTTAGCTGTGTAAATGGTGTATGTCATTGGCTCAGTGTTGTGTGTGTGTGTGTGTGTGTGAGTGAGTGACTGTACCATCCACAGCACCACATTGATGGCGAGGACCGTGGGCACCCCTCCAAACGGCAGACCCTGAAGGACACTGCTGCGGGAGTGTGAGCGGTAGCATCTCTCAGCTGTGCTGTTTTCTTCCCCAAAGTCGAGGAAGCTCAAAACATCCAGCTCCACAGCTCTCCCCTCCACAGGGGGCGCTCTTGTCATAAACAGTCCAGAGTGTGCCATCAGCACTGGATCATACCTGACAGGAAAACAGAGACAAACTGTAAGGAGAGAGATAATTGGCCCTGGTTGGTCAACTCTGAGACAAACCTGTTGAGGCTCTCAAGAGCCACTCAACATATAAATTAGCAGCCATTGATGTGTGGTTGTTTCTTTATCTGAGAAATGGAGGTGGAGATGTCACATGGGAAAAAAAAGACAAAATATGTAAGAAAAACAAGATCATTTAACTATGCAGACAGGAGAGTAAAAGACTAAATCTCACACTGTGTAGTCTGCAATTTGAACAGCTTGTTGGGGATTTGACTATTTCTGCCACCTCTTGTGTATTGACGTCCGTCTAAAGAAGCATGTGCAGGACACTGCACTGCCATGACCACAGAATGGAAGTCTGAACCATCTGTCCTCCAGCAGCACACACCCTCCTCACTTACAATCAATACAGTCCCGACTCCCAGCTGCTCAGCTTGTTTACAGTACACTCCTCACTGGATAAACAGTCTGAGTAAATGGTAAATGGCTTTGTCATCAGAGTGCTTTGCATCAATACTGCGATTCCATGTGAGGGAAAGACACCAATCATCAGATTTCATGGGAAAAAATTTAAATCCACAGTAATCAGAGATGGTGTTGCTGCTCCACAAGTGAGAGGAAGTAACAGGAAGCTCAAGGCCTCCAATCTGGCACCAACCTTAGTGTGATTTATCACTGCGCCAATGATGTCACTTCCTGGGAAACTCCACACAATGTTGTGAAGCATTGTAACACACAGTGCTAATTGTGCAACAGAAGCCACATCTTTACATCTAATGTAGGAGCTGAGCTGACCAATGGCAGTGCTGCAGGGCTGCTGCACATCACGCTGTCACAGAGGTCTGGAGATGCACAGACGTACAGAAATACAACCCAGCAGTTTTTAGCAGCGCTTTCTTCACCGCTCTATTCTCTGTCCAGTTGTGAAACTGTATAGCTTGGAGTCAATATTCAGATTCTGTCAGACACACAGCATGTAAGGCTTTCTGTGGAGACAACTGTGGAGGAGAGTCCCTGAGGACGGATCAAGCATACGCTCACACACAGTCTGCAGGGCTGTGTTTCCACAGTCGATGTTCCATACATCACCCTCTCTCTACCAATGATGGATTAAGCCATTGATACGCACAAAGGGATTCTTTTACAGCTAAAAATGCATGTATTAATAGTAACCGCACAGGCTTACAGGAACATTGAGAGGATGCAGTTCTAAAATAAAACACAGACTCCTCCTCTTATTAAATGGTTGATCACAAAGTTCCGTTTCATTATGTTACTCTTTAGTCATGTGCATTTAAATCACTTGATTCTTTACATTTCAACCATATTGAATAATAGATTTTAGATGCATTGCTTGTGACAACACTGTGGTAATACTGTTTGCAGCATCTATGTGTTTTTTAATTCATTCATTCATCATGTTGAAAAGGCTAAAATGGAAAACTGCAGTAAACTACCCTGTGCCTATTTTTTATATTCATATGATGAGCTGATAGTAACAACAAATCAAAGACAACCTGTGTGACACACAGCAACAGGAGCAAAATCAAGCATTTGTGATGTCTTACTATAGGAAATACAACTAGCTGGCTTTAAAATGGAAGCATGCAGAAGCTTAAACAGACCTTTATCGTCTTCTTCTTCCGGCATAAAACAAGTCAGTCACTGCTGATGAACGCTGCTGATGGTGCTGACAGTGAAACTCTTCCTCGCTACCTCCAGAACAGAAGAGGATGCTGAGAGACACGAGCTGACTATGATGTGGTTTCACACAACATTTGGACAAATGTCACAGCAGTTTAACCACGAGAATCCATGGATGTTCTCTCTCTGTCTTACTCCTCACATTTAAACGCTCAAACACGCTCATACTGACGCCTCACCTCCTCATTCCTCAGTCGGTCTGCTGCGCACCAACGCAGCAGAATATAAACTGATGTTTGGCCTCCTGTTGGCAGCACGAGCAAAATCTCTCCCTTGTGCTCAGACAGACTACTACAGTCACCGATGCTGAAGTCAGTACAGGAGCTGCGATGAGCTATACCTGAGTTTGAGTTGGAGCGTCAGAAAACAGGCACGCTGTAAAGAGGAAAAGGCTACATCAGGTCAGCTCATCTGCTCACTGCACCAGAAAAACAGCTGAGGTATCCCTGTGTATTTGTGTGTGTGTGAGAGAGAGGACGTTATCCCTGAGGTGATACAGGCGAAACAAATAATCGGCAACATTGATAAGTTCCAATAAGCACTAATTCAATCCAGATGTGTATCATCACTTCCTCATTATGTTTTGATTCAATCAGCTTCAGCTGTAGCCATACAGTGGGCTGTTTAAAAGCCCCACCATTTTGGTGATATGGAAACAGGCTCAAAAAGACGATGATAAAGCGCATGTTCCACAAGTATAACGTTTGCCATATTTAACATCTTAGTTTAGCATCCTACAATACGAAATTAGCACTGAATGCAAAGTACAGCTGAGGCTGATGAGATTAGTTTTGTAGTTACTTGGTAAGAAGGCAAGTAGGTTATCACAATTCATATTGAGAGCAACATGACTGTCAATGTATCAATACATCAATCCATCCAATGGATATTGAGGGAATTTCACTCTACACCACAAGATTTAAAACCTCATTGCGGGGCTCCAAGAAAAGTCAGGAGATCAACAAAGTCATTAAGACTCATCCCCAATTTTTTACCTCCCATTGGCATCTGTTGGGTTGCTTGTGGGTTTGTCTGTCTGTTAGCAGGATTACACACTAACTACTTACATACACTTCAGAGGTTTAGGCATGCTGCAGGGTGTAACCCATTCAATTCTAAAGATAAAGGGGTGATTCAGGAATTTTGTCTACTTTATTATTATTGCTGCAATATAGAGCTCGACTTGATGAATTAGGATGACACTCGGTGCAAGGATGGGGCAGGTGCCAAGGAAGAAACCATTACATTTTGGAGTGGATGTGGATAAAAGAGTCTCTGAATTTTTTTCACTTCCTTTAACATTGTGAGATTCTCAGGAAATGTGTTGGAAGAGTGGGGCATTGAATTTTGGATGTCGAACTGGATAAAGGGGTGGATCCATGTTTTTTTTTTCCACTTCCTAAGAACCCTGAGTGCAGCCATTTTGATGGTGCACATATTCTGTTGGAATTTGGATCTGAATTCAATTTAATTTGGGCCTTGGCAGAGGTATGCACTCAACTAAGTGCCCTTCTACTTATTTTTTAATGACACGGTTTAACAACTATTTGGTGGATTGCCATGAATATATGTTACTACTTTCATGGGAATGTGTCATGGATCTGATCCATCTGTTGGATCCTCTTTATTTGAAAGGTTTATGTCAGGAATTAGTGCCACTGTTTCCTGTTTCATTTTGTAAGCCTTATTCCATGCTGTGTCACTGCTTGTTGTCTTTTCTTGTAATCTGTTTTGACCTTTTGTTTCCCCTGTCTCGTTTTTAGTCTTCTGTTCTCAGTTCTGGTTTGTTCCCTCTGTGTCTTTTTAGGCTTGTCTCATGTCAGTTTATGTGTTTCCTCTTGTGTTTTCCCCCTTAATATTAATGCCTCCAGTGTGTGATTGTTTCCTCCTCCCTGTGCCACCTGTTTGTCATTCCCTCCTTATCCCAGAGTATTTAGTCTGTGTGATTCCCTCTGTTAGTTGCCAGTTCATCGTCGATGTTTTGTCACATTTCCCAGTGTTTCCTTGAAGTGCTCATCAGTAAGATTTCTCTCTGTTGGATTTTTGTTACCTCCTGTGTTCCTGCCTTTTGCCTTGTTTGTTGGATTTTGCCTTGTGGACTGTTATGCTATGTTTGGACTTTTGATTTATTAAATCCTTCAACTGCACTCTGCACAAAAACAGTGGGGAGATACTGGGGGTGGTGAGCAACCTGGTGTAAGACCATGTGGTTTAGCATTCATCATTACTCCCCTTTAAATCCCTTCCTAAACAAGAGCTTTGTCATGCTGAAATGAGAAGTTGAATCTGTGTTCTCATAAATCATGAGAAGAAACATCTTTCCATCCAAACATATTTTAAAGATGCTGTTAATTCCCAGCTGCACCAACAACATCAAACATTTGGGAGAGAGAGCCGCAGAGGAGCGTTTCCTCCCATCGTCAAAGATTCAGTTGGCTTAAGATTCATCACCCGCCTGAAGGAATGAGAGAGAAATGGCTCTGCTCTGTCAGACAAAATAACCATAAATAAAATGTAAACATGCGTTGACTTCCAAACTTCTGCACCTTATCAAATGTCAGCTACTGTGAGATAAAAACGTACCTCCAAGGACAGGTTGCAATCACCATAAATAAAAAAATAATGGCTTTGGAGTTCTCTTCTTTACTGCACTGGCTGCAGCCTTGTTAGACATGAAATCTTCCCCTTCCACTGTTCAGTTTGCTGTCCTCTCTGTTTGGCACAGCAACACCTACATGGAAGGGAAAGGTTAGACGTTTCCCTTGCGAGCGAGTTCATCTCAAAGGTCCTGAGCGTGTAGAATATGTATGAATGATTTAAGGCTGTGCTCTGCATGCTAATATAAAGCAGAGAGCAAGATTATGGAAATCCTGGTTCTTAAGGGGTATTCTGTTAAAATGATCATTCTCTAATGGACTGTTAAGCCAATAAAACTCTGACATGACGTACTGTGGAAGATGATCTTTCACAGTGCTTCTCAACTTGCTGAGAGGCACTGGAGTGCACCAAAAAACAGGTGTAGACAAAATTATGTAAACACATCTGGACATAAGAATATCAGAACTGTTTTTGGCCATTGAGCAGTGGAACAAGGTTAAATCATCAACAAAGAAAGTTGCTCAGGGGCCTATGTTAGCGAACGACTGACTTTTTCCAGGAGAAATGGAGGAACATTAGCATTCATCGGACAAATGTTAACTCCTTTTAGCACTGTGAATTACTTATGGACTTGTCTCTATAATATGACTGTAAGGTTTATTTAGCATATATTGGAACTGAGGGACCCAAACCATAAAAGCAGCCCCATTTGATGAACAAGGACATCCACAAATTTTTGTCATTGTTTAGTGTATTTTTGCAGTTTGTCAGGATGTTTTAATGGGGACACCATGTATGATTGCATCTTATTTTCAACTCCACAGGAGCAAAAGGTGATGTTTTTGGTTGGAGGGTGGTGTTGGCGGGGGATGCTTGTCAGACTCTGCCTGAGGGAGAGAAGAGGGTGGACGTTCAGCACAATCTGTTCACCACCTGTTCAGTGTAGGAGGTAGGGGGCTTAACTCTTTTCATACCTCACTTTCTGTCTATCTACCACAACACGCAAACACAGATCACTGAGGTGTGTCTTGCTCAGAGCACACAGTTAATGCAACATCCCCCACCCAGTCTCTTTGGGATGAAAGAACTGTAGCATGACTGGACCGATGACTGCACACATGGGCTGTGCTCAACAAACCAAACACCTGCTTCCTGTCTCGCTGCACATGCTCAGTAGGCCCCCATGGGAGTGCTGTGTCTGCGCTGTTGCTGCTGTGAGGGTTCAGCCATCCCTCATTAGATCCCATCTAGCATCAGTGATGGCTTCACTATGTATAGTGTGCTGGAAGATGGCAAACCTGACTCTGAACCTGCTCAATCTGTGTTTTCTCTGCTTACATCTGAGCTTGTGCAAGATTCCACTCACAGCCTCTGATGCTGCAAAACCTGCTGCAGCTGACACTAAACAATTAAAGTCAAAATTACCTTCTAAAAAAACAGTGCATCATAGCAAAGTCCTTCAGAGAAATCTCAAAGGGGTCATACAATCACTCAAAATACAACAAAATCAGTAGACTGGCATGAAGAAAATTGCAATAGGCACCATCACTTTATCAAGTTATTTGTGTTTTTTTTTACCTTCATCATGGATATTCAACAGCAAATTAAAGGACAATAGCAATGCTTTTTACATTGTAGCTAAAGAATTTGTAATATTTAATACTTCTAACCCAATTTTTTCAGCTATATATTAATGTTTTGTGGACTGTGATAGGAAGCTGGGGCACCCAGAAGGAGGGATGGTCAGCAATAATGTGGAAAGCTATTTTTTTCTAATCGTCAATTAATATGCTAGTTATGTCTTGAATTTTCAATAGAACACTTTGACCATAAAATGTTAGAAAATTGTGAAAAGTACCCAACAAAAGATCCCATGCTGGCATCTATAAATATCTTGTACTGTCCGACCAACAAAACCTTGCGATATTAAAACGAAACAATTATTGAACAATTGGTCAATTACCAAAATAGCTGATGAATCATTTCAGGACATTAGACTAATAGATGGATTGACAAATTGTTACAGCTCTAATGGGAAGTACATATCATATGTAGTTAATGGATAGCTAATAAAAGCAAAACCACCAGTGTGGTCATTAAAAAATGAGGCTCACAGCTAGAGGAGAAAGTCTGCTGCTTGTATCTCAACATCTGATGGACCTACAGGTACAAACAGAGGATACAGATAGGATAAGATGCTGCCTCCTGGTGTTAAAGGGAGCTTATGACAGCATGTCATTCGCTGGTGAACAGCTGTGATTGTCAGTGACAACGCTGCACGCCTCATCATCGCTGTGACGGACTCCACTGCGGAATAGCAGCAAAGATCATAACAGGAATCTCAAACAGCAGGGAGCACACTCTCCACTGAAGACACAAAAAGACCAAAGCTGAGCCTACGGTGGATGAACTGGGGTTAGAAAATGAAGATTTCACAGTGAGCCATCGGCCGCTGCTTTGTTCTGATATTTTGTGTGTTTGGATTTCTGTCGAGAGGCTTCCACCAAAGTGTTCTCTCACGTCTTTGTTCAAACCCAGCAGCCTGCAACGTATGTCTGGGGAGAGGAGTTACAGCAATACATCTCACATATGACGCAATCTTGGATGCACAGTCACACCAATGCCACACACCATGAGCACCACTCTAATCATCGTCACTACCACAGTGACAGGGAGGGGAGGTGCACAGGAGGATGTTGGCTGCTCCTCAGTGGTGTGAGCAGTCTGTTAACAGCATGGGCTTCTCAGGCTCAAGAGGAAAGCTAACTCTCATTCAGTGCTGTATTAAAGTCAGTACAACAAATATATCCACCTATATAAGACAATGGAGTGTTTACACAGCAGATATTTTGATTTGTCACAGCAGGAAAAACACAAGAGGGCTTATTAACAGTAACTACATTTCAGTTCCGATGACTGGCCCGGTAACACTGACGGTGAATCAGCAGGAACTCCTCTAGGTGCAATGCATCAATCATTAAAACGTCTTGTCAAATTGCCTGCTGTTCAGCCAGTCCACAGACCTTTTAAGATAATGCTTTGATAACTCTGGCTGTATTAGCTGATCGGGTCCAATTTTTATGGCAGTATTGAGCTTTTATGATTTTTAAATCAGTGTTGAAAAAAGATTTGATTTGTCATGTATGTTGATCGATTGATTAGGCATAAAGTCAGGTGTTTCCTGTTTGGTGGCTTTAAATAGTTTCTCATTTAGATTTCTAGTAAATGTAATGTGTTACTATAAGTATTGATGATGCAGTTTAAAATTACATATAATGATAGACGACTTCCATTCCATCCATTTTGCCAACCTGTGTGTTGAACATGTATATTAAACTGCTAACTCATAACAAAAGACATTATTAATAGATAATTATAGAGGAAAGATCACTTTGTTTTGGAGACTATCCACAAGATCAATAGAATTTCCCTCATAGACACCAAAAAAATACATTCAATAATGATTTACTGTAGTTTTTAAACTAGGTTAAAAATGCAGCTGTGCTTAAATCCCATACTGGTTTCATGTTTCATCAGACTTAGTGTGGTGGGCATTATTATTATTCATATTATTCTATTAGTCTGCGTATTTGAATCTTTTTATGTAAAGCTGAACAGATTATGTGATTTTGATGCTTCATACAGTGAGAATAAAAAAGGATCTTTACTTTTATTACTGTTTGATCATACACTGCAGCTGGAGCTGTCCACCTGCTCATAGTGCTGAAACAAACACAGATAAAACCGAGCAAACAGATAAAGTAGATCCGTGGAAAGAGGCTTACGTGCCACTTTTCACAGTCCGATTGTTCACCATCTGTATGAAGCTGCACGAGTACATCATCTTCCTACTGATAGTCCTTTTCGATCTCAGCTTAGAGTCTCCTGAAATATTAATGTCAGAGTGATACTTGAAGATGACCAGCATTCGTTTTGCTCTCTTTTCATGGGAGACTCTTACTTTTTCAGTGTTGGATTAAATGTTTAGGTAATAGGCATTAAAAATGCAAAGACAAAGTGAAATCATACACTGAACAAAGCAAACAAGGAGTCAGATCACAAACACCTGAATCAATCACATTTTCAATATGTGCTGAACTGATAAGATTCATAATTTATTATTGTGCAGGAATTAATTACCTACAAACCAACGAATCAGTTTAAAATTACACACTCTTAATTGAGCTCTTTCTCTGAAAACCTTCTTAAATTTTCTTAAATGTCTTCTTAAAAAAATCATAAATAGGAACTTGGAAACATGTTAGAGCTCCTCTCTGAAAACAATATTAATTGCCATCATCACCATTGTCAGCCATCATTTATCCTCAGATGTGATGAGCTGGCTATGTAGGAACCTTACATATCAGTGATCTAAGAGGACTCTCCATCTTCATTCAAATCTATTTCAAAATCACTCCATGAGAACGTCAAAAATCGTCATCGTCAGCTACAAATGACAGGGGTTGTCAGGAAACTGAGGGAATTCCCATGATACACTGAGCTTCTCTCTCCTCCTCTCCTTCTCTTTTTCTATACATTCATGTAGCCTTAATGCATGTTACTAACTTAGCTTCTTCTCCAGAGTCTTTGTGCTTTATCTTCCTGCACGTTCCCCTGGATCTATAGCTGTGGTCTTGGTTGAAGGCCACTGATACTATTATAAATAATCAGATTATTCTGCTTTTACTATTATTGGTTAAGGTTGTAGTGGTAATTATTGTAGATACTTGTATTTGGAATATTTCTGTTATGTTATTATTGTTGTTGCTACAGATTTCTCTATCCTCCATCTCTCTCTCTCTCTCTCTCCTGACCCAACCGGACAAGGAAGGTGTCTGCCAGCCTATAGAACTCTGCTCTAAGGTTTCTGCCTCGTAAAAGGCAGTTTTTGCTCTGTCACCAAGTGCTTGCTCATGGGGAAATTGGAAAATAAAGAGTCCAGTCTAGAGCTGCTCTTTTGGAAGTTGCAATGAGAAAACTTCTGTTGTCATTTGGTGCTAATTTGATGAATGGATGGATGGATGGACTTTAAATATAAAAGAAATAACAAAAAACATGAGAAATCTGGCATTTCAAAATAATTCCCCATCATCGTAGTCAGATAATAATATAAATAAATAAAACAGATTTGTACAAATTCAAAAACCATCAACAGTGTATTAAGAGCTATGACCTGAGTTTACCTCAGGAGTGTCTTCTAAAAAACCATCTTAGGGGGCCAGTGTAAAAACCTACTCAACATGCAATAGAATTAGCATTGATTCAACAGCTCGAACTACTGGCTTACTTTACCAATTATGGTTTTAAGGCTGTCGTAAATCCACAGAGTTCAGACTGAAAAACAACAGGTTACAGCTGATGGAAGATAACCTGTTCATAGCTTGGTTGGAATAAAGATTCCTCATTTATTAGCTTTATTCCAACGGGAACCCCAAACCTTCAAGGGTGCTTAATAAATATCTACCACCCAGTTGTCTCTACGAGGGACAATAGGTGTTGTATCCAGATGGAGGGATCTGGTTTGGGTGTAATTGTCTGACACGCTGCCAGAAACATCCTTATCCTAACCAAATAGCAACAACAACAACACTGTGCCATGATGCAGGGGCGTTTAATATTCACTGCATTTTAAAACCAGGCTTTTATAATGGAAAGAAAATTTCGTTCTCTTAAAAAAAAAAAGAAAAAAAGAAAAAGCAATTTTGGCGACTCAATGCTCCCCCGCTTACTGCAGCACTCAAAACAGTCTGCACAGCCACCTTTCTCCGGATCTGTAACTTGATGGAAAACGATTGCGCCATGACCGATTCCTCCAGTCCGCGTTTAGCTCACCTAAACGGATACACGAGTTTTAAAATTCATCGCTCACCTTTAGTACGCTTCCTGACGGCTGGGTCTGCTGGTGGTGATGGGGATGCTGCTCTGTGTTTTTCCCGAACACCGAGAAAGAAGAGAAACTCCCACCCACTCAGGGGCCGTCTGACAATTAAACACCTGCCGAATGCTGCTAAGGGAGCGTCAAGTAACATTTTAACACAGAAATCTTGTTTACAAATTTGAAGGTGTAGGCCTACCAATTGATTATTGACTATCATCTGATCAGCTATCCAAATTAGAGTACTTACTCTGCATTACAATTATTATTAAACTTCAACTTGAAAGATTTCAAAGTTAATGTGTTATTTGCTTTTCCTTCATTGTCTCTTGGATCTATTTTTTTGACAAACTGCAGCAGTTTTCCAAGGTGAGCTGTGGAGAAATTTTCCTTTTTTTGGTTTGCGCTGGAGGGAAAGGGAAAGGAGCTGATGGCAGATGGAGGAAAAGCATTTGCCAGATTTGGAAACATGTCAGTAACTTCATTATTAATATTATGTCTCACCACAACAATGTCATTCATTTGGTAAAACAGTTCAAAATTCATAAAAATGACCAGAAACAGGTACATTAGCAATAGAGGAAATGTCAAGATCAGAACTCCTAGTTGTAATTTAATCCAAGGTATTTCCATGTGCATGAGTGACACTCTGCATATACTGGACAAGATTAAAACCATCACTGTGATCCAGGAAATCTAAGGCTCTTGAATCAGCAGCCATTGATATGAAACTTAAAATCCCCAAGTAAAATGATTTTTATCATTACTGGTAAGACCAATGCGTAGGGCCCTGTGTTGAACTAACAGCTGGATCAGCTGGGCTAGACTCCAGCCCTCCCTGTAGAAAATGGATGAATGGGAGACGCATCCAGACCAACAGGCGGCGCTGGACAAAGCGGCGGAAAAGAGAAGTCGATGTATCTCAACAACACGTTTTGTGCGTTTGGATGAACGTGCTGTGCTCGGGGGTGCTGACAGGACAGCTCCTCTGCTCTCTGACATCTGCAGGTAGGGAGCGATAATCACGCCTTTAGTAGATCATTGTTTTAATTGCGTCGCCATGGGAGTTAAATGACTGACGCCATCAGTGGAGCCGGTCTGACATGTTTCCTGCAGAAAACAGGGAAAGGAAGCGATTATCCTTTATGCTTTCTGTCATCTGGGGCATTCAATACCTTACACTAGAGCTTCCCGGCATTGTCATTTAAAAACATGAAGAACACGGTTTCATGGATGCTCTGTGCTTCATTCTGTGATGTGCACATGTTAGTGCTGAGGATCTCAGCAGAGGGCTGAGATATTCTTGGTATTCTCTGTAGCCCATGAGATTCCCCTGACCCTACCTCACAGAGAAATGAGTTTTTCCTCAGCAGCAGAGATCACGTCCTCTTTTTATGATCTATCTTGTCTAATGGGTATGTGTTATTCTAACAGAAACAAACCTGAAGCAAATCCTTGGAGGTGATTTCACTCTAGTCTGCTTATTGTAGAATCAGAATAAGATTTTATTGGCCGAGTTTGTGCACATATGAATTTGGGTGGTTTGGTGCAGATGGAAATAGAAGGACAGCAAATCTAAATAATATAGCTAACATAAGCATACTAGGTGAAAAAAGGTGTGAACAGAGTATATCATACAGTGTCTTTACAAATTAAAAAAAAATAATTTTATAGCATAAATTCTTAACAAACACAAATGAATAAATACTAAATTAATATTTCCATCCATTTTGAAATAATTTGAAATTTGATTAATAATTATTTGAAAACTACTTGTTGATTATGTTGATATTGTAGTAGTTAACATGTTCCAGTTTTTGTGTTTATGCTTATTTTGATGATTTCATAATAAACACCTCTTATGGCATTAAATTTAATTTTGACGAGACAGAATACATTTTGTTAACCTGCGACCTTATTTCACAGCAAATGTGGAGAAATAGAGATTCATTGTGTTTCAAAGTCCTTTAATATAATAATAATAATAATAATAATAATAATAATAATAATAATATAATCCTCTATGCCTCTGACAGTAACGCTGCTCACTGTGTCCTCCCTCACAGATATGTTCACAAGGATGTTAAAACTGAGACTCCTCAATGCTGTAGCACCTGCGTACTTCTTCATGGCTACAGCAGTCACCTTCATTTTACACTTCTGCTTCTTCGTCCCGACAATCTTCCCGAAGCCGGACACATCACTCAGGGGGTCTACGACGCTTCACACCGTTGTTTTCCTTTTCTTGATGTTCAACGCGCTGGGAAATTACATAATGACTATCAAATATCCTGCTGAAAGCACCAACCAGACTGCAGTTCCAGTGTGCTCGCCACACTGCTCAGACAAAGTGGACGCGCACTACCTACTAAACGGTCGCCACTTCTGCAAATTGTGTAAGAAAGTTATTCTCAAGAGAGATCACCACTGCTTTTTCACTGGAAACTGCATTGGCAACAAAAACATGCGCTACTTCATCATGTTCTGCATCTACACTGCATGCACTTGCTTGTACTCCTTGGTTCTTGGTGTGGCCTTTCTAACAGTGGAGTACTCCGTCTCCTTCGAGAACCCGCTGACATTTCTGACTCTTCTCCCCCTCTCCACCGGTTACTTCTTCATGGGTAAGTTGTTTGGTAAATTAAAGATGATAATCCAAAAATACATGTGGAGAATTCAATTTCCCTTCTCAATTCCTCTCCACAGGAACAATCTCAGGCTTACAGTTGTTCGTGGTGCTGATGCTCTATGTGTGGCTCGGCATCGGTCTTGTCTGCACTTGTTTCTGCTGCCAGCAGGTGCTACTGGTGGCGCGGGGACAGACCTGGTGTCAGATGCAGAGGGGGCAGCTTCACGGGACCCAAAGCCCCTGGCAAACCAACCTTAAGGATGTTTTTGGCACCCGCTGGATTCTTGGACTCATCCTGCCTGTGCAAACAGTGGAGATGTGCTCTGAAGACACAGATAAACAAGGCTGAGCAAGAAACAAGTCATATCGATAGCTGCAAATAGATCACAGCTTGCTGAAAATGCTTTCTTGGGATCCATGTGGTGTTTGATATTAAATAATAAATGGATGATCGTTAAATAGTTAGGCATTAGAAAACATTCCTTTAAGGACAGGAGCCATATATCAGTGTGAAACTTTAAAGTGCATAGTGCAAGTGTATCCTTCAAGTAGCTTTTGACAGGGCAATATTAAGACTAATAGTTTCACATGCACCACTACATGCATCAAAATATATAGATTTGTTTGTACATGGTTTAGAAGTACATGCATTCATAGCTTTGCAATTTTATATTGCGCCTGCGCCATGAGGCGTTCTGAGATTATCAGTCAAGTGTGCTGTTCTTCCACACTTCCTTGTACTATGCTACAATGTGACATTCAGGAAACCTTTGGTAGTTTTTAACCACAGCATACTCTCACATTAAGGGCTAGCAGACAAGGAAACCACGGTAAAATGTAAAAAATATCAAGCCTGATGTTTACTTCTCAAGTGAATGTGTCTCAGACAGCTGGATGAAGGTGTAGTAATATGCTCCTTTTGGGTGGGGGAAATGGAACGATGATTATATTATTATCCAGGGTATTCTTCACAATGTGCCATAAACTCATGCTAACAGATGACCCCAAAGATGAGACACTCACTACACTGCTAATGATAGGGTATAATGACAGGACTTTTCACTGTTACGCTGCAGCTACAGCCACTCGCATATTCCACATCATTTCAAAGATGTTTTGGATTTCAATAAATATACTTTTTAGAGTTATTTTTGTCTATTCCTGTTATAACAATAAAAGTATTCAAATCACGACAAGTGGCCTTTTTTCCCCCCCCTCAGAAACTACAAATTGAAATAAATGACAGGGAGGAAATTATCTTCAACACTTTTATGACAGTTCATCATTACTTAAAGATACAATACACATTTCAAAAGACATGAAAAAAACCCTTTCCTTTAGCCCACTTAAAACGAAGACATGATTATTTCTTAGTTTTAGAACTATAGGTACATATTAGAGAATATTGCAACATGTTGCCAAAATAAATAAGTTAACGATGACTTTACATTTAAAAAGGAACCATTTATGACTTGTCTTCATCCTATTCTTTCTGCAGTGACTCTGGATGTATTGCCTTGCCAGGGCATGATTTGTTTGGATTCAGAAGAATATTAATGCTTTGGAGACCTATAAGGGTACATTCAACTTTCTTCAATATGATGCTCTCAATTTAAGAAGAAATATATTAGAAAAGGCACAGGCATCCAGAAAAAATATTTATCAAGACAGGATGCTCATTTAGGGATATAAGTTGTAACGTTTTTGTCAAAATGCTGAGAGTACTCTTTAAACTAAAATGCATGAGTCTGTAATAAGAAAATGAAAGCTGTCATTTCTTTGCCCTTGCCAATAAATACACACCACTTTAAGCAGCAGGAATGAACATGACAGGAACATTTGCAAAGTCATAAGAAAAATAATAATAGGCTTCAGCACTTCACTTGCTACAATAAATGCTTTCACAAAGCCCTATGTCGTTCTTAAATGTATCTTTTAGAAAAAAAATGAGTTTTCTTCACCAAGGCAGACCAGCAAACTCATTATAATGGGCTTGGTTTGTTGATATTATACACACAGCCTTAGTGTTGGTTAAAAACATCATTACAAATAAATAATAGTGACATCAAGAACATTTAAAAAAAAAAGAAGAAGTTTTGACATCCTTCTGGATTCTCTCATTGAGCTACACAGCTGTTTGACTACAAGCTGTTAGTATGTACACAATTCCTCACAAAGGAGGCATCTGCTCATTCAGCATTATTTACCATCTCAAGACAATGGGCAAGACACTGCCCTACCAACTGATGACGCTCCCTGGTATTCTGTGAAAATGATGCGCATGTTTTCTCTAAAGCCATCCCATTCAAGGCATTCATAAGGAATTATCCCCACGAGTCCTCACATGTTCTGTAAGGCATGCAATTTATGCAATGATGAGTTCATTATATAGAAGCCATAGCCCTATTACATGTGACTTTACAATTTTGAAGCAGGAGAGGCAAGAAAATTCATTATAGGCAAGGGTTTGAATTTAAGCATGCTTCCTTAACTCCACTGGATATTAGTAGTGTGCTTCAGCTTCATTGTACCTGGAGTTCTGAATGTTTTTTGGCTCAGGAACCCCCAAGATTAGGATGTTCTGTACTTACGATCTATATAGTTTAGCTATAAATTACAATTTGTTTAGGATGCAGCAATGACTATTTCAGAAAGCTTTTCTTGTAAAGATTTGAGATGGCATTCAATAAATCATCTTGTGAACCTCTGACTGAGAACTGTTGGTCATGTCCATCAATATATTACTCCCGGATTTTCTGACCTTTCCCTCCACATTGCTCCTTGTTTGTGTGCTGCAGTGAAAGCTGCAGTTTAGACCAGAGGTGTGGGTCTCCACTGCTTAGAGCCTCCAGCAGCAGAGCCGTTTGCTCTTGAAGCTGCTGCAGCTGGCCCTGGGTGCGCTTATTCTCCTTGATCAGCTGCTTTGTGCGCATAGTAATCCCCAGCAAGCCACATTGGTCGAGAATGTTGTAGGTATTGCTGAAACGTTTCACTTTCTCACTGTCTATTGAAAAGGGATCTTGATATTTCTCAGCATGCATCCTGTTGCTGTCAATCTCTGTCGTGAATTCAGTTGTGTAGGGGGGCAGAGAGCAGGTCCCTGCGAGCAGGGAGAGAGAACTGTCACTCAACTGCCCCTGTCTCTCAGTCGCCTGTGATTGATTGCTTGCTGCTTGAATGTTGGAGATGGTTTTGACTGTAGTCTGCCGTGCTGGCTTTGAGCTGGGGGAGTTATACAGCCTGTGGCCACGGCAGTGCCTCTTCTTTCGCTGGTCATGTATTGACTTTGAGCTAACCCTCACCCGGGGGGATGCCATCCTCTTAGTGGGCTTGTCAGCAGGGTGTGGGGCAATTTTGGGATACGATTTGAGGATGGGCATGTAGCTTTTTGATTGTCGGATATTTTCAGAGCCAGTCTTTGGTGGACTGCTGCTGCTATTTGATACCATGGGTTGAAGAAGAACAACCTGCGATGGAGGCATCACTTCCATGGGTGAAGAAAAGCCCAACTGTTTTTCTGCTGGCATCATCATGGATGGCTGGAGGAAAAAAACAAACCTTTAATATCATTCATCATTAATATAATAACGTACTAAATACTAGGAGCATATACAAACTGAATGAACATCTAAAACACGACAGTAAAAAAAACCCATTACATTTAAAGTCCCATAGAAGCCAGTAATTTCATCCTGAATTTGCAACAGGACCCTGGACTAATGAGGGAGAAAAGGAAATGAACGAATGTTGGCTGGTACTTCTGCTTCCATAGCAGGTCAACCATCTTACATTTTGAAAGTTGTGAGTCGAATCCAAAAACAAAATAAATTCCAGGCTTACAAGCTAGTCTACAAGCAATTCAAAACAATTATAGTCAAAAGCCAAAACATCAACATCACAAGGAAGAAGCAGACATCCAATGCTGTAATTTACCTGCTTTAAGACAAAGTTATTCATGATGATCATTGGAGACAGTCCAGTGTATGAACCTCCCATCACAGCCACCTGCGGGCCAGCCATGTCCTGGACCGACCTGACTATCGATCCATTCCATCCTGCATCTTCAGAGTCAGTCACGTCGACTGTACTGAGGTACTCAGAGCTAGCATCTGAGAGGGCGAAGACAAGCATATCGTTCACATCACGCAACACATTTGCCTTTCTATTGTATATCTCAGGTAGCATATTAGGAAAACAGAGACAGATGTCTTGAAAGAGACACAAAATCCAGGTAAGCTTTCATAGTGTAAATAAATAAGTCTTAAGAAAAATTCACCCAATAGAGGATATCATACATAGACCTAGCTCTCATGAACTGATTGAGGTTGACCTTGTTTGTGACTTGATATTCATGCTTTCTAATCAGACAAATGGTAAATATATACAGGTACATGGAGTTCACAACAAATGCCACACTGGCAACACAACTTTGTCAAAATATAACTTAAAACTTAACAGGTGTCTAACAAGAGTATAATGTAATTGAATCAAACCAGAGAAGCCCGAGTCTCTCTCCAGGTCAGGCCTGGATGTGCCAAGGTGTGTTGCCCTGGTGAATGTTGGTGTCCTGTGTCGGTCTGGTCTACTAAAACTGCTCATGCTGGCTTCTTCTGGAAAAATGTAAAGTAAAGAGATAAATGTTTGTTGACAGGGAATTGTTCAGCTCAAGTAGAGGAAAGTTCACAGACTGGATTACTATTTAGTACATGCTTACATAAATTACCAACAAGTAACTTAGCACTGATGGATCAGTATCATCTCCCTGATCAGTCAACAACACTGGCTAGAAAATCAAAAACAACAGTTTCAGGTAATGTAACACAATACAACATCCCTGTTATAAATACTTCACTCCTTTAAATAGTCTGCCATTTTTAAAGTGTGCTGTTCTAAACAGAATATGATCCCATTTGTAAAGGTGTGCATAAGATTTCCTCTGAAATTTAGGTCGACAAAACTCTAGAAATACATTTGATTATAATGGTAACAACAAAACAAGTTTAAATAGTATAGTAGTAACTGGCTACACAGTTTAGTCAACACACAAACAAATTAAACAGGTCACAAAACGCTAAACAACGTTTACATTAGAGCACATTATTATATAACTTGTGTCCATTTAACGAACTGACACTGAACATCAGTAACGCTGCTTTTCTCAATTATTCAGTGTATGTTAACGAAAAAAACAGACAAGTAATACATTAAATATAATGAGTTAAGAGTCTGCACTATCGCGCCATGTTAACTTAATACTGCTAACCTAGCAATCATGTTGTTTACATGTGCAACATTGTAAACAGTAACTACTATGTAACTATTAACCACAGCTATCATGCTGGTCATTTCGATGTTTGACATATTTTTTTAAACAACAAGACAACAACTACGGTAAGTAACAACATGTTAATATGCGGAATGCAACATTAGCTGTTATTTACTGCCCTGTCTCCTGTCTCTGCGATGTTAGCTTAGCAAACTAGCGTAGGCTGACGTTAGCTACCGTAGCTTGGTAAAAAGCTCACATAGAGACCATCGATAAACTATTTGGCAAATATCATTTTTATAAACCTTGCCGATAAAGCCCTTGCTTGAAAAAAAAAGAGTTTATAGTGGCATCCAAGGTAGCGGTCCTCCTGTAGTTGTTATTCGACTCTGGTTTAGCTTCTTCTTCTCTACGGTCTAATGGTAGCTGGCATCCTTAGCGTACCACTATTGCCACCCTCCGGAAGTGACAGATTTTGTCATTGTTATAAAAAAGCACAAGCGCTACAGTTCGAAAAAAAAAGAAAAGAATGAATGAATGAACACATAAAATAAATAAATAAATAAATACTAAGCAGTGGTTGTCTGTCTCTTTGTTTTATTTGGAGCAGGAAGACAAAACTGAGGACAGATCACAGGGCACATGCCCCAGTGTTAATCTGCTGTGCCCCAGTAACATCTTGCATTGAGTTATAACAAGCTCTAAAACTTGGCAGTGCATTAATTTAGATGAATATTAATGAAAAATATTTTTTTCTGTAATTCCAACAATGTCAAAGCAACAGTTATTACTTAATTGGGAGCGATTGTTTCCCTGAAATATTCTTTGCTTTGACATTTGTTCTCAATAATTATTCTTATTGTGGAATGCTGAAGAATACAAATTTGCAATAGTGTAAAAGTTTGAGTTTGGTTTTGTTATTATTCCAATATGCAGGGTATGACTTTTAAAACATAAACCCATGTTGACAAGGTTCATAATATGTGATGAAGTAAATAGTTTCATAAAGATTCATTCATATGTCTACATTTGACCTTTGCCAGTAGTTGTTCCAGTTTCAGCAGCAGCAGTGACATTGCTGTTTAGCAGTGACAGTAATAGTGGGCTAAGCAAGGGTTGTTCGTATTACATATTGTACAGCATATTTCATACATACAGCAGGCATTCAAGAAAAAATTGTGATCTGAACAGTAACAGTTCATGTAGACATTTTTTTCAAGCTGGTGTTTCTGCTGTGTTTGGCTCCTCCAGGCTTTTGTGACCCTCAAGCTCTTAAATGTGGACTAAATAACATTCCTTTGTTTGTGATTTTTTTTCCCAGTGTCTTAGTAGGTCACTGTTTTAAAATTGTTTGTCGGTACTTGATAAAAAATAAATCACACAAGAGAGGTTGACAACATAACAATTTAATTATAAAATAAATATCCAAATGAAATAAAATAGAAAATACTAATACAGTAGAAATGTTACTTTTTACATTTTCATAAAGACTTTCTTTGTGTAGTACATGAAAAAAATACAAAGGAAAATGTTTCCGTAATTACTTGACTTGATCCCTTCCTTACTGAAGTGTTTCCAAAAACAGACAAAGGAAGACACCCGTGGTGTGGGCTTACGGGAGTCTTGTCACCAGGGTGGACCCATATGCACTGTTTGACAGCAATAAGGACATAGCAAAATGTTATTATACCTGTCAGAACCAATCATATGAAAACAAGAAAACAACCATTACAATCAATACTCTTTGATAGGCATCAATACTAAATGAATAGTGCTCGAGTGTCTGTCATATTGATCTGCCCATTCCTACTGGACATGGCTCACTTGGCCTCTGTGGCCTATAATGGATTTCCTGGTGTGCTTTGAAATGAATTGATGTGTTAATATTATTAGTACACTTTTTCTTGCAGTCTTGGTTGCCCAGACCTGTAGTCACTCACTAGGAGCACATTTTCCTCCTCAGCTGCTCCTTTTCTCACAGCTATGATTAGATTCCATATTCATTTATAAAACACATGTACTTAAAAATTGTATACAACCTTTCAGAACAATAGAGAAATAGTGATTGATTCCAAAGAACAATTGAGATTTTTGACAATTTGATGTATCAGGTATTTATTTAAAATACAATCGTCTGTGGACATAAAACTTATGTCCACAGATAAATATTGTTCTAATTTAGGTCTGAATTGACTTCAAACTCTATGTTAATAACTGACAGGCTGAAGGTTCCAATATGTTAATGATGTGATTGATTGTGACTGACACTGTTCTTCGTTCTATCTTATTTGTATAATTTATATAGAAAAAAGAATTTCCTATAACGCAGTATTGAAAACCGTTTTCCACAAACACTAGAGGGAGACATTACATCATTGCATGTACAAAGCAGCTCAGTTCAATATATGCTGCTATGACAAGTCAAGGCATGTGGAATAATGCTTGAACAAAAAACTACAAACTTTTTTTTAAAGGTTGCTGGTCCAAACACAGTATATTCTGCTGTATCAATAAATATAAATTCAAAAACAAGTGTAACTACCTTTAAATACCAAAGAAATGACCAAATTACAATAACTGACACAGCAATAACGAATACAAAAGAGAAGGCATTTGTCTGTTTGGTTCTAAATTGCACTGGCTCCCAGGCGTGTCCATTGTGTCAGGTGTGTAACAGCAGTGTTTCCACCAATCGAAACACACCTCCTGTTGAGGCTTGTCATCACAAATACAATGCCCATCATCAGGAGGGCTTGTCAGCAAAACGTCCCAGCT
The DNA here is from genome assembly GCA_037577475.1 of Chaunax sp. Z400. NCBI lineage: Eukaryota > Metazoa > Chordata > Actinopteri > Lophiiformes > Chaunacidae > Chaunax > Chaunax sp. Z400. Next base: position 14,193,871 of record CM075194.1, on the reverse strand, counting down.
GTTTGAGTCTCTGGCTGCAGACACAGGGGTGATAGATGAGTGGAGGAGACTCTTGATGCTGTTGCTCAGTTGGAAATAGATAGTGAGGCACACTGAAGCAGGGGGTTGCCACTGCAGTTACCTACGAGGGATCTGGCATCTGAAATGTATAGGAAAGAAAAATGCATCTTTAATGCTGTTCATTGATAGTTGGAGGGTACATGAATCCTCTCTGATTGTGCCGTCACCTGTCGCATTCTTTTGGTTTTTGTTTTTCCTTTTTCTTCTTTCCTCTTCCCTTTTGCCTTCTCCTATGAGGGGAATCAGAAAACAAACAAACAATTAGCCCACATTCTCTGAGACAGAAAATAATTTTTCTTTCGGACAATGTCGACGTGTTCTTACCTTTCAACCTTCAAAATAGGTGTCCTGATTCTGTAGAGCAAAGGTTTCAATAAATTAAAATGAACATTCAAGTGCAATGTTAGTTAATAGTCACTAAGTAATTTTCCTGTCTATTAGAAATTACACTTGTATACTGCTTTCTTTTGCCAGACATATTTTGAGGGAAACATATTGCTGGAGTGTGTTCACTGGTTATGTTTTTTTTCTTCTAGTGATGGAACTGCTACATTTAGTTTAGCATTAAAAAAGGCATGTTTTTTAAAATCAGGAAGGTTGTGGTTTTTGAGTAAGTAAAGTAACCTAGCCTTTACAACCAAAAGACCTTTGTTGCCTAAACAATATAAAACATTAGTAATTATCCACTGTGAGAAATATATTGTTAATGAACTTGCAGGTATGTTAAATGTGTTCATTTTGTGATTTGTACATTTATTAGAAAACTTTGCTCATTGTGTAGATCATGTAATATAATGTAACTCGACAGGAGGTGCTTAAACATAATGTCTAGGAGGTTGAGTTTTCATTTGCATACTTGTGAATATTTCATGTCACAAATGCTGACTTGTTTTCTTACCTACATTCACATGTCTGATGCTCCACAAAAGTCATCTCAACATATTCTTGATCCGGCTCTGATGGCCTGATTTTCAACAGCTGAGGAATAAAGTGAGTTAAAATGATCAAAAGAAGCAATTACTGTAAATGCAGCAATGGATCAAAAAAATATTTATAGCAAGGGTTGGTAATTTTCTTTGGAGTCATTTTTATTTTAATTTGTAGACAGTCTCTTAACATCCAGACAGCAAACCATAAATCAAATACTCAGACCAAACAAAATGGTGTCTGTGCCTGGGATGATTTCAAATTCTAACTTGCTCTTACTGGTTTTTCCAACATTACCACCTCCTACGAACGTTAGCAGTTATATTGCATAATTCCCTACCTGCATGGTGACGTTTGTGGATCGCGTGGGATGGCACTCCAGGTTTTCGTCCCCACAGCAGCCTGCACACCTCACCAGTGGCACACAGGAAGGGCTGTAGATGTGCTCCACCTCTGTTGGATATTCTTGCACCACCTCCACCAGCTTCTCAATGGTCCGGCAGAAGCTGCGACCCCACACTTCTTGGAACATCAAAACTATGGGTGGGAGGAGGAGGCGTGGTGAGTGTGTGCCACTTCACAGCATCAAACAAGCAAGCTTGTCTTTCTTATATGGAATCTTACTTAGAGAGAACTGTGTGAATATAAATTTATATTTACAGATCTACATGCACAAACAGTCTCAGTAATTACCATAATAATCCAGTAATGGCAACCTTATATCATGTAAACAGAAACATAAAACCAGTTGCAATACGCCAGTGTGTATCCTGTTTTCATTTTGAAGTAAAATGTTTGTTTAATCTACAGTACTTTTTCCTGTGGGGGTATATGTGTGAAAGTGTCCCAGTTGCATAGTCTATGGGGGAGGACAGGGATGACTATGGCCGAACAAACAGAAAAGGAAGAAAAAACAAACATTGGAAACATGGCTATGAACAGAACCCTGCTGGAGCTGGAGCTGAGCTGCCCCCGCGGGCACCTCTGGGACTGCAGTGACCCCCGGAGGTCACTGAATGGAGCCTGACATCACAACAGTTGTTTATAAAGGCAGACATGCTGGGAGTTAGATGGCTGGGGAAGCATCTACGGTAGGGGGGACAAGGCCATGAACTATAATGTTGAACAGCGCAAAGGGCCAGTTCACTGACCAGTTATAGCTCCTTGAGCTGACTCCATGTCTGCTGCTGCTCTAGTCCTTTCTGGTACTCACTTCTGATCCTCTGGCTGCAAGTTCTACAAGTCTTTAACGTTCAGTTTATTTCTCTTTTACTCGCATTTAGCTTCAGTGAAATGAGGGAGGAAGAGGATGTGAGTGGGGAAGGTAACTGGTTGAGCACTCACTGCTAGTCCAGATATGCCCTGCTTTTTTCTAAATTCAGATCAAATTGATTGAACCGGTGTATGATCTCAGAGCTCGGTAAATAAAATTACTCAAGAGTGCACGACAAACAGAGTCAATACACCTCTGTTCATATTTTGCATTGGGTTTGCATCAGGATTGCATCAGAGTTTCTATCACAAACACTGTAAAAAATATGGTTTGACAAAATAGGTGGAAGTGAGAATTATTCCCTACACAGACCATTTAAGAAAAGAACAAGCAGAAATTCTTACCTTCAGTTGTACTGTTTATGTCTGACACAGGTAGGCTCTGCAAAATATTTAAAAAAAAATACAATTATTGATTAGTTATTGTGGTTTTCTTTGATTACATAATATAGTGGAACACCTTTAACATTTTATTTGTAGTTAGGCATCAAAATGATTTATTATGACAGTAGAAGAAAGGGACAATGCTCCTCTATCTACCTTAATGCACACCTTTCAAACATGAAAATGTGACAAAATAAAATATCCTGTCCATAAAGGCACCACGAGCCACCAGTTAATACCGTTAATGCATCCTCTTGTGGTGGCAGCTTGAACTACAGTGAATGACATGCAGCAGGTCCAGTCTCGCACGTACAGTACATCACTATTCCTCTGTGTGTCCAACTGTTTGGGTTCAAAACCTGTTTCCTGTGGTGTAATATGAAGCTGTCTATTTATTTTCCCATTGATGGTTTCCCTCTCAGTCTGTTTTTTTTCCCATCATCCCCTGATAAACAGAGTGCATTTCTCATTCGCCTGGGAAAACACAAAGCCTCTGGTTGACTCCATCTCAGGAACGGAAATCTACATTTGATACAGTGTCCTCGGGCGGAAGAGCTCCTCAATCTCTTCTCATCACTGGTGTTGTATTTCTGTTTTTTTGGGGTCACACACACCTGATGAAATTCATACTGTGACACTGATCGTGTTAGACCAAAGGTTGTTATACAATAGCAAACAGACTACACAAGGACATGTCAAAATGAGGACAATACGGACTGTTGCTTCTTACACCATCAGCCTGCTGATAAAATGAATCGACTTTCTGTGATGAACCAAAATTCGTCTGAGGCTGAGAATAAGAACTGACAGCAAAGCGATACACTGCTGTCCTTTCTACAGAGTGAAGAGGAGCATCCTGCTTTGATGATGATGGATCACTCACACTTATGATGGATCACTCACACAAATACGGTTCCTGTAAAAACACAGATGACAGGCACCATGTATTTGAGGCTGATCTGTCTCCTCTGTAACAGACTGTCCTTTATGACAAGTATAAGTAGATAGATAAGAGCTGCCAGTCAACCACTTAGGTTCAATCCTCCCTGTGTTACAGGCATCTGCTCAGGCATCTCCTTTTCTTTCTTTTTTTTCCAAAGTGGCTGATTATCTGGCCAAAATGTACAGCTGTCCCTCTGACGGAGCTGTTCTACATAGTGGTATTCACTGAACTGTGTCTGCACCACAGGATATGAGCTCCTCCAGCAAAAACTGCTTCATACCCAGCATGGGAAAGTCAAAGTTCAGTTTGGGTTATTGTGTAAAGCCACCTCAACTCTCTGGGGAATTGACTTTTTTTTTTAATCCCCTCTGGCAATGGCAGGCTGATCAAATAAATCCTCTTCTAGTGTTAATTGTCATATGATCTGCTCGCTCTCCTTTGGTCAATGTGTGTTCATGAGGCTGCTCCACATCGCAAGGGATAATGGGTGGTTAAGCCTGGACACGATAAAGAAGCATCTTTAGCACCTCCTGTGGTAGAGAACAGAGCAGTGAGCTGGCCCTAAGAAGCTGCCAGTATTCAAAAGGCTGTATGAGGATCCTCGTGTAGCCAATCCTTCCACCTTGAGCACTTAGAGTATGACTAAGTGATTAATAATGAGTGGGAGGTAATTCTGGTGGAAAGGGGAACAGATTCAAATCAGTAAATTGTGTCTAAACATGTTTCATAAATGCTTGAGGTGGATTGCTCTGTAAGTAGTCCGTTCAACATTTCTTTCTCTTCATTCCCTGATGACCTTTTTCCATCAGGTTTTTTTCATGTCCTCAGTAAGGGTCAAACATTGCCATGTGTCATTTTCTCTTTATTGTTTTAAGAATGTGGGTGTTGATACCTTTGAGACTAATCAGGAATAAGGCCTAAACTTGACTTGACCTACCTCTAAACTCTTCTGCTCTTGGCTAAGAATGGAATACCTTGGCTCTGTGTCCTCTGCATTGTATCTACAACATCTGGCTTTTAGAAAACACAAAACGTTTTTGAATATTATTACATTTAAATTTGATTAAAAACAACAACATCTCGCAGAATAAAAAATGGTTCTGTTGTGCAGAGCTTTGCAGGCTCAAGTTCTGACATAATCTAATAGAAATGATGTTGCTGCTGGTGATAGATAAAACAACAAGGGATGCACTATGCACAAAGAACAGCCTCACAAGAAGCTGCAGATGGAAATAAAAACATTTATAACTAATAATATGCAGCTTGAGGATGATTTGATTACAATTTATTTAGCAACTTCATATTGTGTAAACAAACATTTACATGACATACATTTACATTGTTCAGATCTATAGTGGATGCTAGAGTAACGAAGCAAAGGGTGGGTGATACTGGATATACTGGAAATTAAAAAGTGTGCATGTTTTACTAATCTCTGTCAAATTTGATATACTTCAGAATCACTGACATCCAACTAACCACTACTTTCATAATGGCATAATAACCTTTTATTTTTTTAATGTTATAAGAATGAGAGAATGCCTGAAGTGGTATGTTAATGTTGCACACTATTCTGAAATGAAATCATCGGTTTTCAGTTTATAATATGAAATTGGGAAAGGCAAGGAAATAATTTATTTGAGGTTTACTGTAACCAGCATATGGTACTTTTACTTTAACAACAAAACTGTCATTGTCATCATGTGATTAATCGTCACACCTTTTGTGCTTGACAAACTCTTTGGAGAAACAAATCAAATTGAATAATTAAATAAATCAATCAGACGCAATTTGCATAGTGCTTTTCATACAGTATGAATAAATGAAAACACAAAGTGTTACACACACACACACACACACACACACACACACACACACACACACACACACACACACACACACACACACACACACACACACACACACACACACACACACACACACACACAGAGTAGTTTCCCTGAATAAAATACATAAATAGAAGAACTAATAAATGCATTTTAATTTAAAATAAAAGGTAGGTATGTTTTGCTTTTGAAAAATATTCTCTGATGTTGTCGGGTCTTCAGGAAAGACGTGGATCATGCTTATAAAAGGATGCCTCGCTATGGGTTTTTGTCCTGACTTTAAGCAGCAAAATTAAAAGGCCACTAAGACTTGACTGCTCTAGGAGGTTCATAGGCTAAAAGCAAATATGATAACAAGGTAAGACGAAGACCATAAAGAGCTTTGTAAACCAATTTAAAAGGATGTTTAAATCAATTCTGAAGCAGACAGATTTAAACATTTGTGTAATTCATCTTTCTGGTCCTTATCAATCATGTGCAGTTGAGTTTTAACGTAATTGTAGTTGAGCTATATTCTTTACAGGGCGACCAGAAAGTAAAGCATTAGAATAGTCAATCCTGCAGGTAATAAGAGCATACACTAGTGTCTCTGTATTGGCTTGAGAAAAGGTCATAGTCTGGTATTGTCCTTATGGTGATAATATACATTCTAATGCAACGTTCAAGGTTCGCTAGAGGTTCCCTCCCTGGGTTTATTTACTTGTTGACAGGTGTTTAATGCCATTGCTTGTGGTTTGGATTGAGATTGGTTTTCATTGCTTCAGTGCAAATGACTTCAGTTTTGTCTTATATATCTAGTTATCTGAGTTATCAGAAGACAAGGCAGTGTAAAGCTGTGTGTCAGCAGCATAGCTCCCTGATGATATTTTAAAGTGGCATCATGTGACTGTTCATAGGTGTAGGACTTAAAACTCAACCTTGTGGAGCATCACAATTCCTTTTATAGCTTTCAAATGGGCTTTCACCCACACTTACAAAAAGTCTTTGTCAGTAAGTTAAGATTTAAGTAGTAATTTAAGCAGTATGTTGTAGTACTACTTATACAGAAAGTCTAAATTAATCATTTAAGTGATTGAAAACCAGCTTTTCTAAAAAAAATTATTTAAGAGGACTGGCAGATTGGATACTGGTCTGCAGCTATCCAGTGGTGAGGCAGCTAGTGTTTTGCGTCAGAAGAGGTTTAATTATGCAATCATCAGAGCGGTAGGGAAAACATCCATCTGAAGAGTTTGAAATGTTAAGTAAATTAATCTAGAAAGTTATAAACTGTTTAAGAAAAGGATGAAGGACTGGGATTTTAAAAGCAAGTTGCAGGTTTTAATTGGGAAATTGGCATTGACATAAATTTGGTCTAATGGTGACTATCCTATCCTTGCAGTGGAGTGCAAAGAAATTTTCACAGCAGCAGAAATCTCTGTGGACCGACTGGCACAGCTCAGTATGTGTGATGTGAAGAGATGTTTTGGCCTGGCCAGCGGCCACAGATGAAAAGCCTTAGATTAACTCATCCCTGTTTATTAGATCCTGTTTCAGCTGTCTGAAGTCCTGTAACTGTAAGTAAACCAGCTGGCAGAGTTGGTAAATATCCTAAAAGCATCCGTCTCACTAGGAACCAGCTAAACCTTGCAAACTAACAAGGTATAAACAAGTCACAGTTAAAGTCTACATCTAATGACTAAAATACTTTATTAAAAGATCCAGTTAAAAACAGCACCTCATCCAGGAATTAACATTTGTAATCAGATGTAAAATGACATAAAACCCTCAGTAAAACCCCCAATGAAATTAACTGGCCACCCAGACATCAGGCTAAAAACAACCAAGCTAAGCTGGCAAAGGACATTGGATATGTTATCAGGGTCTTGCTCCCCCTGCACACACTGGTCAAGAGGTGCTGCAGGCTGAGGCCGGAGAGGGAGACCCCGGCGCAGCACGTCAGACCACGGTGCACTCGCTGATTTGTGCACCGTGTAGGTGAAGGTGTTAAGTCATGTTAGCTGTGCATCCTTCCTTGCACAAAATAAGTTTAGCACAGGTGTTGCATTGTACCGACTCTGCATTATTCAGGGCAAAATAAAGCCACACTTTTGAGCCCGGTTTACTGTGCTCCATGGCGAAGCCCGGCTCAAAGTACACATCCAACCCGTGAGGCAGACACTACGGAAGCTGCGTGTCACCAGCACGGAAACTGAAACTTAACGTGAGGGCGAGTGAGATGTATTCAGGAACCGATGAGCAGAACCAAAACAAAGACCTCTTAACGATTCTGATGGAACTGGAGCTTTAGCTGGAGCTCAATGCCCAATATTGCCCCATATGTGTCTAAGTTGTTTGCATGTTTCGACATCCGGATCTCAGAGACCTTTTACTAACAAGACTGACAAGATTATATTGAAGAGTGAGAGGCAGTTAGTTTGAACAATAGAGGTTACATTAGGTGCAATTATGTAAGAAATGACTACAAGTTGAATTCATGCTCTGCACAAATAGGGAGCAATATATCACCAGAATAAATGTTAAGTGCTGCCAAATAGCTGCCATTGGTGACTAATAGGTGGTCCTATTAGTGACTCTGCACTTCACTAGGAGCTCTGGTGGAGTGCTACATGTAGCATAGGAGCTTTCTAATGCTGGGAGGAGGAGGTTTTCAGGGCCATTATGGAGAGACCCAGTAGGGATGCTGGTGGGGTGCGACACCAGAATGGGCACCAGAACCGAAGCCGGGTCAGTGGGCGGTAGAACTGGGCTCAGCAGCCTTACAGTGAGCACAACCAGAACAGGACCAAACAACCTCTGAGACCGACAGAGATCAGAGTGATGACAGGGACAGGAGAAGCATGAATCAGGAGAGTAACAAGAGAGGTTGGGTGTCAGTCAGCGCCTGCCTCCAGACACCCACCTCCGGAGGCCCTGAGCCGACCGCTAGCTGGTGAGCATCCTAACTTGAGTAGATATCTCTGCAACACAATACACATTGTACCAATGTATTCAACATGATGTCAAAACTGTTATTTCCATCACATTCTGGTGATAATTTTGGATATTTAATTTTTAAACAAAAATTCTTACATATTGCACCTTAAACATCTATAGCAGTTACAGCAGTGGTGAAACTGTGGCAGTCAGGGGTCAACATGCCTGTTTACATAGCTGCTTTAAAAACCTCTATGATTCTGAAGTCTCCTCTAAAAGTTTGCTGGCTGCTGGCTGAGAGTTTGCTCCGTCCTCTGGACCCATGTCGTCCCTGGGCTCTGGCTGTCAGGCCACAGATGCTCCGGACCTCTTTATTCTCCACTCCCACACAACTGAACTGCGTCATGTTTAACCTCTACTTAACTCCATCCGTCAGAGGAAAGACAGCATGCGTGGGGACTCAAAAACAAAATATGAAAGAGACACAGCCTAAAGGTCACTGGAGATTTTTCAACTTTGAGGGTCCAGCTGTGGAGGGTGGTCATGGGTAATTCAACAGCAGGTACTCTGGCTAATAGCCAAAAAGAGTCAGCATGCGTTTCTTAAAGAGAAGTGGAGATGACTTACAGATGTTAAATAATGGAAATTAAATGCAGATATGGTTCTTTTCCAGTTTGTCTGAAATAGATGGCACACCTTCCTTTGACATGACAGGACTTTAGACTTTGGATCAGGAAATCTACATCTTTCATCTTTGGACAGCACATCAATGATACTGTAATACTGATGACCCATGTTTTATTTCCAAATAATATGAGATGAAAAAAAAAAATTACAACACCCTTTCATTGTGCTTTAAATCCAGGGGCTGAAACGCAATGACATTAATAAACACGCACTTGCAAAATATAATAATATTTAGTGGAGAAAAATCATTTTCATTAATATATGGCTGATATATCCATAGCCACAGAAGAGTATAGTAAGTATAGTAATAAAAGATGCTTGTTTATTTTGTTCTAACTCATCAAAGTGCACTGCATTAGTCCAGCACTTATTTCACAAGAATTGGCCCCTCATATGGTGCGTTATGAACAGCAGACAGATTTAAAACTAAATTTAAACTATAAACATCTGACTATCTATATTACCAGTAAACACAGACATATCATCTGGAGTAATAAAATAAACTGTAGTATCAGATTCATAGTCCTCTAACAAGGATCCATCAACTTTGACAAAATACAACAGCTTGAGCACTGATCCCATTCGAGTTAAATCAACTGACTGAGGATTGTACAGGTGAAGACTAAGAACAGCATCCATAGCAACAAGAAGACATTTGGACAAATTTCATAGTTAAGTTAAGATAATCAGGAATGCTTTGTACTTGTTTTAACTTGGACTGGTTTTGCAAACACCTCATCAGTTCTTCCTGACTCTAGGAAATTATGGTCCCAGCTAGATTAGGCGTTATACCATTATTTACATTGCTTTCCACAAGGGTCTACTGTCCAATGTAACCTCATTTGGTGAGGGTGACAGTCTGGATAAACAGACCACGGATGAGATGCAGGCTTGAGGTTTGGCAATCTCTGTCAACTAGATCTGCTCTTGAACAGCGTTTGGTGGTTTAGGGGATGTATACAGACAGCAAATTAATTTTAAATAAAAGAAAAAAAGAAATCAATGCTGGCAAACATCCCAGCTATAATCCAGCATCAGCACCTGCATCTCCAACTTGCTGAAAAAAACACACCAACACACTAAAGCAGAACAAGTGAATACAAACAGGACACAGAGACAGCTAGACGAGTGAGAAACAGAGCTGCAATCCTGCCTCACTGATCCTCCTCATCCATCCTTTATTGAGACCCAGATTCCACATCATCAACACCCTGACCTGGCATTTAATTCTCAGGCCTCTCACAGGGCCTGCAGGTCACAGTATCTATTCTCCACCATTGCCAGTGAAAGGCACGTTCTGTTTCGTATACATGTGGTGGGTGAACCCACCATGACAGTGGTGCCATTACAAGTCTGACAGTATCCAGCTGGGTCTCTAGGGTGGTCAGGTCAGGGCCTGTGATCAGAGAGCATTGCCAAAACACCAACAAAAATCAACAGAGCATGTGTTGAATGTGCCAACTGTTGCCCAATTAAAGTGAGTGCACGGAGTCTTTGAAATCCAGAGTTACTCCACAGAAATCTGACCTAATTTTAGTTTGACGTTTGTGGGTCAAAGTAGCATAAATAAACAATTGTGCTACAGTATGATTTTACACTAACAATACATTTTACACTATGAAGAAGCATATAATAGGAACAGTAACACTTTGCTCTCCTGCTGAGACGTAGATGAGAAGATGGATAATATCTGTGGTTTAATAAAAAGGTGGAGTAGGAAGACGCTTAGCTTAGCTTATAGTAGAAAGATTGGAAACTGAGAAACAGCCCACCTGGCACAACAAAGTGACAAAATCCATGTTCCAGCACCTCTGAAGCTCAGACATGCTATATCTTGTTTTCTTAATCCGAACAAAAAACGAAAGTGTAGCAATGTCAAGTATGGATGTATGGGATTTTTTGTGTTGTATTTCTTGAGTTCAGGAAGTCGCTGCACCTGGTGAATAAATAGTCTCCCAACTCCCTGTAAAACAAAATCTTTTTTTACAATTCACTTTTTATATAGACGACAGCTCTTTTACAAATCAGTCCCCTTTTTAACTCATATGATAAATTTGGTAACATATTTCAACTTTTTTTCTTTTTTTTTTTTTTGGCTACAAAGCACACATATGAGAGAGATGTTGATCTTGTTATCTACCTCTCAGCAAGATGGCAAATAAGCAAATTCCTAAAATGTGAAACTATTCCTCTAAAGCTCTTAAGACTGTTGCTCAAGGAAAAGGATTTGTTTGTTTTTTAATTTTACAATCATTTTCTCTTGGAGTAGTTTTAAATTCTGCAAAACAGGGTCAAGAGACAGGGGAGAGGTTTGGGTCAATACATAAAAGTTGATTTAGATAAACACCATTTCCTCAGTATATGTCCATTAATGCATGCACAAATGTCCCCCTCAAGATACACACAAACACACACAACCACAGTATAAACCATGCACCCCATCTGCAAACACACACACACGACACAGGTCTTGAGATAAGGCTGACCGGTGGTAATTGTGGTCTCTATTACAGTAAACGCTGCTCTCCCTGTATAAACCACAGTAAATTATATCCAGATGAGAGATTAAAGCTTGCTGAGTAGACGGCTGCCCCAAGCACCCCCGCTCCTCCTCCTCCACGGGAGGAAGGAGAAATCCATATTTCCTGATTGCGATTGCAACCCTCCCTTGGGCCGGGACATTACAACTTGAGAGAAAATACCACAACAGCACAAATAAGAGCCTTATCATTCAGCAGGTCACTACCACTACATGGCCCTGCATGCAGGCATCTACACCAGAAACACGTGTAGATGCCTTTTTTTAATGTTTAATCGAGAATAACTGAGCTGCATCTAGACAAGAAGTGTTAGATTCAGAGGAACAAAAACCTGCCAATGTTTCCTGTTGATGTTTAGATATTTATAAAACCTACGACAATCCTTTAGTAGCTGGAAATGTGACGTCATGCCGTCTATACTTGGCAAGGTATGAACAAGAGTAAGAAAAACACACCAAACGCAGACACACGTGTGCAACACAGATGGTCTGACTCAAGTATTGTTTTGCTGTTAGTGATGATGTAAAGGAAGCACCTGTGTAATGTCATGTCCTCACACACCCTCAGCAGAGGTTGATGCCTGCTGCCCTGTTTTTGCTCAGAGACACCAGGAGCATGCTTCGCTGGTGAAGTGATGAGTCCAACTGTAAAGTCAAATGAATTAGGAGAGCCGTTTTTCCTATATTTGGATTCTATGGCCGATCTTGAAAGAGACAAAGAATTTTATAATCTCATTCCAAAGAGGCTTTCAGTTCTCATCCTTCACTGACTTTTTTTTTTTAATACAACAGAAATATTTCTAAAAGCTGAATCCTGAGTGGTGCCGCACGTCTCCAGGAATGGAGTGGAAGTCCTGATTGAAGTCAGTCAGGTTTGGTTGTGTTGATGCATGATTTCACCTGCACACAATCATTATGACAATACAGACTTGGCATTCCACACAGACCAACCCAGTAGTATCTTTTTAATGACAAATGGGCAGGAGGCAACAAGTACTGCAGATTTTGGCAACGCTCTTTCAATCTGTGCACACACACACACACACACGCACACACACACACACACACACACACACACAGACAGAATGTCTGGAAGTATACACAGGAAGCAAATAACACACCAAATAGGAAATGTGTCGAAGAATGTGAACAAAATAAGCGCGGTGTGACAGTTATAGCAGATTCTCCATTAGACAACTTTAGTAACAGGGTGACCAAGAGGCCACTATTGTTCTAAAGGGGAACCCAGGTGCTTCCATCCTCTGAAGAGAGCCATATATGGTGGAATCAGGATGGGTTCAAGAGAAGGAATAACAACCGAAGGTATCTGACAGCATTTATCGAGGCAGCATGAATTATGTCAGCTCTATGAGCAACTTTGTGTCAGCGTGCTGATAAATCACAGCCTAGCAACAATGTTTGTTATGCAAGAGGTAAAATTGATGCTCATGCTTGTGTACTTAATCAACACTGGTTTGCATGGTACATTTTGTATATTCAGCTCCATGTCCTCGCGTCTACTTGACCTGTTGATGATTGCTTTACTATATTAGTTTTACCGAACTGTCATTTTGATGACTGCTGGCTTAGTGCTATTTATGTCACTGCAGGCTTTAAAAACTATTGGTAATTTAAAGCTAAAAAGAAGAAAATCTGGAGATGACATACACTATATGAAAAAAATGCATGAGTAAGTGACATATCCTCCTTTCCTTTGTTGAGCCTAAAGTACTGTAGTGTGTAGGTTTTGGAAATATGCTGTGGAGAAGATGACCTTAAAAATCACATTTCTGGGAGACCACAAAAAACAGAATTTGCATAAAATTCTAAATATTAAAAGGCACAACTACTTATCAGGGATAAAAAATTAAATGTGAGTTTGGTATGGCTATGTTTAGTTTGTGAGATAAGCACCGGAAAAAAAAAGTTATTACAGATGGACGGATGGAATTACTGATGACTATTTATATAAAAAGCAGTGGAACAAACAGTAGCTGTTAAAATACAGTACACCAATGGGTCACAAGATGAATCTGAAGGGTAGCAGGGTGTGCTTTGTAAGCTAATGGCTAACGGGAAGAAAGCACTCCTACGTGTTGACATGGTAATAAACAACTGACATATGCAACCAATGATGATGGAAAATTAGTTGACATTACTTTATGTAAGAGGTCAAAAGAAACCAAAAGGTTAGGTACTGCTGCAATGCTCTCATCTTACAAGATATGAAGAGGAGAGGAGAACAAAATGCAGGTTTCACAATAAACATCTGCCTTGTTTCATCAAAAACATTTCAATGATTTCCTGAAAGAAAACGACTGTGTGTTTCTGTCACACACAGACAAACACTATGCTGTAATTTATTAAGCAGAAGTGAAGCTAATCCCACCCTCTCGTGGCCACATGTTTCAGAGCGGACATGACTTATACTGCATGAGTCACAAGACTGCCGATGGCAGCTACAGCTGCGACAACGATGAGATTCTCACCATTATCAATTAGTGGCACGTATTCATGAGTAGTGAATCGCAAAGAGAGGCGTTTATAAATAGCATTCCCAACCACATGGCCAATATTTGCTTTTTCCACTTGGGTTCGCCAGTCTGACATTTTTCTGTGGGAGCTGGCCAGACAGACACCGACAAGAGTTTTAGAAAGGAGCTGCTAGCACGAGAATCGCTTGGGTGTTGTGAAATATTTTGTTCCTCAGACACAAACGGCTTAATCTTAATGTATGTCTTCACATTAAGCAGAACCATCTTTCCTTTTTAAGCAAATCATTCAACATTAAGTGATGAATGGTGACTGAAGAGTTAGAGAAGAACCTCAGAAGCCCAGATCCTGACCTGACAGATAGGTTGTTGAATCTCAGATATGTTCGGTTTACATGTGCTGTCAGTCGTTACGGCAGCAGGGAGTCATTTAACCTACTACATGTTTGATGGCCCTGGATTTTGTCACTGCTATTTTGACTGAGCAAGCCATGGGCTGATTATGAGGCTTAGTGGATATATGATGATCCCATGCCTCTCCCACTCACCCTCAACTCAGCAACAGCTGCAAAGTCTCCTGCTTAAGAATCTGGATGGACATGGAGCTTTTTCCACCCTTAAGACTCTGAGAGAATGAGTGTGAGACTCCTATGAGGAGAAGGGAAACTACAGCAGCGTTCAACAGGCAGCAGCAGCAGTGTATGATGTGTGACAGTGGCAGCGAATGGACACAGGAATGACCTGGATTTGCCTTAAACATGAGAGGGATCAGAGTTAGCTGCCAGCCCACAGCCACCTTGGGGTGAAACCAGAGAATGAATCGGTTCAAGAACCTGAGCATTAGTTGGCACATGTGCCGCTGTCTGATATCACCTACTTTTACAAGCGTTTCTACGGTGCATCACAGGTCTTTGAATGAGTTCCACTCCAGTTTCAGGTCTGTCTTGTTCTGGCACATTTTAATTAGAAGAAAAAAAATTCAATGCCAGGAAAAGGATAGACCAGCTTTGTTTGCCAGCCTGACAGGCTTGAAATTTACTTTCACTATGCTTTTACACATACACACTGGTTCAAGGTATTAACATAAAACAATAATAAAAAACAAACTAGAAAGGGTACATGTTCAGGACTGGAGACTTAACTTTCTTTTTGCCTACTACACAGCCAACACACTGACTATAGTGTGACTGACTACCCAGTCTAAGAAGTTGCTACCTGCAAGGATAAAACCATCCTTGATGGAAAAGTACACCACAGAAAAGTATTTATAAGCTTAGTAAAGCTTCTCCAAATGCAACAATGAGTCACTGTGCATCATGTGCATGCAGAGTGATGCAGTTTGTCACGTTTCATCTTGAATGAAATGAGCAGACTGGCGCTCATTCAAAACACAAAGCCCAATGGATTTATTTACACCCCGTTCATAATCTTCTGCTGACTCAGTCATGTACATTTCATCATATAACAGGCTACCAACAGGCACTTTATATCAACTGTTGCATTATTACGGTGTAGTTTTAAAAGTAGATCCAAATATTCTGACTATGGTGTGAAAATCTTTACGTGATGACGCTATTTTTTGGGGGTTTAAACGACAAACCGCCTTCTCTGTCAGAGCATTAGGTTTCACTGAATGTAGCCCAACAGCCTACCTGTGCAGGTAAGAGAAGCAGATAAAGCGCCACCGTAGTCTGGATGACGAATCCGAGATTCATATCGTGGGGTTTCCGTGTGGAGACGGGGTGCGATGTCTCCAATAAAAATCAATCCAACAAAAATACACGGAATTTCCAAGAGGTCCGTTCCTGCTTTAGTAATGCTGAGAACGAAGGCAGTCACGTCGCCCCGTTGCCGCGCGTAACCTGATGATGAAGCAGACTGCGCGTATTAATGAATAAGAGTCCAGAGGCGAACCGCGGGTGCAGGGCAATAAAAATAATACTGTCAAAGATAAAATGTCTGGATAGCCACGTTTAAAATCAACTGCTCCTAATGTCCAAAGCATTGAGTAGTATCAGTTCACAAATCATATTCATTGCACAAAGTAAACACGGAGTCTCTTCAGTCCAAAATCACTGCGCAAAGTTGCACCGATTGTTTCAGTTTTGCGGTCCTGTCCTGATCTCCGATTGGCAGAAAAACACACTTGCCTCTAATTGCCCTACACAACCTTTTTACAAGCTGGGCCATTTAAATCTCCTCCCCTTCTCTGTGCGCCTCTATGCTTTGTCTCATGTGCCTTCACAGAACTCACTGATCAGATGGGGTTTTTGTCCACCTCCCCTCCAAGCTGCAACATGTGCTTGTAGCCTAATCTATGATGTTGTTAATGGTTGTTGCAGAGATTTTGAAACTGTCGCTGATGCTTTATTTCTGCATTCTAGACTATACACAGGTGATTTATGCTTGCTGAGATACTTGTTCAGAGTACTCAAAAGCTTTTCAAGAAAGGGAAACTCTCAGATCTTTTTCTGTAGACGGTATACTCATTGCTGGCCAAAGCTCCAGGAAGCAGAGAGAATTTCCTTTGAGGCATTAGTATTTAGTTGAGTTTGCAGAGACAGAAAGGGAGATTCCATGACTGTTGACATATAGAGTTAATCTTTAGTGTGGGACTTCTGTGTTTGGAGAAACCCCGGAACGAAAGGATTCCTTGTGGGCTTCCACACATTCCTTCAACAATGCTGAATAGCTCCTGTGCCTCCTTCTATTGCACAGACCACACTCAGGAGTGTGGCCTCTCTAAACATCTCAGACACTTAAAGCTGAGTAAGCCATCCCCATCATTACCAGCATCCCAGACAGAGCGTCAGTGAGTATAAACAATCAGGGATTCTGAAAGACATTTCCTCTAATTACTCTGGGCAATATCACAGGAGCATTTTCTTAAATTGTATCTCAGACCATAATGGATGCCCTGTGAAAATTCAGGGAGATGACAGAATTGAGGCAAAGTGATTCTTTGGGAACCGACCTCCACAAATATTCAGTCTCTCTCGCTGTGCTGTCATTTTCTGGGTGGTTAGTCAGCTTTAACCACAGTATCTTTTTTTTTCTTCCTGACTTATCCTAGTGCAAGTGGAACAAAGGCTGCAGAGAAGCCATTTCCTTCTAACCTGTAAAATTACCACATTAACATCAAGCAAAAGAAAGTCCAGATATATTGCAAGTGATTTTCATGTTTTGTTTCAGTTATTTTAAATAGAAGAACTCAAGACCATTGCCATACAGAGTTTGTTTGCTGAGAGGACAGAGGTAGACTCTTACCGCCATCTGCTCACTGATCTATGTGTGTTTTTAAAGGTGCACCGACTGATAGCACCCAATAAGATCACTCACATTGTTTGTCCTATATAAATACACTCAGACATGACAAGCAAACCTGCTTCAAGTGATAATGTGTTCTGGGGTAGACGGATCTCTGTTCCGCCAGACTGTGAAACAACCTCAAGGCCTTCATTACTTTTGCTAAAACCACAAAGCATGACAGTGCGGGCCAGGTGTCTTCTTCTTGTTGTGTTTGGAGAAGAAAGTGTCATTCCTGCTTAGACTCAATATTTTATCATTCAAAGGCTTATTCAAACAAAACACTGTCCGTTTAAATAATGGCTCTTTAATGAAATTTAGAGGGAAAACTCAGATGGGCTTGCATTCATTATAGGCAATAAATAAATAAATGATAATAATAATTATATATATATACATATATATATATGTATGTATAAATATAAATATATGTATATGTGTGTGTGTGTGTAATAAATTCAGAAAAAATATACTTACAAAATTAATACATACATTTAATAAAAATAATACCAAAAATATATAAATACAAATAAAAATCAAGGTGATCTGAAAGCTTTAAGCACACATCAAATATAATGGTTTTGATCTGATTTTATGAAACCATGTCCCTAATTGGGTTTCATGATAAGGCTTCATAACTGAGGAAAGGTCAGCTGGTTGAATGAATGAGTCCTTCGCAGTCAGCTGTGTCTCTTGATGTCGTGAAGACCAAATGGGTGGCTCTCAGGAAATGGAGTGCCAAAGCAACCACATTTCCCTTCTGCTGTTGACCCCTCATTTTCCCAGATTGCCGAGTAAAAAATAAACAGATGAACAACATTAATGATGTCCATTCATCATTGTTGGGGCAGCTTTGGTTTCCTCCACAGTGGGGCCTTTAAGGGGAGGGTGGAAAGCCAGAGAGCCCCTTACTTGAAGGATCTTATTAACAATACTTAGAGCCCTACAGGGTAGTTTCTGTGGGAGACAGAAGTCACTCTAATGCTTTCACATTCATTTATTGTTCTTCTATTTTCTTTGATTTAAAGACTGTGGCTCAAGACTGTGAATTTAACTGAGGGCATATTTTAAACACAAAAACAACATGTTCAAGAATGCAGAGGACAACCTGCACAGGAAGATTCTGTAATACGATTTTAGTCACATAACATGCTAGACCACCTGGACAGCAGTCACAAACAGGATATGACAATACTTAAGACCCAGACCCTTTCCTCCTGTAATAAGATGTGACACTTCATGAATCTTTTCCTCTTGCAACAGCACTATTATTGTGAAGAAAACTATATTTGACATAACAGGCGATTCGGAAGCACTCCAGTCATGAGTAAAAAGCTGCTTACTGTTGCCTAAGGTGATTTGCATTTTATCACAATAACAGGTTCTTTCACTTAAAACATGTCAGATCCTGTTTACACTTCCTATGTTACATTGACATATTTTTGTCCCAGACACATTTTTGTTCCAAGGTTGTCAGGTGTCATCCTGTTTTCATTTCCAGTCTGTTCATCTGAGTATTGTTTCATTATGTAGAAAGCCAGCCAATATGTTAGCAGACAATTTGAAGTTATTTCAGTCTGGAGGTATCATGAATCAGCCCTCGCAGAAATCTCCAGATGCTATTGTACTTTATGCAGCTGTGTCTTTGACATCACAACATCAGCTGTGGTAACTGCGGGCTAAATGAGGAGTTGAGTCTTGGTATATCTCAAGAAAGCATGTCTGAGTTGATTTTGTTTAATTTGAGGAGCAATCATAGCGAACCACATGACATTTAGTGTTAAAGAAAAGCTCTCAGATAGAGGAGGTAATATACCTCTGTGCTTTCAGACAACTTCTTTGGAAATTATTCACTCATTCCTTCCCATTATTTAAATCAGAAAATTGATACCGCTCTTAATATCTGTGCAGTGAGCATGAAGTTAGAGCTAGGAGGTGGTTAGCCTCGCCAAGTCTAGAATAAATTTAAAAAAAATCCTCCAGTATTATTGTATTTTGTTACTTAGAAGAGAAATATGGACAATTTATGGTGTACAAAGGTGAAAATTGTCATCGCTTACGCAGTGGGTGTTGGCTGCTGAGAAGACAGAGGGTGTTGGCGTGCTTTTTGAACTAGACAGGCTAACTGTTTTTTAATTTTCAGTCAAGCCCAATTCTTGGTGTAGTGATATGAGAGTTGTATCTATTCTCTCATCTCATTCTCTGCAAGAAAGTGAATCAGTGTGTTAGTCAAGAAGTCCATTTACTCCTTTAATAGATAGAGCCATGATGTGCTTGAACCATTTTTATTTTAAAGGGCATTTCAGTTGGCCCAACACCTTTAAAGTCATGAGTATTTCTCTTATATAGTTAAGATATACAGACTAGCTCATATATGTTAATATCATCTGCACATGTACCTTTACATCCACAGCCAGACATATCCGGTCTAAGGATCTCTGTGTTTCTCCATGAGGCTGTGCACCCCAACCAACTGTGGAGAGGACCTGGAGCAAAGCAGCAGCAGTGCCCTGAAAGGAAACTGGGTGTTTGTTTAAGATACAATTTCATCACCTCCTCCTCCTCCACAAGCTGTGGGGACAAGGACCAGTGGTTGGTCAAATAGAATAGGAAAAACAGCACTGAGATTGAGTTATCACGGCGTGTGTCAGTTGCAAAAGCCGTTAGCTTTATAAGTGAAACGCAAGCGGTGCAAACTGTGAGGAAGAGGTCCTGCAGTCAGAGAGCGGAATATAACTCAGGCCTTTGGTGATACTCTAAACTGCATTAAGAGGTCCCACATGTGGAGCACATTCACAAGTTCATGGGTTGACGCTGTTCGTGGTGGTTCAGCCTGCACCATTAAAACAGATAAATGAGATGTTTTTAACATCTCTCTCAAGATCAGACATTCTCCTGAAATTATAACCTCAAAATTATATTTGATGTAAATATAATGTTCACTTCTGTAAGCCCCAGCAGGTGTATTGCAGGAAGTCTCAGATTCTTCTGTAAACATGCGTCCTTGTAAATGTGTAGGATTTTTTTTCAGCCCTCTGACATGTTAGTAAAAGAGATAAAGGAGGCAGAGGCTAATGGAATATACATGTTATTAGCAAATGTTGCACTGACATCGATTGGCAGTGAGATTAGATGTATTCCTAGAAGTAGGAGACACTTGCGTAAACATGAACTCAATCAGGCAGCAGGATTTACTGAACTGCAATTGCCCTTGAGTGCTGCAGTTTATTTTTTCAGGGTGCAGAGTGTTATTTTAAAACCTCAAATTAGTTTATCCTCCCTCAGGGGCTATACCTTTTGAAAGGTTTCCTCAAAAAGCGCACGCATTGCTCTCATTCGTAAAGTAAAGCAGCATAAACTTACAGTAAGACTTATAGAATGAATATTAATAGGGAATTAAACCTTAACATTACACTAAGCTCAAATAAACATTTATAAGGCTTTACTCTTTAAAGCTACCACCCACAATCACAACATAATTATACTCAAACAGAGCATTTTTATCCGTTTAGTTAAAATAATAGATCAAATATGCTTATTTTCCTTTGTGCCAAAATGTAGATGAAAAGATCAACCCAACTTTCATGTCTGTGTAGTAAATTTGATCCTTAAGCCAGCAGTCGGTAGCTTAGTTTAGCATTAAGACTGTAAACAGAGGTAAAGAGCCAGCCTGGTTCAACAAATGTGTTATATAGTTGTGTTTAATCTGTCAAGAGACAAAGTCTAAAAAAAAGTTTGTTTCCCAAACATGTCAGATTCTCTAAAAAGTGAATATGCGCATGAATAATGATATAAAGGAATAGTGGGACAGATATGAATGATTGCAAAGGATAAAATCTCTTTTCCAAACCTATGGTGCTTTTAAGGGAGTGACTTTGAGGTGTGATGAAATTGACTGTCAGAAGATGAGACCTAAGAGGAAAAGTAGAGAAGTAGGTCTTCTGAGCAAGTGTCAGGTGAAGTTCATCTGTGTTTATATAAACGGTTGCCAAGCAAAATTGTGCACATAGATTTATTTATGTGTAGAGAAATACATTCACTCAAATAGCTATAACTTGTAGAACAAGGAACAACAGAATGGGAGCAGAGCGAGGAGAGGGTGGGTGGAGGCCAAAGAGCCAGGGAAAGTTAATAAGTTGAAATAATAAATAATACAGCCAACTGATGGGAATTTGGCAACAGTACTTATTTATCATCATCAGTTAACTCCAGTTGCTTTTAAGAATTGGCTGAGCTCCTCGTTGCTTTGTAGCTACTGTGCACTTGCTGCTACAGGAGATTTCATTAGTCAAGATCATGTGTATGTTTGTTGTTGCACTCCTGTGATTAAGCGTCTTGAAGTGTTACTACCAGGGGGATGGTGGAGACAACCAATCCCAGATGGCGCTGCATGTGCCCAGAGGCGACAGATAAATGAGGACCACCAGGGGAGATAAAACAACCGGACAGTGACACAGGCTCTGCAGGATGAACATGCATTATTTTAAGTTAATACAAATGCAACAGATACAGAGACAAGTGAATGCATCTTAAAAGTGCATCTTAAATGCTATTCTTACTTATGTCTATATGGTATGTGACAAAATCGGTATGACTTCTCATTTGTGAAACAAACGTCTTCAGTGACATTTACCCTGATTTTCAAATAAATACACAAGTTCCAGGATGGTGAAGCTGGAGTTGTGAGAAATGAGGAGTCCCTCATTTAGAAGTAATTCTTTTCTTGCTCTGCAGTTTCTGATATTGCCTATAGTGGACAGAAACAAACCCTCAGCTTACCCATTCATGGCCCTCAAACATTTGAAAATTATTAAGGATAATTACTTAATTGATTTTTAAATCCAAATGAAAGATTATCACTGATCTGATTTTGACCTACAAATCCTTCACAGATATTACATTACAAGACCTTTCAATTGCTGTAGGCTATTACATTCAGGGTGCTTCTATATAGCTGAAGGATCTGCAGACTATTTCCTTCAGACTCAGACTTCAGAAGTGTGAGGTCCTTCTGATAGACATCTCTGATAAATAAAAAACAAAAAAACAGCACACACACACATATATATATATAAAAAAAATAAAAGTATGTATATAAATCTATTTTATAAAAGCATGATTACTTACAGACTAGACAAAACTGTGTTACCAATGATGACAAATGCTTTTTATGTCCTCAGTGATTGGCTTGGGAAGTGATTGAAAGCTGATGTTTGACAATTCCAGTGATAAGATCAACAAAGGCAGAATGTGGACCTCGTCTGGGTGTTAAGGAGCAAACCAGGCATTGGAAGGTTTGGGGTGTTAGAGGCTGTCATGATAAGCTTTGAACCGTGGTGGAAAGAGCTGGCGTTGAATGAATACAGACCACGAACTGTCTCCCAACACCCAGAGCTGTGAAGGAGTGAAAATGTGCAGTGCTAATCATAGGAAAATGAACAGAACAGCAGCCCCAGGCATTGTGGTAACAAGAGGACTGACTGCAGGAACGACTTGTCACATATTCTAGTGTGTTTTGTTTCCTGAATTATAGAATACAGTAAAGAACATCTGAATGTCAAACCAGCTGTATGTGGAAGCAGAAACACAATCAGACCAATGCTCACTTACTTATTTACTTATTTGTATGTACTTCTTTTTTGAGGTCACTGAGATGCAAGCACTCACTCAAATGGGTCACAGGATTAATGCAAGCAAGGCCTGAAGGAGCCTTCTTTTACAAATGGTGAGTCTCGGAGGAGCCAGCATGCTCTGTCTGGGGGACTCCATCCTAATCTCCAGGATCGGGGGAATTTTCCCATCGAGATGAGAAGCAGATGTCTCTCTTTTTCTGTCTCGTCGCAACAACTCTGATTCTGTCTCCCTCCCTCATGCAGTCAAACCTGGCCTTCCATCCCCCCCAGGGACTGAGGAGGAACATAAGCACCATGGGAAGGGTGGCTGTCCCCAAGCTTGATCACATGACGAAGGAGCCCTTTTTTGTGGGAGGCACTGCATTACAGTAGGTGCAGAGCTGTGAGCACATGGAGCCAGTCCAAGAGCTCACAACTTTCTCATGGAAAAAGGCAAACAGGATTTGATAAAAACGTCATGTTCTGGCGATTCCCACTTAAAATCGACAAGTGCTGGCTTGCTGGCTTTTCTGGGTGGACTGGAGAAACTTTGACTTTACTGTTTTGTTCCCAGTGTCAATGTAGGGTGTGACCCCTGGCTTCTGGCAGGAAAAGGAATCACGTAGATCAGACTGGAGACGCTGGTCCACTCCTCCCCTTCTCATCATGCCTCTGGAGTTGGTGTTTTCATCATACATTCTTAGGCTCTACAGCTCGGCTTCATGCACCTGCAGTTCCCCTAGGTCCTGGCTTTCACTTCCCTGGAGCCCAATACTTTGGCTCTTGTGGCTCAGTCCTGACGTGCATACTTTGGCTTAGAGCGTAAACAGACAGAAACAAATTGTGGGCCAGTCGCTGGGTGTTTGCTTGTGGTGTGTAAACAGATCAGCAAGAGGAGGAACAGGAACTCCCAGTGGAGTTGAGACTCGCTGACTATCCTGAGGCAGGAGTGCAAAGGGATGAGATATAAGCCCCTTGTGGATGCCTGTTAAATGTCTTCGTTGCCGTGCCATCATCTAAGATAAGGTTTTTGGTATGAGATTGTTTAGGCCACCAGGATTGCAGGACGGCCTAGTGGTTAGAATTATCATCTCTCAACCAAAGCACCAAGATTAGCGCCCCCAGTTTAACATGAGTTTCACCTCCTGAAGTGTCTTTGAGCAAGACACTGTATCCCTAGAAGGCTCTGTGTTGCTGAGCTGAACCCATAGCCTGGAGAGCAGGCGAGTGAGAACAACCCCGTAGGGACAAAAATATATTTTGTTCAGAACAATCCCTGGCAATAAACTAAATAATTTGATTTTAACTGAAAGGGGGACTACGATGTTTTTACACATTAAACGTTTGTTCTGGGGAGTAGGCCTACTACTACATATTTGAAAAAAAGCTGGATAACCCTACAGTATTTGTGGCTCCAGAGGGAGGTATGAAAATAATTTGTGTGTTGAAGGCTACAAATTTGGAAATTAAATTAAAAAGAAGTGAGCTTACTAGACCTCTGTGTCCTTTTCCTCATCTGCAGGTTACTAAAGTAGAAGAAAGCAACAAATAAAACAGACAGCATCCCTTCTTTTACTCTATTTCATACTTTTAAAATCTGGAGTTCAGCATTGATATAGTGAGTGCTCTGATGAATTGGTGTAGGACCCATAACAGCTGCACAGTTCTTCATCATACTGTGTGACAACAGGTGCATATCATCAACAGATGACATGAGCTTGAGCAAAACTTCAATAGGGAGTTCTGGGACATCTGGCCTCTTTTGGAATAGTGCTTGGAGTTATAAGCTAGAGAACCTCTTAACAACCCTTATCAGCATCTGTGCACAAAATGGGCCTTGGTTACATTCCATTAAACAGCTTGTAAATACACAACTATCACTTCACTAATCATTAGTCATTCGATTTCTTTTGCAATACACATATTTACATTTTTTGATGACAGCTTTATCACATAGCAATGTGAAGTAACAAAATATTTACTGTTAATTAAAAATTAAACCGATCAAATGTAAAAAATGTTAACTATAAACTTTTCGTCGTTGAAGCAGACTATAATGAGCAAAGCACAATGCACATCTGAGGCTGAAGCCTGAGTCATGGTTGAAGGTTACCGAGGAAGATTACTGAGTCTGGCAGTGTTAATAAGGCTCTGTTTACATTCTGCGGCTCCATGTTTAAGCAGACCTGAATGACCCAGGATTAAAAGGAGGCTAGTGATGGCTTGATGGCACACACACACACACACACACACACAAAGAGATGACAAAGTGGTTCCGATGAGGGTTTGAAGGCTGTGTTGAGAATGAACTTTCATATCAGCAGGAATGCTAGAATGGTATGCGTGTTCATATCAGACACAGACTTGCTTTCTAATTAATGAAACACCATTTAATAAATGAATTCTTTTTCTTTCTTTATACAACCCCATGCAAACCCTAAACTACTGCAAGTAAATCACTCATACAATAGTTTTAAAAAAAAACATTTGTTAAAAATAGACTAAATAATAGAATATATTACTCATATTACTCACATTACATCTTACCTGATAAAATTATCAACTACATAGACTTAGTGTTTGAAATCTGAAATAAATTATTCTAATTGCTTGCTAGCTCTAACAAACGTTCAGTTGGGACTATTTCTTACACCATAACTTATTTCTCATACCATCCTGTCATTAACACCTCTTATGCATCTTCAGTCTTAATTTCCAGGTATTATTTCCAGCTATCAATTGAGTTATCAGCTGGTCACATCTATCCAATAGCACAGTGATATACCTTCATTGTAAGCCTATCATCTTGCTGCTGTCTTCTTAAATAATTCTCTCTTTACCTCTACTTCGTTCATACTGCTACTATGCACGCCCCTTTACCTCATTTCATCAACCTCATCAGACTCAGCAGAGTCATCAGCCGCCACCACCAGTGTCTGGACTCCGGGGGGGGGGGATTTATGTTGCTGCCGCTTAGGGCAGATGTCTTTCGATCACAATCTCCCCGAAGAGTCGAAGCATCAAAGACTTTCTGACAGACTTAACGATCACAAATCAACTCCAGTAATTCTCAATTATCTTTACTTTATTCACTTGTCTCTCCTGATTGAAAATATGTTTTAACATCCAAATCCAAAGCAAGAGATCAATCATCTGCACTGGTTTTAGGTAGAAGGTGTCAAGAGTCAATGTCAATTTATGGCATATTTGCTATGTTTAAAAAATGTTCATAGAGTGATTTTGAATGGGCTTGACCTATTCTCAAATTGGTTCTGTATAACTTTAGAGGAAACTGTGTGAGACACACTAGAACAATTTTGATTGGAAAGCCACCAGTGACAGATGACTGGATACAATGGGGAAGATTTCATAATTTGTCAGACATGGATCCAAGAGCTTGACAGTCATTAGATGTCTTTGTGCCTGTGATCAGAGAAGAATCACAGTTTTACTTCCCCACCTGATCCTTATTCTCCCAGCACACTGAAGCAAGCACTTAGTACTGACTTCATCTATCATTTTGACATATTTTGGAACTGAACAATTGCCACTCTGCTCTAATGTTCCACTGACTAACCTCTGGGGTCTCTTCACTCGCACTTCACTACACCTGGCTGTATAGAAACACCAGCCCACAGGCACCTGCACAGCCACCAAGCTGCAGATGGAGAGATTAATCACATACGTGAATGCTGGTGATTTATGGGAAAGTGTGACAGTGTGATCATAACACACAGAAATGTATATGCAGGCTGGCCTGGGGACTGAATAGTACTAAATGGGCCATTATTTGGAATTCAATAGGATTCTAACCAAAAAGGGGTTCCCCTGTCTCTTAAGGACGGGGAACTGGTGGGAAGGAGCAGTCCCACACTTATACTGCCTTTGATGCTGCCGTTACAAGCAATCCCCCCAACCCCCTGATCCTCCCAATGGTTTGCTCCTTTTTGTCTTATTCCTATTTCATCCTGAAAGGACATATTCCCACACTGTGAACAGAATGAATCTGGATCTTTTCTGTTGTGACATTCCACTTCCACCGCAGAGATAGCCAGTAGCTTTACAGCTTTGCCGGACACGAGGTTGGGAGGGTAAGGGGCTCGTCATCCCGAGGGACCCCAACCCCCACCTCGTCTGTCCCAGCTCTCTTCAGTCCTCCATGTAACAGATAAACTCTGACAAATGGGCTCTGGCAAGTGGTTTTTACTCACTCACGGGATACCAGCAATTACAGTGGTGCCCCCTGTGTCTCCTGGGAGGACTTTTATCAATGTAAAGAAGCTACTGAAGGAAATGCCAACTTAACTTAAAGAGCCTGCACACTGCTGTTCATCTTCTGTATACAGCGATGGGGAATTTGCAGCAGTGAGTGGGCCGGCATATCCCTTACCTATTAGGCAGTGTGCCTTGTGGCACTGGGGATGGTGTGCTACAAGATCTGCATCGTGCATTCTGCCGAGTCCTAGATCAGATTACAGGCCTGGAGGACAGGACTCAGGGCATGGACGCACCAAGATCAAGCTGAGCATGCAAGCATGGGAAATGTGCTCATGAATTGACAGACCATTTTACTCTGGGCAGGAAACACAAATCTGCAGATGTTGAACAGCTGGGAGAGATCAGAACCTACCACATGGGAAATAAGTACTCGTGAAATATGGTACACAATTCACATTGATTTTTACATCTCATAGCCTGTGAAATAGAGCGCTGTTGGATGAATAGTCAAACAAAATTAGCAAATTGGATTTCTGACTGGAGAGGAACAGTTGAATTTATCTTCAGGCTTCCTGTTTCTGAAAAATCATTTTTTTCCTGTGTGCGTATTCTAAACCTGAAAAAAGTCCAGCATAGTTTATGCATTGTTAAATCCACACATGTCTGCAGTCCCTAATGGCTCATTCTTACTTCTGTTAATAATGTCAACAGTGATGATAAATGTTAATTATGTACCTCCAGTGTTGAGGTTGATAACAATCTGACAAGGCTGACTTCACAGCTGCTGGCTTTTTGATGCTCTTGAATTCATTGCACTGTGAAGATGATAGTTTACTTGAAACAGATGCTTGATGTGATATTGGTAAATACTCCATTTAAATGTTTGCAAGGATTTGGTTCTAAATAAAAACATAAGAAAATGACATCAACTGGATTGACAACGACTGCAGATGAGGGATCTTTTCAAGCATCTTTTCTCTACATGTTCTCCAAATATCAAACTTTTAAGGACAATGGGTGGTGCAACACATATGTTTTTGATTCTGACAGCAATACACGACTGCGTGTTTCCAGTGTTCTGCTTGTCATTAAAGGTAAATCAATTCATGAAAAGAACCATGCACTTTCAAAA
The DNA here is from genome assembly GCA_037577475.1 of Chaunax sp. Z400. Classification (NCBI taxonomy): domain Eukaryota; kingdom Metazoa; phylum Chordata; class Actinopteri; order Lophiiformes; family Chaunacidae; genus Chaunax; species Chaunax sp. Z400. Next base: position 14,165,539 of record CM075194.1, on the reverse strand, counting down.
TTTTAATGGTTTTTGAACTGACAGTAGAAAACTGACCAAATCAGGTGCCAAATGCACAACATGTCATCCTCCATTATCCAGTTCATGGGATTGACCATTTCTTCTTTATTTGAAGTTTTTGAATCATTTCCCAGATCTCAAGACACTCACTGTTGGCTTGCATACATCACATCATCACAGATACCATCTGCTTCAGACAAGACAATGATTGTAGTATTTTCCATTCCTATCTGCCTGCATCTTTGAGTTTACAAAGTGCTCTCACGTCTTCCTCTGCACCATTTTCCCCAGCTTCTATCTCATCTCATTTCCACAAAGGGAATAAATGTACATCAATTGTCAATTCACTGTAAAAAACCTTAAACATGTTTACACATGACAAAAAAAACAATTTTTTTCAGATTTCTGACCGACTTTCGAATTTGATTGATGTTTGAAGCTTGATTTTCAAAATGAACCAGGAAGAAATCAAAAATATTAGTAATGAAACCAGGTTCTGTCAGAGACTGGTTTTCATCACTTGATGCTGGGTGCATTTTAATGTTGAGCAGACTGAGTTTGCCCCCTAATGAAATATGCTACATTGCCTTGCCTAAAAGTGTCATGTGATGCATTCTTATTGGGACACCATGCAAGCATTGACATTTTCCACTGGATGGTGCCATTTATCCGAAACCTTCAGACAATATCTGTCTATTGTCTGTACCGATTACCTTTGGTTTGAAGTAGGGTACACCTGGACACCAGTTAGTACATATAAAATAAATATAGATAATGTATTAAAAACCATTGCTTGACTCAAAGTAACCTATCCTACATGTGTTTTAACTGTGGGAGGAAAGCATTGCAATGGGAGGAAACCCAGAGAGCCTCCATACAGAGGCTGTAGCTGGCCAGCAGATGCACTTCAAGGATGTTGTTGCTTTGAAGCAGTACTACTTACCACTGAGCCAACTCCCTTGAAGCCATTCAAAAGTCATTCTTCATACCCTCCCAAAAATCCTCAGACATCCATTTATTCCTTCAGAAGCCAAACCAAAGCTATGGCCCCTCTGGTCCCCCAGAACCTGCATGCTGCTTCAGGAGACTCCTGGACGAACCCAGCCCTTCTTCAGCTTGACGGATTCCTTCAGTGCCAGTGTCCACCAGTCGGATCTTATGCTGTAGTGGTGATGGTGGTGATACACCTGGCATTCCCAGTTCGCCCTCACTACTCTTTTGTGTTTACCTGGTTTCTCCAGCAGCCTCCATGCCATCTGATCCAACTCACTATAAGATGGTGACCAGCGCTGTTCTCTTCACCGAGTGTCCAAGACATACAGGCCCAGCTCTGATGATACAACCAGAAAGTCAGTGATTGAAGTTTGGCCCAAGGTGGTCTGGTTCTAAGTACACTTTTGAATCAACTGATGCTTGAAACTGGTGGTTGCGACAGTACAGTATGACCAATCCATGAAGAGGACAGCAATAACAAAGCACTACTCAGTGGACACTCTGTCCGCTGACTTGTTCCATAAAGGATGCTAAGAACAGCAGAGATTAAAATTCCAACACTTGATGTGAATTAACCTAACAAATCAGTCTGGACTAAAGCAGTTCCATAAAGGTCAGTTCGACCTCATCCAACCAGACTAAGTGCACACTATTCTCATGCATACAGTACCAGTCAATAGTTTGGACACAGTTTCCCATCCACTTGAATGGAAAACTGTGTCCAAATTTTTGACTGGTAGTGTAGATCACATATGAACATAGATCAAACTGATCCATCATAGCAAACAACAGTGACAAAGAGAGCAGTGATGTTACCGCCCCTGAGTTGAAGTAGAGCTGGCAGTTAGAAACTTCAAAGGAATTCAAACATGTAGGAACCTGAAAAAAGGGAATACAGCCATCATAAACAAGGAAGTTAAATAGAAAATTAGTGAATCAATTGATACGTATGTACAGACTACATTTAAATGTGATGGCCTGCACTGCAAGAATGAAAAGGTTGAGAAAACTCAAAATTTTTCATTCACTAGATTTTTGAGTTTTGAGGCCAACTCATGTTGTTTTGAAGAAAATAATGTACAGCTGTGCCAACTTGTTTTGTTTCGTTCAGATGAATTATCTTTCAAATGTATAAACACTTCAGATTTTCAGTTTTACATTCATTCGTTCATTCATTCATTTTCTGAAACCGCTTATCCTTTGCAGGGTGGTGGGGGGCTGGAGCCTATCCCAGCTGACATGGAACGAGAGGCAGGGTACACCCTGGACAAGTCACCGGTTCATCACAGGGCAAAGAGACAAACAACCATTCACACTCGCATTCACACCTACAGGCAGTCAAGAATCAATAATTCACCTATACTGCATGTTTTTGGACTGTGAGAGGAAGCCGGAGAACCCAGAGGGAATCCACTCAGACATGGTGAGAACATGCAAACTCCACACAGGAAAAAAACAGGTCCTTAGGTGGATTCAAGACCTTCTTGCTGTGAGGCAACAGTGCTACCCACCACACCACCGTACTGTCCAAATCTAGAATTTCTATTCTAAATTCAACCAAAATACTCACCGTTAGGATGTTTCACCAGAAGAACAGGAGAGACAACATGTGATGTGAAAACTAGAACAGGGAAAAGCTCTTGCAGGACAGCTTTATAGACCATGTTCTTTGTGCAAAGCAAGTATAGAGGGCTTGACCCGAATTCAGCAAGGGTCCACTAAGGTCCAATTAAAACTGTGGCGTTTTGCCACCATAAATAATATATTGTGGCCAACCTTACACAAGAAACTCAAAAAAGGTGGTTTGAGCAAATACTTTGATATAGTTTATGATTCAATTAAATATGTTTTGTTCAGTTTAATTAAAAATCATACTAAGGACAGCAATTTCAAGTTTTCCTTTTTACAGTATATTCAGTGTGCCTAAGGTTGCTCAACAGTGTATGTGGGAGTCATTGTCAGTAATGTAGGGTAAAGGGAAAAGAGTCAATCCCAATCAATGAAAGAAAATCTGACTTACAATATACAGTTCAGTATACAGTACCAGTCAAAAATTTGGACACAGTTTCCCATTCAAGTGGATGGGAAGGTATGTCCAACTATTGACTGGTACTGTACATATCGCCTTTCCAGACATATTAACATGTTTATGTGCACTAAAGCCTGTAAGTTACGTCGGCAGGCTGAGTGATGTCATCCATTCTTAATTCATTATATGAAAATCAACAAATGAGATTTGAAAAATTGTGCTATTTAGGATAATTCAATCTCTTTTGGGGGGTAGATAATACTCAAATATACACTGTAATCTATCTCAAATGACAATTTTAACTGGGCCACGTGCACAAATATGCTGATATATTACATGTAAATGTAAAATGTAATCTGTCATAAGTCATATTGATCATTTTAATCTGATCAGTGTGTTCCATACAGTGTTATACTTACAGATTTCATTTCACTGACTGTGGTTTGGACTCTTTGGAATTTGCTCTGGGAGACTTGGCAATCTCTGTAACATACCAAATGACTCTTAACCTCAGTTCCCAGAAAGTGGTTGGGAAATTCTGTCTCACTATGGAATTGGAGCACCCTCAATGATTTGAGCAGTGAATAATGTTTTTTTTTTTTGTGAGGTGCCAATTTTGGCATAAATAAGGAAATCTGGTCAGATCACAGTAAACATTTACAATGTATGTTGAGTACAGTGTGAAGCAATATTTCTTTCCAGGACGACTCAGTCATGAGATTTCTAGATATACATGTCACATGAGGGCTTAGCTCCCCTTGATTGAAAGGTCAAGAAGTTCCAAGCTGATTTTGTCAAATTGAACAGTATGGTGGTAAATATTTGCACACCTCTGGGCAAAAAAAGGAATACCTGTGGAAGATGTTCATAGACAGACAGCTTCCTTACCCAGACACTGTTGTCTCTGTCTTAAGAAGTGTATCTGCTATTCTGTATTAATTTCAGGAGACAGACCTCTAGATTTAGCTTGTATTCCTGTCATCACAAAGGTGGCATATGATATTTTCTCTTGTACTATTGTTTCTCTTTGTCTCCCAGTGCCTCCTTTCCTCTGTCCTCTCATTAGCTATGTATGTGTTGGGATGTAACCCCACACACTTGTATCCTGGTTTGGCTGCACACCTGTCATCAATCATCCCATCCGCTGCCGCATATAAGCTCTGGCGTCTCCACTAATCGCCTGCTTATTCAATAACCCATGTGGTAGTTATCCGGCTGTTTAGATTCTTGTAAATGTAAGTGTTTTTTCCAGTGTTTTTTGTGTTATCTGATGCTAACTATTTTTCTCTGTGCTCAGGATTCCTGTGCCTTCACCCTCGCCTCCCTTCACTGCCCCAGCTCTGCCTCATCCCTCTGCTCAGACAGCTCAAGCTCCAACTATATCACCTGCAGCCAGTTTCACTTCGCCAGAACTCCCTCCATCATCTTTTTCATTAAATTCACCCTTTGAAACCACACTGCTCGCCTCTGAGTCTGCTCCTGCGGGTCCAAACCAAAACTTGGACATAACACTAGTGATAAAAAAGTCATTTTTTGTGTTATGATGCTCTAATCATGAGGACAAATTTACTGCAGGGTTGACCAGTTTTTTCTGGCTTGTAGCCATTGACTGTATCCAGAAGTTGTTTTTGTGTGTGTTTTTTTTCATAGTTTAAGAAGGGATTCTAATCTGCATGAATGCATGCATGAATTTTGATTTGCAATGGCCACAATAAACTAAATTAGTTTCATTCAAGGTCTAAATTTGAAAGACATAATGAATTTTGATGGAAATGCTTAAAACTCAATTTGATGGTTGAAGTGGTTGATGGTCCAAGTTGTTGATTAATGATAAAATGATTTATGACACATTTAATTTGGTCATTTGTTTGCTCAGTTTTGACTGTAAGGCAGCTGCCTCTCATTACTTCCTCACATCTCTTTGCCAATCAACTGTGCCTTCCTCACAAAAGTTAATAACCATCATCCCAACTTTGAACTTTAATAATATAGAGTAGTATGTGCATATCAAATTATCATTTACACAGGAGGCTGTCAATCAATGCTATTTCAATTTAGTAGCAACTTGTGTTCAGTATTGGACTGCCGATTAGTGTGATTCACACTTCTTTGAAATATTCACATAGTTGACAAGATAATTTATAAAAAAAAACTGTAACACACAACACAATTTAAGTCTCACAAATAAACATTTGTGTCTCCACCAATGAAGATGTGTTTTCCCCGGTGTCTGCTGTTTGTCTGTCTTTTATCAGGACTACCCAAAAGCACATGTAGCAAGGAAGAACTCGTTAAAGTTCGGAGTGGATCTGGAAATAGGGGTGGGTGCAGGAATGTTTTCAACTTTTTTGAACATTGCAAGATAAGGTTAAGGTTTTGACCATGAACTACTTGATAGATTACATGAAAGCAGAAGCCAAGGAAGACACCATCAAAATCTGGAGGGGATCCAGATAAATGGACAGGTCCATAATTCTTTTCACTTTCTTCATCGTTGCCAAATAGGACTTTTCTCATACATTTTCAGCATAAATTTATTACATATATTTTAGTTTCAGTCCTAATACATGATGGATATGGTCAGCCAGTTATGATATGAATTTGTCTTATTAGACTAATTTGACAATTGAATTTGGATTAGGGTTTAATGTAATTAAAATGGACCATTAGGCTTTGGCAGAGGTATGCGCTCTACTGAGTGGCCTTCTTGTTTGTTTGTCTGCTAGCAGGATTACACAAAAACTACTAGACAGATTTTCATGAAGCTTGATAGGAAGGTTTTGCATGTGGCAAGAAAGAACCCGTTAAATTTAGGAGTGGATCCAGATTTAGAAACATCCTATAAAATGATTAGAATAAGAATTTATTTGGTCCATGATACTGGTAAAACCTCAAACACCATGAAAAAACCCAACTTACTCTTTGACTATTTTCCTTCACACGCTTTCAAACATCTGTGTGCAAAAACTGTGACATTTACTCCATTATATTTTATTCCAGTGCCTGTGGGAATGGTCCTGTGTATGCTATTAGCAGGTTGACCAGATGGTGGCACTCTGGTAAAAGCTGTAAAATTATGGTAAACATAATATTTGCTCTAGGAGGAGAGGATAAATAGAGCTCAAGCATTATATTCACACTATGGAACCAGAATGAGTTTCAGAAACTGTTCCAAAGATCCAAATGGACACCTGTCTTATCCACTTGACACACCGTATCAACAAAATCATTTATCATGGTTTTCACATACAAAAAAACTCTATATATGTAAATATAATCACATAATAATTTGACAATCAGCTATAGTCAATTTTGGCACAGACTAACCAAATTTCTACTGACCTTTCCTCACTGTTGCATTTATAAACTTTATAAATATATTATGAATTCAAGCACCAGTTCCTGGACAATGATTAAGATGTGCTATGACACTGTAGTCTTCCTGAACTGAACATTTAAGGCTCTATAACACACAAATAGAGTTATATCATGCAAAACATGATACATATGAATGTGTGTAATTCAATGATAAAAAACACAAAAACAATCAACATTATACATATTCTCTACTATACCATTGTGATTCACTATTTTTAGAGACGCTGTGAATAAAATCACTCTGTATTTGCACAATTTGTTTTCTGACATTCACTGTGTTTCAAGTGGAAGAATTAATACCAGTGGTATCAGTTAAAGATGGTCAACCAGAGCTAGAGCTCAAGAAACAGTTTGCACATTGACTTAAATGTGTGGCACCGTTGGTAAATAATTGCACATCGCCAACGCCAATGATCCATCATTTACCCGATCACCAGTTGTCAATGGTTAGTTTCCTGTTTCAGAAAACTGCTTAGGGACATAGCAAGCATTTATTCTCAGTAAACTCCTGTCAGCCTCGAAAGGTACCATGAGATTACACCCTCGTTGAACTAAGTGGTTTAATCAGCTGGACCTGAGAAGAAAGGGGTATTATGGGTAATGCTTAAGGGTGCTCAAGGTTTGATTGGATGAGAATCAATATTTTTCAATATTGAACTGGATCCTTCAGTTTACTCAAGCAAATGACCAGAAATATCCATACAGATTTACTACCTTTGGGTCACTGTCCACTCATTAAACAACTTGCTCATTAAGAGTTTTAACATTATTCTCAAAACTAAAAGAAACCTCAAGTCTGACATAGTTTGACATGACATGCTTTTTTGCCAGGTTGTTTAAAAGATTCATACCAATCACATGTCTGTGTGGTAATATGAAGCTATTACCAGCCACCGGTTAGCTTTTTTTTTTAGCCAGACTAGCTGTTTTCAGTCTTTCTTCTTATATAACTATCGGCAAGAAAGTGAATAAACATATTTCCTAAAAAGTGAAACAGTTCCTTTAATATTATTTCAGCTTCTGTCTTTGTCATATTTGGGGCCCAAAAATACTCCAAGTGTCTCCATGACAGAGAGTGAGAGAGTGAGTGAGTATAACCTATTGTGTAGTTCATTCTCAAATAAAAGCTTTTTTTCTCTTCTCTGACCAGCCTGGTCTAATTAAATGGCCAATGAACAAGCCGATGTAATAAGTCATTTTGCCAGCCATGGAACAAAGAGGCCATAATAAACTGCAAAATCCCTTTTATCAAAATCATTAGCTTCTGTACTCTGGTCTTATACTATTTAGCGAGTTTATGCAGACTAGCATTTATTGCAACTCTTTGGTTGGCGGCTCCATGTGTGTGTAGACCCATAAAGAACCAGACCTTAATGAATCAAAGTGGACATTGTGTAACAGCTGCAGCCACTGGAAGAAGATGATTTAGAGCAACACAGGTTCTGACCCACTAAGCTGTGTGCTCAGCCATGCATCTCTGCCACCTCACTCTCAGCTCACCCTCAACGACTGGAGACAAATCTGCTAGAACAATGGCAGGCTCCCACACCACTCTTCATTAAATCACAAAAGACAGTGTGGTACAGAGGGATCTGTGGTTAATTACAAAATCCCTCCATAGATCTCCCAGTCAATACCTATCATGACCTTGAATCCTCAGTGTTATTAGAGTTCAACGAGCTTAACTCTGAGTATTGACCCTCCCATATTAGATCTTACTTAATGAGCTATGGGGAGAGTAGCTTTAGGCGTCACTGGGACCATTAATCTGCCTGTGGGGCAGAAGAGTGAACCCCATCTCAACTGCAATGGAGCTGATGTGGTAGTAGATGGAGGATGGATGGGGATGAAGGCACCTGCATTTTCTATAAAAAGCAATCCTTTTTCCTCTTAGTACTTTTATATCTGTGGGTGTATATTTCACCAGATCAACAAAAACCTTGGAAATCTGATTGATTGTGGTAATGTTAGCAGCATGAGTCTATGGCAATATGTTGGGAAATTGATTTTTCGCTCCACCACTTCGGTCTGGACTGTAATAGACCATCTCAACAGCTATTGATGGACTGCCATAAAGTTTTGTAAAGACAAATCCAAGTAGCTTTGCAATTCTGCTATTTTTCTAATATGCGTATTTTTAGCTTGCTTACATGCTAGATGGTGAATGAGCAAACATTTTACCTGGTAAACATCTGCATGTTAACATTGTGAAAAGCCTGCAGTCCAACAGAGGTACCATGCTGGTACACTGTGTTATTTAATCATGTTGCAAAAGGAAATTATGGCACTGCTTCCATGTAGCCTGCTCTTTACAGAAGTGCAATTGGTTCTGAATTTTTTAAAAGTCAAAGAACATTTAGTGAATCTTTACATCAGTCACAGGCCTTTGAAAGGAGCCTTCAGGTTGTCAGATTTTGAAGAAAAAAAAACAACTGCAGTGACTGTCACCACTAAATGCAGATAAAAAAGATTCAAATTCTTTACAATGATTTATTAACATTTACAGCTGCATGCATATTACCAAGGAAAAAGACCAAAGAGAGTTTTCACAACCTATTAACCGACGTTTTGCCCTTCCTATTAATGGATTATTAGTAATCTACAAAGCATTGATAGCCTAACATTAACTTTAACATTAATAACACAGCTAAACTTAACAATCCTGTCTGAAGGGAGCCTTTTTAGAGAGTCATACCAGAATGTATCTCAAAACAACTCAGTATAAGCATGTTTCTTTCCTTTGTACAGTCATGTTTCTGTCAACACCCCAATGGTGCAATTGAAATTAAGTATTTGTAGATGCAAGATGATGCGGGAGACATCCCTCAGCTAATATTGCTGAACATTACTAACAATCCCAGCTGGTCAGTCAGACTAGATGGCCCGTCCCTGCTGTTGAAGCATAGTCTTTGCTCCTCAGCTTCCTCACACGAGTTGCCCAATCCATCTTCCTGACCGCTGTGCAGAAGAACGAAGCGTGCAGAAAAGTTACACCAAGGGGTTTAACTTTGTTATCGACAGCTTTTGTCCACTTTTATTAAATGAGAGTGGAAACATCCTGAATTATGGTAACATAATAAAGCGTGAGGGATGTATAGTGGATAAAAACAGATATGATGCACCATGTGCACGAGGCTGATGTGATGTTGTTTGACTGTTTAGTCAGATGTTCCTCAGGTAAAGGTTTACATAATGTATCATGTAGTTAAATTATCTTAAAGATGAATGATATCATCACAGAATTTAACCATTATCTGGCCAACTTGTTCTGTCAATGGGCAATACTAAATACTTACAAATATTTGTTTACTGATATATTTATATTTTTACCTTCACTCTGCAGATTGACATATGTGGCACTAGAAGGCTGTTTTCACATTAATTTGACGAAGTGGGAAAGATTTTTTTAGTTTAACTTAAATATGAATATAAGATTTGTTACAAGTGTGGTTTTGTGACATTTCAACTACTTTGGAAATCAATCCTGGTCCAACATGCATTTCACACAAGTGTGAAATGGTACCTTGAAGCCTTAAATGCACAAGCACTGTTTTTCAGAGACGCAGGAGACTCTGATTAGACACAAAATTGAGAAATATTTGGTGGAAAAAGCATATCAGATATAAATTATTACTCAAAGCAGAGTCTTCTCATTGCTCAATGTATTTATTTTTTATTTTTTTGTATTTCAACCTTGTAATCCCTGCTAAACCCAACATGCACTGAGGTTTACCTTCATCTAATTAATAGACAAGTTGTACAACATCTCTCAATGTATGGTGAATTTCCAAGTCAAACACACAGACTTTGATATAATAGAGCACAGGATATATATATATATATATATATAACTGTGCATTATCTAAAAAAGCTCATACTGCATTCTATACACTCACGCTCCTCTTCGGCAATCTCCTAATGAGGCCTTACTGTAACAGTCACAGTCATTTGGATCGGTATATTGATTGTTCTTATATTGTATGAGGTCAAAGGCTAAGTACCTTCTCATGCACGCACCACACGTAAGACATTTTGCTGATGGCTTCAGTGACGTACATCCAGCGCCCCCTGTCAGGCAACATTTAATCATATACATGTTTTACAATGCATGGCCACATGTGGAGGTGCTGACCTTCAGAACAGAGGATACCTAGTCAGTTGCTTATCAAATTTTCATATGTGAAAACACTTCTAATTACATATAGTAGTTATTTGATATTCAAGCTAATTGCCTGCTGGCTCTGCTGTCAAGCACACGTGACAGTGGTTACTTGGGGCACGGAACAACGGTTGGTGGCGTGTGATGTCAAGTATTTAAATGTCCTCCACTAAAAGCATGTTCAAACAGCCATGAAACATAGCAGGCAGTGAATTGGCATGATGGAGAGACAACGATCTGTGGGTCGTCTATTTTTAAAACGTGGTTTGGTCATTGTACATTTTATTTATATACGGATTGGCATCCTTCAAAGTGAGCAAGCAGACCCATTCACCGATTAGCTCCTCGAGGCAAATAAACTTTTGTTGCTGAAGGGAGATGAAGAGGAAATTTGCCGTTGAGTGCTTTGTGAGACTTCACAAGGAGTGTTTCTTTGCACGGAGCCAACAAAGAAAGGTCGTATGAGGCTTCAAAGGATTTTATGATATTCTATCTTGTGTGCAGCGACAATGGATAAAGACAGACAGTGAATGATTAAATTACTGCTGTTGTACAAGAGAATCTATTGCAACACATTTTTTATGGCATGAACACACATTTTTGCCTAGATCTGTGATTCTTCTTCTTCAAGTCATCTGTGATTGCATTAATAATATTTGTTATTTTTCTGTTCTCTCCCTCTCTAATTAAAGACGTACATAACCACTAGACCTGGTTATCAAAATTAATAAATATTACTATCTTTCAAACATGCAGGTCAACATGCCAGGCTGCCACCATTGAGCCCAATATCATTTAAATTACAAACCCTTCTTTGGGCCAATAGCTTGCTAGCTCTCCTCCTGCTGCACAAGGTAGGTTATCTTTAGTGCACATTGAATATTTATACAGCAAGTGCCTGAGGATCCAGTCACTGATCTCTAAGGTGACTTGCTGAGGGGGCTGCTGGTGTTCTGAGGTTGGCCTGGGATGAAGTCATATGGGACATATTGTCTCCTCAGTGTGTCTGTTTATTTCACTTAGGCAAAGGATTATGTTTCCTTGTGGAATGCCTACACCACAAGCACTGAAAAAACATTTAACAAGCTATTAATGTGAAACAGTTATGGTCAAACTGATATTTGTTTAATCCAAAAATAAATCATCGAAATCAGAACCATGATATAAAAAGAAAAGCTCTTTGCATACACTAACTGTACAAGCTGCACAGAATATGCACTGCTGTACTATCACAAAGAGGCCCCTCGTCACACTAACAAATAATGGGAAAGGTTGGACATTATAATTGGAGGTTTAGGCTCGAGTTATTATCCTGAAATAGACAAGGTTACAGGAGAGAGAGGTGAGGAAAATGATTTCTGTCTGGGGATGCTCGGAATGCTAATTATATTGTCTGCTATTGAAGTCAGCCTCATTACATTATCGTGCTTGGGGGACAGTTAGAGATGATATTAACAATGATACGAAAATCTTCCTTTCTTGATAGCTTTTATGACATCGCTCCGAGCATTGAATGATTTCTATGGAGATCACTTGACGATGATGACACCTTGGTGCACTACAGTATTGCATATGTACTTCTGAAATCTAAAAAGCCAGAGCTGTATTGCCACTGGTCATGCATAAACTGTTTTATAAATGTGGGGTATGGCTGCAAAGACTTCTAATGAGATCACCGGTGTCAGAGAGCAATTATCTCTTTGAACTGATTTCCTCTTTAATGCATTCACAGCTGATAGGAAATAGTTTAGACTAGTAACCTCTAATGAAAGCAACCAACACATGATCTTTTAATGTAGCTATTTACATTTTGCGTTGCATAAACTATACAGAATTGAACCACAACTAAAGTAGGCGATTTATGAAAACTTTTGTTGGACTGAAGCTGCACAGACTCGCAAGAAAGTGTCCATTAATAAATTATCCATTCTCAAAAGGCATGGAAAAACTTTCTGGGCATTGACATTTCATTGTTGAAGTCATAAAGCTGTCCCTGAACTGAATGTGTGAGATAAGTGCTTTGCAGCACAAACAAACTGAAACAAAGGAACATGAGGTGGAGATTGGTTCAGTAAGTAAGAGAGGGGGAGGAAGCACTTCTGGCGTCCAAGGGCATCATAAACCGCAGCATGTGTCTGCACAACAATGCCAACAGGGGCGCAAATTCTTCACACACTGGGAATCGATTTCACACAGAGAGTAGAGGACTTGGAAGAGGCGTATCAGAGAGACACTGAAAAACTGCATATTGAGTTATTGGATTTGGAGCCCAGTTTTAAGATTTTTTTCTTTTCTTTTTTCTTTCTTTTTTTTTTATTGCACAGTATCTGCAAGCTGGGGGATCCAGTCAAGTGATGCTTCCAAGAGCCAGACCAAGAACCTTTGGCCAAGAAAAAGAGAGGAATGAGGAAAAGAGATTGTTCTGGGTTTTTTCTTTAGAATAAAATTCACGTGAGAATAAGTGTAAAAAAAAAAAAACTTTAGTAAGGCAAAATATAAAGTTCACAAACTTGATAATCTTGAAAATGCTATATTGTACTTTGAGGGGAATAATAAAAGTTCTGAAAATAAAAATAACACTTATGAGTCACATTCAAGTGCAGAGGGAAGTCAATAGAACCAGTGTGAAAGATAAACCTGTGTTTCTTTATAAAGCACATTTATATTTAATTGTGAATAACAAATGGAGACATCACTGAGGGGTCAGTAAGGATTAGTAAGCATTAATCCATTAACAGAGAACAGGGACAGACAGTGAATGGACGCTGAAGAATAAATTATGTTTCAGATATTTTTGTGAAAATGCATTTTATCTGCCTTTTTGATGTTTTTGTTGTTGACACACATGGTTCTTATAGATTGGATGACATCCATTGGATTGAGAGGCAAAAAAGTACATATATATATATACATATTAGATTAATAAAGCTCACAAAAAATTATTACAAGAATATCACAGTGATCGCCTCTGAGTGTATTGCAAATTTCCTGAATTTCCCATCAGGGTTGATTTAGGAATCTTTTTTATCTTATCTTATAAAAACGAGCACAGCAGCACAACTACAATCATGAAATATTACAAATACCATATAGCTGTCCCAATAAACACAAGTGAGTTATATGATCGTATAGAATGTAATATGTTATTAATAAAAAATACCATAAGTAACTCATTTCTTTTATTCAATGAATATTTAAGGAATGGCAGTAGTAATTGCTGTCTCTTCTGCTCCCCACGGCTGACTACAGCCAAGTTTTTTTCCTTCATTAAATTGGATGTGATAGTTGTAACACGCCCCCTAGTGCTTCATGTCTGCCAGGTTCCTGGAGTTTGATAACCTTGCTCTGCGTCCGGGAGCATCACTGAAGGAATGTAAATGTGGGCTTGGATATATTCCTCTTGTTGCTAATTGTTGATGCAGCCCCGAGAGTCTCTCGCATGGTGATCAGGGCTCATCCCCGCTCCCTTCTGATCTCTGTCCGCTCGGACCTACAATGATAAGCACCGACACTGTTTTGGAGAGTGGAGACCAGCCTTGCATCCGGCTGGAGCCCTTGAAGAAGACGCACTTACCGGGCAAGGCGACGCCGACCGGTGGCAGCTGCGCCACGTTCAAGGACAGCAGCCCCAAAGTGACAGTCAATGGGGTGCACGACATAGAGGACCGTATTCTGAGGATCACCGGCTACTACGGCTACAACCCGGGATACTCCAGTCATAGAAGTGAGTGAAAAGAAAAGTATACTGATCGGATCATTAGAGGATGCGACAATCTCACGCCTGTCTCTCTGCCAGGTGTGAGATGGGGGAATTACAGTGCCCATAATGTTAGGAGAATATTCTGATAGAAACAGGCCTGTGTGCGTCAAGGGGTTTTGTACTAATACAGAAATTAAAAATGCAGTCCATGCAGTGCCAGTGGTGTGTGGAGGAAGAAACACTGTCCTTGCAAATACATCTCTATTTTAAATAGGTTGTTGCTGAATTCGCTATAGCAAACTCAGCTAATTGCGTTTTAATTAAGGCTATTATGGAGCAGCATGATATCAATCAGGCTCTATGTCTATCAGCTGGAGGCTGGGTGATGAGCCAGCCCATCCATCACTGAGAGACAACATGAGAGAGAGAGAGAGAGAGAGAGAGAGAGAGAGAGAGAGAGAACTAATTACACAGCAACGTGTCATGCATTAATGATGCTGGCATTTTCAAATGCATTTTCCAATTCCAATTGTTTAAACTGTGGCTCAGCGTTGTCAACAACAAACACTTGTGGTGAGCTTTGCAAAAATTTTCTGGGCAGCCTCAAATTAAAACAATAAATTTCCCAAATGACAAATACGCCAGCTCTTCTTTACATTAAGCTCCTCTATACTTGTCATTTGCCAGTGCCGTGTTGATTGGTAGACCAATATCTGAATTCTGCTGACTCAGAGACAATGACTTGGATCTGAGCAGAGAGCTGATGATGCACTTTGTTCAGGATATGATTTGTAAAATCTTGCCCTCCATTTGTCTTTAAGTGTTCCCAGCAAAAGTGGGATTTATAACAGGGGGAAAAAACAACTCCAAAGCTCTGTGCACAAGGCTTGTAGGTTGCTTTACAAATTGGTTTATGATAATGAAGCAAGATGTCCCGAGCAGAATTCCACAAGGTCTCATTGTGCTGTTGCTTTATTCTCTATTAAATTAGGGATGAACTGGCTGTTTTCTTCTTCTTCTTTTTTTTTAAACCCTTCAAATTTGTAAATGGTCATCTATCTGTTAGCCTTCTGTGTTTCAGGGTAACTTCAACACAAATGAAATGGACTTGTCACGCAAGCTCCCCAATGTCTCCCTCTGGCTGTTACATAAAAGCCCAAGTTAGACATCTGGAAGAGAGATGGACTTCCAATGTTGTGACGTTCTTTTCCAAATCTACAACTCAACCTTTGTACTCTGTGACATAATGCATTACTCTGACACAACTTGTTTTGAGTCTCAAAGGAAAAGTGTGTATGCAGATAGGGGCCTCATTCAATCATGAACAGCTCCAGCTCGGAGCATTTTTTTTAGATGAGCTGAGAGGATCACAATGAGTTTTTAGATAGAGGCTGGGGAAAAGCAAATGAGTCTGTCTCTCATTAACTACCACATGGTTATGAGGGGTGTCAGTTGCAGTAGATTAGGCATGAATGCAGTCACACAATTCCACTTAGGAATACTCACATGTCCAGATCGATCTTTTAAATCATGCCTGACGAATACACCCAAAAGTTTAAAAGGAAATCTGTTTGAAAATCTGTAACACTTCAGCTGCCTCTGAAACAATGGATCTACTGTACTGTGTAACAAATACAAAATGTTTGGCTCTGGTACTGAAAGGGATGTCCGAGCAAATCAAGACTTCTAATGTACACATCCTGCTAATTATGTCAAGTGTAGACGGCTGTGGAAAATACACCCACAAATTGAGATGAATCATTTTAGCAGAATATAATTTATTGCTGTTCAGTGGTTATTTACAAAAGTTTAAATGGCTTAAATGTTTTCTTTTTTATTGATGCTTGAATCACATGTTCCATCATTGGAATGTGAGCATATACCACCACAAATTAATTGATTAAACGTCGAGTTGACTGGCAGAAACATTTCTTGATAATCGATTAAGCACTTAAGTTATATTTCAAGCAAGAATGACAAAGATTCATTGGTTCTAGTCCTAAAAAACAGGCATTTGAGAATATTTAATGATTAATTGCAAATATAATTGGCAGGTTTGATCTGAATAATCAGTAATGAAAATAATTGTTAGCTACAGTATTACTTTCCAGTAGCCAGGCTGCTGTATGTCCCTCCTCTTTATATACTGTTAGTTGTAGCAGAAGAAAATGAATTATGGAGTGTCATTCGTGATGCCATTTCAGGTACGAGGAGCAGGTGAGGATTGTAATAGCATCCGTTTCTCATGTCTCTGATAAAATATGCCATGTGTTTTTCCATCTATCCATCAATTGATTTTTGTGCATGTTAGAGTTGATAGAAGGTATTCCTCAGGGAAGCGTACTTGTCACCATATTTCCTGCTTGCACAGCTATTAATCATGCTGTTGATGGTGCAGTGTCTGTGAAGGAGTCTGACTTAATTGCTCATGTGCGCACCCATCCTCCTTATTTTTTCATAGAAACATGCAAAGTCATAGTGTGACTGTCAGTGTTTACTGTGTTTTGTTCATGCATTTGTAAACTCTGATTTTAGGGAATAATGAGCATAACTTTCCATAAACGGCAAAGTAGCCTGTAAATTGAACAGCAGGTTAATCCTGCCAAGCCTATGGGGTAATTATATATTTAGTAAAATTCTGTTGCTAGTTCATTAATGCTGCTTGCCATCTGCATTAAATTAAAAGATGCCTTCAGGGGGTATTGTGGACTACATTTTGTGATAGGGACCAGGCTGTAATACGTATAGTGTGATATAACAATAGCGATAACATCTAGAATTTTATTTGGATCTGCAACAAATTGCACACACTTATAGATACCAACATAATAAATATGCTTATTTTTGGGGGGGTTTTCATAATGAAGCTCTCAGGCTGCGTACTGGTTGCTAAGGGAACAGAAGTTGTGATGTATATTCAGGGTTCAGGCCATGAAGAGCTTGAAAAGTAATGAGTTGCATCTTAAAATCAATCCGAAAACAAATGGACAACCAGTGTAAAGTCATTAAAACTAGAGTAATGTGTTTCCTTTCTTGTTCCCTATTCTAGGAGAGGAGTCTAGCTGCCGCATTTTGAACGATTAGTCTGTTATTGATCTCTGATTTATACCTGTTAAAATAGCATGGCAAGAGTCCAACTGTGAGGAAATAAAACATGGATGGATAGATAGATAGATAGATAGATAGATAGATAGATAGATAGATAGATAGATAGATAGATAGATAGATAGATAGATAGATAGATAGATAGATAGATAGATAAACAAAATAGAGTGCTAACTCGCTGTTCATTTTTGAAACTATTTATATTCAGTGTTAACAGCAGGTTAATTTTCATTTTCTACCTCAAACATCGCCTCGAGCATTTTATATGTGCATGCACTTATTTTGGACTGTCCTGTTCCCATGTCTGCTCACACAGTGCTATTTATACCTAGCCTTGCTTCGAATGGGATATGAGCTTTGCCTTAACAACTCTTGGAGTGCAGTTAGTTTCACATGCTCCTGGGAAATGGGCAAAAACACCCTACAAGTAATGGATGCAATATTTCACCACAGGAGTTACATAAGTGCTGACCTATACTCTTACCACTATGCCATTGGTAATGCGTTGTATTTGTAATGTTGTAATTTGCTGATCCCAGGACCTCGCTTCATGGTGGAGAATGTTTCTTCTGGCAAGGAATTTTTATATTATCCAAAAGTAATATTATGAAATAGAAGAAAATAATATTTAAAAGGTTTCAAATGGCCTCTCCATCATCCTGATACTGATCTTATCAGCAGCCTAACACTGCCATCCTGTGGTCTGTGAATCCAACAACAAAAATATAGTGAACCTCCACATCCCCCTGTCACTAAACATCTGCATTTATCATTAATTACTACCTCTGTGTTTAAGTGAGCCTAAAAATGCAACTCATTATGTCTGCAAATGCCAAAACAATTCCTTAGATACAAAATATATTTAAGGTTAAAGGAAATCACTGTAAAACAACTCACCGGTAGCAGTAGGCCTACCTAGTCATACAGATTTGATGTATTAAAGATTTAAAGCATGGCTTTGAGATATTTTAAGGTCCCCTAACAGACTATTCCAGCCATGTTTTTTCCAATAATGCCCCTGTCAAAAGTCTATTCCACTCACTTCCACTGGAAACATGTCCAGTATGTGCACCTGTAATGCTATCCAACAAATTCACCACTAGGTGCCCTCATCTCCAGTGTTTCCAATAAGTTGAGTTGGTCTGATGAGGTCCAGCGTGTGGAAATATATGTATGTCTGCATTATCCTGTTCAGTCTTCACTACAATTAAAATCAGCTCCTGTCATTCAACCTCTGTCACTCATCTCCCATCTTATTACTCTGCTCTTGGTCCTCACTGAGATGCATTGATGAACAGAAATGGACTAAAGACAAAGGAGCTTGCAGCGTAAACCAAGGAGCATTGGTTAATCTAAATGACAAAAGAGCCTGAATTGGTGTAGTGCATCAGGACAGAGGAAGCCCACTGTTGCTATGGAGGTGAATAATGAGGAAGCTGTACTATTTTGTGCTTTGATCTGAGATGCAATAGAGTCATTGTGTTCTTCAGACTCAGTTTTTATGGTTTATTAGTTATCTTATAGATTGTACCTGTATAAGGTCATGATGTTTTGTTGAAGCTGTTTCAGAGAGGTGTTGATTTTGGAGCGCTCGTTTGCATTGCTGTTAAAATTGCTGTTGGGCTGGAAACACTCGGTGATGACCTTGTGACATGCAGCTGCCTTTACATAAAAAAATAAAAGTACACAGTAGGGAACGGCACAATCAATCTGTGCGATTGGTCTGATATTTGAAAGGGGACTCTGGTCTCCTGTTGCGCCCATGCTCCAGGTATTTCTCTTAATCTGATAGTGATTAGTATCCTGGGCTCTGCTGACTGGATCTTCTTTCTGTCCCCTCCTTGTCTAGCTGTCGGCTCCACTTATTAGTGGGGCTATTTTTAAGACAAGGAGGGTTTACTCCTCAGGGGATCCACAACCCCAGCTCATCCCCTACTTACACCTGACCAAACATTCATTTCAGCCATGATGGCATCACACACTAAATGTACAAACATTTTAATCAAGCCTCATTCTCACAACGTTACGTAAGGCATTTATATTAATGTTGGACTTATTCTGCATGCACTAAGTGACAATGGGGAATAAGTGAATTTGTGCCATGGCGTTGTCCTGAACAATTACAACAATGTGTTGCTTTGTCAAATCGTCTCCTCAGTTGAATTCTGCGCACATACTACTACCATGGTGTTACTGGAACGTGGCCCTGTGATAAACAGCCAATAACTGTGCCGTCTCTTACAGCCTGAAGACTACAGAGAGAAGCGCTTGATGACAAAGACATCAAATGTAAAATAACAATCATTTCTTAGATTATAGTGCCATTGCCTCTGACTTGGCTAGCATGGTGAGAGGGTAAGCACTGCATAGCATAGGTTATATTAAGATTACATTACAGGTTGCAAGGCCTCATGTGTCTTATTGTTTACACTATACACTGATGTGTTGTTGATGTAGAGCTTTTATGAAGATTTAAGTCCATTAAATCCTCGGGTAGATAAACCACAGCTAGAGATAGAATGGCAGGAGGGCTTTCCTTGAAATGGAAACTCCTGACTACAGTTCAGAGGCTCACTCACATTGCCCACACAGGCTGCTGATGTGAAGGTTTCCCTCCACTATCCAGCAGTAATGGCAAACACGTTGAAACCTTTTATTGAAGTAATCACATTATAGATATTCCACATAAAAACACTTCATCAACATTAAATGCCCTCTGCAGAACGTTTGAAAGTGAAGGAGCATTTTTTTTGCAGGCAGCACACTGAAGACGCGTCTGCATTATCTGACAGGCATGAACTGTTTCACTCCTGCTTCACAGTCCCTCATTCACAGCTGTGTGGCCAGTAATGTGCAGTTACATTCATGCTGGGCTTTACTGCTGCCAACATAATGAGACACTTCTTCCTATTACTCAGTGGTAGGATGCAAGTACAGTACCAGTCAAATGTTTGGACACACCTTCACATTCACTTGAATGCAAAATTGTGTCCAAACTTTTGACTGGTACTGTATGTCTACGGGCTATATTTACCAAAGTATTGTATTAACTACAAAGTTAATGTAATTGTTCTTTTCTTGAGCATATTCATATTCTGCTGCTTTATACTTCTACTCCACTCTATGTCAGAGGCAAATGTAGTTTTTACACTACATTTAATTGCCTGAAAGCTTTATTTACGGGTTACTTTTCAGATTACAACTATCCTTCCTATCCAGTGAAAGTCATACATCTCGAATGTTTTTTTCCCCACTGATAAACTGGTTCTGCTAAAAAAATGTATTGTTACAAAGCTGAAAACAGGGTTATTTTTCTGAGCTAATGAAAACTTGACTTTGTTGTGACAAATGCTTCTCACAGGAGAGCGACATCACAAACATACGACCATCTTATGGAATATGATGCAGTGTTGTAGATTAAACTACATAACAATATATGAAATAGTTAAATAAACACAAACATAAACTACAGTACTGTATATATATATATATAAATACATACATACATATACTGTATACCTCAGAGGAAAGGAGAGGAATGGGTCAGGTAGAAAAGAGATGGGAGGAGTACGGAGGAAAGGAGGGGGCATCAGCTAACACAGCATAATTAGCCCCCGCTGCTTGGTTACCTTCCAAACAAAGGTTCTGATTTGTGGAGCAAAAGAAGAGGAGGGGAAAAGCGAGAATGACAGAGAGAAAAGAAGAGGGTGAGGATGAGAGAGATGAGAGGAGTGATTGCACCATGTCACATACACTTGAAGCTCAGTCTCCCTTGGAGACAGTGGCAGTGCTGGATCAAGGCATGGCAGTGCTACAGTAGTCTCCACTTCACTGCTCCTCTACTGAGCTATCTCAGCTGAGCTGTCTCTATCCAGACAGACAGAGACAGAGAGAGAGCACCAGTAACAGACTGGAGAGGAACGACTGGAGTATCGGGAGGAAGACTGAAGAGTTGCCAGAGAACTGGGAGGAGAGGGGGGTCATTCAAAGAGAGTGTAGAAGAAGCGGAGGAGTCAGGAGTCTCATGATGCTTGGAGCGAGCAGGAGGAGCTGCTGAGTGTGCAGCAGCAGCCTGGGCGCACTTACACACACACACACACACACACACACACACACACACACACACACACACACACACACACACACACACACGCTTCCAAGGGAAGGACAGTGTCTTGTACCCCAAGAGGAGGATGAAGAAGCACTCAGCCCGAGTGGCTCCTCTCAGCTCGTTCAGCACTCAGGTCCTGACCTGCCCCATCTCTGAAGGTAAACTAAGAGAGACACCATTTATACTAAACTGTACATTTTATGTGAATGTGTTCACAGTGTGGGGTATTGAGAGCATTAGCTCACATTGGCTACTTTAAACTTTGGAGCACGCTTTAAATTAAAATTCTAAAAGGTGACCGCATATTATTTCCCATAAGGCGTAATATGCTCACAGACTGTGTGATGTTAATGTGACTCAGTGGTGTGCTGCACTTGAACAATTAAAATAAAAAAAAAAACGATTCAACTGAACTATTTTCACAAGGATTTTTTTTTAGCAGTTTGCCTCCAGATGGTATTAAAACAAAACGGTATTTCAGTTTCCTGCTGGAAGAGTTGAGAACCTTCATGTGATGACAGGAAGTGTAGTTGTCGAAGCAGCATGTTTAGATTTTGGTTCCCCTGTGTGGCCCAACGCAGAAGTAAAAGAATGTTTTCAGCTGTCCTTCCACCATCTAACGGACTGGTCAGTAACATCATAACCATTTCATTGTCCACCGACTACCTACCACTTTAGCTTCATATTTTATTGAGCAGGGGTCCATCCATCCATCAATGTCAGAGGCATGCAGCATCAGAGGAGGGGATAGAACACAGAATGGATTGAAATGTGAGGTTTAAGCAGCATACTGCGTCACACAGAGTGGATAAGCTCTGATCATGGGAGCCAGCAGTGAGTACAGTACAGTGATTTGTGTAATGAAATGGCATGATGTAAAAGCTTTCAAATACATCTTTTTCCAGCCATACAGTAGTGAGCAAGTCAACTAATCCAGATATGAAAATAAATATTTTTCAAATTCTAGTATAGCATTGTAAGCATTATAGCCTACATAATGCTTGATCTGCCTGAGAAGCATAAAGAAAGAAAAAGCAGAAATTTCAGATCTTAGTCTTCTGGCTGGTAACCAGCAGGCTCATTAGGTTGATTAACAAATCTTGCTGTGACATAAATGTAATTAGACCAAATCCCTCGATGATCCTGTATAAAGGAATCAGTGTTAAACGTTTTGCTTTCACTACGTACCAGATCTGCTCCCAGCTGGGATATACTGTAAGGTGAAACTTTTTCTTTTCTTTTTTTTATCTGAGAGGTTGTTTTCAGGTAATATTCACACTCTGTAATGAACCAAACTGAACTAAAAGTTAACTAAGTTTGACTTAAGTATTGAACCAGATCATGGGTTTTATACTTTTTTGGATGCTTAAGGTTTTGTCACTTAGTTCTTGCTTCAAACACTATACTGTTAGTGGGAAATTTATTTCTGCTGTATAGACACACTCAAAGTCAGTGCTGTACTGATGCAGTGGTGAAGAGTAACTAATAGCATTTACTCAAGCACTTGCCCTTTATTTACTACTCAATGACAGACATATTTTATTTTTACTCCACTACATTTAAGACAGATAAATAAAGTTAATGGTTACTTTTCAAATTAAGATTTTATGTATGATTAGAAATATTCTATGCTGTAAAGAATTCTGCATCCCCTTACTAAATTTCTCATATGTTTTTATTTAAATTACTGTTTAAGACCTAAAGGGGAAGAACTTCCAATATTTTATAAGAAATCAAATATTAGAGAAGAGTCCAAAATATAAAACTCATGTTAACCTTCCGATGTCCCCTCAGATCTATCTGACCTTTGGAGCCATCCTGTTCCATAAGTTGTTAACCACTGGAATAAACTGCCCTATATATATTTAAATCACCGGTGGGGATGGTGGCTGATGACTCTGCTGAGACTGATGAGGCTGATGAAATGATGACGCTGGTGAATCTGTGAAGACTGAGTGAAGATGGAGTGGTGGAGGGTATGCAAAACAGCAGCATTAAAGGACAAGAGGAACAGGGAGAATCATATTTAAAAAGACAGCAGGAGGATGATAACTATGCTAACTATGAAGGTTTGTCACTGCGCTATTGGATTGATGTGACCAGCTGACAGCCCCAGACAATGACAATGAAATTATACATGATGATACAATAGGGCATCTCATCACACTAAATGCTGCCACCAATGTTAATTTATCAAAAGGTTTCTGCTCCATACAGTGTGTTCTAATTTTTTTTAATGAAAGAAAGAATTATGCATGTTGGTACAGTCCACTTTCATGAGACAAGTCAGTGATGACTAACCCTATTATTTGACTTTCTGCTCAGATCTCACTGCTGTAAACAAACAAAAAAAACTATCAGATGCTGTAATGAGCAGAGAAGAGACAGGAAATAGTTTGGGTAAGTTACGTTCCAGTACTTGCAAGGCTCCCGTGTCTGTAGCCATGGTGGGAATGGCTGAGCTTCACGTGCTGAGCTAGCAAAGAGCACAGGCAGCAGACATCCAGCACATGTCATCTTTTATTCCTGCCGTGGTGTAAATTGATCACACTGTTGAAAGTTAAAGAACAGATCTGAGCTCTCACAAAATGCTCACACACACAGCACCTATCTATCTATCTATCTATCTATCTATAGCTATCATTGTACCTTTTCCCCCATAAAGTTCTTATTTTCATGTTGTGGTATATCATAAAGGCAGCACTTTCATAGTAGGAATGTATCACTGTGAAAACAGAGGCTGCCAAGGTTGGCATGACATTCTTGAGGAATGTCATGTGGTTAAGTTCACTTTTACCTTCTGGGAATCAGATTTCTGTGTACGCCTGTCTTCAGTGGGGGCAGCATCATGACGCGACAAAGCTATTTATGACATGCACAGCCGCAATGCTAACCCAACACATTTTAACAAAGCCTTCCCTAATGCGCTGCTGCCTTTACAGCATGCAAGGCGAACTGTGGTAGTGACCACTGAGGGCAACTGATCAATAAAAGCTTACTGTGTGTGCTGGACCCCAGACAAAGAGACACTATTACTATATACTGTAAGGTATACAGTAATACAAATGGTGGAGAATTTGCTAAGTTGGCTGCTATAAATGATTTATGAACAAGGCTATTAGGCTGCACTGACACATCAGTGCCAGTAAGGCCTTGGGCTAAATGCTAACATGAGCATGCTAACATAATAATAATAATAATAATTATTATTATTATTATTATTATAAGATGAAAAAGCTGGATGAAAAAAAAAATTCTATGAGCCTCATATTGGTACTATGGGAGTTGAACCCAAAGTCAGTTGGCCTCATTCTCTCAACACCATGGATATCTATACCAACTATCATGCCAGTCCATCCAGGTGTTGTCAAGAAGTTTAACTAAACCCCAAGAATGACAACTTTTTGTTTAAGTGGGATTCATCCTCTGGTGATCATTAATGCTGTACAAATCTTCAAGGCAATCCATCAAACAGTTGGTGAGATGTTTCAGTCTGGACCAACATTATGACTGATGGATCGCCTGACCAATACTGACATCCATACAGCCATGCTGGTAGCATGGGTAAAAAACAACAACAGCAAACACCACGTAGGCCTACAGTAGAGATGCTGCAATGCATTTTCTGTTATTGCCTTTTCTCCTCTTTCCCATCAGGAGAGGATGGATCAGAGTCTCATGCAGAGACACCAGGCAGCGAGACCAGTGGAGAGAGCCGGTCCTATCAGACATGTACCAACGCAGCTTTGAAGGTGCTGGGTGGTCTGCTGATGGTGCTGTGTGTCTCCTCCTCCTGGGTGGGTACCACGCAGGTGGTTAAGCTGACTTTCCAGTCATTCTCCTGTCCCTTCTTCATATCCTGGTTCAGCAGCAACTGGAACATCCTCTTCTTCCCCATCTACTACTCTGGACATGTCTTTATCACACGGGAGAAGCAGACCCCCATACAGAAATTCAGGTAAACTGCTAACAAACCTATCTTGGTATTAAATGATAAAGATTTCAGGAAACATTTACTTAGGAAAAGTACAATATCTGTCAATTTGGATTTTTGAAAACCTGTTACAGTAATTTTTTTATTAGGTGAACTCACAACTGTTACTGTTACATGGAAAACCCATAGATGAAAAAATAATATATAGCTTGTTCCTTGTCACTGTATAGGAAAAGATGAAATAGGCTTATTTAATTAGCACAGAGTGTGTCACTTAAGATAGAGCAAGACTATCTTTTTCACAGTAAACCAAGTACCAACACACGGTAACAGCTTGACTAGTGGCCCCCAGAGGCCTTGCTGCTCTTTATACTCAACTGCAACATATTTTAAACAATATGATCCAGGCAATAAGCAACCAATATGTCCATCATCAAACCATGATCCTCTTAATATAATGAGCAACAGTAGAAACCCATATTATTAGCAGCTCTATGCAAGTTAAGTCTGGACTTGTCACTAAATGCGATCGCCGTCCACTGTGCAATGCGCCATAACATCTGTAACATCTGTGCTACATGTGTCTGCCGAGTTCCAACCATCAGCATCCCAACTGTCTGGTCAAGCAAGTTTTGCGGAAGCCGTGGCATCATCAGTTGTTTCAGTAGGGCATTAATTTGACCCGGGATTTTATTCCCTTTTCCAGATGTTTTCAATCATGCACAGAAATGTCTCACCAACACCATCATTTACTCTGAAATGCATCAAAGACTGTTATCTCTATGTTATGACTAAATGATGGTTATTCATGATGTAACATGTTTTGGTTGTGGGTACTTTAAAAAGTCATGTAAGTGTATGACATGGTTGTTTGTTTCAGTGGATTAGGGCTAGTTAAAGGAAAATACTGGGTTTTTTAAATCATGCCTTTCTACTGTTGCTCAGTAAGGATAAAAGTCTAACAAAGACACTGCTCCAAAAGGAAAAACAGGTTGACATGACTTCCCTTACCCATTTGTGGTTTGTTCTCTCTGACAGGGAGTGCAGCAAGCTATTTGGGGAGGATGGGATGACTCTTAAGCTTTTCGTAAAGAGGACAGCACCCTTCTCTATCCTGTGGACACTGACCAACTACCTGTACCTCCTGGCCTTGAAGAAGCTGACAGCAACTGATGTCTCTGCCCTTTACTGCTGTCACAAGGCCTTCGTCTTTCTCTTGTCCTGGATTGTTCTCAAGGACAGGTTCATGGGTGTTCGGGTCTGTATGCAGATATCAGCATGATAATATCAGCATGATTATAACACAGTCAATGGCTGCTCTTCTTACTTCTGAGGAGTACCCATGCAACTGTTGGCTCTGAATCTTTACCTGCAGATTGTGGCAGCCATAATGGCCATCACGGGTATTGTAATGATGGCTTATGCTGATGGTTTTCATGGCGATTCCTTTGTGGGCGTGGCATTGGCTGTGGGCTCAGCCTCGACATCAGCTCTCTACAAGGTTAGACCACCAAACACATTACAAGTTGAACCACTTGCTGATTGCTTTTGCACTGGTTTTATATACTTGAACACTCACTGGTTTAAATGACCTGCTGTTTCCTCACCATCAAGGTGATGTTCAAGATGTTCCTGGGCAGCGCCAACCTTGGAGAAGTGGCTCATTTCCTTTCCACCATGGGCTTCTTCAATCTCATCTTCATCTCCTGTGTTCCCCTCATCCTCTACTTTACCAAGGTGGAGCACTGGGGTTCCCTGTCCTCACTGCCGTGGGGATACATGTGTGGACTGGCAGGACTGTGGCTGGGTGAGAGTGCATACATCCTGAAGAAGAATGAGGATCATGGTTTCACCTTTGTGTTTCCATGAACAATGCGTTTTGAACTAATTGTAGTATTGAAACTAACAATTAACTTCATCATGAATTCATTTACCACCACATTTTCCCAGAGTTCAAGCTGATATATTTAAGTTGCTTGTTTGTCCGACCTATGCTGGGTCACTTATGCTGTTTTTGCTGAGAAAAAAATGACACTTAACTACTGACAACTGTTTCAATGTCTGCCAAATATGTTGATTGGTTAATCATTTCAACTCTAATTCATTTGCATGTCTATGTTTTCAACCTCTTTCATGTCTTTTACAGTGTTCAACATCTTGGTCCATGTTGGTGTGGTGCTGACATACCCCATTCTCATCTCCATAGGGACACTGCTCAGTGTGCCAGGCAATGCAGGTAGGGCCTCTCATACCACCTTCCATCCTCAACACGCTACATTAAAGATTACATACATGACATCTCTTAGATGCTATCTCCAGCCTTATAAATATTCTTTAAATTAATAATTTAACATTTTGCACATTCCCTGATAAATATTTTCTAACATTCCTACATAATGCTGTTTAAACATTTTCATTTTTTTCCATAATATATTCTTTTTTTTCTTTTGAACTATGATAATTGCTGTGCAGTAATACACAAGGCAAAGTCCTTGAATATGAAAACGTACTTGACAATGAACCCAACCCGACCCTGATTCTTTCTTTGGTTCAAGTATTACATTCAATTTAGTGTTTTTTTTAAATATCTTGATTTTTATGGTGGAAATGAATATGATTGTGAAAATGAGAGTAAAATGCCGCACATACTGTACTGCGGTTCTGTCTTGAGAGATCAGCATCACTTAGCAAACTGATTACACAGCATGTCTGCCTCTTTCATCCTGGAAAGCCAATCGTCGAGGTGCCTAAACAGACCCTGCAACTATTCTCTCACTGAGGGAGGATCGGGTTGTCAAGGCGAAACCAAATGTCTGCAGACAAGTTCTTTTCTTTAACCATGATGGACTTTATGAAGGTCAGCAGTTTACAGCAACTTGTCCCTGGACACCAGACCACAAAGACACACGGGATAAAGTGGATCTCTTGTGCTGATTATAAGCCGCATTAGCTGCACTCATCCCCTGCAGCCGCAGTGTCCTGTGGTTTATCTTACTTTATGTAATTAATCTTCTCAATTTGTTTTTGTTTCTCCCTCACCCTCCTTCCTTGTCCCACACTTTGGCTCCCTCTTTCATTCCTGTCTTTCTTTCACCTGCTGCAGCTGTAGATGTTTTGAAACACGAGGTGATCTTCAGTGTGGTGCGCCTGGCAGCCACCTGCATCATCTGCCTCGGCTTCTTGCTCCTGCTGCTACCAGAGGAGTGGGACTCAGTCACACTCCGTTTCCTGGCCAACATCACGGACAAGAAGTCAGAGGAACACGGCGAGGAGCTCACAGAATCCAGTGTCAACACGCGTACTCGCAGTCGAGCAAATGGAGCCATCTCCATTCCCATGGCATGACATGGCTGAGTGCTGTTAAGGGCCTCTGTTAATCAGTCTTGAATGCCTGTCTGCTGATGTTCCCCCACTGCCCACCCACGAGGTGTGGCAGGATGTTCAGTCCACATCAACTATCAACTAACAGGGAGGCAGGAAATATTGTTTTGAACTTTAAACTGGAATCACATCTGGAGACACATCTGTCTCTGCCACTTCACTGTAAGAGGAGAAATGGAGAGCATTTATGGATCTTGCAAATTGAAAGGATAGAACGTGTTACTTTCTTGAATTATTTACCACGCTCAGTAAGGTTCCTTGCACGCACCCAAACCAAGAGCTGTGTGTCCTCCCCTGACCTGCTCTGCAGACTGTATTCTGTGAATATGAATATTGGCAGGGCGAGTTTGGCTCAATCATATATGTATTTGAGATATTTATTTAGAGCTGTATCAATAAGAGTATTATTTTAAGTCTTATTGAATAGTATTATATACAAGGCAATGACAGTTATACTATGCGTAATGTACAGGCTCTTTTGGTTTTATAATAAAAGCCCTAAAACTCACATACACAGTAGTCTATTACTAGCAGTTATTAGTTGAACTCAGGACCACAGTCATGTGGACATTAACCTCTGCAAAGGAGGTTGTGCTTTCAACCCTGTCTGTTGGTTGAATGGTTGCTTGCTTGGTTGCTTGGTCAGCAGGATTGCGCAAAAACGGAACTGATTTTCACAAAACTTAGCCATCTTAACATTTTTGGTACACATTCCTGGGCCTGTATTGAGTAAACAGAATAGAGGCTTGGCAAACTGTATATTTATGTATAAAAAAATCATATCACAGGCTCGGTGCCTGAGGGCCCGTTTACATGACAACCATTTCACCCAAAAACTGTAAAGTTTTGTTGTCATTTGTTTCTGTCAATTCGTTTACACGAAAACAGCATTTTCCTCTGAGAACGATGATGTCACAGCCCAGCTTTGCGTATGCCTCATACGGTTCCAGCCTTATACGTGTAACAACAACAAAAAACTATGTCGGACTGTGCGGTTTTGTTTGTTCTGAAGACTCTGTTAAGTTTCTTTACGCTCCTCCTTGTGTTGATTTTGATAGGGTACACTACCAACTACTGCCCTGGTATGCATACAGCGTTCTCAGTCGTTTTTGCGTATTCGTGTAATGTGGGGATAGTGTTGAAAACGTTGCAGTGTGAACACAGAACTTTTTCGTCTCCGTTTTCAGCAAAAACGTCATCGCATAAACGGGGCCTGAGTAAGTGTGTAAGCCACAAAGAGGATGACAAAGTAGGGAGACAGAAGTACAAAATCTCAAAAGAGGGATGCACAGATTAAGCATGAAGGTTGCTGAACCGTTTTTTGTGGAGGTCAAAACAAGAGGTATTGCAGTCTTGTATGAAATACATTTCATATCTACAGACTCAATGGTCTCATATTGAGGACCAGAGTCATAAGCACCAACGTAAAGTGCCAGAAGGGAATGCTGAGTTTAACCACAGGCCTCAGTCACTTGGTGTTTCTCCATCGAAGCCAAAATGACAGGCACATATGGCAGCCAAATAAACCTTAATTTTGGGAAAGGAGAGACTCTTATTCAGCTGTTCTTGGAGGAATGTCGAAACATCTATGTACAATAGAGCACTGAAATGGGAGTACATTTTGGTCCTGACACCACTGTACAAGTGCCCATCCTTTACAGTCATATAGGCCTCAACTGGATGAGGCCCTCAAACTTTGGATTGTTGCCTCCACACTTGTGGGCAGAGTCTTTGCCAGTAAATTGGACCTCTCAACAGTCTGAGCGGACAAACCACTTCGCCCAAGCCCAAGAGAGGAGGTTCCAGTGGGGAGGAAGCTGCCAAGGCATCACTGCCATCAATCTATTTTCTTTAACTGCTACAACTCCTCTATAAGTGCTTTGCAGGGTAGCTGGAGGCTGGATCTGATACCAGCTGGCATTGGGCAAGAGGCAGGGTATATCCCGACAGGTCAGCAGTTCATCACAGGGCTAACAAAGAGAGAGAGAAAAACAACTATTCATGCTCACATTCACACCTATGGGCAATTTAGAGTCACCAATTTACCTATATTGCATATTGGACATGCAAACTCATCACAGACTGGCCTACAGTCTAGACTTGAACATTGTTTGGCTGAGAGACAACAGTGCTAACCACTGCCCACTGTGACACCCGCCTCTCCACCAGCAGACAGACTATCTTGGTATACCACTGCTGTGTTGTGCCATGTGCACACTAGAACATTCCATTCCTAGAGGGGTGTTGTGGTCTGTTACAGAAAAGTACAGGGGGCATTGGGTCCACTGCTGCCATGCCAAAAACAATTCTATATTTGAGCCACTATCAATAGGTGAGGAAATGCTGTTAATTACAGTAGCATATGTGGCAAGTCATAAAAATACAAATACAGAGCATATCAGTAAAATATTTACTGACAGGGTATTTAATTTGTGTTCCAGAACATTTAACTTAAACAAAACAATGTTCTCCTAACCTAAACCAAAGTCCTTTAGCTGCCTAAATCAAATAACAGATTATGAATTTATGGACTCTAACTCCTGGTGTCACAGTCCTGCACTTTGTATGGCTGAGCACGTTTCTGCGACTCTAGTACAGCACATAAATGTAGTTTTGCTTAGTTTCAGTTCCCTCATATAAAAAAAACATTTACTGTTGCCAGCACTCATGAAGTCACATTTTTAAGCCAGTTAACAATTTCTCACAAAAGCTGTATCTCTCCTCACCCCTCTGGGTTTTTCCAGCATGGAAGTGGTAAAGGGAAATAACAGGTCCTTTCAAGCATTAACTTATGAGTTATAAAGTAATCTGTTGGGAGCGTTCCCATAGGAACCCGGCTCATTATAATGACAAGTATGAAGGCAGGGATGAAGAACATACCCACTCTTAACTACTACCAAAGGTGTTTGTTACATGGCTCTGGCATCAGAGACTGTGCAGGAACTCTGGGGAGATATGAAGACACCAGGTTTGATTGGGAGCAGCGAGAACAAATGGGGCAAGTTGGAGAATAAATCTTAAAGTTGTAGTTATTCTGTAACTAATGCAGGTCTTATGAGAAGTTCCAAACAGCCACAAGGGAATCAACACTTAAATTCAATACAATTAGTGGACCTTCTGGATGGAACCTTTAATTAGTGTTAAATTTGAAGAGAGAGTGGGACAATGGGCTCCATAGGCTCCAGAACCAGGCTGAGTAAAGTGGCTCCATGTAATAGCCTGCAAGAAGAGGGGGCACCACCAAAACCACAATGGACCCTCCCTGCTCTGCAGGTCACTGTGGAGCAGCAGTCAGGATCTCTGGGACAAAGGAAGACAACCTTACCTCCACTGAAACAGGAAATAACTCTTTCAACACTCTCAGGTCAGTAGGTCTCCTGTCTCTTACTTTTAATTCCCCATCAGCCTTTTTCTTACAGACCACTGTGTTGTGATACTTATTTTGATACAAGATAACATTGTGTGCATGTGTGTGCTGTAAGAATCATGCTTTGCAGGAAGCCTCCCACCAAAGCAAAGCAACTTTTCAAGCATCATTCGTTCTCATCCACCCCGAAGACCCCAGGTTAGTGCAGCACACTCAGCTTCTATAGTTGTCTGAACTATAACAGCTGATATAGTGTAAGAGTTACAGGCTATTCTTGTGCCTGATTCATTTGAAATGTTTTTTATTTGATCAATCATACAGTATGCTGGGACTCTGGCAGACATAATTTTGCATTATTGTTTCTGACTGGTTGTGATTTTTACCCAGACATCCTATCATTATCTCTTCTCAGGCACTGCAACCACTGGCCCTTCAAATTGATCACACAAGCACTGTCAATCAAATTGCCATGGTAATGGAACAAAAAAAAGAAAAAGAACAAAAAAAGATAAATATTGCTGCTGACATACTGACATATTATCTTAAAATCCAATAAGGATTTTGATGTTTGTTACAGGGCAGGGACTGCAGGGATGGGGGTGTCTACCAGTTTTCTACAACCAGTCAGACAGGACACTCTGGCACCAGCAGAATGATTCAGGTATTTCATCTTAACAAAGTACGGAAGAGCTGAAGTGCATCTATAACATTAATAATTCAGATCATACATTTTTATACTGAGGGAAAATTAAAGTGTGCTGCCATGCTTAAAAGAGATGGGGGTGGTAAGAGAGCGAGAAGAGTGAGACAGTTTTTTTGCTGTGAATGTCGACTCTTCACTCCCCACTGTCCCTGAAGATCTGATTATAGTATCGGTGGAGTGGAAAGTAGGGTAGTCTATAGCCATGACTGGCCCGCAATGGGATTTTCAGGGTACAGGGAACAAAGAAGCCTGCATTAGATACACACTCATAGACACAAAGAAAAGGATTATATTGACTGTCACATGGTTATTTCTATAGAATGTTTTGCTTAAAATCAACATCTGTTCATAGGAAACAAAAGTATGCATTGTAATATATGTGTAAAAGTATTTTTCTTTTTTTTACTACAGTGGTGGAATAAGTAGTTAGATCCTTTACTTAGGATTACTATTACAGTAACATTAAAATACTCTTTTTGTCTTAAGTGAAAAGACAACAGTATTATTAGCAATCATATTTTTGAAGTTATTTGTTCTGCAGAAAAATTGCTCCTGTTATTTATTATCATCGTGAATCTTTTTAACCTTAATATAATATGCAGTTCTTTACTTCAAGTCAGTTCAAACCTCAGGGCTGGACCCCATGCAAATGATCACAGATAAATCTGTGGGGTCACAAGATGATTAATGTGCTGAGAAAAGAAAAAAACAGAGCCCTGCTGGATGTATCTGATTTCATTCTCTAATTTGTTGTTTTTTTGGCATGACTTTAGTGGCACGATTTCTCTTCTGTGGAACAACTATCAACTTTGCAAAGTGCCCCAACTAGACACTGCTTATTTATAATGGAGCGCAAACAAAAATGTTTGGGAACTACTGATTTAATCTCAGACAATTCATTGTACTTTAAAAGCATTTTAATGTCAAATCTAAATCTTGAAAATAAACAGTAAATACAGTTGTTGAATAAATACAAGTCCAATAATTTCCTCAGAAATGTAGTGAAGTAGAAGCATTAAATAGCTTAAAGTGGATCACTCAAATAAAGTACATGTGCCTAAAGATTGTAGTTAAGTAAAGTTCTGGAGTAATTGCACTATTTAGTTCATTTTCAACACTGATTTCTTATGAGTCTGTGGTCTTTCTAGGGAGGCTTCCTGGAGGCCCAGACAGCTCTCAGTCAACACACTTATCGGAAGCGGAGAGCTCACATCCAACAAGGCAGAGAGCAGAGAAAACATAAGGTTGTGTACACATTTAATGGTACGACTGCAAATAACTATTTAAACACCCAAACTTGGTACAAACATGATCTGACTTGGTCTAATGCTTGATTCCAACATAATTTGGTTTCTTCATTTGGCCCTTTATCTGGAGATCAAGAAGGGATTCGGAGGCTGAAACTTGTTAGAAGGCCCACAGAGAGGGACATCTTCTGGGACGAGACCACAGGAGAACATCTGGACCCCAGCTGCCTTCTGGACCCAAAATCTCTGCCTTACCTCTGTGAAGAGAGACGGAGTAACCAGTCAGTCAAAGGGCCTCTACGAGAGAAGAAGGAATCCTGACAACATGAGCTCAAAGCTGAATGCTACAAACTGGACACAGGACTGCCTCTGGACTAAAAGTAATCATTGAAAACTAAAAGGCAAATAGTGAGGAGGGGTTAAACACAGAGGGATATCTGGTTATGGCTCGAGTCTTCCAGGAACTGTGAGACAAGGGGAGTAAGAGGAGCAGTGATCTGGGAATAAGAACACTTTATCAACCAGCTTACAATATAAGCAAAAAAAACCTACTGATGTTCCTGAGATGGTCCCTGCATGACTGAGTTTAGGATGCCCTCTACAGGTGAAAGTGGTGCACAAATCTGAGAAAACTTAATGATGAGCCAGTGAGTCTGAAGTTCATTTAGCCTTCCCACAATATTGATAATCAACATCTAAAAGTACATCTTATATTTAGTTCCTTAGACTTGATATTCAAATCAACCAGCTTTGAAAGAACCTGGTGAATTACTGGGCATTTGGTATAGAGGTTAGTACAAAAGAATCCTCCAGTATTCTAAGATATCCTCTTTTTTGAAAAGATATGTGGAAGATAAGATATGTGGTTGTACAGCACTTTGACTTAAAACAGGAAGCAGCTAATTGCACCATCATTGTTCAAGTGGTCTCCTGTAGGCCATCTCTTAGTCGGTTTAGAGAGGCTGAGAGGAACTGGACTCCTTTCAAACACCTGAGGCCACAGTTGAACATTGCTGGGATCACATCTCACCGTAGGGGGCTGGGCAGGATTTTAATCAGCAGAGATTATCTGGCCGGGGTTACATAGAACAATTTCAACAGAATGGAGCATTTAACAGTGTTAAAGTGTTCAGAACAGTCTAACGAGAACTTTATTGTCCTCCACCACTGGGTGTCATTATTGGGCTGAGGGACACAGTGAATTAAACTCTCACGGTTAAGTGGGTAACAGTTGCAGTGATTGTAACGGTGCAGTATATATTTTAGTATGAAAGACCATTTTGAAGAGCCAAGGCTATGCACACATTTGATGTTTTAACATGACTTAAACAACCCACACTGCTGCTTTACTTGCACAAGTTTATTTTGGATGAGTATTGTACAAAAGTGTTAGTCCTTTTCCTGGATGTGCAAATGATGAAATAAAGGATTGATGATTCTGAAAAACACTGCGGAATTAAAGCTAAAGGCGCTGGAGCAGAGCTAAATATTAAAACGAGTCCATCTACTTAGCTAGCCATTCAATCAACAAAGCAAAGTCTGCCACTGAGAGGCCACTGACTGCAGACTTGAGGAGCCAGACTGACCACATATTGGGATACTGAGAATTAGAGTGGCCCAACTCTTCAAAAAAAAAAAAAAAACTTCTCCTTTTCCAGTTCGCTAGCCACACACACTGGGCCTTGAAGCCAAATCATCGTGGAGGGGGAGAGCTGAAAGGTCTCGGTGTCTGCCACTCTGTACTGCTACATAAAAAGAAGGTGAAGGATGCCGTGTGAGCAATTGGTTCCAATTGACAGAGGATTGGTCATGGTCAGCCTCTGACTGGAAATCCACGTGAGAATGAAGCATTTGGACCAGCAAGGGGCACAAGAGGCCAACAGCAGACAATAAGGGCACTCAGAGGAGTCTGGCTGCAAAGAAACAGTGGGGCACAATCTCCTCTGATTTAACCCTTCATCGACTAGTTAGTTAGCCAACTTAACACAATGAGTTTGAGCTTTCATATTAGTAACTTAACAAAGTTCATATGAAACTCGTCAAAGTTAATGCCCCTCTTTAAATAATTTCTCTATAACTATGTGGTGATTATAAAGGAAGGTGTACTCTGTCTTTTTGTTACAATAAAGATCAAATCATATACTTAAAGTTCTCCATTAATTGAGTTAAAGCACCTATGCAGCTTCAAGAGGGGACACAAGAACTTCCATCCTTGTGACTTTTCACCAATTAGGCAGGTCCTGCTCATTCAATGGGACCGGCTGCTTTAAAGTCTCAGAGGCCAGAGGGTCAGCGCTCAATCACAGTCTGGTTGGAGAGGTTGTGTGTTTAAACTAGCTACTAGTTGACAGGGCGGGGATGGGATAAAAAAAAGGGGGTGGGGGAGTGATTGGTAGAGTGAGCAAGGACTCCTGCCAGCTCTAAAAGACGGGCCTTTTGTCACTGAGACATTGGCCAGAGCAGCATGGTCTTTCACAGACAAGCCGCCCCTCTTCTCCAGGCCTTCAACAGCTGATGACAGGGCCCAGCTGCTAATTACCCGGCTGATGGAGAGTCACTGAAGTGGGACTGTCAGAGCGAGGGGTGGCCCTTGTGTCTGCAGTGGGATATATTTGAGGGAGGGTGAGGGTTGAGGGATAAAAGGAGTTGGACAAGAGGGCAGGTATTTCTTTAAGTATCCATTCATTTACAAATCAATACGTTTGCCTGTCAAAGTGCGCTCACTGTTAACTATGCTGAGTGGAAGCAAACGTTGTCTTTTACATATTAATGCTAGATAACATAAAAATCTACAAATCATTTTCAATGCTATGTACATTTTCTGTCATTTGTGAGATCTCCAGTCACAACAAGATGGTAGCAAATACGTTTTATGATGTTACATATCAGCGTATATGCTTGACAGTCTTCCTTCGTGCTACAGTATCCTTTCCTCCAATGTATCCCTGCTATACCATCATCTGCCCAGAGGATACTGGAGCCATTCCTGTTGAATTCCATATGAAGTAGTCTTTGGACACAAGTTCTCTGGCTGGGAAATAAGACAGACAGAGACCATTTTGTAGTTTCAAAAAAGGAACATACAGCAAATATTTTGATACAAAAACTGCTATGAGCTTACATGTTATAATCCGTGGTTTGGCAGAGGAATAAACCTGCACTGAATGCTGGTCTACACAGCATCCAGAGAGTGTCATGTCAGGCACTTTGAAATACAACTGTGAAAACAATGTTGGAAGTGTTAATCAATATATACCCCAATGATTGATAGATCCCTAATCCATTTGACCTTATCCCATGAGAATCTTTATTGCTGTGCCATGATGGATCTGTAAATTAACAAACTGGATCATGTATCATCAATAATAAATCTTTCGATCTTCTCCTAAAATCATCACAGATATTAACTTACTTTAATATAGGCTGTAAGTCCTGTGCAGAGGGGATCAGTGGGTCCTTGCGTCGGCCCAGAAAAGCTGATTTTCCCTTCCATTGTGACCTCACGAGATTTAGGGAACTTTTGTCCTAAATATCAGTGAGAGGTAAACTTCTCATTAGTCTCCTTTTCAAATAAACAACTGCAGTAAATTAGATTTTTCTTCTACAATGATGATGCAGTGCCTACCCAGGCCCCAGACCAGCAGGTTCTTCTCCTTTGAGACATCCAGTTGTCCAGAGTTCACCTTCACATCCACAATGCCCATCTGAGCCCTGCACAAGACGCAGAGCATGCATGCAGATGTTATTGCAGACATACATATTTTATCACATGGTTGCACATGATGGAGTTTTAAGACTTGCAGATTAGGTTATTAGGTTGACTTGGGCTATATATTGTATTGCTTTACTACATAATAAACTAAGCAAAGTTATTTGATACAGTGTAATGAGACAATATCATGGGCTCTGTCTCATCTTACTAAAGACTTGTGTGAGAGGCCATAAAACTGTTATATACATTATGGAAGAAGTTTAAGTTTAAGTTTTTAAAAACTGACAGTCTCAATGATGATTTTATTTGATTGCCATCTGAAATAAATGCATTTTTCATTACTTTGCAGGCATAGTTCAAAAATCTTTGGTTAATGAAGAGTTTTTTTCAATCAGCTTGAAAATTAAATTTGTGATTATCCAACTTATGATGAGTCTTATAAAACTAAATGTATTTAGTTTATCTCAAATGTTGTCAACAATTAACCTGTTAAAAGTGCTCTTCAAAGAGATGATTTAATACTAGAGTGTCAATTTACCTTCAAAGATGACACAAAATCTGAGGCATGGGAAAAAACTAGACGATCTACAAGATTACATCCTCTTGTGCTTCCTACCTGTTAAAGAATGGCAGGTGTGCTTCACAGTATTCAAAGCTGTTCTTCACACTCTCATGAAGTTTAAGAGTTACTGACACATGCAGCTGGTTCTCTTCTTCCTTCAGTTGATATGAACCGAGAATCGGGGGAACAGGGACCTATGAAAAATTGCAGGAATCACTTGAGACATAAGCTCATGTGTAGCATTAGAGAAGTATATAAGTATCTAGGTTTTATACCTGAGATGTATAGCTGCATAGTCTGAAAGGCTCCAGAGGAGGAGAGAACGGGAGCTTATATGGCCCAGAGAAAGCTGAGCCATCAAAGTGATCCATGCTGCTGGAAGTTAGGATACTAGAGTCCAGTGAGGTGACACAAGGGTGGACCAGGATGTCTTGGAGTGGTGAACCATTTGGAGGTAGTGTGAGGGTCACTGTCACATTTGGTAGCACCCCTTCCACTTCACACTTTTGACAGAAGGATGAAAAAATTAACAATGAAGGAAACTAGAGGAAACAGGAAAAGTTAAAGCATTAATCGCTTTCCTTTACACCACTTACTTTGCATGTCACAATGCCATAAACATCCCAAAGGTCCTGTCTACTCCGGTTACCATACTGCATGGAGCGTACTGTTTCCGTTAGGGCTACGTTCACCACAGCTCGACCACGGTAGAGCCCTATCTTCCAGGCTGGCTGCTTCTGGTTCCCAACGTGAGTGGGCACTGTAGGTGTTGCGGGAGCGCCCAGTAGGGGCACATCCAGGGGTGTGCCAAGTGGACAAACCTGAAGGAGCACAGAGGGCAGCATCGCCAAGCGAGAGGACAGCCCCTCGCTATCAGGCTTACCCCCAGAGCCAAGGAGAAAAGTCTGCAGACCTGACAGGAGCGTGAGACTCTGGGAGACAGACAGCAGGCTGCCAAGAGGTGGCCGAGGCTCAGGAGGAGCATCTACTAAAGGCAGGCAAACTAGTATAAGAGTCCCATGCGAGATGGCCAACACTGGCCAAAGAGTTCCCTTTCCAGGACCTTCCAAATGCAGCTCAAGGGCTGGTGATCGCTGTTGGTGAAGACAGTCATCTCTAAGAGCTACATAAGACTTGTCTGAGTTTGAAAGCCCAAGCTCAGTGAGCAGGAGCTGCAGTACAGTGTTTTCTTCTGGGACTGCTATATATGAGGAACCTGCCAGGCATCTTGCACGGTGCTCCACAGTAGCAAACCTCCTGTGTGGGGAGACACAAGACATTATGTATAAAATGCTGTAGGGTCCAAGCAGTGCGACAGTGGACAGCAGTAGAGCGTTGGTATGGTCCTGTACACTTTTATAAGCAGGAAGTAGAATATGCAAGACATTATAACGCAAATACTATACCTTGAAAAACGTATTGACACGTTTTCTCCCTTGTCGTGAGAAATAATCCATAAAGCACGCACACTCATTTGTACTAAACTTAAACACTATTCTGATTCTTCAACATAAATATTCGCATTTTATCGTGCACTTTCTAAATTCTAGACATTCTTCATCATAGAGTTTGACCAACAAGGCGTCTCACTTCCTGATTTTCATTCATGTGACAACAACCACCAATCAGCCGACATATGCGCTTGCGCACTTGCAAGCAGCCGTATCCCCCACAGCGATTTTCTATTCCTACTACGGCGACGCCATTGCTCGCTTTAGTCTGTCTCTGATTGGCTTACCACCATATTCTTCCGCTAACACTAACCAAGCAACGCACCTCCTGGCTGAGCATAACCAACCAAACAAACCAAGGCAACAAGTACTAGCCAATAAGAGATAGGGTAAGGTGGGTCATGCCTTCACCGTAGTAGGACTCAAAATTTAGCATCCCCACCCGTGTCCACCCATACAGGAAGGTGGATTGCTAACTAGTTAGCTGTCAACATAGGGCAAAACTGTGCGAAATCAGCAAACCCATGTGGATGTCGGTGATATTGGCGACTCCGAGCTCCTTCCACTAAATTACATTTCACGCCGCCAACTGAATCTTGAATATGGCAACAACTGCTCAGCTGTTCGAGGTAAAATGACTGCTGTACCGAAGAGCTGTGTTAGCTGTCAGGCTAGCTCGATTGCTAACTATCTTAATGGTAGCTTAACGGTGCCGTCTCGATTCATCATTAATGTCAGATATAGAAAAATAATGGCCCACATAGCTGGGGAGACGATTGTTTTTTATTGTAAGAAAAAATATTTTATGGTAATGCAGTTTTATCTGAGCTATTCGGGGAAACGTTAATGATGTTGACTTAGTAGGGTAAAGGCAACACAAAGGCAGTAGAAATACGTTTTAGCGTTTAGTAAGTCTACTCTGTTTCGGGTCGGTGTTTTCCTGATGTTTTAATGTGAGGTACACTCACGACTTCCCCTCCCCTCACCCTAGGAGCCCTTTGATGCAGATGAGTACATTGAAAGGTTAGCATGGAGGACACCTGGAGGAGGCTCCAAAGGAGGAGCTGAGGCATTTGACCCCAAAAGGTACTGTACGCGTTTATAATTCACATTTAATGCACACATCATCCTTCCCCTGAACATCTACAACTCAGAATATCATACTCCAGGATGTTGGAAGTATCTTTGATGATGTGTCACTGTCCCCTCTATTTGTTTTCGCTGCCTCATATTTAAAATGAATGCACCAATGTTTTTCTATCAAGAGTAATTTTCCACAATCCAAATTTACATCAGAGAGATAGTATGCTGTATAAAATACTATTTTATTTTCAGAGCTTTATTTTTGTTGCATCTGGATTTAGCTTGATAGCCAATGAGATAATTTCTCTATAGTTCTTACTGTGGATTCTATTTAAATTAATATAGCTTTGTAAATAGACAATGCAGCTTTTCCACTCTTGTCTCATGGCAGTGTAACACAGTTTATCTTCTCTATAACCATGAACTTGCTTGGTCTATGACTAATAACTGTCTTCCTGGCCTATTCCAATATTTAATGTAATCTTGATTAGATCTGATGTAAAGTAGACAAAAAAAATTGTTGACAAAAAAGTATTACTTAGCCATGCTAATAAACCAGAAAATATATCTACTCTATTCTATTCTATCTTTTTTGACACCATATTTTGCTCTTTCCCACAGCTTCCGAATGCATTATTTTTCTGTTACTACAATCACTGTCTTTGGTTTTTGTCAACTTTGAATAAGGTTAAGAGCAAGTATTTGGTTTCAGTGTAATGCTTGAAAATAATTAGACGTGTTTTGAATTGGAAGGCTTTTAATTTAAATCAAGATTTATTTCTTTACAGCTGTCAGTATCAACTTGCTAAATACTAGAGTGAAAGCAAGTTAGTCTTGTACATAATCAAGTTCGTCTTTGTCTCTTCTGTGCTAATATAGTGTTTTAGTTGGGTGGTTGTCGAAAACCAGGAAAAATCTCTGCCTAAGATTTTTTTTCATGGTATTTCACTGCTTGTTATGATGTTTACACTACACCCAAGTTATTTTTCGTAAGCAAAATGCCACAACAGTTTAACTATGCTTTGGATCCATTCTACCTTATCTACTTCCTCCACAAAATTGTTGCCACCACCTCCTCGGAAGCTCTTAGAGAGGAGTCAGAGACAACATATCTGTGGAGGCCACCATACTGTGAGTCACCAGCCTGGGAATGAGTGTCTATTGGAAAGGGATGGGAGATGTCTTTAAGCTGTAGCCAGTGCTGAGGGAATTAGTCAAGAGATTATACACTCATCATTTTGGGATGTTTCCTCCTCTGTGAAATGTGATGCTGACTTAGAACATTTGCACTGCAGTCCTGATGACACTTAAAATGCAGCTGACGAAGTTGCTAGTTTTCAGAGCTTCTTAACTCTGAGGACCCAGGAATTAAACATCTGGCACTATTCTGTAACTCTAACTATAACTGTGAGGTCAGTGGGGTAGATTTAACCTCGTGGTATCTAATTACTCCTCCAGAGTAAGAGTGATTACTTGGAAATTTTACCTGTTGCTAGTTGAGGATGTTCTTTATGCTGATCTACTTTCTTGCTTTTCTCTGTGACAGGCTTTTGGAAGAATTTGAGAACCACATAGAAGAGCTGAAGCAACTGGATGAGAAGATCCAGCGGCGGGTGGAGAAGCTTGAGCATCAGTGTCATCGTGAGGCAAAGGAATTTGCCCACAAAGTGCAAGACCTGCAGAGAAGCAACCAGGTTTGTCAATGATCAAGTAGCCAATGAAACCCACCTGAATGTTATTTTAATTCCTCATCTTGCAGAATGACCAAAGCTTTTATATTACCCTGTTATTTGTCAATTCAGGTGGCCTTTCAGCATTTCCAGGAGCTCGATGAGCACATCAGCTATGTGGCAACCAAGGTTTGTCACCTTGGTGACCAGCTGGAGGGGGTGAACACGCCTCGGCAGAGGGCTGTGGAAGCTCAGCGCCTCATGATATACTTCAACGAGTTCTTAGATGGAGACCTACGCAGTGATGTCTTCAACAACCCAGACAAGGTGAGTATTCACTGTTCCTTCCATTCACGTCAGGGGAGAGGCATGTGCGTGGGTGTGCATGTGTCTGTGGGAGAGACTGTTGACGAGGACCCCCGCCGTGGTACTGCTGGAGGTGAGAATGAACAGGATTATGAGGTAAACCATCCATTTTAATTTGTCAAGTTTATCCCTTTAGTTGGATCCCTTGGCTAATTTGAATTAATAAACTGTCATTTGCTGTCTGACAATAGCTGGGTGATTGACTAGCATGGATGTCAACATGCTCATGTCAACCCTAATTGCATTGACAGTAGGTTGTCTCGGAGCAAGAATTTGGTTGGTCCTCAGCTTTGTGTCGCATTACAGCAGCAAATGGCTTGTGGCATTATATGGTACATGTAAGGGCGGCAATAACATGCATGCAGGAAGATGAGATGCATACTCATACTTAGTTCCTGCCTACACAGGCACGCACCGTGTTGATGTTAGATGATTGACCTCTTAAAGTTTGATTT
This sequence comes from Chaunax sp. Z400, assembly GCA_037577475.1. NCBI lineage: Eukaryota > Metazoa > Chordata > Actinopteri > Lophiiformes > Chaunacidae > Chaunax > Chaunax sp. Z400. The sequence continues at coordinate 14,122,133 of CM075194.1, read as the reverse complement.
TTTGCAGTTTTGACAGTAGAGAGATTTGGACACTTTATTTAATTCCTGTTAGTAGCAACATCATTAGCGGATGCATAGCAGTGAATCTGAGGGTCAATCCCAGAGACGAGAGCTAGAGATGGAGCTGGTTTTCCAAAGAGGCATGCAGAAATATCTGGCCAGATTCCTTCTCCTGTGCATACCTCCAGACGAAGGGGAAAGAGGAAAGCTGCAAGTGAATAGCTGAAGGGGGATGGCTTTGCTAATCCTTCTGAAAGGGAGGGCTGGGCCGCCAGCGTGGAGACAAGTGCTGCTAAACCCTGACTGCAGGGAGACGGCTACATTACTTACATGGGATTTAGCTAATCTTAGCTGGGGGACAGATACTTAGAAAACCTTCGCCGAGCAGAAAGGCTGGATCCTCCTCACGGGAGCAGAGTAATGATGTTAGCTGAGGCAGGCATCTGCGGGAACAGAGGAGTTGCGGACGGCGGGCCTTTCGTGGGTCTGGGTTTTTTTCAGCCAGTGTGTATGTCAGGGGGGGCAGGGGGGAGGGGATTCTCAACAGGGTCCCCTTTTTTAGACAGATATCCTTGGCCGGACAGATTATTGAAGGCGATTTAGTCTCCTGTGGGATTACAGCCCATTCAGAAAAGGCATGCCAATAAAGTGTTGGATGTGCTGCTAAGTCAGAACTGCTGCTGCTGTCGATGCCCAGGTGAGTGCAGCCTGTCTGTTATCAGCTCCCTGTTCAACATGAGGAGGTGGAGGAGGGCTGCTCTAAAATGATGATCCCCCAAGTGGAGACACTGCTGGTGGCCTGCCAGCTTTCTGTCTGGATGTCCACCTCTCATGATCCTGTTGTGCTTTCTCTTTTTACCTATCTCTATATTGCTCACTCTCTCTCTCTCTCTCTCCCTCTCTCACTCTTTCGCTCTTTCGCTCTCTCAGATTAAGGAGGCTGCAGATATCATTCAAAAGCTGCATCTCATTGCCCAGGAGCTGCCATTCGACAGGTGAGTCAGGCGTCCTGGGAGGCAGCTTTCAACAAAAGCAGTGTCAAACAAGGGGAAGGTGGTGTATTAGTGATGTGGACTATTGTTCAGTTTGTAAGCTGATGTCAGGACACATCAAGTATTAAAGCGTCAATTCATACAACTTTCTAGAAATTAAAAACACCCTTTTTAATATTTTTAATGGGATATTATTTGCAAGATGGGAGAGGCTGTACCCATGTGCCCCCCCCCCCAAAAAAAAGGATACGTATTTAAGATAATAGATGAATATAACTTGTAATTCTCTCGTTGAAGATAATCTTTTCTTCCGACAGATTTGCAGATGTCAAGGCAAAAATTGCAAGTAAGTTTTTGAAAAATGCACTATTTACACTAGTCTCCATTGCAAATATATTAGAGGCAAGCTACAGGTTATAATAGATGTTTCTCTCCAGGTAAGTACCATGACTTGGAGCGGCAGCTAATCCAGGAGTTCACTGCTGCCCAGCGCAGGGGTGAGATTGGACGTATGCGGGAGGTGGCAGCAGTTCTATTACATTTCAAGGTGACCTGAAAGAGTCATATTTGATGTCAACATTTGATTTGTTGTCCATATTTAATCTAGCCATTAGTCTTCCCTTATACATTATATACTGTTCTAACATGCAAGTTCAGTGTCAGTAAAATATCATATCTTCAAATGTTGCACCTCAGTGATGTAATCTTACAGAAAAGTAACTCCTGCATCTTTTTGTACAAGGGCTATGCACACTGTGTGGATGTCTACATAAAGCAGTGTCAGGAGGTGAGTGTAAACAGTTTCTCCTATTCATATTTGTTTTGTTGCTTACTAGCAATATCCACAGACTTACAGACCTTTGTTTGTCTCCCTAGGGGGCCTACCTGAGAAACGATGTGTTTGAGGACACTGCGGTCCTCTGCCAGAGGGTCAACAAGCAGGTGGGCGAAGTCTTCAGCAGCCCAGAGACTGTGATGACCAAACTCATCCAGAACATCTTTGAAAACAAATTACAGGTATTTATATTAAATCTCACTTGTTTCGCTGCATTTAGTCATGAATTATTTGTCATGTTTGATACCTTTGTGTCTGCAGGCCCATGTTAAGGAAAAACTGGATGAGACTCGACACTCTGATATAGAACAGTACCTCAAGAACCTCTATGACCTGTACACCAGGTATTTAAGTTGTTCATATCATTTTTGATTTACTTCCTGTCTACACAGTAAACTTTATGCTTACAGTATATTTTTGTAAACATTTTCCAGGACCACAGCATTGGCCACAAAGCTGACAGAGTTTAACCTGGGCTCAGACAAGCACACTTTTCTGTCCAAACTGATAAAGAGCATCTTCTCGTCATACCTGGAAAGCTACATTGACGTGGAGAGGGAGTACCTTCGCACTCGAGGTGCCATGATTCTGCAGCGCTACTATGACTCCAAGAATCACCAGAAACGCCCAATTGGCACTGGCAGGTCAGTTTTTGGATCTCGGGTGTTCACAGATCAGGATGGGTGAGGATTTGATTACTATTTGAATATGTAACAAAATAATCAGCATCAGTGTCTTTCTACAGTATCCAAGAATTGAAAGAGCGCATCAGACAGCGCACCAACCTCCCCCTTGGCCCTTTCATCGAAACCCATGGCGAGACCTTCCTCTCCACAGAGCTAGTTGTCAACTTGCTGCAGGAGACACGTCATGCCTTTGAGAGATGCCACAGGGTGAGGATGATACAAAGAAGTGAGAAGAGGAAATCGGTTTTAAAGAGAAAGTCCCTCTCGGCTAAAAAGAGTTTTCCCTTTCTTTCCGTTTGGTGTGACACAGCTTTCAGATCCTTCAGACCTTCCCAAGAATGCCTTCTCAATTTTCCTGCTGCTGGTTGACCATCTTTGTGTGGAGCACATCGACTACGCCCTAGAGATTGGCCTCTCAGGTACATCCTGTTCAGCCTATCGTAATAATCTGTGCTTGTTGTTTGCTTGTTTGACCCACTGGAGATGAATCCAGACCGGGTGAGAACTGGTGCTACACTGCCGTTTGAGGGTTACAGGCCACAAATGCGCGTCTACAGAATCCAACTAACTGTGTATTAGGAGCTCCCTCTCAATTCTTGAGGGAACATTTTAAAGCTCACAGCCGAGAAATTGGTAGATAAAACTCCATCCAAGTTTATTGATACTCTAATTATAGTACCAGTTATTATGTTTTAAATAAACACATGATTGACAGCTGAGAAGCAACATACTGGGTCAGTGCTAAATATATACAACTTGCATTTCTCTGTAAAATCCTCTAATTATCTATCTATTGTCTATTATCTATATTTAGACTACTAACAAGACCAAACACTATGTATGTTCTCAAGGTTTTTTTTTTTTTTTTTTCATTTGTCCACATCATGTGATGTAGTTACCATGACTACTTGAAGACAAATATTTGGCAAATAAGACATGACAAATGAAATGATGTTTCCTAATTTAACAGGTTGACAAAGAACACCGGAAATCATATTTGACTACAATTGACTGTTGTGATTTATTTGTTTTGTTTTTTTTCCAACATGAACTTGAAGATGCTTCATATGGATTGAAATGTGTGACATCACCACATTTGTTTTACTCCTGACACCTGAAGGGAAACACACAGTAAAATAAACTTATTGTGGCATGGCCACTCAATCATAGATCTTTTTTTTTTTAAAACGCAATCAAACAGATGCACCTCCTGCTGTTCATAGCTTTTGATTTGTCAAGAAGAAGATGATGCTTGTTGCCATGGATACCCCGCAGTTATATAACCAACACATTTTTATGGCATTTAACGAAAAAATTTTGCAAATATCGAAGTTATGGTTGATCCAAAGTAGGTTGTGTCTCTGTGGCATTTCTTTATTGTATGTATGGCTGAATACAGGAGCTACCTTATCATTTTCAGGCAGCTACAGTGGAACTAAATATGTGTATTCATCTCCCGCTACTCAATTCATAATGTATATTTTTCATCAAAGAAATGCAGCACTGATGTCTCCATAGTTGAATCGCTGTGTCATGCCGAAGCAGAACATTGCTGTGAAATTTGTTTTTTTTATATTATAGAGTGCAGGTAACAGTTTTTTCTGGCTCAAGTGTTGTCATTTGGTTCATTGTCTGGACTTACTCTGTCTCCCTTTGAACTACAGCGATTCCATCATCGGATGCTAAGAACGCCCACCTATACTTCTTGGACGTAGTTCAACAGGCAAACTCTATATTCCACTTGTTCGACAAGCAGTTTAATGACCAGCTAATGCCTCTAATAAGGTCAGTTGTGGGTTAAAGGATGTCATCATATACAGTATGTTCCACTGTACTTGGTTAGTATATTGCCACTGCCTCTCATCAATAATAATTGTATATTTTTGGTAATAATATTTAGATGAAATGGAGATCTCTAATTTTACCTCTTTATCATGTATCTCAAGCTCATCTCCAAAGTTGGCAGAGTGCCTGCACAAGAAGAAAGAAGTGATCGAGCAGATGGAAGTGAAACTGGACACAGGCATCGACAGGTCAGTATGTTTATAACTGGCCACAGACTGCTCTTACATGTGATGTGTTTCATGTGTGCAAATAAAAATGCCCACGTGAGAGTAATGAATGGTTGTTTGAAATATTCTCCAATGGATTTTTTTCTGCTACACACAGAACAATAAACTGCATGGTGGGGCAAATGAAGCACATCTTGGCAACAGAGCAGAAGAAGACTGATTTCAGGCCTGAGGATGAGAACAACGTCATGATACAGTACACTACAGTAAGAGATGCAAGGCCTCAGCCTCCACCGAGTTCACATGCAGAACAAATCGGCCAATGCAGCTTTTAAATCACATCCGTCTATCTTATTGTTCTTAGAATAATCACTGGAAGCTTTTTGCTGTGGTTTTTGTCAGCATGCTTTCTATATCTCTATGTATCTCCCCGCCTGACAGGCCTGCTCCAAGGTATGTGCCTACGTCAGTCGCCAGGTGGAGCACGTGCGGAAGTCCATGGATGGGAAAAATGTGGATACAGTGCTGACGGAGTTGGGTGTTCGTTTCCACCGGCTCATCCACGAGCACCTACAGCAGTACAGTTACAGCTCAATGGGAGGCATGCTAGCCATCTGCGACGTGGCTGAGTACCGACGGAGCGCCAAGGACTTCAGGGTGAGCAGAGGAGGCATAGGTCCAGGAAACACTGGTCACAGCACAAAAAAAACTCCTCTTCCAACAAAGACTACATGTGTATTACATATTGCATTAAAAGGTTGGGTCAGTTCAGATAAATGCTATCAGGTAATTCACCACTGGGTATTTGATCAATTGTTTTAAATGATTAAACTATGATAAAATGTTTTTGCACATTCCAAGAGTTTAAGGTATTCAACTGCTTTTTGTCAAACCAGCTGTTAAAAGACCAAAATGTAGTACTTCTATAAAAGCTACACATTTACATTTCAGACCCTGCATACCTTCAAATGTTTGACATTTTTACTTGGTAAATACCTTTCAATGATTATTAAGTTACATTCTTTTTAATGCATTTTCTGCTGATCAACTATTAGATTAATTGACCAACCACATCAGCAATAGATACATGTAAATGCAGTAACGGAGGAGGTCGTGTTTTTTTTTGGCAATGTGGTACATATATAGAGAACAGGGAACATTTGAAAACACAGGCTTTACCTTTTTTTCTGCAGCTTGACTGTACCGAAATCATGTGTGGTCTGTCAGAGCACTTGCCATGACAGCCTTGCACGTCTACAGGGAATAACTTGGCATTTATAGTTTACAAGGTGTAATAGTTTGTGTTCCTGTCTGTTCTCCAGGTCCCTCTGGTGCTGCAGCTCTTTGACACACTTCACGCCCTCTGTAACCTGCTGGTCGTTGCCCCTGACAACCTTAAGCAGGTCTGCTCAGGTGAGCAGCTCACCAATCTGGACCGAAACCTCCTACATGCCTTCGTCCAGCTCAGAGCAGACTACCGTTCAGCCAGACTAGGTCGACATTTCAGTTAATGACTGACTCACACCTCGCTGCCCTCCGTCCAGTAACCCATGCTTTGATGAGATGCTGCACCTTGACGATAGCGATCCCTGCTGCAGAGAATGCATCGGCCTGGCCCCAGCGTACAGACTTTACTGGGATCACTTCATTAATCAAGGAGATGAGGGCCACTGATCCTTGAATATGGGAATTGTGCATTTTACCTCTTTTTCATTGTTATTTTTCTCCAAGATGAAGAAATCTAAATGTCAATTGACTTGTGATTTCGTTTGTTTTTAAATACTAATCCACCACCAATCCACATGGCTAAGATTTCTGACATGTATAAGTAAATGGACAACATTGATTTCTGTGCTTATGTTAAAAAAAAGAAACTTATATTCATTGTGCCAAATATATAATTTCTGCAGCTGCTTTGGAATAGACCCTGAAGCTGCCGTAAAGGGAGACTCATCACCATGCTATAAAGTCAGACATCAAACCTGCAGTAGCAGTGTGTATTGGGAACATTGTAATGAACCGTAGGAGACCTGGCGTAGACGGCTCCTACAAGCATGAGATAGAGCTCTGCCTGGCTAAGAGAGACACATGACCACCTTCTAACCTTTGACCTCTGACCATAAAGTATAAGTTGAGAGGCCATCAGAGAGAAGTGTGATCAGAGCTCTAACAAAGTCTGAGAGCCTCTCTGGAGGTTTGGGTGGTCCCCTCTTAGGCTCAGATGACTGATGTGATGGGTCAGTGAGTATGTTTCACTGGAATTGCACAGATCAACACTTGGTCATCTAGACACAGTCCAAAGACATTGGCAGGATCTGCAGTGCTTAAGGGTCAGGGGACATTGAAATGCTGACCTCTGCTGATGAGGGAAACAACCTGGAGCGGACTTCTTCACACAGGGCTTATAAAGGGATTCTCAGCCACAGTCCTCTGCACTAGAAAAAGACGGCAGCTCATGTCCCCAATGCCTGAAACTGTCTTACACAAAGCTGCTCCCACTGTCCTGCTGTGTACCTTTATTAATGAGTTATTAAAAAATATGTTGCATTTTATTGTTTCTCCTCTGAATATTGTTCATAAATGGGCAGCTGTGAATAGAAAGTTTGGCTGGTTCTCTCCCTGTGAGTGTCACTTTCAAAGTGTCTTCTTTTCAATAGAAGTCATCGAGTATTCATGGGAATTCTTGCCACCAGAGTAAAGTTCTTTCTTAGACTTCAGGAAGTGAGCAGAGCCAGAGGGGATTAGATATCTACAAATTGATGAATTGTGTGCAGTAGTCATGGACTGGGGGAGAACCGGGGAGATAGAGACGCCTGAGAGCTTGGTTCCAGCTCCGGCTGGTTAGCGTTGTGTAGAGGGTACACACAGTGCTGTGCAAGTTCAAACAACATAATTAATTAGGCTAATATTAATATTATCAATGCCATATAAATTCAATTCTCTCAGTCCTAATCACAACTGGATAGCTTGTAAAAATTATTTTGTTAGGCCCTGATGCAAACAGTGGGTCTTTTCCAAACATTTGAAAACTATTTGTTTTTACGGCGATTAATGTGCACGGCGCAGGAAGGGGTTGGGGTAGCGGAGCTGGGCCAGGGACGATAACTGGTACGGAGACGAAGGCAGAGGCGCAGCCTGGCCCCAGGGATCCCAGCGCAGGCACATGGAAGAGTGGGGGGATGTGTTTTTTGGGGTGGCTGTTTGAGCAGGTGGAGGGGATTAGTAATACTGTCAACACTGGAGAGCTGGATAAGACTGTCCTCTCTTACACGTCGGTTTGAGCAGCTCTCTCATACACACTCAGACACATAAAGACGCCAACACATACAAACACAGGGGCGTCAGGTTGAACTGACCAAAGAGAAGGTTTTCGTGGTCCGCCTTTGATTCCATGTCTTGCTGAGGCCTTTTTCGGGCTGCAGGAGGTTTTCTCCTTCCATAAAGCCAGTAGCACTCAAGCACTTTCAGTATATTTCCTCCGGTCATTCAGATAGTAGTACATCTCTTAATATCGGCCCTGAATTACGCCTCCAACCACTACACCCACAACATTGACATGATACATCATGATGCTTTTAAGCTCCAAAACAGGAAAATACTACTGTAGGATCAAACTGCTCAATCAGCAATGTCAAAGGGAGCGATGGATTTGATTTTGAACAGCTGGATTATTAAAGTTAGGATTGCAGATTTCAAATCTAGTTTATACCGAGTTTAAATCTTTTAAGCCACAGTGACGACTCGTAAGGTTTCAGAAATACAGGATGTTTGCCATTTAGTGTGCAGATCATCTGATCTTTAAATCTTTAGATTTACATATGACTTTCTCATGGGCGCATTCCTGAGTCTAAAAAACATACACATTAATGTCATGTTACTGTAAGATGGTAGTTTCTAAATTCTGCTTCTGAATCCTCTTCGGCTGACCATACATGTCCATATTTGTTCTCCCCTCCTTTGTTTCCTCTCCTATATCATTGACTTTTTCTGGATATCCAGCTAGTCCTCCAACATCCCATAAATCCTTGCTTTCGGCGCATTTCTGCTTCCCCAACTAGGCCGGCCCTCCCTCTGCCTCCTGGAGCACTGACAATAAAGCATTACAGCAGTCAATCCATGTCAACAACAGCTTTGCTTAATTCCTGCTAAACACGTTTAAACTAAATCTTCACCTAATGATGCATAATGATTTGCTCTTTAGTGGTCTGGGGGCTTGTATCAATTTAGGTGGTTTGTTTTACCCGCCATCAAAAAGATGACTCAGGTGGTCCCGCTGTAGCAGACACACAAGGATGGCATTAACGACCCCCCTGTTAAAATTAATCTGGTAATTGTGACTGGACACACTGCAGAGTGTCTTGTCTGGGTCTCACATGCAGGTAAATATCGTTTGCTTTCTCTATTTTCAAACAAAGGACTGCATTTATACATGATGCAACATATGTAATCAGTATGTATCAGATTATAACTGCACAAATATAGTATAAAAAGATAATGCTGTGCATTTGAGTCAAAAACGGTGAAAACAGTGAGCATCCATATTTAGAGCTCATTGTGGTCCCCTCCATATCTATTCTTTCGGATTTCTCTGTGAGACACTTTCATAATGAGGGCGCACAGCCAGGCACTCTGATCTGATGCAGATGTTGCCCTGGCCTTGACCTCCTGGCCATACGATGGTGGGGCCAAACCGGAACAGGTGCCTTACCACCTTCAGTCTTGGGCAGCTGAGAGCTGCACTGTGCAGGATGTGAACGCTGCCAACTCTCCTTTGCTCGCTCTTCTCATCGAGGTCTAGTCTAATGGGGCTTATAGAAACTCTTGATTCCTGCAGTCATATACAGCCATCCTTTTGATGACGCTAAACTAGTGTGCTTTTCCTTTTTTTCCTACCCTCCCTCCCCAATCCCTTCTCTCCTATCTGAGCACTATTAATTCTCTGCCATAGTGGAGTGTTTTCCACTGCTATATGCTGGCCTGGTGCCTGTGCCTTGCTCTCTCTTGGCTGGGTTTGTCTGGATGACTGCTCCACAGGAACAGACTGGCACTCTAGCTGAGGGCTCCAGGGTCTGCACACACAATCCACTAAATATGTCTCTGTGTGAGGAACTGCACTGCTACTGAAATATGAAGTACGATGCCTGATCTACCAAATATTAAGCCTACATAATAAGCCATAATTATATTTCTGTGTGCATATTACTCTTTGTCAATATCAGTATACGTGACTTTAATTATCAATAGTTTTGGTAGTAGTTGTAGTAGCTGCAGCATTAATATTATTTTAATGTTATGTGTTATATTGTTGTTTTAATATACATGCATGCTTAAAATCATACACCACTGACAAAGTCAAAATGGCAAATGTACAAATACTCATGCATACACAATGCACTACATATTAAAATCACATAGTGACAGTGTAAAGAACAAATTGATTCTGGTGGTTAAGGGACTTCAGTGCGAAACACATTCACTCAGGGCAAACAAACATCTGTTACGTTTGTAAGGCCTATGGCCCTCCTAACCCACTGATGTTGAACCAAGCCTGCACACATGCCAGAGAAACAAATGAGGTCTCTCTCTCCTCTTCTGAAGATGAAACACTGCATCACCAAAGCATGTGCATTTGTCTAATCAAGCTTTTTGCCTGCAGCTACATTGAATGTAAATGAATAGGCTTGTGTGTGCCAGCCTCTATTTTTGTTCAGACTGGCTGGTGTTTGATGATGAAATGGTGCAATGAACATCAGACAGAAGGGGGCACTAGTGCTCCAGTGTTGCTCCTCTCCCCTGTGGAGTCCTCTCTTCCTCAGAGCTCCTCACAATGGGGATCTGCTGGAGGGGGGGAAATGTTGCTTTTTTAGGTCTGTGAGCCCATATCCCTTAATCCCCAGCCATGATTGACAATCATGATTTAGGGTATATGGTGTCCCATTCTAATCCACGAGCGATGATTTCATTTGCATACCTTCTGTGCGTGGCCTCATTTTGGAGGAAACGGCTGCCTTTGTAAGTGATACAGAAAGAGAGAGGGAGAAAGCTGAACTGAGCTGAGTGAGTGCAAGATAGAGAATAAGGAGGAGAAAGAGAATGGATGGTGGAATGTTTGTGTGTTTTTCTTCTTTTGCTAGAAGGAAGATGATAGCGGTCTCCATGCCTAAGGAAAACATTCACGTACGAATACGTGAATATTTATATATGTATATATATATGTGTGTATATATATATATATGTGTGTATATATATATATATGCCTTTCCTCTGCAGCACTTTGCCCTGACACACAGTCATACACACAGATAATGTTTGTGCATATTAAACTATCAAGCACAATCACAAGTTTATTCAGAAATAAAAACATATATGGAGATGGAGGAATTCAGAGGAACACACAGAGATGCTCCCTCACACGATGCAAAACTAAATTGTTATTTGCTCATTTTATAACCAAGTCAGGCTTAATTATAATCATGGGAGTTTGGGAGTTACCGTATAATCTCTAGAAGGTATTAAGAATTACCCAGAGCACACCACAGTGAAAAAGAAACAAATACAAATACGTACAATTATTTCCCAGTCATAACACCCAAGGGAGTCTGAATCAAATAGTTCTCAGTGTTTGGTATGCCCACAGAGACCATTCATCCTCGCTTTTATCAACTGATGAAGTGGAATGCAAGTGAAACATTGGATAAAAGGTCGAAAGGGTCACGTTTCACTGTAAGGTAAAGTTGTAAATGTATAAAATGCTTTTAGCTTATTCTTAGATATAATCTAATAATGAATAAACAAATGCCTTCTGATTTTTACATTCCATAATTTGTGCTGGTTATAATTTACTATATGTAGCTTGTCTTTTAGACATAATGGATTAATATATAAATGTGAAATTACAAATGACTGTAGTGATTTAATTACAGTATATTCAAAACTGATAAAATATCTTGAAATTACAATTTTATATATAATTTTACAAATATTGTTCTGTTTTTACTAAAAACAGAAAAAATAGTGCAAAATAACAAGTGATCTACAGTACATTTCATATATAGTTTAATCATCCAAAACTGAAAAATTAACTTGAAATTACAATTTTACATATAATTTAATTTATAATCATCTGTTTTTACTAGGAAAAAAAATATATGTATATATGTTGTTGTTTTTTAGAAGATTTGTTTGATTAATTTAAGTTTGATTAATTTGAGTTTGATTGATTTAAATCTATTGTCTTAGTTTGCCTTATCTAAGATGTGAGGTAATACTTTTAATTACTATTAAGAAATATAAATGATAATGACTATGATAATGATAAATGATATAACTCCCAAACAAGCAGCAGGTGAGTCCGACATTACAGACTTTTTAAATTTCAGTGGAAAAAAGGTACCAAATATGTCAGGCTGAATGTGTACATGTATAAAATAAAGAAGAAGCAAAGAATTTCCCTTTGATGAAATCATGCAGCCATACAAATTCTATTTTGTATATGATATGCAAAAGGTAAATACTGAAGATATATAAGCTAAATGAAGATATGACACTTGAATTACACATAAGACTATTAGACAGTGTTGAATAAGGTCATTTTAACAAGCTACTTAAGGGGAAGCAGAGAGCAGAAAACGGTATATCAAGGGGTTAAACCTTCTTATGATTTGAGAATATAATTGCAGCAAATGCACATCACTTGTTTTGCACATATTTACTTGCACACATTAATCCACACTTAAAATATTCTAACAATAATATTGTCATTTTAAAAACAAATATCCCTCATCTAGATTTATCTGATTTTTAGTCCTAGAGGTGATGCTGCCAAGGTTATGCTTACACCAGAGGGAAGAGATAGTGAGGGATCCTCTTCCCCCTGAGTAATCACCACCACCAAACTGATACTGTAGCATCCATCCCTCCCTCCTTCCTGTCTGACTGACTGAGCCTGGCCAGGTCTCTGTGACAGAGGACTTCCCTTTGGAACAATAACAGTCTGATAATCTCCTCTTATCTCCAGTGTGTTTAGTGCCTGGTTAACAGGCTGTCTACTTGATGGGTGTCTGTCCACATCTACCGCCATAGGGCAACGATTGTGTCATCATGAACCTGAAAAAAAGAGCAGTACTCTGATGAATGATTGCTATGGTCGAGTGGGGGAAATCAAGGTGAGAAAAATTCGTTTTATAGCATGTTTTGGTATGAGATGCACAATATTACATTTACTAAAACTGATAATGTAGAAGATGGATTTGGGAATGAACCAGTAAATTAAACGTGTGATACGTTCCTCTCTTTTTTAAGGAATAGAGTCGAGCATGAATAAGGGCAGGTGTGTGGACAGAAGTGTTTGTGTCTCCCTGTCCTGAGTTTTCCCCCCTCTGGCCTCACCCAGCCCAGTTCTCACTCAAGATGTCAGTGTGGGAGGTGGCGTGGAATTTGACCGCCTGAGGGTGTGAGCACTCACGCCCATCATCCCACCTCAATGGGCCATCCCACCCTCTTAGCACTGTTTACCAGGCCCAGCCTAATTGATTCCCTCCCTTTATCTTTTTACCTCCTTAATTTTGTTATTAAGTGTGCGGGAGAGGCGCGAAAGCTCCTCTTTTTCCCATTTTGAGAAATTATACTCTTGTACTTGATCCAGCTAACAGGATTTTCTTAAATTACTTTATAAAAGACCATCTTTTAACTTTCTTCTTTCTCTCTCTATCCATTCATTAGCAGGTCTGCCTCAAGGCCTGCTCACATCAATTTCTTGGGTTAAAGTTACAAACTTAGGCAGCTCAGCTCTGCGCTCACGGTGGTTTTGTGGACGAGTGGGGGTGGCTGGGGGTGGAATGGGGACAAATTATTAATTTCTGAAGTATTAGAAAAATAAAGAGATTGAATTAAGAGTATTGGTCCTCTGTTATCCAGCATGGCTAGCCTCAGGGACTTACTGTGGTGGAGGACATTATGCAAATTCTCTCCCTCACACTCTCTCTGTCATAGCCTGCTATCATCCATCCCCTCTCTACCTCCCTCCTATTTTCACTCTTTCTCTCTAGCAGTCAATCTCTGCTCTCCTATAATCTTTCTCTCTCGGTCTGTCTATGTTTCTTTAATCAGTCTCAGTCTGCAGAGACAGAGACAGAGTTAGTGTCACTGTTGCCATTCAGCTGTATCTCATTTCCGCTCATTCAGGTCTTGGTTTCCAAAAGTCTCCAAAACATATTAAAGGTCAGGAGGAGGGAAAACACCAAGTCAACAGTTTTAAAGTTGCTGGAAGCTAGACAGAAATGCTCACCCTCTTTCACTTCATCAATGTTGAAGTGCATGTGTAGAGTTATCTGTGGTTAGGATCAATAGGTTCAATCAAGAGGAGTTCTCAGGGGGGGGACAAATTAATGTAGCAGCATCTTCACTTTCCTTACAGCTTTAAATATCTAAATTTAAGGACTAACAATTGAGTCCATGATCAGGAGTGACAACGTGGCAACTGACCTCTGCTGTGCTTTGGACAGTTGTCTTTGCGGAGAGATGATGCCTCAAACAGCATTGTGCCATTTATACCATGTTCACTCAGAAAAAAAAAGACATTTCATAATTTAAAATAAAAGAGGTTTCACAAGCCATAAATCAGTGTCCCTGGTAACACCCCAAGGTTTGACTACTACCTGTACTACTTACCATCCCATAACGCCTGCGCAATGGAAATTTTGGAATATTTTTAAAAAAAACATCTAGTAGCAGTTAGCAGCTAATGCAAAGAAGAAGAATATCAGTGTGCAATCATACATGTGTGCTCAGATACCTACATACTCATACACTCTTACACACAGTCGTGCACATACTGTATGTCAGTGCGTACACAATCACATACATATTGTACACACAGAGAGACATGATGTGTGCTTTTGCCTTTATTCTATGTGTGCAGTTCTTTAAGGTATCTATTTATGCTAGATGTTGTAGCCCGGGGCTGCAAATTACTTTCCACTGAAACTAGCACAGAAGTTAAATAAACACAGAGTCAGTGTACCTGATGTTGATAATATTACTCCAATAAATGCTCTCCTTTTTTACAAGAGCAAAAAGCCACATCTAAAATCAAATCTTCACATATCTCTATTGATCTTAGGTTTTCCTAAGTGTAAATTGTAATCCAATAAAATATCACAACATACAGAATATTATCCTATCTATTGTAGACACGTTAAGATTGATTGAAAGTCATTATCATTACCCATAATCCCCAAAAATCTAGATAGCCTAAGCTGACATGTAAAACTTTGGTCAATATTGATGTTTATTCAAGAAGGCTGATGAGGCCAAAGTCCAGTCAATTAAACCTTAATGTAAAGGAAAAAGAAGAGTGAGTGGCACCGTGGATGGTAAGAGGACGACTCCAAAAGGGGAGTCGAAGAGGAGGAGAAGGAGGAGGGAAGCGAGGCATGGTGTTGGTAGAAAGGCTAGTAATCTTACAGCAGGAGGGGGAGAGGTTCCCAGCAGCACCGGTGGCATCCTGCTCCAGCAGAGTACATGGCACTAGAGGCAGAACAGACAGGTTTGATGTTAGCAAATATTAGCTTTGTGCATGATGTGGGTGTATTCTCTTTGACGTGCTCATTGCATATTCAGAGACAGATGTTTCAGAGGACAAGGGCGGGAGGCTGAATGAAAGGCCTGAGATGGCAGAGTTGCTCTCGGAGGAGCAAGTAATTGGCCCCTTGACGGTAGCGACCACAGAGAGAGCCACACACACACACACACACACACACACACACAATCCTCCTCTCTCGCTCATCTTCTCTGCCTCTCTTCCCCGATCTGATAAAGGTAAACGTGTAGCAAATTTGTCATTTGATGAGGGAGGATTTCCACAAACAGAGCTGACATGATGAGCCTGTGATCTGCCTGTATGAGAGTCAGCAGGGGCCCAGGCAGGCAGAGATCTCAATCCCCCCCCCCCCCCCCCCCCCCCCACCTCACTATGTGCCTCTCTTTTCCTCACTTCTCTCTCTCTCTCTCTCTCTCTTTCTCTCACACACACACATACACACTTGGCTGTGCTCACATGGAGCCTCAGTCTCAGTAATTGCTGTCTGCCATCCATATCTTCTCCCCTCTCTGTTTCTGAGTCCCTTGCTCTGCTGCCGTCTATCTCTCCTCCTCAGAGACATCCTCTTTTCCTTTCCTTCTTCCCAGTTTCCTTTTTTCTCCATCAAATAAAAGGCCCAGTCCTCGCCTCAGCATCACACTCAATTTTTGACTCTTTCACTTATCGCTGGGCTCCATGCCTGCAAACTCCTCGCTTATCCCCACTCACCTAGCTCTTCCTCTTCTTCCTCTCACCCATGAAAAAAAAAAAAATCAAATATTTCCAATGCCACATTTACTAGTTAAAGGGGTTAATGGTCAAGAGCTCAGTTGTAGACATGAGTTGAGCACTAAACTTGCAACACATTCAGGTGACACCAGTTCTACTGGAATAATAACGGGGACTCAAATCAGTTGGATTGACTAAAGTTATATGAAGTTTTGTGGCGATGTGGTTTTCTGGCTCCTCAGCCAGAAACTGACCTCCATGGTAACCCCTCCATATAGATTATGAACACACTGTTTCAAAGTGATCGGTAGACTCTCCTCTGACACACCTAATTGCTCTGCCCTTCTGAAATCCTCTTCTCAGATGCATGCCCCCCCTCCATCCCTCTCTGCTTCTTTCTCTCTTCTTTATCTGAGTCTTTTTCTCTCCATCTGATGTGAGATGGAGTCACTGGGTTTGAGCCTTTCCACTCAGAGGTAATTGTGCTGCCTCTGCCTAGTCCCATGACTTTAATCCTGACACTCAGGACCCAACCTACTGCATGCTTTCCTCCATGTTGCCTGATCACTGCCCCTCTGTCTCTCTCTAAACTGCAATCATAGCAAATGTTAACCCTGTAGTACAATTTCTGTATGCAAATCAATTCCCTAGCATCAGCTAAGTAATCAGGGCTGAAGCAAATAGAATTAATTAATTAATTAATTAAGATTAACTCCCACTCTTCTTCGTCTTGCAGTGTTTCAGCAGTTCAGATGTTGGGGATTTCATTTTGCTTTTGGGTTTAAGGGTTAGCCTGGTTCTGTCTGAGGGTGGATAAAAATCTGCCAATCAGCACCTCTGAAGGTCACTAATTAACACATTATGTCATGCTTCAGATATGATCAGTAGTGTGAGCAAGCAGATCAAAGGAGAGTGGACAGATATGCAATAAGTGTCATAGACAGAAGTAGAAAGGTGATTGCATTACAGAGAAACTGGTTTAGGTAAATGAAGAGAAAGCATACTAGGAATTACAGCTTTTAAGTGTGACAAATTATTACTATTATTTCAAATGTTCTCATATTAGGTATAGGCTGAGGACTGCTGTGGCACTGAATGCTGAGTCAATGGGCCACTGAGAGTGACTGAATGTCACTGAAAGCAGAAACACTGAATGTCACAATAACACTGATGAACAAACGTCAGATTGTTCCTAGGAAGAATGCTTTAATTTAGACAATCTGGCTAAACTGATTTTTTTTACACTCTTTCTAACCAGCTTGTGTTTCTTGCCACAACATGCTGATTTCAGGTCGCAGCAGTTGATTTTTTGAGAAAATTTTTTAACAGATACAAAGACCAAAAATAAAGCAAGAAGTCGCAAGATGTAATATACTGAATTTATCCTTTTCCTACTCCACACAGGCCTAGAGCTCACTTAGTCAACTGTTAGCTCTCTGATGTACAGCATTCCTGTATATTAAGGCACAGCACCCTGAAACATCATTGGAAAAAAAAAAAAGAAGCTGTGCTGCCTCTAAGAGGTCTTGTGTGGTGGGAGAGGGGGGAGAGTAGAGATGGGGACTAAGAGGGGAACTGAACTTTGTTAATGGAGCATTTCTCCGTGCAAGTCACTCAACTTTGAAAGCCAAGCCCCCCGGGTGAGGACTCTGAAGCGCAGGAATCAGACATGCACAATCAGTTCCACTCCTTAAATCTCCTTCAAAATCATATCTTTTTGAGCAGCCTTTCCTTAATTTATTTCTCTATCAGTTAGTGGGTTGTGATCTGGCGCAGTGCTTCGGGAATAGGAGGCACCGCTGGATGGTGAAACGGAGAAGGTTCCTCTCTTTCTGTTTTCTGCTCCCTCGCTGATTTCCACACACACATTTACTCCCTATCTCTCCCCCTGTGCCCTCACCATCCGTTTAGGCAGCGCCTCTGACTAATTTGCCCATCACGCTTGCTGTCTGGTCCTTTACGGTTGAAGATGTTTTGACGTGTCTCTCTCGGCTCGCTCTCTCCACTGGCACTGTTTCTACTATGATTAAGAATATTCTGATTATAAGCAAATGCCAAGAGTCACCGAATGGCTGAGGATTCTGGAGTGCCACAGCGTGAGAGAGCGTGTTCCTCTGCATCAGTGGAAAAATGTTGAGAGTGAACAGTGCATGCACAGCATTTTCACTCAAAGGAAATGTAATCCAAGCTGCAGAAAGAGCAGGGCTTCTAGAGGGCACATTCTTTATGCCAAAGATGAAAGAGACTCATACTGACAATGTTCATTTATATCTCAGATTTAACATTTAGATCAGTGACAAATGGAGTCATACAGTAAATATTATTAATTACAGCCATTGTTTATGGGAGTTTAGGTGGATTTGTAATAAGGTGCCACATGCATGAATCCACATGGCCTTTCTGCAGGGTCTGAGTCAACGCCTCCTGACATCCAGCGGCTCACTCCAGAGGTCACCCTGTTTGACTCTTCCCACAATTCCATTGGAATAAAGGGTGTGTCACTGACAGGAAGAATGTGCCAGGCCACCACAGTAGAACCCCCACCCCTACCCCAAAAAAAAAGAAAGACCTCCACCCACTGAACTCACCAAGTGATTAGTTGGGGATTAAAATATTTGCTGTGCAAATATCTGCCTTGGCTGTCTGACCCAACATCACAGTTCAAAGACAAGGGCTTAACCAACTTTTCTCGTTACTTGACAAACCATCAAGACAAGCCCAGACCACACCCAGTGGATGGCCATGAATCCTTTATAATCTCCAGTGAGAATGAAAATAGTTGTTGTAATTTCATGCAAAGCTTTGTATTTAAAGAGTAAATCATATGACCACATTGAATATGCACGATGGGGGCTCTACATATGGAGCTGAAGTGTTGACGTTGCAAGTGAAGTGTTGATGGATCATCTACTTCATTGAAACTGATGTAATTACCACAGGGGCCTAAAGAACATAAACATGTTGTATTACCAGAGACAACCTAGCATTCGCTGTGTAAGGATATTTACTTGAGTAAAAGAATTAATACTACAATGTAAAAAAAAAACTCAACTACATTTCCTGCATTCATTTTTTCTTCTACTTGTCTGTGGTCTGGCCCAGCTGGTAGCAGGCTAAGTAGGGTATTCCAGGTGTCCCTTTCCCCAGCAACACTTTCAAGGTCCCATTGGGGGATCCCAAGGTGTTCCTTGTCCAGATGAGATATGTAATCCCACCAGCAGTTGGGGGTCTACCCAGGGTAACCTCAGTTGGACATGGCTGGAAAACCTCCAAAGGGAGGCACCCTGGAGGCCTCCTAATCTGATACCCGAACCACCTCAACTGGCTCCTCTCAATGCGAAGGAGCAACAGCTCTACTTTCAGCTCCCTCTTGATGTCCGAGCTCCTCACCCTATCTCTAAGGCTGAGCCCAGTTATCCTACGGAGAGAGATCGTTTTGACCACTTGTAATATCAATATCATTCTTTCGGTCACTATTCAGAGTTCATTATAACAGATGAATCTATCTATCTATCTATCTATCTATCTATCTATCTGACGGAACATTTTCCTTCATTTCCAGACAAAGTGCTGCATGCAGGGGAGACGATGACAAGTTGCCAAGTACATTATTACCCCTCAGGGCAAACAACATGCCCCCCTGAGGACTTACATCACTCAGCAAATTAAGAGCAGACTCTGAAGCTGGGGCCGTCCACCTCAGCAGCCTCCACCTCCCTGCCGAACAATACAACCTGCACCACCACGCAGAGCATTCATCTCAGCTCTATGCCTGGTCTTGTTATTTCTTTATTATGAGCCCAGGCCACTAACTCAGGGGGCTAATATTGCTTTGCTTCCGACAGACATTTGGCACTGAGTGTTCTTTATTTCTTGCGCCCCCTCTTTCCATCCTACCTTTTCTTTGTGTTTCATGAGGGTGGGGGCTTGTCAGGAAAAAGCACAGGTTTAATTACTTTTTGTTGAATTAATTAAGGAGGAAAAAGTTGTTCTTAGGGAACAAAAATGAGGTTGGCTGGAGGCTGTGGTTGAGAATGGGCGTGGGGCACAGGGAAAGCGTCATAATGTCCTGGCAGCCTCAGCGGTTTTAATAGTCTGTCTCCTGGCGGGCCCATCTACTGGAGTCCTGGGCTCCAAATCGACCACTTGGAGGCTCTTATTGGTACCAAGCTTACAGCTATCCATCACTGTCACGCCACTCTCTGAAAACCCGTCTCGCTGGGGAGAAGCTGCATCAGCAACTGTGGCTTCAGGAATTTAGAAGTCACTGTCTGCATGGTGGGTGCTTTAAAAATAAAAGAGCTGAAACGCATAGGTCAGCAGCATGTTTTTTAGTGCCCATGTAGCCATGTAAGAATAAAGGCTTTATATACTTTAAACAGAACAGTGTGCCTTGGATATTCTTCAAGTACACAGATAAACACTCCACACGGGATATCTAAAATGAAGATGAACTTGAATGTGTTCTATAATAACTAAGCATTTACTTTGAACAGGAAGTAGTTGTTTTTTTTTAAGTGTACTTCATAACACAATAAAGTGTGTAAAAATTAGAAACTGTTTATTTCATCAGAGCAAACCATTGCTATGCAAAATTGTGTGCAGAAACAAAACAATTCAAAAATTCAATTATAAAACAAGCAATTTGCACAAGTCCCAATGTCCTCATACGAGGACAGATTAGAGAATCCCTTTGCCACCACTGCCACTTAACTGTTAACTATTAAGCCATAAGGTGCAGTTTACCCAAAACCCAGTGTCCTCATTTAAGGTCATCCTCATATAAGGACAACCTCATGTGAGAACATCATTCTATATTTTGTACACTTTGGTATGCATCACTGTGTAAACTGGTAAAATGCAATTCCTCTAAGGGAGGTTGCAGCCTAATTCGCGGGCAAGGACAGAACACTATGGACAGAACAACAACAAAAACCATGTCAGACTGTCTGATTTAGTTTGTGCTGTAGACTCTGTTGAGTTTATTAACACTCCTCCGATGTAGATTTGCTGCACTACTACTGTGCTCTTATTCTGTGGTGTTGATTTTCTTTAAACATTACACCGCCAACTACTGCCCTGGAATGCATACTACAGTATTCTGTGTACGAAAAAACCTTGTCATGTGACGGCAGAACTTTTGAAAAATGCAAAGATCAAACTTTTCCGTTTCTAGCTAAACCATTTGGCTCACATTTGTACTGCAGTGTGTCTCTGCATCCTGATTTCATTTTTGGAATGCTTATCTGTCGTTGAGTCTCCTTCCACTTCTGTCCCTATTTTAAACCCTTCTCTGCCCATCACAATGTATTGTAGTAATGTAGATGTCCAATAAAGACGGGAACATGAGATTCTCTCAACCATATGGGACAATGCTTGGGTTGGCAAGCAAGGTAACTACTGTATGTCTTGCAGTGTATTTGTTTTTTGTGTTTTTGAGCTTGTGGCAAAGGGGGAGGGGAAGAATGTTTGAATACTACATCCAACGTGTGCATGACAGAAATATCACCAAATTAGATGTCTCTAATCCCTTGGGAATATGAATTAGCCTGGAATGAATCAGTCCTCAAATGAGTAGGTGTTTTGAGGAAAGAGAGGCACTGATATAACACGCTGAAGCCAGTAAACAACAATCCACAATGAAAATACAAAAAGCAAAGCGAGTGAGGCTGCCAGAGGAAGATGCCAATGAGATATGAGACACTACATTCAGCATCACAAACAATGAGGAAGTGCCATTGTCAGCCGAGGATTTTTAGTCTCATGTTTCTTACTTCTGTGAACAAAACGTGAACCGAATCTTGAGAAAATACGGAGCAGTTTGTGCTCTGCTTCTTGGTGAGGGTTTTGCTTTTTTTTTGTCAGTGCATCCAATAATGTCTCATTTCCAACATGACATTTATAGACAGATGCTGAATGGCACTTTGTCCTTTTAAATAAAGATGGAACCTTGCTGAAAAAGAAGCAGCCTTCTGCTGTTACACCACTTTGATGTTAGCAGGGGAGAAAAATGAATTTGAGTTTTTGTGATTTTGTGGAAGTGGGTTTAAATGGAACATGTGTTCATGTCGTCACTGCCAGTGATTCAGTGATCAAAGCTGCTATTCTGCAGCCTTTGGGTTTGTCAGTGTGTTGTGCGTGAGCCGAAGAGCTGGTGCTGAACTAATGCCTGCCATCGCTTGGGTGTAGAGTTTCTCCTACCGGGTGGCCATGCAGTCCTGTAGCTCTGTGTCTCTCCATGTGTCTGCCCACCCACAAGTATGGAGGTGTTCAAATGGTGGTGTCATGCTAATGAATTACCAATTAAAAGAGGTGTAGTGTAGCCTGCAATTTAAATGTGCACACTTTTTTAGAGGCCCTATCTTTCCCCTTACTCATGCTTGATTAAGCTTAGTGCTTAAGCTCTGTTTTAGTTTAGCGACAAAAATGGAGGCAGCGTACTCTATAAATGTTCTTACTGGCACGAGAATTTCTTTGCACTCAAATTAAGCAGGATTAAGGAGTTTTCAGAGAGGCACAGAGGGGGAACACTGGCGACTTAAGATCATGTGACAGTAGCAGAGTGTGGTCAGCCAGACTATCTATCCAGCAGCTGAAGGAGATGTAAGGTCGCCCTCTGTCAGCACACACCACCTCATAACAATGACACATAGAGATGGGTGACAAATTAAAGGACAAACCAACACAAAGTGTCAAAGTAAGGTGTTGGGCCACCGAGGGCTGCCAGAACAGCTTGAATGCACTTTGGCAAAGGTCCTCAGATAAGTCTCTAAAGCCCAGCCTCGCTTCACTTTATGCATTCATCCTGGAATCTTGTTCATCGTAGCCTATTTCTTATTGAGAGCTCTTTGCTCTGACCAGTCAATAGCAAGTGGCCTATCCAGCTCTGGTTTGAGTTGACACAGAAGCTATGGCAGAAATAACAAGGTGCATTCAACAAGATATTCTTCAATGAAATGTCATTTTATATTTGTATGTGCACTTAAAACAAAAATGTGGATAATGAAATCCCCTC
Source organism: Chaunax sp. Z400 (assembly GCA_037577475.1). Taxonomy (NCBI): domain Eukaryota; kingdom Metazoa; phylum Chordata; class Actinopteri; order Lophiiformes; family Chaunacidae; genus Chaunax; species Chaunax sp. Z400. The sequence continues at coordinate 14,099,285 of CM075194.1, read as the reverse complement.
TCTTCCCATCTACTAACTGACTGTTAACAATCTCTAAACAATTGGTGGAGATTGGGCTCAATAAATCTGACATGTCAGAAGCGATTTAGAGCTCATAACCAGACCATCTGAAACCCAGGTGAGGTGATAAAAAACATTCTTTGAAAAGAAAATCTCTCATCTGTTGTTTTCATGGTGTGCATGAATTATGCTTGTCCACTCATTCATGCAGGGTTCTTCTCATTCTTCACCTCTGTGTTAGATATAGCTCAGTCTCACTGTGTCAAAACAACCAATGCAATTTTTTCTCCAGTGTTAATTACATGTAAAAAAAAAATTTAAAAAACACTTAGGCTACGAGACGACGTGCTTTGATTAGAAATTCAAAGCTATGATTTTTCTTGTAGCACTTGTCGTTATTACTAATCCAGGACCCTGCAGGAATAATTTACCATTAATAGAGATGCAGAGAGAACTGAGATACCATTACAGAGGACCGTTAGGTACATTTACTTCACCATAGTGAGGAACATATGCATGATAGAGGAATATCATATAATTATTACAGTTATAAGCCATGTATACCTGTGCTTTTCTGAACTTACACTGGTCCTGAAATAAAGAAAAAAGTGCAGCACAACTTAGCCTGAAGAACAGTTGGTGCAAGGCAAGAGCTTCATGCAATAGTCAGCAAAGTTCACTGTGACCAAAGAAGGATATAGCTGTTTGGGGATGCCTATAGCTTTAAAGTAACATTACTTGAATCGGTTGTGCCTCAGACAAAACAGATTACACACTTCTGCCAAGCTTTGTTATTACCTTCTTTACCTCACTCTCTCTCGCTCTCTCGCTCTATTCCTGTCTTTCTTTATTTCTCTATCACACACATAAACATTATCATATACACATCCCTCACTCCTGTTGACCGAGATTAAATGAAAGCAGGCAGACCTAGAGAATGGATGAGGCTGCGGTCATAGTGTGAGGAGGGGAGGAGGCCCCAGTGTGCTGAAATAGCTTAGACTCCAAAAGAAATGAGATCCAGGCACTTATTTGTCAGGGTGTCTGCCTGCTCTTTCCCCGACTCTGTACTGTGTGAATATGCATGAGGATTTGAGAGGTATAAATAGCGGAGGTGTCCATATTGCCACTGCGTTTTCCATCAGCACAGAGAAAAGCTTTAATGGGCTTATTATCAACCGCATTACATCACCAACGGCAAATTACGAATTCCTTAAGGGAGAAGGAAGGGAGAGCTTACTCTGGGGCAAAGTTTATGCAGCTGACAAGTCACATGGCCCCATGTTTTGGTTAAAGTGGAAGCACTGGTCCAATTGGTATGATTGCTCCAATGTTACACAATTTTTATCCGTATCTGTCTATGAAGACCGGTTTTACTCTGAAGGGTCGTTTCACCCAAATTAAAATGTGAACTTTTGTAACATTCATGACATTTCCCAATAAAATGTATGTGAGTGGAATCTATTTTGTGATTTTCGTCCCAAGATATCTTTTTACTTATTACTCTGGATAAGCCACAGACCTCACTGTGAATCATTTTAATGGAGCAGAAGAAAGTGCTCCTCAAAACTCACAGTTGATTTTCTGGATTATAGAAGTGGATAAAAGTGATTCGATGCTACCAACACTACAAATTAGATTCCCTTGTAATGTCAAGGTGATATCAGAAAACTCATATATATATATATATATATATATATATATATATATATATATATATATATATATATATATATATACATATATATATATATATATATACAGTGTGAAAGTGTGAAAGTTTAAAAGACAGGAGCATTTAGCCTACAGGAAGGCAGTTGTATTATGGAATTATTGTATTGGAATATATGTATTATTATAATGTAGGAAGTAGGGTTTTTTTTGCATCTCTGCCTCTACTGCTGTGTTTCACCTGTGAACCTAAAGTTGTAGCAACACAGGGGTGATTAGAGAAACACATTAAATCTCAACAACAGTTACTGGCTTTTTGACTCTTGTTACCCAATCAGATCTCCTTGTGCATTTCTGAATGCAGTCATTGCTTATGGTGTTTGAATTTGTTTAGCAGCGTGCACCCTGGCCCACTTCCACCCATAGCTGCTGATGTGGATTCACTCAGTCAGACTCCTGTTCCACTTTTTCCTCACAGTTCCTTCTTTGACCCACTTTGATCCACCTCAGTCTCCTCAGCGTCCCATTAGAACCAGCTCTAAAAATGGCAATACTTTATGAAAGAAAACTTAAGCAAGTGCAGAAAATATTCCATATAGACATCTGTCGGGGGAATAAATAGATGAGCATGAGGTTGCGTCATCAGAGGATGACAACTACATGGTAAACGGTGCATTCAAGAAGAGCACAGACGGTCAGAAACAGAACGCTCCCTGTATGGCTGAAGAGAATGAGTGCAGCCGTGAGAGATTAACATGGGAGATACAGCCAGATCCAGCATAAGAGAGACAGAGAGAGTGAGAAAAGTTGCAGAGGGTGGGTGAGGAGGAGATGAAGCAGTGATCTCATGATAAGCCTGATAGAAAGAGGGCTCAGAGTTCTCCGAGGGAGCAGGTCGAGGGAGGTGGATGGATGCACCAGACAGCACACTGGGCACCGCTGCCATCAGTGGGACCTCGGCATTGGCGGAAGGCCGGGTGGGTGCCAGTGCAGATGCAGATGAACGATCGTCAGAGAAACAATTGAGCATGGGGCAGCGGGATGGGCATGAAGGGAGGCAGATAGAAGGAGAGAGGGAACTAGGGAGAGGGTACCAACCCTGCTGCTCTTTATCGCAGCCATTGATCGTGGCGTGTGTGCATTGATCCAAGTCGACCATCTGCTAGAGTTAGATAAGCGTGCGAGGGCCTGGGCATTGTGCTGTCACTCATGGAGTGTGCACCAAGAGAGAGAGAATGAGTGAGATAGAGGGAGAGCGAGATAGAGAAAAAGGGAGTGGTGATGTTGAGGAAGGAGGGGTGCTTTGGCTGCAGGGAATTATGGGGGCAGGATTAGCCTCCTCACTTGCAGGAAACAGAATTTTAAACGGCTGTCTCCTGGCTCCCTCACATATAGACACAGACACACACACACCATCCCCTGTGTGCCTTCTCTCCCTGCCCCCACCCTGACTCCTCACACACTCTGTATTACAGTGAACTTCATCAGAGCAGCCCCAGTGTGTGTGTGTGTGTGTGTGTGCCCACAGGGGCCACACAGTGGACCGTCTCAATGACTTCAGTGGCCCGAGTTTCGGCCCTCATCTTTCATCTAATCTCCAACCATCAAAAGGATGGGAACCCCACTTAATCAAGACGTCTCATTTCACATTCAAGTCATCATCAACATCATCGTGGTTTTGATGAGATGCCGATGTGATACATCTTCCAAGCTCCGTTTGGTTTCTAGAGATGGCTCAAAAGACATCAAAGTTGGGAAAACCTACAAAATCATGAACAACTACAGCCTGATTATAAAGGCATACAACCAGTCTGTCTCATGTGGAAAAATCCAAGTAGAACTGTTTAAGGAGCCTGAAGAATTTTGTTGATCGTTTCTCAAAAATCACTTTTGATCCACCAACAAAATGAATCCTCAGAAGCTAAAATCCCCACTTTCTCTGAGTTGTTCACATTTGGCTGCCTTTTTGTTTTAGTGACTAATCCAGCAGGATTTAGAAAGAAACAATATGGTGTATCACAGTCTGTGTTTGTGTACAATGGTAAGCCCATGTGCATTCGGCTGAGTGGCACCTGTCGCCCTCTCCCTGGTTTGTAGTCTTTCTACAAAATGGAAAACATGGAGGATTCAGGAAATATATCAGTTGCCAGGGAGACCTATAAAAGAGCAACTACAGCAGCATCAGGGCCAGGCCGACCTGAGGGGGAGAGCAGCAGCAGAGGGAGCATGTGTTCTTGCAGTGATGGAGCCTACCATGCCCCCACCCTCACCCCGGAGCTCCCCCTATCTTCTGTGCAACTGTCTTTAAGTCTATTCTTCTCTGTTGTTGCAACTTTTTCTTTGCTCCATTTTCCTCTTTAGAATTTGCACATTGGGGTCCAACGCACAAGGCCACTGCTTTGTGGGAGTGTGGGGGTGTTTTTGATGTGAAGGCGAAAGTGGTATGGAGGGATTAGTGTGGCCGGTTGGATCATCTTACAGCAGCCGACCCCCCCTCAGACTCAGGGACAATGGGGATTAAAACTTCTCTTATTCTTCAACCCCAAACGGCAGGATGACAAAGACAGTATTCCTCTGGGTCTTTTAACACCGGGCTGCACAGCTGAAGTTGTGGACTGGGCGGGGGTTGGGGCCTGGGCAGGGGTCTTATACAGAAAATTAATCCTATGGAATTTTCTCCTCATTGCAAATGGAGATTTGTAGCTTTTGCCTTGCTATCTCCCACATAACGCATAAGTGTCAGTCAATAGAGGATAACAGCATCCGGTGGAGTGAATGTTTATATCTGAGGCACCCAGGGGCCCGACACAACTGATACGCATCTACATCCATGCAGCAGGATAGCTTCAAAGGGTAGGTGTCAATGGCTCATTTGGAATAGATGTGATAGATTAATTATATTTCACTTACACTGGCATCCCACAGCACAGCTCCTTCACAAATTACAAGGCCCAGTCAACAGTCACCGTGTCCAAAGAGATGAACAGGCCTCAATTTTTCCTCATCATTTCATTTAGCAGTGCAGGACTGTTCATATCTGCACAGGGGAGTGAAGGATTTTCTCATCTGAAATTGACCATTAAATATAATGTAATGTATTGTGCATGCTAGGTCAACATCGCACAAATCATCTGAAAGTCAATCACCTGTCTATTACAACCTGCCTGCCGCTCCATGACTCTACTACAAGTCACAAAAGGCGGCTTCGAGGTTCAATTATGCCTGGGTCTGAAATCACTCCACCATCATCACATTGTATTGTGTTGTTGTTGTTGTTGGTTGGCTTCATCCCACCAGAGGAGACACACAATGTTGTTGATGAATGGAAAAAATGCAATGTTGTCTTTGGGGTTTGACAGCGAGCAATTTCCAACGATAAATGACAAACTACCCCTTCCTCCACCCGTGTGTGGCGAAATTGTTTCTCTAATAAAAAAAGCATCTTTTGATTGTGAGGGTAAGGATATTTTAAATATATGCATATTATCTTTCTCTCTTTCACCCTATCCTCTCTCACCCTCCCCCTCTCTCCTATCGCTCTTCCCTCTCTCTCCCTCTGTCTTTCTCTCTCTACACCCTCTTCTCTCCCCTCTCTGTCTCTTGCTCTCTCGCTCCCCCTCTCTCTCATTGCAGTAAATAAAAGATTAAAATGACTGTTCTAAAAACACCGACTGGTCACCAGAAGATAATTGTTTCAGCTTTGTTTACTGTGCGTGAATGCTTTCTCCCTTTTTAGTCTTTTTTTTTCTTTTTCATTGTGTCCATAATTAAAATTCCTTTATTTTCAAAGTAGTTCTGAAAAAGGGAGCTAAATTGCCTTTTCTGTGTTTATGTTGTCATTGGCCCACTGTCTGGAAGGGTAGAGGAGGGGGAGGATGGAAGACAGCAGCAATGTCCTTGGGCTGGATAGAAGATCAACTTTTAGTGTGTAATTAAAAGACATACTGTATATAGCACAAATATGTGTGTTGTATGTGCATGGCAAATATGTTAATGTGCATTTTATGTATAAGTACATTCATGCACATCTGCTGCAATTAGATATTGTGTGCTCATTTTAAGTGTTCATGCTAAGATTTACAAAAACATCCATACTTACTGCCTCTGTATTGAATTTCCACATGTTTTCTGTGAGGAAGTGCATGCTAGGTGGGCTAATCTAATATCTTCAAATTGGTCATTATACACAATTGAGGTGTTGATGGATCCCAACAACAACGGTATGTAAATGTGAATGAAAATTACTAGAGGCACTCTAACACCTTATAATGAATGTCTCTTTAAAAACACACTACACAAACACTGACATGAAACATGCTTATCTGCCACAGGCGGCAGAAATGAATTTCCGGTAGCCTGACTTTCATGCACATTGATGAACCACAGTGTCATTCCTTTTCGCCCACCACAACCAAGCTGCTACACCTCCTCCTCCCCCTTCTCCTCACGCAATATCAAAACTGAGAACACATTCGATGATCAGGGAACTCATTAGAAAAAGGTGACAATGAGGTTTCGCAACTTTGAATTTCCACCAGCCAATTTTCCACATCTCCCTCTGCTACCCAGAGCATAACCAGGGAGACTGACGTGGTCTGCCTTTGAATGACGAGACGGGATAGCTGGAGAAATCGGAGGGCCTTTTGCCCTAGATTCAAGAAAGCATATGCCAGAAACAACACCACACTATAGGCCCTCATATATAACTCACCCACAGGTCCAAGACCAGTAATGTTCACGCATACATACACTTCACACAGAAACACACAGACAAGCTCAGCTATACGATCACAGACCCCTCACCCCTGCTTGCAGTGCTATCCCTCTTCTGCTTAGCCAGGCGCCCATAATTGAATCTCAGGTTGGGATTAATTCTAGGGGCTGCACTTGACTCGGTCAAAAACAACTATTACAGGGAGGCAATGTATTTTTTTACACAGCACTTCACATTGATTAGGCAATGTGCAGCGATGAGAGATGCATTGGATTCTAGATGACAGTCATTTGCATGAAATGAGGGGTTTGCCATAACCAGGGGAGAGGGCCTGCCTGACACCAAGCGGAACAGACTGAAAAGCGCTTTCCATAATGTACTCAGACTGGAGGACCTGCATGCATAAGTGCACATGCATACACACAGACTTATATGCATATATACATGTCAACCCTACAACCCAAATATATATAAATATAAACATGGTCATACTGTGCAACAAAAGGTTAAACTCAATGAAAACAAAGAGCTTTGAGTTCGCTCCACACTGTTTTTAATGGATGTGTGTAAGGTTGACAATTGGACACCAGTAGATGTCAGTGACATGATCATAGTATCTCCAAATGTAACTCCTTTGTTGTCATTCCAAGGTTGAGCTCAATGAAACGTAGTGTGACCTCAAGGGAGCTAGTGGTCCAGGGAAAACTAAAGCCTGTTTCATTGCAGGGTGCAAAGAAGAAGAGGGGGTGAGAGGATGGAGGGAAGGAGGAATGGTAGAAGTGGTTGGGGGGGGCGGCTGAAAAAGGCCTTCTTTCAGTTTTGAATGAGAGTAAGAGAACGTTTTTCTTGCCTCCTCCCGTTGTGCTGTCAAACTCGATAAGCCCTGAGGAGCAGTGACGCTGCTTGCCTCCCAGGCTCCCCCTCTGCACAATGGAGTCTGCGAGGACCCACCATGCATTTCACATTCAATTTAGCCCTCCCCAGGACATGGCTGTCAGGGTCAGCATTGGCAGTATAAGACAAGGCTGTGGGTGGAGGCCAGTGTTTTGGACTGTGGCAGGTTTCGAGGGGAGAAGGGGTGTAATGACAAAGCTGATGGGTTTGGGCTCATAGTCCAGAGAAGGGGTGCTGGTGCTGGTCAGATTAGAGGGGGGTCGGCAGGGACAGAAGATCCAAGGAGAATGGGTAGGAGAGTTGGGGTGAAAATGGGGATGATGGAGGGTGGCCTCTTCCCAATAATAAAAAACTCCAAAAGAAAGGTCTGGCCAGGGCCTTTATTCGATGGAGCTTATGCTGCTTTCCATGGGGTCTTCAATGAGAACTAGGGGACTGTTACTCTGCCGAAGCCCATTAGCCAGCATTAGGAGCGTCCACACATCCGCACAAGGAGATTTGAGACAAACCCTAAACAGCCCACAATAACCGCGAGGTACAAGCCTTGAGCCTTAAGACCTCGGCTTGGCCCAAAAGGCTCTTGAATAGACGCGCCCCAAATCATGTTGTTGAACAAATCAGGTATTAAGGAGAGAGGAGTTTGTCCGAATTTACTTCCCCTAAAGACCTTAGTTAAGCTAGTTACTGCGGAGCTTTAGTTAGGCGTCCGTTGCTCGTGTGTGATTGTGCATGTGTGAGGGGCCATCATTCTTCAAACTTCTTACACATGACACCCTAAACCCCCCTGCAACATAAACCCTCTCACCCTCACACATAACCCAAACACAGCCACGCTGAAGCCTAAATTCACTCACTCCAAACAATGGGCTGCTATTGGCAATTAAATGGCATTTGGCGATGCAGGGTGCAAGTTAATGGTATTACTGTTGCAATTCTTCCCCTGAATGGCAAAAGGGATTTCCTTTGCCACCAATAAAGCATTACTCACTGTCTTACCAGCATTACATAGCTTACCTTGAGCTTATGATTCACGGCCTTCCGATTACCATTTGAATATTTCCTTTTTCCAAAGCGCTGGCAGATGTAGTTTTAGGTGCTGCTGCTGGGCCTCCAGCTTTTCCTGGGTGACAAGGCGAGGCTGTCGTCACCCATCGCAGGCCTGTCGCTCAAGATGACCGGTGCTCTGCTACGGCCTATCACTGGACAACCACCCAGGTAGATATGCCATGCTCCTTACTCACATTGCTGTTCGGATTTGTCACTCACACCCCAAAAAAGCTTGAAGCATCTAGACAAACTGTTAAATGTGGATCAGTTGTGACTACTGTAAACACTTTTGGTTATGATGGATGCTTTGCAATTTGAGGAGTCGCTAACATAAAGTAATAAGACTTGTGAGAGCCTTTTTAGTATCACCATAATAATGCAATTTTCACTGTGACTTTTTTTTATAAGCATCAGCAACATGGAAAAATGGGAGACAAACAGAAATAAGAGGAAGCACTTTCATTCCTCTCATGGTTAAAAAATCTTGCCTCCACATGTCTCCAACCTCTTTCTTTCTCCACATCTCTTGTTTGACCAGAGATCTGGTTTGGCAGGCACCTTTTCTGTGGACATGATGCTTTGAGAGGAATATGAAAAGGCAGATTTAAAGGTGATGGCTGGTCAAAGGGGGGAGAGAGAGAGAGAGAGCCTGGTTATCACAGCTATGCGACTACATTTAACATTTTCCCTCGTTTCAACTCTAACTGAATTGATCACACTTTGAAAGGTCTGGTCCCAACAAAGATGGATGAAATAATGAAAAGACAGAAAAGATCAGGGCAAATATCTAATGCATTTCTCTACAGCTCTATTCATTCTCATCTTTATTCGGGTCTGAGGCACATTCTTACAATATGAAATGAAACTTTATTACAGAGCTACCGCCAAACCTCAAATGTATGTGTGTTGAAATATAATCTCCCCCCTCCAATATGGGATAAAAACAGAGCATTTGTTGTAGGGGCAAATTAAATAATGATTCCCATTGAAGGAGCAGGGATGATGGCAGGCCAAGAACAATACATAGGAAAGGCTCGGAGATCAGTTGAGGGTTTGTGTATAGATTTGGCTCCCACAAGCACTAGAGGAGCTCCCTTAACTTGACAGACCAAACAGATCAGGCAGAGAACAGAACCAGCCCTGTCAATAGTGAGGATTATGGGAACGGCTGTTTGGCCTCAAACCATTTTGCCCGCCAGAAAACACAAGAGGGCTCCAGTTTGATTCAGTTCCACTCTTATTGTCAAGTGTCTGGCTCTAACAGTCCTAGGCATTAGCAGACATTTGAGAGAGTTGGTGACTGGCCAATTGCAACTATACATATATATATATATATATATATATATATATATATATATATATATATATATATATATAGATATAGATATAGATATAGATATAGATATAATCTCTATATATACAGTATATGTAGAGAGAGAGCTTTGTTACATACCTATAAACAAACATATGCGTATATTTTCATGTACAGGATAATGACAGTAACTTCTCATGAAATGTCATTATACCAGCATGGTAAGATCAGTTCTCCTTCATGCTTAATTAACCTCCATAAATGTAAAGAAAAATGCTACCCTGCACCCTGCCTCCCTGACGCCCTCTTTTAAAACTGTCTTCACCCTAATCGCCAACATGTGCATTCATGGGCTGCAGAAAGATCACTGGTATTGTTCTGTTCCTTTAGGACCTGACTGATATTGCAGTGCAGTTTAAGTCATTTCAGCCACAGCTATGAACTTAATTAGCTACACCTAAAGCCCATCTCTTCCCCAGACAACTCTAATTAAGCCCAGCGCCTTTCCCCAGTCAGAGCCCCTCTGCTGGCTAAAAGGGAACCCACAGTCTCTTGTCCGAGGATTACAACCTGGGATACATCACAAGCAATCATCTTCTCCCACAGCCCAAAAACCCTTGGTCGCTGCCCCCCACCCCATCCTTGTTTCATGAAGGGCACAATACTATTTCCCCACTAATTTGCTGTGTGTGTATTAAACAGCCTCTTCACCCAAGTCAAAGAGGAGAATCCCTCTTACAGGAGTCTTAATAAGTCCGGGGCAGAGAGGCTAACCGCGAAGCAAAGAGCAGTCACTCCTTTGTACATGGCAGCAGTCGCTCAAGCTAAACAGCTTGTTATTAGTAGATGGGGGTGTAGCTTTTCTGCCTTGGCTCAAGCAGTTTCTCTTGCCTCGCTTGTGAGGCTCCAACTTTGTGTGAATGCATTGAAAGGCGTGCTTTCTTAATTGGATAGTTCCCTTACCCCTGCAAGGATCTTTGATCCTTATTGTAAACTTTCATTGTTGTCCATCAGTCTTATGGCAGCTACTGCAATTGCTGGGTCTCATCTTAGCATCCTAAACTCCTTAGTGTTAGTATCAGCTCAAGCTCTTAGCGCTGGATAAGCCCTTGCTAATGTCATAATGGTGATGATTTGGCTGAGCCCTCCGGCGTTATGTCAATTCAGCCGAGGGAAGTAAGAGGCACAATTAACAGAAATTAGCTAAATGCTATTGAGTGGGTCTGCGTATGTGAGGGCAGGGCACTGACCCTAACAGCCCCACACTGTGTTGCCAATCAATTATATTTTTACTGCTGCAGGCCAAGTTCATGATTGCGAGCATCAAGCAGAATTATTTAGTCAATTGAGCAAGTAGGATGGATGCTTTTGCCTGATCGTCAGTTTATCCTGAACTGAGAAAAGCTGTGTGCTAATGAGTAAAACGGAACATTTAAGAATGAAAGGCAAACTGTTTCAGTTTTAAGTATTTATAGCAGTGATGTATGGCGTGGAACACATTGGTAGATATTACTGGCTCCACCCACAGCTGAAACAGCTGAAATGACTCTGTGCACTCTCACTTTGAAGTTCCTTAATGGACTTGTGGGTCAGACCTCCTGAGGAGAGAGAAAGATTCAATTCATCAGGGTGCAATAGAAGTGAAAGTAGAATACTCTTCATGTCCAATCACTGTTGGGAGGCCTTAGGAAGCACAAGTGTGAGAGGCTGGAAGTGAATCTGCTGCAGGAAGGATGGAGCAGAGCCGAGGAGTGTGTGGGGATCTCCTGTGAGGAGGCCAGCCCTGGGTGGTTCGCACCAAAAGCCTATTTGTGGATGAAAGTGCAGCACCCCTGGGGTCCACTCGCACAGAGAGACGAGGCCAGTGATTAAGGGGGCGCAAGGGCAGGATGGCCCTTTAATTTAGGGCTGTGGCAAGAAGGGGGACCAGCATTGGTGTATCTGTAACCAGACAATGGCGATTACCTTCCTCTTTATCTGGCGGAGAGGGGGCTTTGAGAGAGCAATCTGAGGAGCGGAGGAAATGGCACGACACAGGATTAGTGGCACAACAGGACGGTAAATTAAATGTTGGAGATGAAAGAATGAGACTCTGACATGCATCAATAGAGAGCATTTGCTGCATTCTAATAACAGCAGCCGAGGAGAAATACCTGTAGAGATTAGTGTGTGTGTGCGTGTGTGTGTGTGCGTGTGTGTGTGTGTGTGTGTGTGTGTGAGAGAGAGAGAGAGAGAGAGAGAGAGAGATCATTTAAACGACTTTGGACATCCTCTGTCATGTGACAAACCGCAGCAGAGGACGAGAACAGGGTTTGTTTGTGACCATTAATTTAACTCTCCCATATGGTGTATGTAAGAGAGAAATGGTGCCAGCAGGCCACGGCTGCACAAAGACACTGAATATATAAATACAGTATGACTGCATTGTATGCCTATCCTCAGCACAATCCATAGCATAGTGCCTCCACCTGGTCAGGTGAGATTCAAAGGTCCAGTATGTCGGATTTTGGGTGATTTACGTGCAGAAATAGAAAAATATTCATTAGCACGTTTTAATCAGTGTGTATCACTGGAAACTAAGAAGCAGTGTGTTTTTTGTCCTCTTCCACAGACTATTTCTGCCAGCCCAGAGCAGACAGCCCAAACACTGCCTCTTTCTAGGGCCTCTTATATATTTAGCAGCCACAATCGGGGAGGGTGAGATGAGGAGTGTTCAGTTGGTCACACTTGGCAACCACATCGCTGGATGCCGTTAAATCCTACACACTTGACATGTAAATGTCGGTTTTGCACAGGTATAACTTCATGAAAGGTTTTGATTGGTTGGAACCTTTTGGAGTTTCTTTTATTCCCCTGAAGATTGTATATGGACATATTTAAAAGACAAACAGACAGACACAAAGTAGAGAATGATATATTACGGTAAACAATTAAACAAATGTTCAAATGAAGCAGCGCTTCAGATATCCACAATCTGTTTATTAGTGGAAATGTTTATTTTAACAAATTTAGCGAGATTAGTTAAATCTTTGATATTCTAAGCAATTTCCCAAATTTAACAGTGGTTGGTGTTTCTTAGAGCATCTGTAGATCCAAAGTGACTTGATGCATTTACTAGACATGATTAAAAGTCCTGGAAAATGATTTCCAATGTGTTTGGTACAGTTAAGAAATCATATTCAAATACATTCAAGTCATAATTAGTGAAAAATAAAATATTCTCATTAGCATCTAGCATTGTGACTGACAGGTATTACAGATAAAAAGCGAGTAAATAAAAACACAGATGAATGATATTGTAACAGTTACGAAGGGAAAAGAAAGTGAGACAAAGCTTGTGATTGCATGAGCGACAGCTGACAGGAAGTGAGCGAGAGCAGGTTCTGAACGCGGCCAGAAATGATTTAATCAAAAACTAGCTTTATCTAGGTTATTACTACACTGAAGCAGGATGATGAAGAGGAGGTTCGCCTTAATCTCAACCACAATGGAGGGGAACAAAGGCGTACTTACAAGCACTATCAGCCACAAATATCAAATCAGCTCTAGCTGCACCTAATCCTGCCAGACAGCATTGTTGATTCAATGAACCTGCGGTCAGAGACATGCACAGCCATATGTAAGGTACACACAAAAGTACACAAAATGCATGGGCATTCACACAAATGGTGGCAGTTTAGCTTCAATAGATGAGAGCTACAGTATGTGTCATGTTGTTTCAGTTCATGTGGATCATGATTAGACTTGTGGTATAATACAGGCCACCTCTTTTCCAGTAAGCATTGATTGCAGTTCCTTTTCAAGCACCTTGATGCACACATCTGCTCCAGCACCATGTCATTGTAGGATCACTTCTTCTGTTACCACTACACCACTGGTAAAAGGCAGGTCAAGATATGATACGTCTAGAAAAACCTATACTAGTTACCAGTATACATTCCCTGCAAAGCCCCCCCCCCCCACTGATCTACACACTTTTCGACCTCTGAACCTCTCAACACCTTTGTCCTCAGGGCCATATCCACAGTAACAGCAGCAGCGGTGGGAACGTCCTTGTTCAGGATGGCACTTGGCAGAGGGAAAAGGATACTGGCAACTTCATTATCCCACAATAACAGGCTAATTATTGTGTTTGTTAGCAACAAATCAGAGCACAACAGACTGCATGTCCCTGTCCTGTTTTGAGCATCTTAATTGCTTACCCCCCAACACCCCCATCCCTCTCTCAGTTGCCACTGCTGCTGTTGTTATTTAGCATATAAAAGGCAACAGCTAATTGTCTGGACTATAAATATTTGGCATGCAATTAGCGTCCTGGCCTGCCTCTGCGTTGTGTTATCACCTCACTGTTTGGTACGTGGTGCAGACCGCACACTCAATTCCCCGTATCTAATGGGAGTTTGATAGCAACACGGAACCTTTGTTTCTAAGAACAAATGACAGCAAATGCATCCCTGTCGTCTAACCCCGCCACTGGCTTTGAGGGAAGAACACATCTGCACCATCACTTAAGTAAGGGAGCACTAGATGTTTAATGCCACACAAACTATACCTGTGGAAGGTGTGCTAAAGTAGACAAGGCAAGATTATTTGAATAGCACATTTATATGAAGGCATTTCAAAGTGCTTCGCCTAATACATTAAAGAAAGAAAACAACATGAAAGACGTTAAAATGCAAAAAGTTAAAAGGGTTGTGGTGGGTTCATGTTGTAGCTGCAATAAAGAGAAGTGCTGTGTATGACAAGGAATTAGATTAAAAAGATTTTTTGCATTCTGACTAAAGACGAAACAAGCTGGGCTTCTTTTTGAACGGTATTAACAATCAGCCTTATTGCTATTTAGTATTGTATCACAGTGGAAATTCACACAGCTCCGCTATTGCAAGTGAAACACAGAAAAGGAAAACATTTACTACTGGCCTCAGGGAGGAAGAACACATGCAAAAGCATGAGAGGTATGAGAAGGGGATGAAACAAAAAGGAGATGAAACACCAGGGTACACAGACGATCATCTCCACTTCACCTAAAATCAAAGAAGGACTGGTAGAGGAGAGGTCCAGAGGGGAGAGGGTGGATGGGTCAGAGAGCCTTCACGGATGATTGCAGCCCAGTTTGAGCTGCTAAAGTGCAGACGTGAACTTCTTTCATCTCCATTCAGGGTCACTGTCCATGGAGGGAAGGGTCCTGTCATCCTGCTCTCACTTCCCCACAGAAAGATTCCCAGCCCCTCAGGATTCCCACCGAACAGAGTCAAAAGTGGGAGCAGCATCACCTTAAAGCTGGGAGCATAACTACACTGTAGAAACTTTCTCTGTAGATTTACATTAATTAACTGTCAGCAGCTTCACCTCAAAGTACTGCAGTTTTTTACAGTATCATACTGCATTTTAAAATTACAATATATTACTGTTTGTCAGTAAATGTCTGTATATTTACAGTATGTATCCTTTATTGGATGATAGTTAAATAATGTTTCTGTAATACCGCTACTAAAATTATGAATGGACTGTACTTATATAGCACATTTTCTAGTCTGACCAGTCAAAGTGCTTTACAACACCAGTCAGCATTCACCCATTCACACACAGAGGCTACCATAGGAGCCATAGGACAAGTCAAATTGTTGAGTGGGTCCTCAGTAGGGCCTGATTGGATGGAGAATATGGTGTGAATAGGAAGACAAAATTGAGTATAACATTGATGATTAAAAATACAAAGGATAACTCCTGAGATCGCTGCCATCCAAAGTGGGGAAAACAAAAAATTATTAATGAAAAGGCCAAATACGTGAAGCAGGTGCAGAATTGGCAGGAGGGACGAGGCGAAGAATAAGAGTGACCCCAGTCTGTGAGGAGAGGCTGACTGGGGCCTGGAGGCTTGTTAGAGGCAAGAACCATGAGGGCTCCTAATTGGGCCTGGGAGAAAGAGAGGGTAGTCAGTCTCAAGATCTGGGTTTGGAGAGGAGGAAGATGGAGGGGTGGCTGTGGGAGTTAATGGTGAAGGGGGCTTTCCAAGTCACATGAAAGTTTGAGGGGATGAATGTGCCATAATTAGATTAATAAGTAGCTTAATTTATCGCAGCAGAGGATATCAACAGCTCCACATTAGAGGCAGGCCAGAAGATTAGCCTCGATCTGCGTTTCCAAAACATGATTAGCCCCCCGGCACAAAGACCAGGCCCTTTCACAGGTTCCTACCACAAGGGCTGGGATTAGAGAAACATGTTGAATAATCAGCAGTGGCCCTGCATGCTCCCCTCAAGTCTTCGCTGTGGCCAGGGGTGCAGTGCAACCCTTTGCCCCCTCCCAGTTCAGCTCACAACACTTATCAATTAGGCTATTACAGGGCCAATTAAAGTCAAGGGCAGCTACACACACACTGTGTTTGCCTGTGCCACCCAAACTGAGACACACACCTACTGCATGTTCGCTTCATCCACCTGCACCTGCACCTGCCAATACACAAGTCATCCTTCAACAAAATCAAGAAAACCAGTGTATGGGCAGCATTCACCCAATGGTATTTGACCATTAAGTCAAGCCCAGTCAATTGTCATCTTGGAGTGTGGATATCACAATAGCCCCTGGGGACACACAGCTTCGTGGACAATTGCTTGTCCCTCCAATCTCCTCTAGAATGCCAATAAAGACCTCAGCATATGTTTGCTCCAGACTCGACCACCGGCCACACGCATCATGAATGCAGCGCTCTTGCTAAGCTTTTGATCTCTTGATCCTCTACATCTTCCACATCCGTACTCTTGTTTAAAAAAAAGTGGATGAAAATAAATCGATGGGCCTTGAGCCAGATCTTTGTGGAGTAGCCCATCTATAGCAGAGAGGTTGCAGCTGTTACTCATTAGGTACTCAAGCAATATTTTGTGGATTTTTTTTCAAACAAGCGAGAGGACGCCTGACCAGTCTTTATTTCTGTTTACCTAGACAGCTGACGAAACTCAAGGAACATAGGGAAGAGAAGATATTTTATAATTATTAGATTAGTCCCAAACTGAGGACACTACGAGAGCATATTTACAGTATCAGCTGCAGAGAAGCTATTCTTCATGAGATTTATATCTCTAAGAATCATTTTATTGTAATACATACACCAAATATCAAACAGAACCCACTCCTATACCAATCTGAGGCTGGTTTTGGTGACTACCGATGTACATCTTGGAGTGTGGACATTCTTTCATGAATAAGGACCCTCATCCCCAAAGCATGCTTATAAATGACTCAGTTGACACAACCATGTCAGGGAGATGAGTCCTGTTTACCCTTGAAAAACCAGCAACTTTTACATTTCCCACTGCTGTTCCGCCACCACAGGCCTATTATCCTGTGTGACTATGCAGTGCCATGCTATGGTGATAATGTACGCAGAGTCAACATGTCCTACAGACTGAGCTTGTTGGCAGGAGTTGACCTCAGCATGTTCCAGCCCACCCTGCCACCCATACAGGTCACAACAGCAGAGCTAGCCTCTGCTTGCTAAGCTGGAAGCTATGGGTGATGGACGCAGGCATCTTATCCAACAAGCAGAAGATATACATCAATAGGCAAGGTGTGAATTAACATGAATTCTGCCTTAGAAAAGGGGATAGATGACTAGAATCATTTAGAGTCATGCAGACAAGCAGACCAGTGGTTAAAGTAGACGTGTCACTGTGCCGCCCCGATGTGATCTCTCCCAAACCAGTACAAGGCTGTCCAGCTGATGTCTGCCAAGCCTCTAGAAAAGAGAGTTATTAAGAACATGCTAATCAGGACTGATTGATTTATTGGCCTGGGGTTCAAGGAGACAAAATGTGCTGTTTTGTAAAAGAGGAGGAGAGGAGGGAGCAGTTGGTACCACTCTTAAGCTGATACTCACCCTGCCTACAACAGGAACTAAACTCATACGTGTATTCTCTCTAAATTTAACATAAAAAGAGATGGACGGGACAAGAAAACATCATCATCTCTGAGTTTAGATCTAGATTGGACTTGATTGACAGATGTCCATTCCCTCTCACCATGAAGTTGGAAGCTACTAGACGGACAGCATCTATTCTCCAACATCCACATCTAACAGAAAGTGGTAGATGATCACACCAGAGAACAGGTCACCGAAGCAACGTCTCACACCTTGAATGGCTGAGATGCAAACAAAGGACTGTACGCAGCCCTACATGGTAGAATAGTGGACTTAATAACAGGATATATTTAACCATTTCCACCCACATTGCGAATGTACAAACATTCCTGTGTCAAACCTTCCATGATGTACATCTTTGTATTAACTCAAATATTTTTTCACCTCTTTCTGCCAATAAGCCAGATGTTGTAAAAGTCAGTGAAGAAGAAGTGTTTGTTTTACAGATGCTTTGATTCTAGTTAGCCTTTATGACTATAAGGGGTTATCAAGTACCAACTACTCAGTATCATTTCAGAGGTGAATTATATTATATTATATTATATTATATTATATTATATTATATTATATTATATTATATTATAGCTATTCTCACAGGTTGGTCATAAGAGGGTTTCAATGACTTGAGATAACTAAAAAGCAGACAACATTCTAATTTTAAGCTACTTTATTCTTACCTCTACATTTCAGATAGAAATACTGCAGGTGTTTATTCAACTGTATTTATTTAGTCACTTTACCTGGTCAAATATACAATAGCATATAATATATGCTGCACTGTATACTCTTTTTTGGGGGGAATTTTATTCTTTTCACTTAACTGGAAATTAGAAAAAAACATGCATGCTGAATATGGAGTATAATGACTTAAAAGTATATAAACTTATGTTTTTGTCTTTTCGATTATAGATTCATGTAAATAAAAGTTTTTGTTTGAAGTTCACTTCAGTGTCAGCACTTTCTTATCCTCTATCTTTCCTCAACTAAACCGTTAATACTTGCAAGCTCTTTATTCCACTCTATGACGAATTAGTGGTTAAAGCAGAAATCTAGCTTAGTTTGACTTTTTAAATGAGTATCTTGACCTTTGAAATCCCCCAGTAGCATTAGATTGTCAAATTGAAAGGGTTGGCTGAAGTTGAGGAGAGGACTTACCTAGATGGCGCTAGTGAAAATGTAAAAAGGAGATAAAGTGACGGCTCAAAGACCGTCTTGAAACAATGTCAGTAACTTTTAAATCCCACTTTAAGTGTGACTGAGAAAAGAAAAAAAACAACTCTTTGATAGATTAGGCTGGTATCTACAAGTTATCCTTGATAGCACTCCAGGCCACATGGCCTGTGTTTCCAGATTCACCAGTGGTCTCTCTCTCCAAAACCTCACCCCAGCATCACTGCCCAGCACTCTCGCTGCTCTCTGCTTGTAAGATAGCAGCTGTTACACTCGTTTCTGGTGAAGCACTATCTGTTGCTGAACAAACGAGGGAAAAACAAATAAACCCTGGGCCTGATCAGGCCATGTGCACAGTGCAACGCAGTGCACGCCCTGCTCCGCTCCGCTACATACCCCGGCAGCTACCCTTCGTCATGCACCAAATTAGAAAGCCTCACCATCAGGCGGACAGCTGGCAGCCTCCTCGGGGGAATGCCAATTAAGTTTGTAAATCATTTAGACAACAAAACTGTACAAGACAAAAACATCCCATAGAGGCGGACGTCCCTGCAACTCCCAATAGTCCTCAACATGACCTCCACTGCCTCCCCCCATCTGCAACAGCCTCAGGAAACATCACCTCAGAGCATACACAGACCCAAGAGATCAGCAAATATGCTCAGAGAAATACATGAATACCAAATCAAAGCCATTGATTTTGTCATGGTAATGTGTTGTTATAGCTAATTAAGATGTGATGTTTTATTAATAAGTTGGCGCCCACTCCACCAGATCAAGATTGGCATCGCAGTCGTCTGCTAAATAGGCATATTAATAATTGGCAGCTCCACAGTATCATAGTTCTGACAGTAGAGTATATGAGAGGAAAGTACTGAACACCTCAAACCTCACAAGTCACACACAGTGTTGAGAGGACAATTTCAAACTTTAGCACAATGTCTGATCAAGTGTCCAAACTGGTAACCTGAGTTTTGGGCCTTGAGGGGAAAAAAGCTGGGTAGGGATTAGAATAATACATAAGGAGCTTTCTGTAAATTGAACCCTTGAGTAGGAAAAGGAATATGGCCGCCTTAGGCAAGAGTGTGACCCACGCTCTTATGCTGAATGCTCACACTCAGACTGGTTGTTTGTTCATCCTGGCAGCCCACTCTACAGTTGTTTCAGTGTAACACATCAGGATGTGACAGACGGAGTGACAGCGCGAGTAACTAATTGAGACGGGATGCAAAAAAGATTCTCTGAGCCTTAAGTAAATGGAAGAGGGAGCAACCCCTCGCCCCTCCACACACACACACACACACACACACACACACACACACTCAGAGAGCACTATCCCTGCTCAGGGCATCACTATCAATGCTAATTAGTTGAGCTTTGATTAATACAAAAACTAAATGAAGTTATTTAATGTAATCAGTGTTTGCTTTGAAAGATCATTCATTATGTCAGTAAAACTATGAATTATTTTAAGACAACGTTATTACAGGGACAGAGGAGAGGTGACAGAGCTGAAAGACAAAAGAAACGCTGCTACAAATTATAAAGTTCCCCTCAAAGGCCCATTCATGACTCTTTCATTTGAACCAAATTGCCATTCTTCATTGCTTCTATCCTGACTAACAAGGATTCATAAATGTTCACGCAAGTACTTACAGGACTCGTAGCTCCAGTATATCATGTGTTTGGCATTTTGTGCTGCAGGTTGTTTATGGATAATCATTGAGGCACACAAAGTAATTGGCAATACGTAGTGCAAACAATTCTTAACTCAAGCTGAAGCAACGGTTTCATGTTGCACAGTGTAGACGCCAGAAAATCAACTAGAGGAGACTGTTGGGATTTCATCAATCACTGCAGACTTTTCAAATCAGTCTGCACTCATTACTGCATTGTTACACAATGATCGTCTAAGTCAGACGTCATGCTCTCTGTGATGGGTAAACTTTTATCAAGCAGATTTCAAGTTCCTGCATGGAAGTTACTTTTAATTTCATATTAAAATCAATGGAAACTACAGCAGGAAGGGAAGCAGGAATACTTTCCTAAAATCTAAAACCATACAACATACATTGGACAACTGCATCAGTTATTTAGTAGACACAGCTGCAGGAAATTGGCTGTAACAAATGACAACACATCTGTTATTTTAAGGTCAACAGAATGTAAACAGCAGCAAAGAATAATTTAGAGTACAATTCTTTTGATGATATTTCACCTCTCAAAAATTGACATCCGTCAAAAATAGACGCTTCACATTCAACCTTCAAGGATTACCATGACCTCAATGAATGAGAACCCACACAAACAAAGAGTTGTCTATTTACAGCAACAGAGAGCAACATCAGCAGTCATCTGGAGTCATTTCTCCAGACACTTAATTAATAGAGGTCTGTTTGGCTCTGTTTTGGTCGCCACCAACTCCTGAGAAAAACATCTAACTCTTCAGCAGCTAAATGCTCCACTATGATCATTGGCCGATAACCAGCTGGTTCTTCCCTCTGCTTATTAGGCGCGTAGAGCACAGTGGGTTTATCTGAGCTTTTTCATTGACAACAGGTGCCTGCTGCTGGAATCTATGATGAAGAGTAGAGATTACTTCTACTAAAATATGCATCAGAAAACTCAGGAGGATTTTAAAAGTTTTATTTCCTAACACTACTGCATCTACTCCTACAAGAGGTTAATGACAACAAGAACACTTATGTGCATGTACAATATCATTCTTTCTTCTTTATTCTTTAGGATCCCACGTATAGCTGTCACCAAGGTAGCAACTATTATCTCAGGGGTCCACACAACAAAATACACAAAACGAAACATGCAACAGATACAAAGTCAAAACAAAAGCATCTTAATTACATGCAGAGAAAGAAAGCTTATCCACATTGTGATGGCTCTAAACATTACAGATCTACATGCTGCCTTTGTTCTGGGTTTCTGTTTCACTATGTAACCCCTACTATCCTGCCTGGTGGTATGACTGTGTTGGTCTCTAACAAAATTTTATTTATGACTCCAGACAAATATTCCTGAAGAAAATGATTAGATTGCATGCCAACCTGTCCTCCACTCTGAGCCATGACAGACTGGTATGCATTCTCTCTGTACTCACCTAACGAGCCTTGCGGCTTTATTATGAGCAAGTTGAAGCTTAGACAGCTCTCTGCTGAGCAGTAATCAAGGTGAGACAACACTGATGCCTGTGTCACTAAACCTTTAGAGGCAGGGGTAAGAAAAGAGTAAGACCCTGTAATGCATGATATTCCTCTGCCCATTTTTGTAATAATCAATATGTTTCTCCCATGATATCTGCTCATCGAGTGTGATACCAAGCAGCTTTGCCCCTTTAAACTGTTCAATATCCAAGTCTTTCAGTGACAAACACTGATCAGCATTATTAGTGGAATTTCTGGCCTTGAATAAAATACTTTTGTTTTTTGTTACATTCAAGACAAGTCTGTTCTCACGTATCCAAATCAAGCACACGCTGCGGTTCAGACTGGAGAGTATTCCTTAATTCAGTTACGTTAGTTGATGCAAAGTGTATAGTTCACTATCATCTGCAAATAGAGTCACACTGCTCTTTTCCAAAACATAAGGCATGTCATTGGTAAATATAGAGAAGAGTAACGGCCCAAGGCAGCAGCCCTGACTGCATCCGGCTGGATAAATAACTATTTAACCAGTTGATTGCAGCTTCACAAAACCCATATGCAGTTAATTTTGTTAGCAATAACTTATGGTCTACAATATCAAATGCTGAGCTGAAGTCAAGAACTACAGTACCAACCATCATTTTGTCGATGATCATCTGTCAGTCATCTCTGTCAGCCAACTTTTACTGGAGGAATACTAATTTATTCAGCTGAGAAACTCTCTTGTTTGTCATGAATCATGCTGAACTTAACTCCATCTACCTCCATTATAATGAACAAAATACATGATGGGTGGAGCTGAGCATCATCCAGAGGTTGCAGTGCAGCACAAAGACTTGAAATCGAACTTTCCAATGTTTCTGCCCTCTTGTAAATCAAGAGGAGCAATCAGTAGATTAAACTGCTGTCATTGTCAGCTTCTCTGTGTCTGATTTTCTCCTCCTCCCTCTCATCATCGCTGCTATCAGATGACCTCTCTTCCACGGATGGCACAAGAGCAGACACTGACAGCTTCATAATTCTCCAGACAAACAGCTCAGTAAATGATCGCTTTGCCCCTGTGTTAACTTCCAGAGTAGATGTAAAGCACTCAGACCCAGGAATGAAACTAGAATTTAATTTCAGCAGACTGTGTGCTCCATCTAGATATACTTTTATTAAGAAATGAAAGCTGGTAATTTTAGATACAAGCAGTGTAAATGCACAGAGAGCTAATAGAGTTCTATTTTAGAGAGGCCTTTTCCTTTTTGGGGCTTTTAGCATCTAATCTCAGCCTATTGTCAGGATGGTCAGGGTGTCTAATCACCCTTAACCTTGCATCTTTTTCCTTGCCCTCCAACAATTTAAACATCATTTTAACATAATAACGAGACTTTTGGCATCCTTTTAGTGGCTGCACCTTCTACCAGAATCACCACAACTAATGGGATCTAATCTATGTAATAAGGGACATTAATATATATGCAAATCAGCTGAGGCTACATCTCTCATGGGGGAGATAGACCGAGTTGGCATACACTTATATCATTTCTGTCACATGTGTCACTTAGTTGTTAATTACTGTTAACATTCCTAAAATGCAAATATGTAGTTCTGCAAATACGGAAGCATGTGTATCTTAAAGTAATAATGTTGTGGAAGGAAAAAAGGCCCCCTTCCCCCTTGAAGGTCCAACAGTGCGGAGGGAATTTGAGGCATTGGGGGTTGAGGACTGCAGGTCGGCTGTTCAAAGCCACTCTGTGCATTGTTGGGTAGTAGGGGATTAGGTCTCTCCAGGCTGCAGAATTTGCTTTCTAATTAAAAGGGATAAGATGTAGAAAAATAGTGAGGGGCATTACTACTGTAGAAAAGAAGGGGGTGGAATGAGAAATGCTGAAAAGGGGGTATAGAAGTTTGTAGTGTCACCACTGGTGTTTGATCACAAGACTAAGCAAGAGTTACCAAGCTCTTGTTCCGACTCTCACTGCCCATTTATTCCCTCCTGCATCCATGTCATTAACTCTAAGCCATTTTATAGCAATTTATGCTCTCATTCAACAGCACATAACCTCTGGCAAAAATTGTAAACTTAACTTCCCTCTCATACTTTAAACCTCCCAACAAGGACTTAACTGTCATATTACTTTTCCTTCTCTCTAACTACTGTTATATGCTGGTGAAAAACATGCAATAATGTTAGAGGACACACTGCACAAAGTACAGGCCCCTAGTTATCACCTAAGTCTCTTTGCATTGAGAACCTTATAATAGATTTTAAATATCATGCATAGCATTATCCTGCTGGTTACCATAATAAAAGTTATAAAACATAAAAGTTGTCAGACAACAAGTTCATATAGCTTGATTGAGTATTCATTTGCTACTATTAGGAGTAGTTCAACATTTTTAGATACTGCACTCATGTGTATGCTTATTTTTCGGCTACAGACAGCAGCCAATTATTTTAGCAATGCTTACAAATTGAAAACAGGGGAAAAAGCTGACATGGTTCTGAAAAGGTTAACAAAATTGTTTTTTTTACAATTTTGCTGGAATTAAATGAATGAGATATAATAGTGGGACTGGTATCTGTGGGCTTTGTTACCTTTGGCAAGCAGTTACCATTGTTTCCAGTCTTTTGTGCTAAGCTAAGCTAACTTAAGCTTCATATTTACTGTCCAAACACTGGGGATGGTTACAGTCTTCTCATTTAACTCACTCCCTGAAAGCTAATTCTCAACATGTCTAATTGTTGCTTTAATACCTCAGTAAATTGTACTTTTCGCTGCACTGCATTTATCTTACAACTACAGTTTTCAGATGACAATTGTGCATAAAAGAAACAGGATCATCTTGTAAAATTATTCTGAAACACCACCTAACATTAGATAAAATAAGCACCACCTCACACAACACAATGTGTTGTTTTTTTTTGTATGTATTTATTTTATTATCATTTTACTTTTGAACATTTTTTCTTCCAATACTTTTGTATTTTGAATGCAGTGTTGTAAAGGAGTATTTTTACAGTGTGCTTTAAGACCTGAATTCTTCTATCACCACTGGCAAAAATAGGACATGATCACTGCATAATATGTCATTTAACTGTGTATTACTGCACCCAGTTTGTTGGTCTGAGGCCCAGCATGGTTTTATTAACCCTTTACTCCAGTGCCTATCCCTCCTTCAGTCATCACACTGCTGTTTTGTTGCCTCGTCCTCCAGCAGGGGTCCAGCTCTCCCCAGGCGCCTTACAAACGAAGCCTGAGTTTAAAGCTTATTTTTTCCCCGTGCCCTGGGAGGTTAACGACATACCAACGACATGCCGGTGGAGAACAAGCCCTCCGCCTCGCTCACCTCCTGTCTTGTCCAGCCCCTTTATACCAGCACACGTGAACTGAGGTTCTTTGGTTGTTCTGCACAGGCACAAACCCCTCTAAAAACCCCAAGCCCCTGAGACTCCATCTCAAACAGAGCTCATTTGATGGTAGTATCTAGTTGCAGAGGCCCACACTCCCACAGACACCTCCACCATAGCTTCTCTATTTTTACCAAGCTGCATGAAGCTCTCACCTTTAACTCCCAGACAATCCGATCCTATTTGGAGTGTGTGACCAGGGCCATTCTCCATCACCTCACTGATCAAGACACCCCACCCCTGCAAAGCGGGCCCAGGGATGAGCAGGTACAGATTTGGGGTGAAGAGGGAAAGGGGCACGTATATGAAAGAATGTGCAGTGAGTCAAGGAGAAGATTAAACGGCAGCTAACCGTCACTCATCCTCAACAACCCCCCACCCCTATTCCTTCAACACACCCTTCTACTTCACTGGTGTCCTGAGGGGTAAGGGAGGGGAGGAAGAAAGCAAGGGGAGGCCAGTGGCACAGTGGTGGCTGAGCCAACTTGTCATCATAGCAGGACAAGTACATTCAACCGTGTCGTCTGTACCTTCCCATCTTATTCCAGACACTGGAGTGCCCTCCGCCGATATCCATCAAAACCCCTCTCTTGGCCCCCGCCCTCCTTGTTGGAGGAGTGCTCTCTGCTGGGGTCTTTTCTTTTTTTAAGGACAGAGATGAATCCTGGGCTCTGCAGTCTGTCCAGGCATCCAAATTAATTTGCGCCCGGGCAACACAAGCAGCACGGGGCTATTTGATGAGAGTGTAGGGCAATGACATGCACTGGCAGTCACGCCTTGATCTCTTGCTTTCTTTTCTTGTCACTTTCCACCTCACCTTAACGCCAGACTTACGCCAGCCTCATCCAGATGGGTGGCACACAGACTGAGCACTGTGTTTCTAAGAGGAGTAATGACTGGTGTGAAGGAGAATACACTTCAAATCTCTGCTCAAGTGTTTGTGGGTTTTTGTGCAAGTATCAAATACCCTTCTTAATACAGTCTTAAATTACCCAACCACTAAAACCACCAGCAACAATCTCCCCCAAAAAATACACCAGTTATAAACACAGTGAATAAAGTGAGCAATTTCTGAAAATCCCTCTGTTTATTTTCTGATCAATACCTCAAGAACAGATCAGTTTCATAATGATGAACACATTAAGGACATCTACAAAACAGCATTCCTTTAGTTTGTAAAACGAATGTCAAAGTAAACTTAATGCAATTTGACATGCATTTGAAGTTGTGATCCAAAAAGGAGACCCCAGTTAATGCCTAATTAGCATCCCTAAATAACAAAACAACTTAGACTAATAATTATTGCTTGTACCCATTCAACCAGTTGCACTGACAATTAACCTTTCTCAACTGGTGATTCGCAATTTGAGTAAATCCTGTTATCAGCAAAAATAACACATGGCATACACACACGCATACACGTTTCAACACCACTCAAGGAAATCTATGCAGTGTTTACGGTTTGGAAAGCAGAACAACAAAACAAACAGCAGATACCCCCTTTCAGTAAACACCACCCAACCACTTATACAGTATCTTCCCAGTAGCTTAGAGTGGGTGGGGAATCAACTTTATTTGGCTGCTGTGAATGTCATTGAACTACTTGTGTTTACGCAGGCTTAATATTGCCATGACAAGGTCTCTTTAAACACACGACGAATGCTTCAGAATGTACCAGGTCAATTCTGCCTGAGGGTCTAGTTTTATAAATGCCTGGAGTTGCTGTCAAAAAATTGCCAATTAAAATTTTAGCGCCTAAACAGATGGAAGAATTTAAGAAATATGGAGCAGCGGTGGAGAACCTCACAAAGGAGAGTGTGGTTGTCTCTGCTGCTGCTGACAACAGTTCAAAGCACAAATACAGTCCAAGTCATTGATATGAGATCACTGGAGCCAAAAACATGATTACCCAGAAACAAAATGAAGGTGAAAAGAAGAAAAGAATTCTCCCAAAATGTCTCTCCTTCGTCCCAATTTGGCAGCATTTGGCTTGTTGCCCACTCGTATTGTGTGCACGTCCCTGCAACTGTTGCCATGGGGATGTGTAGACCTGTGCAGACCCTGAAGGCAGAATGGCCTGGTGGTGAGGTGGGGGTTATCATCAGCAGCAGACTCCCATCCAGAGGAGTGGGTGCACGAGGAGCAGTGAGACATCTCCGTGGGGTCTCTCTCCCGGTGGATGCTGCTGCTGTTTTGAGCTCTACAGAGGCTGTCAGATGGGACTCTGCAGTGCAGGGCTCTGGCCTGTCCATTGGGGGTCGGCTGCCTGACTCCCGTAAGCCTCGGCCAGACGGGGTGGGCTGGGGTGGGAAGGTGCCAGGCGAGGCGAGCTGGACTGTGGCCCAGTGCGGTGACTGCCTGTCTGCCCAGGCACTGAGCCACACTGCCACTCCTCCCTGGGCTCGTGCCCCATACTTGGATTTCAAAGGGATGTGACAGGGGGACTGGCTCTCCCTCTCCATTGCAGGATCCCTGCCCCACCAATTTCTCCAAAGCCCCCCACCCCTCTCAAACAGCTTTCAGTCCCCACTCTCTCCCAGCCCCCAAATACCCCTCCAACAGCTTTTCTGTTTCAGCCATGAACCCAGGCTCCCTCTCACACTGTGCCATTCCCACCACTGCTGCCTCACATTCGGGAGGAGAAGGGGGAGATTGTGCTGCTACACTGCACCCATCTGCCCCATGTCTTTCCATGCTGTGGACCATGATGCTGCAGCATGGCTCTCTGGGCGCCGTAAAGACTTTGGCAAGTACACTGGGCCTTCAAGCACCCCTCCCTTTGCACTCTCCCTGTCCACCACATGCACACACTGATGCACACCATCTGATTTAAAATGTACTAACACAAAAACTAGTGCGTGTGATCATTCTCACGTGTTGGAGAAACAGATGGTGGTTAACACAGACGGATGATTTACGAAAGTGTAAAACATTAATATGTTTTAAAATGCACTGACTGTCCTTGAAGCTACCTCAGTTACGCCCATTGATGCCAAGCCATCTGAGAAAGATCTGAGTCAGATGTGGTGCCATTGTGTCTGTATGGCACCAGCTCATTCAGTGACTGGCCCATCATCAGTAAGCATCCTAAAAACCAAACTGACACTGACAGGCTGCGTTTCGATTGGCTGAGATCACCCTCTCCCTCTCTCTATCTATCTAGGTTTCTCTCTTCATTGCTCCCCACATGGCATTTCTCTGGCAGGTCTTCCAGTGAAGAATTCCTCCCCTCTTGGTCTCGGCATTCCCACAGTCAGCCTCCCTGCCTCGGCAGAGTGGAGTGGCCGGGGCTGGGTGGGACGGCGCTCCCCCCAAGCTGGTCCCAACCTACGGCTACAACTCCGGCCGAAAAACACATTCCTCCAGCTGCTGACCAGTCCCCCCAGCAACCAGGAGAGAGGTGAAGAGAGGCGGGATGGAGGCTTAGTGGTGGTTTGTTTTATATCATCTGCTCAGCTTCTGCATGGGTTTAATACTGGTATAAAATATACATGAAATCCTTTGCAGGGAACAGCTTTCACTCATGAGCATGTCCATCACTGTGTTTGCTCTTATCCTTTTTGTGAATAGCTCTCAGATCACCTTTGATTGATCAATTTCTTTGTATTTTCTCCACAAATATTGTCTATGAAAGGAAATCTGTTGGTTTTCAGTATGGAAACAGACTACACTCTCCTCCACAGAGATGTGATGGGGTGCACATCACAGTCTGTCAGTCCAAAGTTTCTCCTGGATAGATCAAGTAGCAACAGGACAGGAGCCGGACAGTCCCCTCCTCCGCTCCCTCCCACTTATCCCCCCAAGCTGAGCCAGGCGCTGTGTTTACTCTCCTAATTACAGGGGAGGGGCTGACTGACAGCGAGCCATCACTGATTCCCCACAGGCCCAGGACTGGGAACGTAACACCGTTGTCTCCCAAATGTGATGGCAGTGTCCAACTGTCACAGGGGAGCATTCACTGGCAAAACCCGAGGGCGCAAAGAGAGATATTAAAGACATGAGAGGAATTGGCACTAACACAGGGTACGCTTGAGAAGTTTGGGAGCTGGGGGCATCGCCAAAGTGTCATTCAACACAAAGTGGGGTTTGGACAGGGCACAAACTCTGATTTGCACTCCCACACCCAACGTTGCTCTTGCTGTTATCGAACTAAGGCAGGAGAGTTTCATGTAGCAGACAAGAAATCCAAGCAGTGGAGCCACCAAACCATGTGATGGGACCATGTTCACAAACAAAGTTAATCAACCGGATAACACTATACACCCCTTCTATCTAAAACAGCATGCTGCATTGTGACTTTTCTTTTTGCTATTTCAACAAAGCACCTGGTCAACAATTATTTTGGGCTTTTTCAAACACACACCACTCATTTTGATGAGCTGATACTTAAAGCCCAATCCACTCAAAAACACATATATATATATTTGTTTTGTTGCCTCCAGAGTTCGCACTAGAAGGTTGTTTCCTAATCATTTGTTTTAGGGGAGCTCACCTGAAATCAAATATTTTGTGACATCACAATCAGTCTGGAGGCCAATTGTTGTCCAATGTGCACCTGACACAAGTGTGACGTGATAACTAGAAACCTCCAGCACATAAACACTAAAAGAATGAACTTTTCAGGGAAGTGGGTGACACCTTATGTCCAGCAGCGAAACGTTTGAAACGAACATCTGTATTTTGAATCGATGGAATTTTAAGAACGTTTAATGAGTTAATTTAATTTTTTTTCATGGAAAAACCTTATCAGAAAAAAAAAAATATTTTATATGTTGTAAAACATGTCTGGAGGGGCTCTTGAAGTTGGACTTAAAACAACTCTAAAATTAGATTTGTGCTGCAAAGTTTTCTACTTTGAAATTGTTTGAAAAAAATATTTACCAAGTTTTAATAAACTGTACCTGCAGTGTGCGTGTGTGCGTGTGTGTGTGTGTGTGTGTGTGTGTGTGTGTGTGTGTGTGTGTGTGTGTGTGTGTGTGTGTGTGTGGGTGTGCATGTGTGTGTGTGCATGTACACTAACCCTGGAGGTATAATCCACTTGAGGTTGTAGCTCTCCAGTGCTGTTGGGAGGTCTGACAGACTCTTTATGTGAGCACGGTGGTTGACCCCGTCACATATTCAGGTCGAATAAATAAAAGAATGTGATAGACAGGTTAAAACTGAAGACTCGTCTCCTCAACTGCTCTCCAAACCAGTGGCTGTGAACGCAACACACACCTCACCCCCGAGAGGCAAGACAAGAAAACCATTTTGATAAATCATGAATAGTCACAGTTGTGCAAGTGCTGTGACGATTTCCAAAATTTATTATGGGGATTACACACAAAATCTCACAATGTAACATTTTCAAATGTGTTATGAATGCCTCCCAGAATCCAATTCAAATCCTAGGTTACCAAATAAGCCTGAACAAATCCCCCACATTGAGTTCTTCCTCCTTTGAAGACTTGAGAGGTCCGGTCTGCAGGGCAGCTTTTACCACGCCTTACACACACCTCAGCTCACAGAGGAGAAGGTTACTGATGTCTATAGGTGGAGCGAGAGAGTCAGAAAGCAGGGTGGTGGTTTGACAATGATATACTTTATTTGTTAATTATCTTTAATAACTTCCAGAATAGTGTGAAGGCACAGAAGAAACAGGATTATGATAATAACAAACTTTTTTTAATTTCTAATTGATACCAAAATATAATATCCAAGTTGCAAAGTGAGGACAGTGTAAAAAGCAGCCAGTGATGTGTCTGCGATGAAGACTATCCAGATTGTGTGAAGATGAGCTCCCTCTGTGTGAAGATGAGCTCTGCTTCTCTTCTAACCTTGAGAAGCAGACTCTCCTCCCGTCTTATGTTTGTCCTTGCCGGTTCTTCCTCACAGTCTCTGACTTTGACTCCTCATTGATGATCTGAAGGCGAGTGTGTTTAATTGCATCCGTTTGTTTGTTGCCAAACTCCTGCACAAACACAGCACAAACAATTATGACACTAATTAAAAGGCATGTCATATTAACGGAAAGAGCAAACTTGGCAAACACACACACACACACACACACACATAGCTGCAGCATCATCGAGGCACCACATCTGAACTCATTGAGAAAATATATTGGGTAGGGTAAATCAATAATTTCATGATCAGCGCACCTTTATTTTTATTTATTTCATCACAGAAGTCTAGAATGCAGAATCATTCATCAGCATCAGCATTTCTATTATCATTTTAAGAAGAACTTTAAACCAAAAATAAATTTGTAATGTTGTAGAGATAATATCCCGGATGCAGCTTGCTGCCTGCTGAATCTCTCTGAGAGCCTCTGTGGGAGAAAACTCTTCCCAAACTGAACCAGAATGGGGTATCTCCCCCGTTAATCCCTGAGGAGGAGACTGAACGTGTTTTGATGACCTCAAGGGTCAGTAACATGTTACATTACACAAAGGTTTAGCTCCTGTGATAAGGAAGCAGCAAGGGGAAAGCCCTTAGTTTAGACACATTGCTCACTTAGTGCACCTTTTTTTTTTTTTTTTTCTTTTTTTTTTTTTCAAAGCAGCAGCAACATATCCATCAAACCTGCCGGGCTAATTACAATACAGCTTGTGATTCTCCTATTTCAGCTCACCTCCCTCTCTTTCTGTCACCCACACCCAAAAACACAAAGCATATACATCCAGAATAATTTCGATACAAAGAGGATTTGAACCTCCATGGTTTTATCATCTTTACTTAGCACTGTACAAACACATGACATTAAATCAAATAATTGAGAATAAAGTAAATATGACTCAATTTGTATGAGAGCTTTTTAAATTTCAAGATAAATAATTGTGATTTTGTAAAGTTAGATTAGTTTAAATGTTGTTGCTTGGTGTACTATTTTCATCCGTATTTGAGGTATTTATTTGTTTTTAACAATAAAAAGGGGGGAAAAAGTAACTCTGAGGTATGTTTTTATTGTAAAAGAAAAAAAAAGGTCATCTTGACTGAGGTCAATTTGAATGCCAAATACAGAGGCTTTTCTTGACATTACAGGTTATCAGCATTTCTATATGAATAGGCTTCATTGGATTTAATCCCCTTTTTCTGTCTCTTTCTTAGGCTCAGAATGAATTCCACCAACACATTCCTCATCTTCAGCCATGCGGATATCAAACGAGGAGGGAAAGAGGCAAAGGAGAGGAGAGGAAAGCTGCCGATGGGTAGAAGATGTATGTAAATGTGGTAAATAAGCAGCTTTAAATTCAGACAACTCACATGTTTGTTTTTTTTGCAAAAGAGCCTATACATTTAAATTCTCGTGAGGCTGTGTTTTTATTTGTTCCATTTCGTTTTAAAAACATCTATCCATTCTATAATTTGTGGGTTATTTGTTGTTATGGCTGGATAAGGCGCAGAGCGGTGGGAGAAGGGGGCTGCCTGCCGAATAATTATCCAATCATGAAATAAGATTTTTCTTCTAAAAGCCATCAAACAAGGGTCAAACACCCAGGCCTGTCCAATGTATTAGTGAAGATGCATTAACTGGTAGAAATCACAGGTTGGAGCAGGCCTGGTCAAATCCTCACCCTCAGGTTGAGTGTAGCAGAAGCGGAGATAAAAGCCGTCGTCGTCAATTAGCCGGGAGTCAGTGGGAGCGCTGCTCGCCAGAGGCGTTTAACTCCTTCTCCCTTTAAACGTCCTTTTAAGATACAAAGTCCCTGCGGAGGGCCTGGCTTTACAGTTTAATAAATTATTTAGCTATTTAAACGGTGAGATGCAGCAGATAACAGCATCACACGTCACGATTTTCCACGCAGCAATTTGAAAGCCTCGCGTTAAGGCGCATTACCATGCAGCTGCAAAAAAAAAAAAAAAAATATGGAAACATTCACATCTTTTTATAAATGTGTCGTTTTTAGCCGCAAGCTAATTATTCTTATGTTGCATAATGAGACCATAAAAGTTGTACTTGTGGGCTTGAGGTGTGAAGGAGTGAATGTAACAGAATATAAGGGGCTACAAACAAATTACTTTTACTCTATAATCTGCGCTAAACGTGATGATTTGGGGCTGATGGAGAATGTTGCAGTAAAAATGTTAGAAGGCTGATCTGACCTTTGTGCTGGACATTAAGAAAACAGTAATTATCCACTGCCCAAGACTAAATGTTTACACCAATCCCCCATGATATGACATAATTTAGCCTAATTGCTAAAAAAGTATATCAACATAAACAGATGAGTTTGTGTGGTTTTACTCCACTTTTTCTATTGATTACAAAATACATGTGCATTATCCGGCTGCAAAATCACAAACAAGCATAAATAAAAACACATCAAAAATAAACAAACGTGGGTACCTGATTGTGCTGCGGTTCCTCTCCTCCAGACTCGCAGCTGAAGTTTTTTTTCTCTGCTGGAAATCTCAGGTTTGGTTGTTAAAGAAATCCACGGTTCTGATCCGTTCAGCCGCTCCCTCTGATCGAAATCTGTCAAAGAGATGTCTCTGAGTTTGTTTAAAGTTGACATTGTGTACCAGTTTGTGGCCAGCAGGCTGCAGCTCCGGAGAGAGAACCAGCTGTCAGTGCACCTTTGACTCTGGCCTTCCACCACAGAGAGAGGATTCGCGGTCTGCCTGTGTTTATAAATCTAAATCAATATTCAAATCTGTTTGAAGTGAGCGGGTGTGTCCGTGCAAGCGCGCAGTGTGTGTGACTGTGTGTGTGTAGGTGTTCCACAAAGCCTCTTAAGATGATACATTTACCAAACCGTGACAAAAACCCTCGGCATATTATTTTGAGATGGGCACGCAGGTTCAAAATTCAAGTGGTGTAGAGGAGGCTTATTTGTAGCTCCTTCAGTAAATATGAAATGAGATTGAGTATTGAACTAAATGACTGTTACAACCTATCAAAAACATCCAATAAAAATAATCATGATTATTCATAATATTAGCTTTACTGAAATGTTGCAACACAAAACTTGCCTTTTATTGTAAACCACATTTAAAATACAACAGGCCTACCTTCATAATGATCGTTTATCTTCCTTCACATCTTCCTCTTGAAGAAGAGGAATGAGTGAAAGTGTTCGTCTCCAGATGCACAGCAGGCCTATATCTGGCTTTTTACCCCAGTCGGTTATCCGCATCTCAGGCTATGCGCACCGCAGGTCTGGTGCCTGGAAGTCTTCAGCTGCTCGGTGTCTGGATGAGAACTGTATATTCTCGGTGAATTTTCTGGTGCGGACCTGTGTGAGGCTGATGGGAGCAGACTGGCTGGTTGTGTGGACGGGAGGACAGTTTTAAGAAAATAAGTCCCTCTAAATCCTCTTTTTTTGCGACGCGCTGGAATGTGAGAGGACGGGGCTCTTCTAATGGAGAGCCGCGTCTTACAACAGGCGGGTTTTTTCTTGTCTTTTGTCACAAATTTGTTTTTGTTTTTTCAGTATTTATTTCTTTTCTTATAAGATATCTAGACATACAAACACTAGAAATATTTTTCTTGTAAAATCTGAAATTGCAAATGTGCTTAATTAATTTCTGATTGTATGGGTGATGTCGAACGTTCATGATTTTATGAATTGAAATAACACTTTGGATGTTTTTAATATGCACTCAGTGAAGATAAGTGATGCACTGAAAATATTTGAAATATATGACACTTCCAATACTGTTCATACATTAAATTTTAAGAAAACGCATATTTTCCATCTCACCCTATACCATTCTCAACTGTCCTCATTTGAATGCATCCCCTGGATGACAGTAATGTCAAATAAATGTAATAAAAACGGTGACTAAACCTCGGTTTAAACTATTTCTCATACCGTTTGTTTATTATCAATGCACCTCTCTGCGGTGGGATGGGGATGTTGTCAGTCGCCCTCTCGCTGCCATTGGCTGAGGAGTGTGCGTCAAAAAAAAAGTAGCAGGATGCATTTGTTTCCGAGAAAAAAAGAAAAAAAACTCATCCTCCCCACCGGAGTGAGAGACGGAGACAGACCTCAGCTCAGTCCTGCGGCTCCCATTGGCTGGCAGTTCGTACAAAATCCAAGTCAAACCACTTCACTCACAACACACCAACAAATCCTAAAGGCGTACATGCTCCTCCATCACTCCGCACCGCTTCAAACCCTGATGCAGGCGCTCAACGTTTAACTTCAATGCGCACTGAAGACGACTGTTCCTGCTCCTGCTGTCGGTTGGTTTAGTGTTTTTTAGCCGCCATCAGGACGTGTTTAATCTGCGCTGAGCTTTATTGTTTCTCTTGGAGGAAAAAAAAAGCAGACAAAGAACTTTCCAATCCTCGATAACAGGGTAAGTTTTACTTTTATTACCATTATTATTAGTCTACGACCTTGCTTTTGTTATTAGTGGTAGGATAATAACGAAATAAAGAATCGCAGAAGAGTCAAATAAGTAAAAAGGAAGAGAAAAAAAATACCCCTGTTATAAACCACATTTTAAAAGGCTTCTATCATAATTTTCTTTAAAAGAGGTGGTTTCAACAGAAGCGTCTCTGCTAAGACGGACACTGAAAGAAATGCCAGGGAGAAAAGCTCTGGGCTGTTTGATGGCATCAGGCTGGAGTCCCTCAAACTCTAAAGTCTGCTGTTTATTTGAGCAGACTGAAGAGACAATGAGTGTGTGCCTGGTCACCAAACCGTTTTAGAGTAATCTTAATGAAGTAGGCCTAAATGATGTAAATGGTAATTATAGTGGCATACATTATGAGAGCCTCTGCTAATGGAAACAACGATATTCAAAGCTAAATTAACGCTTTTCTGATATCATAATTCTTTTATGATTCCTGGAGGTCATGTTTCACAAATTTCACACTCACTGACTGAAGCAGAGCTGATACCGAGGACACCGAGTCCATAACCACTGAGTGAAGTTTTCTGCTCCAAACGAACCCCGAATTTATTTCCAAGCCTCCGCCTAAATTTACAGACTACAATAAAGTGGATACTTGTAGAGGTGTGAAAGCGGCACTGAAAAGAAATAATGTTCATGGGCCTGATATCAAAAAAATGTGTCGGGGGGCCTTTTCTGTCTGCTCTGCCTCCAAAGAGGAATAATGTCACCATCACGTCACATTTCATGTGTTTTATTTTTCTGACACACTGTATTTATGCATCTAAGCAGCTCAATTAAAGGAAATTTTCTTAGAATTAAATTTATCCCTCATTTTATATGTGATTTAATCCTCCTACGTGAACGTGCAGTAGAATCGCTGCTGTTGTGCATCATCATTTTTAGGAGCCTGACAGTGTTGATATCAAACTGCAGCTCCACTCAGATGCCACTTGGATTATCTCATTAATTCATCAACAGAAAAACATTTATAATAATTAATTCTCGGACAGGGTGACTGTTATTGGGCGGGTGTGTGCAACTGGTAGACGGGTCTGTTTTAAGTGTGACAGATTGGGATGAGGGGGTTAAAACCGTTGGATATTGAAAAAAAATGCAACTAATCAAGACGCGCAGTGGGGATGACGGGTGAGGGTCATTGAAGTTGAAGTCACAGCAATCACACATGTACCAGTCAACACCAGAGCATATTTATTTCTATTTAAAGAACTGGAGCAAGTACGTGTTCAAACTGTATTTTTAAACAATTAAACCTTCGCTGCATATTTTTTCATTTAAAAAATGTCCAGATGATTTTTACTCTAAATTGCTCTAAAAACGCACCCATCTTGTAAAAATGAGCATTTATTCTGGGTTTCTTGATGCCAGAGGAAAATACTTAAAAAGTTGTTCATCTTAAACCAGAAATTCTGAAAGAATATTTACGCTCATCACCGTGTTTTTAATAATCGGTTTCCATAAAATAAATTCATTTTCTTATTTCACCTCCCATTGAGATTCAGTTTAGATTGATAAACAGACACAAAATAAAGAGAGGATGAAATAGAGGCAAAGACACAAAACAAAGCGAAAATTAAGCAAAATAGAGTCTGATCTGTTTGGGAGTAGGGGCTTTAATATTATATCATATTTTAAATATTTAAGCCCATTGCTAAATGTTGCTAACTATGAATTTATTACACGTCTTAAATAGGAACCAGTGTCTTTAATCGAACCTCCAAATGACTTGTTGCAGTTGTTGTGCCGGTGAATTGGTTTTTCCTTTTTGGGAGGAGGGGTTGGAGCTTTGCAGAGATGAGGACAGTTGGAGATGTGGTTGGTGCGTTTTGAGGAGTGTTTTGCTCTTGGAGAGGGTTTATTTCGCAGCAGCTTTATGTATATAAACAAACAAAATCTCTCTTCACAAGGTGCATTTTCATCAATGTCTCATTCTCTTTTCGGTTTTGAAACAGGTCCCCGGAATAATACGGACCGTGCGGCGAGCAGAGGACACCAAGTACACATCGGGAGCTCCATCAGTTTTCAAAATTTTCTCCAACTTCAGCCCTCAAACAAACATTAGCATGATGTCGTATCTAAAGCAACCACCTTACACAGTTAATGGCCTGAGCTTAACTACGTCTGGAATGGATCTTTTGCATCCATCGGTGGGCTATCCAGGTGGGTTTAAACTTCCTCAAGAATAAATAAGGAGTGATGAAAGAACATTATTGGAGCTAAAATTTAATGAACTGGAAATGTTACAGTGTTTAATCAGGTCCTATCTTATTTATTTTGTCTAAAATTCAAAATCAGACTGAATTAGGCCAACCTCTTAATTTCGGATACAATAAAGATACGTAATGACTGTAAATAAATCAATTGGTTAAGAATCAAACCCATGACCTATTTTACTACATTTCTTGCGCAAGCGCACAAAAATAACGTCAAAGGAGTCTCCTCTTGAGTGATTTTGTTAGATAAAAGGCAATTCTAAAGGCATGTTAGATATGCCTTTAGAATTGGTTTTACATTTGCTCAAAATCCATCCATTATTTGGCACATGAGGCTAAAGAAGGACAATTTGCCACAGACGTCTAAGTCTCACAGGACTCGTGCGTAATTACGCAAACAACAACAAACACATAGGTTATAATATATATTCCTAGTTACGGTTTTGCTTTGATAACTTTTTTATCTTTTTGACTTTACGTCTTATTTTCCAAATAAATACATAAGTAATATTCAATTAATTCACATTTCACTTTTGCTCGCAGCAACGCCACGGAAGCAGAGGCGAGAGAGGACTACTTTTACGCGCGCACAACTCGACGTTTTGGAGGCGTTGTTCGCCAAAACTCGGTACCCGGACATATTCATGCGCGAAGAGGTGGCGCTGAAAATCAATCTACCGGAGTCCAGAGTGCAGGTGAGTTAACCAGAAACTGATCAATGTGGTTATTTTAAGCATGAAAACAAAAACCGTCTGTTATTTGGGAGAGACAAAAGCAAAGTATCGCGTTATGTCTTTTTGAATCATTTATTTATTGTGTAGAATTAGCATTGTGAAAGGATTTTTACATTCCATTGATGGGAGGATGAATAACAAAAAATATGAGACTAAAAAATGAGAATAATACAAATGAATATTTATATCAACACTATAATAAAAAAAACACTCATCTTAACCAGTGACTGACTGTATATGAAGCTTAGTGGGATCTTTTGGAAATAGGGTCAGATAATTCCACTTAATGATAGATTTCTGTTATCAGACTTAAAGCACTGGAATCAGACCAGCCACTCCATAACAATTATTAGTCTAGAAATATCTTGATTTGGATTGAAGACAAATGAAATGAATGCGCCTTTTTTCCCATACGGATTGATAAAAATCCAAACAGTGGGGGGGAATTAATTGTGTGCTCTATTCAAGGGATTTCGACAATAACATGAACAAATATGTGATTCCTCCAGGTATGGTTTAAGAACCGGCGGGCAAAGTGTCGCCAACAGCAGCAGCAGCAGCAGAACGGGGGCCAGAACAAGGTGCGTCCTGCTAAAAAGAAAAGTTCCCCAACCAGAGAAGTGAGTTCAGAGAGCGGGGCCAGCGGCCAGTTCACGCCCCCCACAAGCACCACCACAGTCCCCGCCATCTCAACCAGCACCGCACCAGTGTCCATATGGAGCCCGGCGTCCATCTCTCCGCTTTCAGACCCCCTGTCTACCTCCTCCTCCTGCATGCAGAGGTCTTATCCCATGACGTACACCCAGGCCTCGAGCTACAGCCAAGGCTACGCCGGCTCGACGTCCTACTTCGGTGGCATGGACTGTGGCTCTTACCTCGCCCCCATGCACCATCAGTTGTCAGGGCCTGGCTCAACTCTCAGTCCAATGAGCACAAACGCGGTCACAAGCCATCTGAACCAGTCCCCGGCGTCCCTCTCCACCCAGGGCTATGGGACGTCCGGCCTGGGCTTCAACTCCACAGCAGATTGCTTGGATTATAAGGACCAAGCTGCGTCTTGGAAGCTGAACTTCAATGCCGATTGCTTGGATTATAAGGATCAAACGTCCTCGTGGAAATTCCAGGTCCTGTGAACAGAGCAATCAGCTGTTAAAAAGTGCACAAACAGTGACGATCACATCAGACACAGCGCTGCCATCCCTCAATAAAACACAACTGGTTAAAATGTTAGCTGCGCTCGGCGAGGCAGGGCTCTCAGGGGCCTCGGGTTTTTGGCATGATGTTCTTTGGTCCTCCTAGAGGAAAGGTTTAATTTATTTTAGCACCGACAAAGAGATTTTTTTTGTTCCGTTCATTCACAAGTTGTAGTCCCTCATCCATGTCTGTCAGTGTGTTCCTCGGTGCGTAAAAACACCTGTTGGGGCAACACAACGCGGACTCTGAACGAAATGTACACCTCAGCCACGGAACTAACGTTTGTCTAAACTCAAGTTCACTGTTCTGGTGAAGTGCTCGGGATGGACAGACCTCCTTTAAGCTTCCTACAACTTGCCGACCTGCTGGCAGAGAGACGATGAGGATGGTGTGGACATGGATGCACTACTTTATTTAAGAAAAAAGTGTTTATAAGGAATCAATATGTAGTTTCTGAGAGACAATCAGTGTGTGTCTTATATAAATGGTACATATGTGTGTTTTTTTTATCTGTGCTAGCCTTCGAAACTGTGATCTGTTGTATTGTATGCAATTTGTGAGCCCCCTCGCATCAGACTCTCTGCTGTGATTTTAATAGATTTCTATCTTTTTTGGGACAACGGAAAAGCTAATGGTTAAATTGCCGGCACCATAAAGACAGACGAGACTTTCCAAGCACATG
This sequence comes from Chaunax sp. Z400, assembly GCA_037577475.1. Lineage (NCBI taxonomy): Eukaryota > Metazoa > Chordata > Actinopteri > Lophiiformes > Chaunacidae > Chaunax > Chaunax sp. Z400. The sequence goes on along the minus strand of CM075194.1, from coordinate 14,058,834 downwards.
GTAGTGATAATGAAGGGTTAGCCCAACTGGAAATGACTCTCGGCTGCTGAGAGCTCCACACTTGCTGCCGCATTGATCTCAACACGGTGATTGTGGATCCGTTACTGGCTCCAAAGATGGTGTGACCTCACCGCTGAAAAGACATGAATAAAGGTCCTGTGAGTTTAAAACTCTTTCATCAAGACACGATCTGTGTGTGTGTGTGTGAGTGTCTGTGTGTGTGTGTGTGTGAGAGAGAGAGGGGGGGGGGGGGGGGGGGTGACATGTGCAAAACTAATTGAGACTTTATTTTTTAAATGGTTTGTTTTTCTCACAGGGATATTCTTAAACATGAGTCTTAAAAATAAATGATGGGCAAAAACTCCAAAATTATAAAGCCAGGACTAAAACTTAAGATGAGAGCTCTAATTTTTATTTCAGACAGGAAGGACTATAACCTAAAAGAATCCGATTCAACATTTGGAGAAACAAATGAGAGGGGGGAAAAAATAATTGATTTAATTTCATTTATTAATAATGGATATCAGCAGTTTTTTTTAAGTGTAGTAATTAGGCCAATAATTAGAGTTTCATACTTTTCAATAATGCCCAAACTCACTTTAATCATGCAGCATTAGTTATTCCAAAATATGTGATGTTATCAAAAATCCTGCTGATGAAATTACACATTGTATTCAAATTATTGTTTTTAGAGCTGATCCTTGTAGAAGTAAGGATGGTCACAGCCAAACAATTCTGTTAAAGGTTTATTCATGACAAAAACAAAAGCGATTTTTTTTCCCCCCTGGTAGTTCAATTCAGATCTCAACAAATACAGTATGTGGATTGAGAAAGAAGTGTTCAACCCCGGCCTCCAAGAGATAATAATCCCAATATTTTCCCGGCGGGGGTTTCTTTGAGGCTCAGGGGCCGGAGCGGTGCCATTCAAGGCGCACCGCATGAGTTTACACGCCTGATCCTCAAATGTGCGCTCTGATACCAAGCCTAATATTTAATCTGACAAGAAATAGTGGAAACTCTGGGTTGTATTAATATAGAAAGAACCTGCACTATTTTAGATTATTATATGCATCACAAGGAGAAACACTGCGTTTCAAATAATTGGGAATATTATAACAAAAATTAATAAAAAAGAAGGATAACTGACTACATTTTTGCTGATATTTTTTTAATTGCCGGTGCAGGTGATAATTTCTGAACCTATGATGCAGGGTTGTGAGTCATCTAATGGATAATCCTGTAGAAAGTCACCACTTAAACCTAAATCATGTGTTTTATTTTGGAACATATATTCCTTTTATAATATTCCTGTAAAATCATGTAAATACTATAATTAAGATGACATCTTCTCCACCCATGAGGTGGCTTGATTTATTTGTATGTGTTCATGGAAAATCTTTTATTTCTTAAAATACTATTTGAGGAGTGAGGGTTGAAACTATTTTTAAAGGAGGGGTTGTGTTTACTGTTGTTGCTCCAAAGCTTAACGTCATGACACAGTAAAGTCAGAGCGGCTGTGGGATCCGTAATGAGTCGACATGGCTCTGCAGTGGGCTAATTGTTAGAAGTCCAACATTCAATTAGCATCCTTGACATTGCCAATAATCTCTCTTTCATTGGACTCTCCGCTAAAGCTACACACTAATTAAAAGCGTTGCTTGAAATAATCGAAGCGTTAAAGAGAAGAGCGACTTTGATTCCACTCCTGCGTGGACAGAAAAAATAGGTGTGTGTGTGTGTGTGTGTGTGTGTGTGTGTGTGTGTGTGTGTGTGTGTGTGTGTGTGTGTGTGTGTGTGTGTGTGTGTGTGTGTGTGTGTGTGTGTGTGTGCTTGAGGGGGTTGGGTTGTACTTTTGAAAGACTTAATTATACAATAGCCCGTATCCATAACTTATTCAAGGGTGACGCAGAAATAGCTGTTTATATCACGTGCTCTTGACATTTATTTTATCACAGGCCGATTTTAGCGGTGTAATATTCGAGGACCAATTAAAACATTTACGCAGAAGAACGCAAAGTTAAGCCACATCGTTATGGCGCTTAACAATGCGACGATTGAACTTGGAAACAATGACAGAAGTCTGAATATTCATGAGATGCGTCTCCTCGCAGTGTCAACAGCTCCTCCAGCCCGCGACCGCTGCAGCGAAAGAGAAGAAAGAAGGGTTTAAGGCCACTTTTAAATGTAGGAAAAAATATTTCTAACGACCGAGAGAGACTTGAGACGCGACTGAAAGGAAGACGAAAGACGTCTGCCTCATCTGGATTCCACCACAAGACGTTTATGATCTTTATCTGAATGTGCCTGATTGAAAAAAATCTTCCTTAGAATAAAACTGTAGCTCATGAGGAATACATAAATAGATATTCAGCTCACTGGGAATAAAGAGGGGTCCTCGCAGTCTTGTTACTTTAAATGTTCAGTTTAAATAATGGCCTATCTACAATTAACTGATACATGAATGGCTTCTTCCTGCTTGTTATTGTAACCTTGGAGCCTTCAGCGCACAAGTCATGATGAGGATTAAACAAACCGGCCTCCACAATACATAGGCCTATAGTTTTAATCAAGACCAAAGCGGTGCTCAGGAGCATATGGGGCCAGCAGACGCTGCATTAATCCCTCTTGGTGTCTGTCTGACAGCGGGCTGCACCAGCGCCCCTTGTCCCCTGGTCTGGTTCCTGTCCGGTCTTCATTAACACGAGTCATCCACCGCAACCATCGGCCTGTTCAGCTTTGGGGCCGCAACGCCTGCTGGTGGAAAGGAGGTGATTCCTCCCCTCTCCGGTCATCAGTTATGAAAATGATAGACAAAGTTTCTACAAGCGATTTCATTTAGAAAATACCACAAGAAATTCTCCAACGTGAGAGCATGATTCCCTCACACAGAAGTTTGCACGTGAAGAAATTCAAGTCAGTCTGCTTTTTGTTGTTGCTGGAACTTTCAGTGAATTTAAAGCGTAAGTATTGGTGATGACAGGTAAAAAAAAAAAATTTAAAAAAAAAGTTTATTATATTATTATTATAAAAAGAGAAAGAAAGACAGAGAGCGATAAAATAGCTGCTCGGGAATCTGTGGCAAACTGATAAAAAAATGAAGTTCTGGCTCTCAGTTAAAAATGACAACATTAATTTTAAATAGTACAACTTTGAAAGGCTGCATCTGCTTCATATATCAAGTATGTGAATATGTATTTAAAATGTAGACACTGTAATGAGAATACAAATAAATGCAAAATAAAGTTGTGGAAAAATGTGACAACAACCAATAAAAAAAACTAAATAACATATTTTAAGATAATAATCCAACAGTATCCCTTAATATCCAGGCTTGTCGTCATTTTCTGAATTTATTTAAGTTTGTGATGTCATCAATTAATTTTTTAATCTTGTCAAAGATTAAATTAAAGGGGTTTCATGAAGCCTAACAGATTTAGATGTTCTAAAAAAATGAAGTCTACAGAGATTTGAAGTAAGCGCACTAAAAAGCATGTTATTTTAATTTCTCACAAATCTATGGATTTACAGAGATCCAGAACTGATAATGATAGCAGCTCGAGGAGCTGGAGGTCTGATGAAGTGAAGGGCCACACACTCTTTTCTGTAAAAGCAGTCATTGCACAACCTGTAAGATATCCTCAAATATACTGAAATATTTCAGGGCACTGATTTTTACCTCCTGTAGAAAAAACACATACTGTACTATAGGGACATTATATCTTTCCTTTGCCCACATAAGTGCTCTTTTAAAAAAAAACTGTCTGGTCAAATATGCCTGAATATTTGGCTTATGATGTTCGAAAGCCCCACAGGACACAGAGAGCTTATCAGTTCATTAGCCACTTGATGGCCTATTTCAAGTTATAGTAGGTGGGAGGAGGGCGATGGATGAGGATACAACCATCCATTACTGAGGCATATTTTGTTAAGCTATTCAGGGGCACAGAAAAAAAACCTCAAACCCATAAGAAGATTACCAGATCTCAGCATATGTTTAAAAAAAACACATTATTACAATGCTTATGGGTCAAGCTAATACCTGGTTAGTTAATGCTCACTTGTCCATTTAGGACATTTTAGCTGAAGAAGTTGTTTTATTCTGATAGTTTAGGATAAATCATTCAGTCTAAATCAACATTTTTGGCAAGTGTTAAAACAAGAATAACAGATATAATCAGTACATTTATGTTTTTCATGATCACATTGTGACTTATTAAATTGACAGGTCAGGCAAACTCCTTGGATTAAATATTCCCTGACCATTATCAAAAATCTCTTTGTGGAGACATATGGACAAATACTGGATCATGAAACACAGTAATAGTGATGTTGTCCCAGACACAGAGGGAAGTTAAATAATATACGTATAATGACTCCTGATGATTAATGGTCATTAATGATGCCTGGAGCTTAAACAGACGATATCAATATTTAACAAAGCCACATTAAGACTCAAAGCAATGCACAGCTCTCATTATTGTTATGATTGTTTCTGGCATACATGTAAATACATGTAGCATGTAAAGCCACACACAATCATAAAGGAGTCATTCCTTAGACATATAATAAATGTTATTTCTGCAATGGAACTATAGAGAAACTAAATATTTCTGTGGTAAAAAAAAAGGTATTTTACATATCAAAACATGCTTCCAAAGAAATCCTAAAGCTTCAACCTGCTCTGAAAACTTGAACCACACATCATGGCCTCTGTCAGCAGATGGATTCTCTCAGTTGTCATGAATATGTCATGTAAGTTGTTCCTGTTATTTCCCCCAAATTAACTTAAAGGTCTGAAAGTTATTTATTATATTATATTATATTATATTATATTATATTATATTATATTATATTATATTGTATTATTATATTATATTATTAAAGTTATTTCAAGTTGCTATTCTCACCAACAACAGTGAATCTTCAAGTTGAAAGTATTTTTTTCATGGTTTAGTCGATAAACTGACCAACATCAGGGTGAGTGGTCCGTGCAGAACAGCTGATGGACATAAATAATCCCACTTGAGTTGAAGCAAAGCAACGATTGTGGGCCTCAAACGTGAGTAAGAAACAGTACAGTAAGTGGAGGTATTTTACTTAATTTGCATAGTGAGCTTTTAATATTCTCTTCTGGTTTTATACGTTCAACTGAAAATGAAGGGAATAGCAGGAGCAACTGACATTTGACATTGTATGTAAGCCATGATCAAACTCCATGGTTAATGGCCTCAAACACACCTTTTGATCACAAATAGCTCACAAATTTAATGACTTCATGGTGAGCCGAGCCAATTTCTCTCCATTCTGCCAGTGTTTTCATCACAGGATACACCGTATACTGTATATCTGAGAAAGGGAAAAAGTAGTGCAACAATACAATTTACTCATTTCACATTAATCCTTGGTTGGATTTATTCGGCATAGTCAATTAATTCATAAAAGGCAAGCTTTCTATATGAGTTATTCAACATTAAAAGCATCATAATACAATAATACATTTTTTCTTTAACATGTGTTTAGGCTATATAAGTACACGTGGTTCCCCCTAAGACACATAATACTACACTTACCTGTGAAACACCCACTTCTCTCCTCCTCACCAATCCTCTGACCCCACGAGACCCTCCATTATAACAATTAACGTGTAAATTAATTTACACCTTTCTAACAAACACTCTATCTCTTAATCTCTCGCAAACACTATTCTCTTGTGAGACAGTAGGTCTATAGGAGGAACCAAAAATTAATTAGCTGCACCTAACAGATTAAAGCTTGGAGACCGCCGCCCTCCCTCTACAAGGATAGCATAGTTTGGCTATACAGTGCAGAGAGGGAGGAAAGGCAAATCAATCCAAAGACAGAATCTCTTCTTTGCTTATTTCAATGTGTCATTGAGTGTTGTACATCAATGAACTGTTTCAGGGTGTCACTGCGCAGGAGCTAAGCCTTTGGGATTCACGGCCTGCAAGTGTATGCCTTCTGCCAACGTGCCTCGAATACACGAGAGCAGGCTTCTCTTTTACACAAGCTAACAGAGTTCAACTTGTAGAAGAAAAAAAAAAAGCACCGCCACAGGAAACTTTTCAACCAGCAGCACAGAAACTTTCATGAAGAGGTGATTTAATTATAAAGAAATGTTTAATAAGTTTATTGTTGTTTAGGTTTGACATACAGATAATGATTATTTGGGTGAAATGATAATATGCTGCCATCAAGCGCAGTGGGCAGTGTCTCAAACCCACATTATACAGTGCATACTAATGCTTGTAGAACACTAAAGGTAAGTATATACTATAAGGGGCTGTCGATAGTCCTATGGTTAAGGCTAATCTCTGATTTTATAGGATGATCTATCTAGAAAACTTGAGCATTAAACTTTTCAGGCGATTCCTAGAGATTGTGGTATTTGCTGTTTAATCACTGGATGGCGATGCTGATTGGACGAATTACCTCATGTGGCTCTTCCTTGCATGGGTGACACATTTTAAACAATGCAACATGAGTTCTAAATAGCCGCATGGCAGATGAGAAGCTTTTTACAAAGGAGAACTCATTTCAATGCAATATTCTGTTATAATGGTGCAAACAATGGAAATAAAATAGAGGCTATATCCAATCCGGCTACAAGGCATTTCAAAACACTTTTGCGCTTCCTTGGTTTTCCACTTGGATCTCCTCTATCTACTGTCTGGTTAAGCCAGTAAATGCAAGGAAGTCAGTCATTATTCCAGCTGTGAGCAGCTCTTGCAGCTCTGTTGTGCACTGTGAGGTGAGACAATAGTGAACAACTGTGAACTCAAAAATCAAGCCAGTTTATTAAACCTTGTTAATTTTGTCACTTTACCATTGTGAATGCACAATAGGGTCCTCGGAACCTAGTGAGAATAAGCGTGCATGTGGTGCAGGGACAGTGAGAAGAGTTAGAAAATAAAGGCATGGGTTTAAGCCTTCTTAACTGCACAGATTTTCACTTGAAATAGCAGGAAAATCTTGTGTGTAAATAATAACATCAATGCAAGGTCCAAGTATTGCACAGGTATTAGAGCTCCTGATTATCTTCAATGTATTTTACACAGTGGGCACTAACAGCTCCTGCATTCACACCTGTCCCCCAGTGCTACCCTTTTATCACAACACACAGTTTGGTTGGTCGTTGCAAGAAAGAACACAAGTGATAACATTACAAATGACTGCATCCCGTTTATGTGAGCTAGTTCCACAGTTCTGGTATTGTGCTTGTTGGCTCACTGTCTTACTGGGACACCTGATAGAACAGATACATTGGCAACGATATCTGTTTCACATGTGCTTTCTTAAGTTTTATTATGTTTCTGCGAGACATTAATCTTATCCTTCCCATGAACGCTTTGCTCACAACTAAAAACATATCGTTACCATCTTCTGCTTCAGTTGTTTCAATACAGGTTCGATAAGACATCAGATACAGACCCTGCTAAGGGTTTGAGCGAAGCATGTGTGGAAAATGTTTCCACTGCATAACACAACCTCATGTGGTTGTGGGTTTAAGATTCATCTACTCGTAGAACATCACGTGAACCACTGAAGCTCCACTGGTGTTTTTTCTCTGCCTGGAGGATCCCAGAAAATAATTTGTTTGCTTTGATTCACCCATTAAATAGATATCACAGATTTTTTTTTTCTAGCTTTAAAACAACTAAATGCATGAACACCCAAACACAGAAACAGTCAGTTGCCTGTTAAAGAGATGGAGCCTATGGCCGTTAGATAGTTAGACAAAAAAAAAAATGCTTCTCATAATGCAGGCCAGACATTTAACATGGCTTGAGGGTTAAGTGAAAACTTCTGGGCATAGTCAAATCTCTCTCCTTCACCTTAGACGGCTGATTTGACAGATTTAAAATCTCTACTATCCTGATCAATTTTACCTCCTTTAATCCCCCCTTTCCCTCCTTCCACCTGTTAGTCTGGGTCTTGCCTGCATGTCTCCCTCTCTCCTGAGAGCATATGGGGCAATGGCTGACTCAGGGAGTCGTTGAGTGCGGAGGGGGACAGATGCAACACCGCCCCCACCCCCTCTCCACCCGCCATGACCAGCCTCTCCCTCCTATCCACCTGTTTGGGTCACAGACCAGTGGGATGAGTGGCTGTGCGCGTGCCACACCAGTGGCTTGGCCACTGCATTATTATCCTACCCAAGACAAAAGGGTATTTAGGGAGGCCGGCTGCCTGCCCAGGGGGAACACAATGCCATGAGGCTGGCAGGCCTGTGGACTCAGGGCCATCGATCACGTGCCCGCTTTATGTGAATGAGCATCAGGGGGCATCTGTTGTGTGTGCGTGTGTGTGTGTGTGTGTGTGTGTGTGTCTAACCTGAGGTATTATGCCAAACAAGGGCGCAGGAGACAAAGAATATGACGTGTGTGTATGTGTGAGAGACAGACGAGGGGGGCATTTAAACACAATCGCATCTATTATTATTAAATGAGGTCTAATCATGAATAAACTGTGGTCTAATTAATAACAGGTCAGCTTCTGTTGGTAATGAAATTCATATGGGAACACTTACTAATGTATGCTTTTAACTGATTTTAACGTGCAAGAGAAACACTATTATTCTAAATAACTTAGCTGAGCCTTAGAGAGAACAATGGTGCATTTGTACGTGTAAACGCAAGCTGTCGCGGTACAAATAACAACCCTGAAAAAAAAAATGTTGATATCATCCAAGTTGAATATTGATTTTGTAAAGGCCTCCGAAAAGTAGTTCAAAACCAACTTGAAATTTAATTTCCAATTTTTCACAATGACCCAAAGTCACCAATATGTCATACATGGCTCATATGTGACAACACTTTAACTATGATTTTTCTACATCAGTATTTGCCACAGTCTTTGTCCACTTAAATCAATTCACAGATGACTAAAATTGATCGGTTGAAACGAGCAATGATTAGCTGCTCCCATCTGTTCCCCGCAGACTTTATGAACTCCAGCAGAAAGAGACACTTTAATCGACCCTATTTGACCTCTATGGATCTCTGTTCGATGTTTCTTATACTGTTTATTATCCGGCCTCTTTCAAACGGACAGACACACACCAGCAGTCAGCTGAGGTAGAACTGTTTTAATAGATGTTTTTCTAACTAACTTGTCTTTTTTAATTTGGTGTTCATGTTATTTTGTCTGCTCTGCCAGCTCATTTATTCATGCGTGTGTTTTTGTTTAGTCTAGACAATGTTACATCATTCTGGCAGGGCTGTTTGTATGTTATTGTGTCTATTGTGGCTTACTACATCATGTCATGCTCTCTCGTCAGGCACGGTTACACATGGCTTGTGGCGCCCTGACCTACAACTCCCCCCTGCTTGTTTGTCAGCGGTTGTTTGGCCTACTTTCATAAAGACAAACACAGCCATTTGTTTTGTTTTGCATTTCCATTAAAATAGAATAAACAAATGGCAGAGAGTAAACAGTTTGAACCATTTTTTTTCTGTATGGGGGTTGTTGTTGTTGTGTTGTTGTTGTTTTTTTGGGGGGGGGGTACATAACTGGGTAGAACAACTTCTGAACAATTCTTTTAAAAAACAACGCATAAAATGATTAAAAAAAAACACAAAAATGTAAACAGATATAAGAATAAGCCAAAAAGAAGCTACTGCTCTGCTCGCTAGATGTTTACTGAAAGGAATAAAGAGTTTATTAATATTAAACTTAAGTCAAACTACTCTTATAATTAAGTTTTTACCTTCAAAAGTAAAAAATATTAACTTTATTTCTCATATCCGCTGCTCTGTTCTGACCCTCTGAACACCATTTGAATGTCTACTTGACCAGCAGACCCTCAAACTGAGTCGGCCCCCGCCCTCCCCCCTCCCCCCTCCTCACTCCATGGACAGTAAGGATGCTACAGTTCATTAATGAGTATGCTTCATAGCTCTTTAAGAGCCCTTAATTAGTGGCACATTGACACTGGCCAGTCATGCACCAGCAGGGACACGCTGGGAAGATAGGGAGGCGTACTGGGGGAGGGGAGTTTATATGCCTACGGATGTCCTCTCTGTTGTAAAAAGGGACATATATAACATATACTGAATTATCAGCCCAACAATTGGATTCATAAAGAAAATCAATTGTTTTGACACGAGGAACCCGATGAAACAAAATTGATTTAGTCTTTAAAAAAGGTGTGACATTGATAGCACAGCAAGGCTAGGCAATGGACTGTAGCAAACACATGTGATTGAGAAGCTTTAAATGGGTGTCAAACAAGCGAGGACATAATGTTTGAGTTAAATTATCAGCAGTCCCACAGGAGGCTTCTGGGACCACTCCCCAGAGCCGGGTGTGTGTGTGTGGAATACAAACAGGGGATTCACCAGTGACCAGTGGGTCAGCCCTCGTAGAGGGACGGGTGCTGGTTGCTCCTGTGGGACTTGGCGACATTCCTGTAGGAGGTTTTTTTTTAATTTGCTGGACATGGAACCCCCACACCTCACGCCTAGCAGGCACAAACGGGACATGCTTCTAACATGCAGACGTGAGTGTGTGCAGGCGGGGGGGGGGGGTCGGTTGTTTTAGGGTCCCAGATGGGTTAATGGGGACTTAAGCATCAGGATTACAAAGCAACAGTGTGGCTTCAGATTGGGTACTTATTACCCCAAGCTCACACTGGCTACCCCCATCTATCGCTCACCACAAGGCCAATGAGACAGGGCATGGTTGGATGTACAAATATTAACATACTGCTCAAAGTTATCATAAAAATCTCACCAAATAAAATATTCAAATTGCACATGCAAATATAAAAATGGGCCAATTTAAGACCAAAAACTATTGATTAAGTGAAAAATGTGCAGAAAAAATGCCAAAAGGTCTCATATGATCTTATTTCAGCCATAATTTTTCGTCACTGAGTCAATGTACCTGATACAACAATAAGAAGTGCTCCCTCTCATGGTCCTAGCTTATTTTTAAAGTTATAATTAAGTCTTTATGTTTTTTAGCCTGCCCTATTCCATCCTTCTCCCCTCTCCATCAGCTCCCCCTGACTCCATTCGGGTGCTAGACTAATCTGTTTGTCAAAACGTGTCTTGCCTCTGCACTCTACACCCCCCTCTGCCTCCCTCCTTCCCTCTCTCCCTCCCTCCCCAGCTGCTGGCCTTCACAGGTCCAGCCCCAGCAATGCCGGCCTGCCCAGCAAGATTGAAATGTTAAGAGCAGGGACGACAGCTCCACTAATTAAATTCTCCAGGTTAATCCCTGCCGATCCTCTCATCGCACTCTCCCACCAGGCCCTCCAAGGAGACGGGGCAGAGACCGGGGGGGACAACAAACAAACATTCAACATGAACAATGGACACAGAAAAATTCAAAAGCAAAGAAAGAGGCGGAATGTGAAAATGAAAAGCCTGAAACAGTGAAGTGGGGCGTGGTTTAAACAAGCAAATGGATAAACATGTATCTGTGTGATGCAGGACAAGCTAACATTAGCAAACATGTGCACTAATTCATCCCAAGGAGAAAACTCATTGTGCATCGGGATGATCATCCATGTTCAGCCTGTCGTCCTTATAATGTGAACATTTTCGAACAAATGTTAAGAAATTTTTCTTAAACTTATTTAAATTTGATTTACGTAATAAAGCTAATAAAAAAACTACCATGTTGACAACTTGTGTGACACATTCCAAGCACCAGGCTGTCATCATCTCAGCATGTACAGTGGCCTTATGCCTGACCCTGTGTCACTGTATGCAGAGGACAGCTGACATCCTGACCAACAACATGAAAACTATGTGACCTTGGCAGCATCAGAAGTGGTAACACATTCCACCGCCTCAGCGAATCACAAGTGCCGGGCACAGACACTAGCCTGAGAATAGAATACAAACCTGTTTCCAAAAAAGGTTGGGACACTGTGTAAAATGTAAATGAAAACAGTGCGCTATGATTTGCAAATCATTGAAACCCCACGTTATTGAAAATACATTTCAAATGTTGAAACAGAAAAATGTAATTGCTTTTGAAAATGATATCCTCATTTAGAATTTGATGCTGCTGTTGTAATATGTGCAATTCATTTTGAGATGTCCCACCAGGTGTTTTCTTTTAGCATTTCACAACTAATATTCTTCTTTTGTTGCCACTGTCCCAACTTTTTTGAAACGTGTTGAAAAACAATTGTCTTATTTGCGACATTTGATATGTTGTCTTTGTGCTATTTTCAATTAAATATGGGGTTTGAATGTTATGCAAATCATCACATTCTGTTTCTATTTACATTTTACACAGCATCTCAGCTTTTTTGGATATGGGGTTGCACTTTTTAGGGCTATTATAAAATAAAATCATCTTCCAAAGCAAAACAAATGATCCTGAAGAAGTGAGGAAATCTTGCCGAATAGACAAACCTTATCTACCTATCTACCTATGTATATGCTGTTGCATATTAAAACACACAAATGCTCTCTTATTAGACTGAAAAATAATGACAATTTTATGTTATTGTCAGGTTTTAAACATATAGGTTCTAATATTCACAGCAGATACATAATGTGAATCATCACTACAGAAAGCATAGGATTGTCTCTATTGCTCTTGGTAGTGAATGGATGCATTGGATACAGGAAATGTGAGAGGGAGTGAATGAGCAGGTGTTTTTGTACATAGTAGGTGTGGTCCTGGGGCAGACGTGTGTGTATTACACAGTGTGGGCATGCTGCGTCATAGACACCACGCGCCTGCGTTGTGGCTTCGCTCAGAGGTGTAATGCCTGATTAGGGGATTACAGGAAAGTGCTTCTTTGCAGTTCTGTGAGAAACAATTATTAACATGTTGGTGTCTCTAATCCTGGATAAACACAGCTTTTCAAGAACAACAGCGAGTCTTTCTTCCCCCTTTAAAAAAAAAAAAGATCCGTGTTTAAACCCTGTGTCACTTGAACTCCAAAGTCTAACTAATACCAGCGGAGGAGACAGGCCAGCCGTGCGGAAGGCTGTCATTACAGAGGTTGTGCTCTTGGTCCAAGACGTAGCTGGCCAGCAGGCCTTCACATCGGAAAGAAAATCCAAATTTAGCTTGGGGAGAGAAAAGCATTGTGCTGAGCACTGCTTGTTCAAAGGGCATTAGACTGAAACATGTTCACAGCCTGTAATCTTTTATTTGTTTGTACGTTTCACTCATGTAATCTGCTTTCTACTAATACAGAGACGATTTCCTAAGTCACGCTGGGAGACCCCTGCATAACAGATCCAGGTGGGGCAGCATGTTTCTGGCATGAGTGTTTAACTGTAAGCACTGGAAGGCTTATTGGTTGTTTCAAACTATGTTTTTTTTACATATGGGAAGCACTGAAGTTTCTGTGGGATGCTATCAGGGCTTTCAGACTCATTGTTTCGTGCATTCTGATAATAACTACATCGCCTTCCATTCCACTAATTGCCACATTTCGTTGCATTCTACTAATTGCTACATTGTCATATTCTGCTTAATCTAACTTTGCTTCTCCCCTGAAGTTTTTGTGATCTCTCGTCTTGCAGGTTCTCATGACTCGTGGTTGGACCTACAGTCGTGCTATGGTCCTGATTGATGCCCACTGATACATAAATCCATCCATCTTCTGTCTATAACTGTTTATCCTTTATTATTATTATTTATTATTTTTAATCACAAATTAGTAGTCTTATATCCACTAAATTCTTATCAGTTCCTTCAGTCAAAGTGGATGTTTGGGCCAAATTTGAAGAAATTCCCTCAAAGCCTTCCTTAGATATCGCATGCACAAGTATAGAATGGACTGTCAGACAATTCGAAAACATAATGCCTCCAACCACAGCTATCACCAATCTAGTGACTCCTGAACTGAGGTGGAGACAATAAAGTGACGGCTGTGTGCACGAAAAGTGAAGCAGGAAGCAATCAACACAGTGCTGATTCGTGAGTCCCCAATCTACTCAGCACACATATACCTGCACACACACACACACACACAAACGTTATCATTCCAGTGTTGCCTGTGGCTCCGAAATACAGCACATCAAAAAAATCCTGCAAGTTTCATTTCTGATGCCCTTGAACCTGCTGACTGGCCAGACTGTCCACTATAGCTGACACTTTGAAGAGTACCTCATCTCAGTCGTCTCCTCTGCTGCCATTCTGTTTGGTCCTGAGATATGATTGATGATACGTTCACTAACTTGGCAGGTATGAGCAGACATTTAGTGAACCATTCAATGTCAACATTAAGCTACGCAATATGAATTCTGAACTCATTAATGGGGGAAGAGATTTTCTTTTAATACAAGAAGTAGGGGCTTCTTTCCAATGTCAGCCTTCATATAGAAGTAATTGTGTTGATTATCAGTGCACTTTTGTTGACCTCTGAGTCTGTTGAGAAGTGTAACAGTGAATATCCACCATGGTTCCAGTTACCTAGTTTCCACAGAAGAAGGGGGCAGGGCATGTGGTCCTAAAGGTGCTGGTGCTGGTACTGGTGCGTAATGTTGGGGATGTGTTGTGCCCATCTGGCAGGGCAGGGTTTAGCCCTAATCCCACAGCCCCTCGGCAGGGGAGCCCCAGGCTGTTGATCACTGGCCCCCCTGCTGGTACCTCCACACTACTGACCTCCTCAGCTCACAAACACACAGACCCCTGCCACAAGAAAACAAGTCTACCCACACAACATCAGCACATAAACCGCAGGGCGCTACGCAAGATTAGTTTTACGAGACCATCATATTGCACAAACATCTTTCCAGGCATGTGTCAATATTGGGTGAAGAGTTTTGATGTCCAGTAGAGACATGCAGGTTTAGGTAGCAGCTAAAGAACACAGATACAAACAGACTCTATGAGGGACGAGGAGGAAATATGACCCGGACCAACAGGAAAACACAGAAACACATAACACACACATGCATAGGGCACAAGAGGCTTGTTTTTGTGAGACAATGTGGAGAATACATTTATCACACACACACAAGTAGAGACCAAGTAAATATACACACACATAATTACAAAAACATAGACAGAAAGGCAAACACACAAAGACACCCAGAAGCAGTCACCCAGCCATACACACCACACACCTAACCACTGATAATCCCCTAGACACAGGAACACACTCACACACACACACACACATACCGAGCATCATTATGTTTATCACTGTGAACCAGCCCACCGACACCCATCACTCTAATTCCATTTGTCTGTTTAGATTCGTTTTGCTTTAATCCTCCCTTGTTTGTGCACATCTGCAAGCACTGCAATAGCACAGACACAACGAGACTGGGAACGAGGGAGAGAGACAGAGAGAAAGACAAAGAGAGAGAGAGAGAGCTCACAGGAACACTCTCCCCTCCTGACATCCTGGTCCCTGTAGCTCCGGCAGAAGGGGCAGACAGGCGTATCTCCTTGCCCAGGGAGAAGCACCCTGTCCCAGCCGTGGAGCTGCCGCCAGGCCCGCAGGCCCCTGTAATCACTGCAAACAGTCAAACATCCAGTCACACAGGCTCTTACACCAACACAACATTACAGGCTTTTTACACAGTATTACAGCACATCTTATTATCCCATTCAAGTCCCTCTATTAGCTCAATTGGATGGTGGGATTTTCATTTGTAAATTGGGGGATTTTAGATTAGCTTGTCTGTCAGTGATGAAATGCCCCCTGAGACTGTGAATTATGTGACCAATCACATATGAATCAATGCTTACACATGCTGTGTAGTGCAAGAATGGATGGTGTCAGCGAAAAGGAAATTAAACAACTTTAACCTAGATTATGTGCCAAATATAAACTATATCAAGATGAGCATCACAGCTGTAAGGTCACAAATTAGATCCACTATAGTCTGTAACTCAAAATGCTAAATACAGGCATTGAATTAGCCTTAATGTATCAATGGAACATGAATGAACATGAACCCTTTTTGTACAGCTGACAATAAGTAGTGTTGGCTTTTATATAGCAAATATTATTCAGGTCTAATAGAGAATTATTAAAGAGATAAATATTAGCTGCTTTACACACCTAGCAGCAACATTATGCAGAACTGAAACCGGTTGGTTGAAAGGAGGCGGATGAATTACCCCTCTTCCTCCCCAGGCCTTCCATTCAGACACGGAGTGAGGGAGAGGGGAGGAGAGAGAGGAAAGAAGGCACCCCAAGCTAGTCGACAGACCCGGCAAATTATGAAAATGCCTCTCTGTGTCCTAAATGGAGGCCGAGCTCTTTAATGTGGCACAAAATTAGAACCTGGGGGAGGAAGTGTGGCCCGCTTGATTGGCGAAACCCCTCCTGGACCACTACCCCCCCTCCTCCTCCTCCTCCTCCTCTCAAAGCACACAGAGATATTATCCTGTGGCTGGTGGCACTCTCTTGAATTAGGGAAACTCAAGGACCCCAGAGAGAGCCCAGGGCTGTCCATAAAGGTGCCTAATTTGTCAGTTTACTCCTCAATTATTTAAATAGATCTAAGAGGAGAGCAGAGAATGTTTTTTTTTCCCCCTGCCTAAATGCAGTGAAAGCAGAGAGAGACCTTTCTCCACGGTAGCCATTTTCAATTGCGCTCTGCACTGCCGTCTTTGATATACAGAAGTGCAGTGGTGGAGAGGGGCTGGATCAAATAAACAAATGTGTGTAAACAAGATAACAACTGGAACTTGGGGATAATATTCAGTATGTTCCGAAGAACTCAAAGTTATTTCACATTCACAAATTCACAGATTAAAACAAACTTTAGGAACGTTTGCAAGAAAAGTAAACACACACTATACGTGTATCAGTGAGGATTTAGGTGAAGGGTGGATACAAAGTAATGACCTTTTTGTTACTCATTCCTCTGCTCCTTCATTCCCCAACTCCCCCTCCACACATACACCATCCAATCAGCACCCCATATCCAACAGGGCTACTAGTTCACACAACCTGGCAATGCCAGCTTTCAGTCAGAAAGACCATTGGAGCTACGCGGGGCCTGGGGCGGAGATTACCTAGCCGTTAAAGGTTGATCTTGGAAATTAAGTTGTCGCGTTCCCTAACCCTCTGACCTCTAATCCCTCACACATCTCCCTCTATTGTTTCGTTTGTTTTACTAGAGGGGTGAGGTTGTGCGGGCTGAGAAGGATGAGGATGTTGTGAAGGTGGAGGGGGTTCATACAGGGTCCTAAGGTGACCTCATCTCTCACATGCGTCTGGCGGAGGCAGGTATGTGACCCCTCTGTGTCTGGATGCTTTGCCACGGACCCTTATTGGGATTAA
Organism: Chaunax sp. Z400; assembly: GCA_037577475.1. Taxonomy (NCBI): domain Eukaryota; kingdom Metazoa; phylum Chordata; class Actinopteri; order Lophiiformes; family Chaunacidae; genus Chaunax; species Chaunax sp. Z400. The sequence continues at coordinate 14,041,589 of CM075194.1, read as the reverse complement.
CTCTCATCTGTGCGCCAACAATGGCTTTCATCAGCAGTGATGCCAGCACTGGGTCCAGTGGTTGTACAATATTCTGGGTGCACCTACACAAAGACGTGAGCAGCAAGCAAGACACCGGTGAAGACTCTTTGTCCATTTTCACACAATAGACGCAACCTAAATACAAACACAAGAACACAATGGAGAGAACTACAAACACCTGGCCAAATAAACCTGCAAACAAACTGTGGCTGACACACAAACAGTTGCTCCCACACACCGAGAAACACACACATCAAGCGTGATAACAAACAAAAGCCTGAGACAAGTCAATCATCACTTCATGTTAACACAGACTGACGTTAATGGGGCTAATTCCACCCAATACACATCTGTGAGTCTATAGGCATATATCGCATTTATTCCAAATAACAATAGTTTTAAATAGGTCGAAAGATTAAGGCTCCACTGTGTTGAAAATCTACAGTTGATTGCCATTTCATATAACAACTTAGAACACTAGAACAACACTCCCAAGCTAAAAATATGTGTAGAGTTTAGTAGCAACCTTCGCAAAGATGGGTGGCACCTCGTAAACATCCTTGAAACAGGTTTCTCATGCTTAGGAAAGGGATCTACGGGCAAAGTTTTTCCAGAGTGTGAGATTCTGCAAAACTTGTGGCCAGTTCCGTATATCATGCCTCTCACACCCTCTATTCTCTTCCAAAACACTAACCAACACACCCCGGCCCTCCGCCTCTCTCCACTCCAAGCTTCCATCCAGCCAGAGAGGAGAGGAGAGAGGAGAGGAGATAGGCCCAGCTGCTAAAGCTGTCTTTTCAGCCCCTGCTCCCACTCGGTCTATCCGAGATACACAGCAAGCGGAGGTGTCGCTTTTCCGCTGGCATTTCGGACAGTATCTACTTATAGACGGGAGAAAAAGAGAAAAGAAAAACAGAAGGGGTATTATCAGGGAGGGATGAGAGCAGCAAAGGCATTTTGTCTTTTTATTCCCCTCCTAAGCCCTGGGCTTTGCTCCCAATCCGATTGGTCGATACGGCCAGGGATGTAAATGAAATGCAAAGAGGAATAAGGCTGGCTTCCCATCTTCAGTGTGTGCCCCCCTAAGTCCTCCACCCCTCTTTCTCTGTCTCACTCTGCCTTGCTCTCTGTGCTGCTTGTGTTGTGTTTCTGTCTCCCCATTCACAGACTTGCTGCTCTCCCTGTTTCCGTCTCACCCCCCTCACTCTGCCTCACACTACATCCCCTTCCTCGCTCCTCTTTCGCTGCATCCCTCCCCTCTCCTTGGCTGGGCTCACAGCTCTTATCTCCTCAGACGCCCCACATTCCAGCGCTGCTGTGGCTCCCTGCCTGCATCCCTGGTCACGGCGATTCCATGGGTTCCCACAATCCTCGGCAGCTTGCTGATTTAGGGTGGGCAACTGACTCTCAGAGAAAAGGGAGACGAGAGGAACAGAGGGGTTTGGGAGAGACAGGTTGAGAGGGGATGAGAGGGTGGGAGACAAGAGAGAAATGACAAAGGGGAGGACAGGAAGAAAGTAAAGTAAAAAATAAAAAGAGGTCATGAGACAACAAGAGAAAGCAACACGAAACAAAACAAAGGGTTGAAACGAATACGATCAGTATTTGTGATCCAAAAGGCCTAGTACTGTGAACAAATGGTCCAAATGTGTTAAAGTAAGCAGAATCTTTATTGAAATATTTAATTTGGAGAAATCAGAGCAATAATTTGGCCGCTTTTTATGAGAAACAAAACCCATCTGTGCTATAGCAGGTTGAATCTCATCATCCAGCCTGCTTGTTGACAGCCGCTAACCAGACCTGCGTACAGAGAGAGCAGATTACATTCTGTCAAAACTGCACATGCACTTAGTGTCCTTTGCTTTCTAATGGTATCACAGCAGCAGGCTCCTTCAGCAGTGTTTTACAAAGCTTATGGCTATATGCTAGTTTGACCTATCTGCGACAAAATTTCATAACACATGGTTCAATAAAATCTGCACTGGAATTTACAAAAACAGTGTGTTGAGGTTGTGGGCCCTGAGCGCACATCGAAGACAAGTGAATCTGGTTCACTCAGTGTTTGTATGTCACGTTGTCTCTCAATCAACCATCACACGGCTGAAAGTCAACTTTTCTGGGAGCCGGGAGGCTGGTCTTGCGTGTCTTACGTGGAGTTTGCATGACATCTCTCTCTCTCTCTCTCCAGTGTGCCGATCGGTTTATTGACTACGTTTATGTGTGGTTCCGGGCAGGGAAAAGGCTCCAGTGGAGATTTAAGCATGTTCACACACACACATGTTGACATGCAAACAAAAATCAGCACATATGCACACAACAACACACCTCTAAAAGGGTCCCTGGCATTGTGACATTTTACATTTCATTTAAATCCATGAGGGATTACAGCCCTCCCAGTAAGAAGGAAGAGAGTGGAAAAAAAACTCTCATCGAATCCATTAGTTTTAAACATTTAAAGGACCATCTAAGATAGACTGATGGAAGGATAGAGGGGTGAGTCGGTGGGAGGAGGGGGGGGTAGTGCCGGGTTGTGAGGACTATGTAGCACAGCACAAGTCTGTCCTAGATTAAACAGCGGCTCTAATCCCCCATTTCTGCCCCCAAATTGGTTTTCCCTCAATCTCGGCCTGGCCATTCCGATGCGAGAAAAAGGGAACTAGAGTGTTGGCTGAGGCAAAATAATCAGCACGTTAAAAACTGTGAGAGCAGAAGAGGACAGAGAAAAAGAATGAGATGTAATGATGAAGCAATCGAATGGGTGAGTTTAAGGGGAGTGCGCACAGCTTGATTGAGGTCAGTCAAAGCTACCAGAAGTCAAGCTCTGTCCCTCAGCATCTGTATACACTCATCCAATGAAGCATGGTGGAGTGGTAGTTGTCTGTCCTATGCGAGACCAATAGTTCCGCATCAGCACTCCTCTTCACCTCAAACTCATGAGACCAATTTGGCCCAGTCCCTTCAGCCAAAACTAAACACCACCAGATCATTCCATCCCTCCAGAGCACCACCTTTAAACCACGAGAAGAGGCATATTCAGCGCACAGTGTTTTGCACTTCAGGCTGGGCTCGCAGTGCACTCTGAATGTGCCAGGTCCGTGTGGGTCTCTCCAGATCTAGTTATGGGGTTTGTCTCTGGCGGAGCCGGTCCCTCTCTTTGAGCAGGTGAGTAATAGCCGAGCGTATGGCGTGCTCCTGGGGATCTGTGGGTTCCTTCTCCAAGTAGAGACTAAAGTGCTGAGTGCTGCAGGTCAGCAGGCTGTCTGGAGTGTATCCCTGGTGACCCGAGCGAAGCAGCCTCTCACAGGCCAATGCGAAGTTCTTGTCCCAGTTTGGAGGGTAGTTTGATTGGGCCTCCACAATCTCCTTATACAGCTGCTCAGCAAACACAGACACACAAACATAAAAGCAGAAAAAAGCCACTGAATACGTCATACTTTGCCTTTTGTGGCACTTAAATCTGCCCCATTACGGTAACAGTATCGTTGCATGTTTGTTGAGGTCAGACTCACAGTGTAAGACAGCTCAAAGAGGCGAGCTCTCCCCTCTGCCTGCATCCTTTCTGCCAGGTCAAACAGAAAGAAAGCCGTCTTCATCCTGAAACAAAGCACGCAGGCTCAGGGCTAAGTGCTGGATGGATGAGCCATGCAGATCCACGCTCACAGACGCACCACTCCAATGGAGTGATTTATGTAGATGCCGATACCAAATACAACGTGCATGTAAATGCTCCACCACACAAGACTGGTTTATGGAGATGTTCTAGTGGGCAAGTATGAAAAATGACGCAGCTTTTTATATGCACACTAAAGTATGGAACCTTTATTAAAAAAAAAAGAAATAAAAAGTTCACCATACCTGGCTTGCCACATCTCCTCATTGGCGACATGCTCCCATGATGCAGGATGGAATCTGTTCACACGCCAAAAAAAAAAAAAAATTATATAAACAGCTTCTAGCATCAGCCTGTGGATAATTCTGCTAACTATAAATTATTGTTTATGTGAAAATATTGTTCCAATCAATAGTGCAGGTTTTGATACACTCAACATCAGTGTTGGCTGCATAAACATTAAATGAGTAACAAATCAGTCCATTAGACATGGAGTAAAACCACATCTCCCTTTTTCACTTTGTTCACTGTAAACACTTGACCTCTTCTTCAAAAGAATATTTTAGCCGGGTTCCCGAGCTAATATTTGGCTTGTGGGCATCAGCGGAAACGCTTGTCGTGAGGGTGCGGGAAAATAATGTCACAGTATTCAGCCGTGGATATCGGAGTGAATGAAGGGCTGCTGGCAACAGCAACAGAATATGCAGCTTTGACTAATTCCACTTTTGACACAGTTATTGACAAAATGCAGTAAGAAACTCATTATTTTTCATCTTCAGTCTCATTTCAAATGGCTGAGGGCATAATGTCTTGCTCTGGTTGAATTCACAAAGAGCCGAATCACAGCATGAAGAACAGAGGATAACCTCTGTGGAGGGATGACTGAAGACCACATAGAGAAGAGAGGGTGAGCAGATGTTGGCAATAAAATATGTGGTTATCTTTCTGAGTGAATATTTTTAATTCTAGTTTCTAGTACAACAATCATTGGTTGTTTCAAACATGATGCAAAAGGAGTCTCCTTGTAAGCCTCCGAGAAATGACATCCTGCTGATTTAACCCATTTAACCTTCCATTTGCCACCGGGCCAGTCTTTATAAACTTACTGTGGAACTATACATTGCTAAAGCCCAGATGTATGTGTGTTATGCACAGGAAGTAGAACATTTCCATTTGATAGAATGGGGAATCCTTCACACAGTTCAAACATCATACTGCTTCAATGAAGAGCTGGAAGTACCTATATCACTATCAAACAGTGTGAAATACAGGGAATTTCACCTTAAATCTAATTAAGAGGAGGGAAAGGGAAGAACTGGATGTTTAGTCATCAAACATACACCTGTGCAGAGATGTTTTATATGCACCTGTCATATGGCTCGCTCCAGTTGTAGACGTTTCGAGTTAGACGTGCCCACGCTTCAGGGTGGAACTGCCTCTGAACCGGCACCAGGTAGTCACACACACCCAGGGGCCAACGAGAGAAACTATGCTCCCAGCTTGGGTCTCCGTCAGACAGACCAATGCAAGCAAACACATCCCTCCTACAGAAAAAAAACAAAAAAAACAGAGGTTTGCTCACACCATCATCCGCCCTTCCTTACCCTCCCAGGTAACAGCTGATGAGAAGAGACAGAGGTAAATTCAGACACCTTCAATCTTCCCTCAGGCCCTGTACTGCTCACTAAAGGCCTCAGCCCTGGGGGTTAATCCCACAGGGCAGTGCTGCCCCACTGAGAGACAGGCACGTTGGCCTGGCAAACACTGCCCCCTAGTGGACCTGGTATTAACAGGTCTCCAGATGGATTTTGGATCTCAATTCATTTGAGTGAGCGAGTGATGAGAGCAGGGAGCAGCAATGAGTCCGCAAGAGACCGTTTAACCAAATCAAGTAGATTAGTCTACTTCTGGAGTTCATCAGACTCCTTTCATGACCTCAACACTTCTACAGGCTTATCTTCTCCATGCACTCAAGGCTGTGTCGACCATCCCACTGATATGTGCCTCATTAGATCACCCACTTATTCATTTGAATCATTGTTGCCCTCCCGATTCACTCACTGTCCATTTTACAGCCTTCTATTCATCTGCTCAGCTCATCCGCTGTGACTCACTCTGTGTTGTGGGACAGAAACTGCTCCAGACTGAAGGTATCTTTCCCCTCAGGGTGGACTGGGTCCCACCAGCGGCCAGGAAAGTGGACCCCTGGGTGGTGCTGCGCCAGCTTGGCCACATACCATGTGTAAGTCATCATCTAGACAGAAGAAAGAGTACCACCAACTCTGTTCATTTTTTTTGTATTCCACTGAGATTAGTAGGTAAATTACCTCTAAGTGTACAATTCATTTAAAGAAAATAATTTATAATGATATACACAACTCAGAAAGCCTTCAAGAGACTTCCAAACGTATGTCATTTTACAAAAAAAACAAAAACACATAAACAAGTCACACTTTTCTGTACAAAATCTTGTCTTGTTTTTTTTTAATAAAGGAATCCTCCTTGTCTGAATCTTATCTTTCATATTTGACAACCATAAGAAGCCAATTTTGTCATAAACTAGAAATACCCCCTCCATTGTTGTTATATATATATAATATATGTAAGGACTGATTCTAATGAGCTTGTGATGGACAACAGAGATTCAAATATGAATGTTGCTATAAAGCTACAAATTCTTAAATGTGGATGCTTCATACACTTCCTCCACCTGGCAGAGGGTGGAGGAAGAGGGCAGAGCTATATCATCAGCACAGTGTCGAGGTGGGCCCACCCAAGATTCATGTCACCAGTTATATGGTTACAGTCTCCTCTTCTGGCCTGGATTAATGGCCTCAGTTGACCTTTAACCTTTCATATATAAAATGTCATCATTTCATCAGCTATGTAAAGTTTTGTCATTCTTATGTTGTCACGTCACGTTATGTTATGTGAGGTCATAGTGACTTTGACATTGAGTACAAGAGGAGGATTGGGCAAAATTTGAAGCGATTCCTTCAAAGCATTCCTCGGACATCACATTCACAAGAATGGGGCAGACGGATGGACAGACGGACAGCAGACAACCCAGACATATAATGCCTCTTGCTACGGCTATCTAGCATACAGGAATAGTAAGATTTCTCAGCATTTAACATAAAAGACAAAGAATATTAAATCTCCATAGAATACAATGATTTTTAACTCTGTTAAGAGGGAAATTAAACTGTTCTTAATGACACTGAATTAATACTTTGGATTTGTATTAAATATCAAAACATTAATGAGAAGAACAAAGTGAGTGGAGAAATCAAAGCTCTGACCTCCTGGTCGACCAGACGCACATCAGGCCGTACACCCTGGCAGTAGTATAAGTAGCGCAGGGAGTTTCCAGGCAGATCTCCTCTGGTCAGGATGATTGAGTTGGTTGGAATGGAGGCCAGAAGCTCCCTGCCGAACCTCTCGATCACACTGTTTCTGCTCTGATCACACTCCCTAGGATCGTCAGCACATGGACCGTCATACTATATAATGTCATCAGAACCACAAGTTGTGTTTACTTGAATTTAAAAGGGGCTTGAGTGCATCCTCACTACTGCTTAGAAGTGTATGTACAACTGTGTGTGAGAGAAACTCCCTGTTTGTAGGTGTTTTTCCAAGGTGCTCTGTGGGTAAGTTGTCAGTGCCCCCGCCCCTTCCCCTCCGCAAAGCGCTCTGGCTGCCTATCTAATCGTGGGGAGACAGGTGTGATGGGTCTGACAGCACAGGCCATGCTCTCCCCTTGATCAAAGCCGCTCAGTGATGGCTGTCTGGCACTCCCACGCACTACGCTGGTGTAATCTGCCTACTCGAAAGGCTAACATCTCAGACTGAGCTCCGTGAGTGGAATCTATGTGCTAACCGTGCCTCTCTTTAGCCCCTACCATGGGCTGAACAGAGAAAGAACCTGACATGTGGAGTTCAAACCTGCTGTATGAAGCACAGAGGAGAAACAAATCAGGTTGACTCAGGGAAATCTTATGCATGAGGATTTTAGAAGAACCTAGAATGAGAGTGTACTTTTTATTTCATTTTAACTTTAATAAGCAGAGGTACTTAAAAATAAAATACACACATTTGGGACCAGTGTAGTTACCACAGAATCGGAATGCTTTTTGAGATCAGAGGGCCATTGGAAACTGTAAGTATCTGAGCAGTATTTTTATGGCTCTATACTGCGTGATTTTCAACTACGAGCAAAATTGACTGCAAGTCCTACATTGTTCATCGAAAATACATGTTAACATACATAGTCGGCATTTTAATCTCATAGTAATTGTTTAATTTGAAGCCCAATGTGTCACTGTGGACTAAAACAATGCAAAATCAATATTTATGGACTGAAATCTATATTTTCATCACACCCAAAAGGATGTTTGTTACTGTAAATGAGTGCAACGCTCACCTGCGATTGGTGCGCACCATATGTGCCAGAAGAGCCATGGTGAAGACCCAGCCAATGGTCTTCCACAACCCCCCACGGCCCAGCCTCCTCTTCAGCTCACTGTGTGTCCGGCTCAATCCGAGGCCTGCCAGCACACACACTGCAGCATCACTCTGGAGCCAGAAACGCTCAACCTGCAAGAAGTGAGCATACATATGTACACAGACACACAAACACACACACACACACAAATCAATGTTTCTTATATTTCTTTGTAAGATGTGTATAATGCCTATATAGACTGTAGTTTTAACTCAATATAAAATCTAGAATCACTTTTAACATCAATGTAGTAAATTAATACGTTAGAAACTCTGACAGAGAGGATGTCAAAATGAGATGAGGTCTCATAGCTCACCACTCCAAGCAGTAGGGGTCTGCTGATGTCCAGGTTGGCTCTCCAAGCAAAAAACAGTGAGTAGACCACAAGCATGGTGGTCAACAGCCAGGACACTGAGCGATATGTCCTAGTTGGGACGGGTCATCAGTTATTTACTATACAACTATTGTTCTCATTTGTATTATTTGTCTGTTTACTGTGAAAAAAAAAACACTTGTTTTGAAGAAGTCCGTAAAAAAAATATTAATGCAGGGATGGAGATAACAAGCCCAAGAGCAAATGCATACACAAGCCAGCTAAGAGGTGCATGATTGATTTTCTAATGCAGACTGAGTCATAATGAGCTGCTGCCAAACACTGAATCACAAACTCATTACAGTAGAGCTGTAAAATGTACTTAAACACCAAAAAGAAAAACATGTTGCCCTTATGGCAAAAAAAAAAAAAATCATCTTCTGAACCTGAAAAACTGTTTCAAGGCAGAGAAAAACGTCTCTTGGTTTTCTTCCTGATGCATTGATTTGATGGTTTCCACTGAGTGGCAGTCAAAATTCTGATTTTGTGTTTTTATCTCGACATCATAGACAATGGGTAAAAAAGAAATGCAGATTTTTTTTTTTTTGTAAAAATTGTTATTTACATACAAACAGTTTTACTCAACATTTTAACATTAGATAATTTGTATTTGTATAGCTTCCCTTTGTCATCCTATTAAATGATCTTTCTGTTTTTCATCTCTGTGTGTCTCTACAGCCAAGTTTATCAAAGTGCATGCCAGGAGAGGGGGAGGTACGGGGTGGTCAGAGCCCTACATAGACCCTGGACTTCACTATACTTTAGCAGCTCCACTCCAACCCCTAGAATAGGCGCTGCTGTAATGAATTACTGGATCACACATCCACGCTGCTACATGCAGACACATAAAAGCTGTGATTTTACTATACACAAACATATTTTTGAAAATCCAAAACACATATCCGCCTCTCTTGATTTCAATGCAGAGCATCACGACAGCTTGACAGTTAGGTGCCTCTGTGTTTTTTTAATTCTTTCTTTCTAAGATCAGTATTTTGTCAGCGGTTTTGTTCCACGTCTTTTCTCGGGGGGGGGGGATTAGAGTTTTGGTTGAAGAGGCTGGTGAGATGTGTGTGTGTGTGTGTGACAGAGTTTGGTCTTGCTCATCCTACCTGTCCCATGAGGAGAGGAGAAGGCCTATTCCTGCCAGCACCAGAACAGGAGAGGAAAGGTCTGCCATGCAGTGGTCCAGCTGGGCCCTGCACACATACAAACACACATGTAACATATGTGATAGACACCAAAGACAAGCTCAATTACCCTCCCTGCTACTGAACTCAAGGACAGCAGTTATTAAATGGCCTCCATCCCAAATCAAAACAAACTCCTTGGACTGTGAACTCCTCCTTTCAATCGGATTGACAGATAGGAATGACTGTGTCATCCACCCCCCGCTGCTCCATCCTCTCCTCACAGTGCCTGTCAGTCACAGAGCACTTGCTCTGAGCAGAGAGATAGTTTCCTGCCTCTTCCTTAATACCCATCTCTATTTGACAGTTTATTGAGTCTCTATATCTCCCAATGTACACTTTATATGAATGTGCTCACAAGCGTGTGTTTGTGGGTCTGTGTGTCAGCTTCTCCAGTGGGTTTACGTCTCCAGTGCGACATGCCTGTCATGTTCGCCTCTCTTCCCCATCTTGTAGGTGTGCTTGTCCATCAAGCAGCAGGGGTGATGGGAAGGGGTGGGTGCCTGGCAGAAGGGGGGGGGCTGGTAGTGGGGGGTCTTAAGACGCACATGTACCCCCATCCTGTCAGCTGGAGAAAGATGCCAGGAGTGGGATGACTGCAATGGTGGTAGTGGAGAAAAAGGGAGGGAATTGGGTGGAGGAGGTGGGGTGGGGGAGTAGCACGGGTGCTGAAGTGGAAAAATACAATTTCTCCAGCTCTATTGCAGTGTCTGTCATCACAGCTTGTCACGCTTAAACACCAGAGCTGAGTGATCATTTCAAACTGCTGGAGAAACAGAACACAGCGATTTGGCCCTCTAAGCAGGTTCAGTTCTGCTTTGATGGAAGAGAGTGGAATGGGAAGAACAAAAGCTGCTGGGGGAGAAGAGAGAGGGAGGGAGAGATGGGCGACAGAAATGAGCTCTCAGAACAGATCGGAATGTCTGTGGTTAAACATGTGTAGAACACATGAACCGGCACAGAAAGTGATCGGGTCCTCCATCTCTAGAACCACACATGCCCTCACTTTGCTTGTGATCAACGCTATTCTCTTTGGTTTCTTCCCTACTCCATCTTGGAATCTCCTGTCCTGTCAAAGTGGAAACAGAACACCAAGACTGTATAGGCACTCAGTAAAAGAGCTAAAATACTACATCAGACCTGCTCTTCAGACAGCTCCACAAATCCCCTCCACCCACACATTTCTGATGTCTGACTGAAGGGAACTCTGTCCAATCATTTGTGCAACTTTCCAAAACCAACAATCCAACATTCACAGCCAATCCCACACCATTCACTATGACATTGTAAGTTGAATATCTTCATTTTTGGGACTGTTGGTTGGACAAAAAGGCAATTTAAGGACATTACTTGGGGCTTTGAAAGCCTATGACAGTGATGACTATGATTTTAAAGACTTAATGAATAATAACTACCTGAATGAATAGTCAAGAGAATATCTGGCAATGATTAATATAAGTAATGATTAGTCGCAGTCTTTAGACAATCTTACACGAAAAAGCAATGAGATATACGCAGACCAGCCATATGTTGCAACATAAGATTCAAGTTGTCATGTAATTTAAAAGAACTGTGATAAATCAGTGCATAGTGTGAATAAGTATGTTAGAATATGAATACAGTACATACAGTAAAACATATATACTTAGATTTGTTCAGTATTTTAAATGTGCATACAATTTTGCAAAAAAAGAGAGACAAAAAAATGGAAAAAGGCCAAGTAGACTCACTTTAGCATTGTGGTCAGGTTTACAGAGCTCTCTGTCTTTGCCTGCAAACCCAATAAGAACACAACATATTGGTACATATCGTTGTAATACAACGTAAACATATTATCATGGCACGTACTATACTAAGGGCACATCATTCAAAAAATCAAGAGTAGCGCGTTTCCAGTGGTGCAAGGAGCACTTACCAGACTGAAGGTTCCATATTCAGCCCTCAGCAGGTGGGTCAGCAGACCCGACAGGGTTGTCTGATCCCCCCAGCTCCACCGGGCTGTGTTGAGGTAGGAGGAGATGGGCAGGTATATGTAAGGCAAAAAACCAACAACGAAACACAGTCCGAGAGACAGAAGGCCATGCAAAGACAGCTCCTGTTGAGATTGTTTGGACAGAGATGTGCTCAATTTTTTCCCAACATACCGTATCTTCACAATCATTCCTTCGCTTAATAGACAGCCGTTAAGTCTAACACTAATATTAAACTATTCTGAAGTATGCTGAGAACTTAATGAAGCAGTTTCCTGGCCCAACTTTGGAAAAAGGACCAACTGAATTTGAAATAAGGAAGGTTTTTCAGAGAATATAAATCTTTTTATCTTTGTCAGAAAAACTGCTTCCAGGCTTATTTTTCTTGGATAAGCCTTTCCCATTCATACCAGTTAGAGGTAAACAGAAGCATTTCTGCTCTACTGCTCGTAAAGGGGCAAAATTCAAGTATGGGATCTATAATTGCTGCCTGCACACAACAGTGTATACAACCAATATACACAACTTTTCTTGCCTGTCTTGAGATTTCTTAAACACATTTTAAAATCTGTTCTATGTGAGCTGTTATACTTGAGACCCCAGAACCTACCCTGTGACAGCAAAGTTGGTGAAGGACCCAGGGAATGATGACCAGCACATACAGCACCAGGGTGTGCTGGTTACAGAGCCCCAAACCACAGCACAGGGCTCCCCAATGTGCAATCTGGCAAGTATTTTAGTACAGCACTGTGAGTTCAACTGAAGTTATATTAGCAGGGACTGATGAGAGCAAACTGATACAGGTGAACAATGAAAGTGGCAATGTGCTGCACTGTGTTACCTTCCTCCTCTGGGTGGCATTTTCAGCACAGTGGAAGCTGGCGGTCAAGAAGAAGAGCAGACCAACAAATAAGTTGTTGAGGGTGAAGACCTCTGCTACCATGGACCACTGCCAGCTCAGCCGGGACACAGCGAACAGCCCTCCAGCGAGTACTGCACCAGGACCAGGGCCTGTCAACCTGACAGTGACGGAGGAGAGGCATTCAATTGTCTTGGATGACGTTTAATTTTTCACTGCAATGTCACTGCAGTCAGCGAAAATCTTTTGGACTAAAGAGAATCTGAAAAACAAATCGTACAAATATACCAGTCCTAGCCTTACTCTCTGATATTAGTCACTTTTCAAGGCTACAGAATTCCATGTGTCTTTTTAAGTATTCTATTTGCAGGGGCTTCACTCAAATTAAAATTTTTGTCGTCAAAAAAGCCACCACTTCCCTCAGACTAATTTGAGGACCCATTATAATCTTCCTTCAACTCAAGTTTGCTTCTTGAACAAGACCTTGAAAAATACTCAGTGAATTGGGCCATTCACATATCATGAGCACCCCTTCCACAGCAGCCGGTTGATCTCGAGCAGACCGCCACAGAAACCGCCGTGGTAGAGATAGCCTGTTATCCTCAGCTTCTTAAATATAATGTGTGCACAAAAGTTTCCCGTGCCTCCTCTCCTGTACTGTCTCCATCTCCTTTGCAGTAACTGAAGCAAACTTGGGATAATCTGTCATACGCTAAGACCCACCACTTACTAAAATGAGAGACAGAGGGGGAGAAAAAGAGGCGACAAATGATGGTGAGAGGGGAGAGAAAGGGAAAATTGTGCAGAAAAGTGTGCGTTAAAGGGGTGAGTCAGTGTGCTGGATAAAGGATGAAATAAAGAAAAAGGAAGAAAAAAGTTCAAGAAGAGAGAGGGGGGAAAAAAGAGAAAAGAAAAAAAAAACCAGCCCAGTCCCCAGCATGCTGGCTCTGAAATATGAGCAGGCTCGACAATTAGGGAAGTCAGGCAGTATGGCCCTTTCCGCCATTGTGTGGAGTGGCTTAGAGTCCTCATCAGCCTATCAGCTAACTGACAGGCAGAGAGCTGCTCTATTCAGCACCGCAGATACAAGCTGCAGGCCAAACGGCTGCCAGGTCCCTTATGACCCCACAATCCCTTGCCGGTGACAGCTTCAAGCTCCATAGCAAATTAGGCGCTCTCACATTACAATCGCAGAAGACAGATTCCATTAACGGTATCTGAAATTGAGTAGAGAGCAGGCCCGTTATCAGACCTGACTCATAAGCACCGCCATTAATCACAAGGCATGATACCATTTATACATTTCCAGCTCTCTGCCTGCCGCTGTGATAGTCAGCCACAAAAGGCCTGATGAGACTTAGGCTAGGGGAACAATGGAGCTTTCTGAGGAAAGCGCGGTAAATCAGGAAAAAAAAGGAGAGCGAGAGCGAGAGGATGGTAGAAAAAAAAAAACTCTGCTGCTGACTACTTCCCCTTTTTTCTTGGGTTTTCTCTCTCCTACTCTCCACTATTTTTCCTGTGTTCACTGTAAAGCAAGCTTGGTGAATATGTGTGTGTGTGTGTGTGTGTGTGTGTGTGTGTGTGTGTGTGTGTGTGTGTGTGTGTGTGTGTGTGTGTGTGTGTGTGTGTGTGTGTGTGCACTTATGGGGGGCACTGGGGGGGGGGGGGGGGGGGGGGCACTGTGTTGATGGGGCGTCTAGGAGTGGGTCTTAATAAGAGATAGAAGCGTCTTTCTCGCTGCCCCGCTCCAGGAATTAGTTGCAACTTGAAGGAAGGATGAAGGAGGAAGGGAGGGGTGTGGAGGGCAGATCGGGACTTTTGTTGAGGTGCAGAGACCCCCCGCACCCATAATTTTACCTCCCTGCATGACAATTAACCCATAGCTCGTACACCTCGTAGGGGGGCTGATTTTGGGGTAGCAGTGGGTGCAGAACAGTCATGGGGGTCCAAGAGTGAGGTTATTACACCAAGTACTTTCCTGCCTCTGAAGCTTTGTCTGACAGACAGGCAGCACTCGTCACACCTTCTGTGGCAGACAAACATTCCTGTTCTTCAAGTTCTTTATTTTCCCTGAGCGCCTGACAAATCTCTCTGTTAGAGCTTGTCACTCTGTGAGAGCCCAGCGGTGTGTGTACAGCGTGGGCTGTAAATGACCTGTCTGTCTGCGTGGGACCACCTGGGTCCCAGTCAGCCTTCTTAGCCTCTCCACAGCTCATTCTCCAGGCTGGCTGCTCCCATGGCGCGCAGATAAAGCCGGACACATTTTGACACCAGTGTGTCCGTGTTCCCTGTTATCACGACTCAATGCGGTGCAGAATGCTGCTGTACTGAAATGTTGTGGCTCACTGACAATGGCCTAGTTAAGACGTAGCAGGGGAATAACACGTCTGACAACGAGACCGAACTGATCCACCCTGCCAAAATGACTGTGTCATCACTTTGGTAATTAAGTGAATGACAAATATCATGCATAAAGTCTGGGTTGAAGCACAAGCTTGGAAATAATGTAAGTGGTTTGGAAAGAAAATTAATAACTTTTTTGCTAAAAACTGTGCACAGAGGAATGCAACATGAAAAATTAGAAAATATTTGGAAAGATTAAAATGTAAATAACAAAACAAATAAATGTGAATGATAGAACAGGCTATGGTAAATAATGTCCCCCTTCAAGGAGACAAAAAAGCTCAGTAAAATCACTTTGAAGTGGGACCTGCCTCATATAACCCCTCAGTTCTACAGTATGGGCCAGAGGCGTGCCAACACCAGTCATCTGTGCAAAATAACAGCACACAAAAAGCCGACAACAGCACTCTGAATTGAATGGTACTTCACAATGGAGCTGGCCAAAGTAGCCACTGTCACACACCACCCCAGGGAACGGACAATACCACAGCTGTGCCATCGCGGATCAGCATTGCACTGCTCTCTAAACGAGTCGTGGTTTGGGGAAGCAGCGCTGGAAAAGAATCACACATTCCTGAAGAGTAGCCCCAGAGAGGAGGTGGCCTGCTCGGGCTGAAGCTGAGGATTCCAGCTGGCCCTCACTCACACCCCAGGGCTCTCCTCTGGCCAGGACACCAGGCAGGCTACTGGGTAGCTATTATATGACAATAGTAAGAGTCTGATGCACCGCTTTGAAATTTCAAAGCCAAACGGAAAGGGATACACAAATTTAAGCTTTTAAATGATACTGTGTGTGTGTCAGGAAGTGTTTTAAAGCCTGACAGTATACGGATTAAGGCTTCACAATATTTCAGTATTATTATTTATTGTCTTAAATGTGGAATTGTATCATTATAAAATAATCACATTGTTTTTTTTAAAGGGGTTCTACACACCAAGTTAAGTTCAATCGTCAAACAGAGCACTAATCACCCTGTTAAAAACAAATGTGTAATGTCTTCCGTGTCCTTGGAGGAGCTTTACAATGTTCAAATTAGCCTGATGACATCATCATTACATAGGTTTGTGATTGGAGAGTACAAATATTTAGCAGTAGGCATGTGTTAACAACTGTGGGCACAGAGGTGGGAACACATGGACATTTCTATTGCATTACATTGTGCGCAAATTACGACCCAGTGGTTAAGTGTCCTGATCAATGCCTGACAGAAACTGTGAGGATATCTCAGCCACAGCTGCTTTGATTTTAACAATTCATTCATTAATTTTCTCTTGTACATCTAACTGTATGGAGGTGCAATTCTAAATCACTGGAGTGTCTCTTTAAATGAATAATTTCAAGCAAATTCTTATTAAAGACTAAATACAATGTTACTAAGGTTATTATTTTATGTGTGAAGAGCATGACATGCATCCTTCCATTACCTATAAACTTATCCTTTGCAGGGTTGCAGGGGGCTGAAGTCAATATCAGTTGATATTGTGTGAGCAGCAGGCTACATTCTGGACAGGTCACCCGTTCATCACAGGGAACAGAACAAGATGCTTCATGATTAATTGCACTGAGAAATTTGCTGCTGTGCTACTGTTTGCATATTTGGACACCTGTTGATTACAACTACAAACATTTCCTACTAATGCATACATTTTTCTAAATTATTTGGTGTCAATTTGTCTTCCTGAAAAAACAGAAACCATCAAAATATCACTTAATTAATATTCAGGTAAAAATATACATCTTATGATTCTTTCAGTATTGCCCACCTGAGACCCTTTTCCTCACTCACTTTCAAAACAGTGTATCTGGGACGCTGCAGCCTAACTTTCAGATAGCCACCAAATCAGGCACTGCCCTGTCATTCCGGCCTTCTGTGTGCAAAGAGGAGGCTGTCTGCTCTAACAGAAAGGAGGGTAAATAAGGGTCCCGGCTCTGCCACTCTGACACCCCTCCTCCAGGAGAGCGCTCCAGTGCGTGTAAAATTAATCACCACAATTCTACTCAAACAATGCAACCACTGACATGTCAATTTCTCCCAGAATGCCATCTTAATCTCCACCCAACACACAAAAATTACAGGAAGAGGGGGGGGGAAACAATTTACAAAAATCATGTCTTTATGCAATTCACTGAATGCCATTTTTATTGCTGCTTTTTCCAACAAAGTCATTAGGCACACACCAGTGATACATAAATGTTGCTGTATAGATTCCATTAACTAATTCTGGGTGAATTGTAATTGCCGAGTCTGATCCGTCTCCGTGCCTGGTGCCTTATTAAGACCGCCTGTGGTGGGTGAGGAATGTAATATTGACGTCCGAGGCAGACACAATCTCAGGCCCACGGGCGAAAGGAATATTAAACTGGTACTGTATTCTGCTGTCTATCTAGCCCTCCTCCCTCCTTCTCTCTATCCCCAGCCCATAGCCAGTAATGAGGAAATAACATCTTCATTAGACATCTGTTTAACTGTATTAGAGGATGAGTCCTGGGGGAAACATTGGTCATGCTGAGGATGGGGGGAGTAAAGGAGATCTGTTGGACTACAATGTGCCGGATGAGATACTGAAGAAACGGAACAAAAGGTCCAGATATTGGGGCTTTTAAAATAGACAAACCTAAAATTGCCTTCTGCATTTTTAGAAAAGACCGGCATGGTGGTATTCTCTATTGCCACTTGGGATGAAGATTGTATCCGACTACAGCAGATCCTTTCCACCTGCAGGGAGAGGTGAGAGCATTATCCAACAGAACAAACCTATTCAGCTCTTTCCAAGGTATCACAACTCACCTCAAGATGTCTAGAAGAACAAAACTGAGCATATGGCTGCAGAACAACAATAACCACACACATTGCTCCTACAATGACCCCAGAAATATTCTCTATGGAAAAACAACCCTCCTGTGCAAGGAGGGAAAGTGTCATCACGACCATCTGGTGGAGGTCCATATAAGGAGCTGAAGATTCAGCACAAGGCAGTGGATGGCACCACGCCCAACCTCCGGTCCACTGAGGTATCAGCTGTGCCACATGAGCCAGCTCTCAGTGAGGGAGCCTCTCGCAGGTGTGCATTTTGTTTCGAGGTCAGCCAGGGAAAGGGGAGCCAGAAACTTTTGGTGTGCTTCAACAGTCCTGTTACGTAATCATGTGATCAAACAAAAAGTGCTGATGAGTGTGAGGTTGTTTTTCTGCTCCAGTGGCTGTCAGCATGCTAATGTGTCTGCCCCTGGTTTCTCAGGATGAGCTCAGGAATGCAGCAAGATTCCTCGCAGGTAAGCAGAGATTCAGAGCAGCTTTAGAAGATAAACTGTGAAACGAGAGAGCACAGAGTACCCGGCTGTCTGGATTATCCCACTAACAAGGGTTCTTCTAGAGACTCACGGAAGAGGCCTTTGGCATTTCACGGGCCAAGTGTTTCTTTCTGTGAACCTCCGAGTGCAATGAATAGTAATTATCATTACGTCCGCCATCCTCAAAGGCTTGTCAGGCCATGGTGCGAAAACATAACAAGACATGCAATTTGGCCATCAAACCATATGATCAAGCCAAAAGAACTGTCATTGACAAATCAAAGGGAGGCTAAATGCTACATTTAAACTTATGCAAAAGAGAGAAGTGGCTTCCAAGCCTATCAACTTACATTCCCCCACATTAAACACAGCAATCTGGCCGACTAATTTAAATTGATACATCAAAGGCTTGCCTTGTTGGGCATACTCCAAATGAATTTCAAGGTCTTACAATTTACTATTTGAGAGAAACTGCCTTCAAGTACCCGTATTAACTTCGATATATTTTACAATGTGAAAATAAGCACACAAAATCATGTTTTTTTTTTCTTTTTTGGGAGGGGGGGGGTAAAAAGTATACTTTACTAAGACATAGTTAAAAAGTTAATATAGAGAGTCTAAGAGGGCCAAAAACAATTAAAGATACTTCCTAAATTGATAGTTATGTTGGAAAAAGACGCACCAAACTGTTACTGCAAGGGCAGAGCACGTATGAACAGGGGTGTCATCTGGTCCATTTTGGCATTTCATCTGAGGGAAAGGGCAGAGAATCCCTGAAGAGATGTGGTATGACATATATGCCAGTCCTCTTTGTTGGTCAGAGCACCTGATACCCTCCACGCCAGATCTGAGAGGGAGGTCTTGACCATCAAGAAACTCACTCCCTGCTTTCAACCTCCTCATCTTTTGCCCTCTCCAGTAACCCCTCATTAGGTGGGGAGCGTGCCAACTGATCCACAGCCACAAGCTCATCCCGAGCTAGGCCCTAAGCAGATAATGACTGAAGCCTTTTATGCTTATTTTTCAAATTGAAAGCGTAGATTATACGTTCATACTTAAGAGCTTATACGGTGTGACTGTGTGCTCTGGCTGAAGTCCTCACTAGCCATGTTCGGGGTGGATGGGTTGGAGGTCCTCATAATGACTTTTTACTTGACCATAATCCAAAATTGGATCTAAATCCCCAGAGATTACAAACAGGGCAACAGTTAACAAGCACGCTGTGAGCCAAATATCACCCAGACTGCATGGATATTTTTTGGCCTCAAAATTACTGTCTGCAAATGTCTGGCCAAGAGTTGAGTCCAACCGTCCAGTTGACTGGTAACTCATCAAATGTATTAAGACTAGGTGGCAGAGGGGATACAAAGCCAGAAAGCCTTCCAATTGTTTTGGTCCTCTCTATATTGTTGTTCTCTTTACTGTCCTATCCTGGGCAGAGTGGTGTAAGGTGGCAGATGTGATTCATCTCTGTGAAGCAGGTCTAAAGCTGATGCAGTCTGGGCTTAACACTTAGGGCCAGTTCCCTGTGAAGCACTTCTTCCCCAGACCTACTTTGGCGTACCCTACCCTATACCCTGGCCAGCCAAGCACACAGGAAGTAGACCCAGAACTGAGCACCCAGGAACACACACACACACACACATGACATCCCCAAGCACACACAAACTCCATCACTGGGGTCTCGGAGCCTGCCAAGGTGTACAGCAGGAAGAAATTACATTATATTCAACAATTCTTATTCTGGAAGAGTAAATCAGAAGTATACAAAATGCTTGAAAACGCCCCAGTATGCATAAACACAGACAAAAGGAAAAATGTTAACACTAAGCTGCAACCAACACTGCAATGTGGAAAATTACTAAGATCAGCAAAAGGGTGATGTAAGAAGTCCACCCAACTATAGAAGATAATCACACAAAAAAGGGAAAAGGGAAAACACTCCTTACATATCAGGGTCAGCAGCAGGCGAAAGTGCAGGGTGGTAGATGGCAATACAGAGCCATCAACTGTGCTCATGACTGAGCGAGGGGAGACATGGAAGGTGTGGAGTTTTCTGTCCCTCCGATTCCCAGGAGGCAAGAATGGGAGATAAGAAATCGTGCCATGTCAGAATTGGGAGCATGCTGGGCAATGGGGGGACGGTAGAACAGGGACGTCGGGTGGGGGTTGGAGGGCACGATAATTGGTATATACATACACACGCACGCTCACAACGGGTGGCTGATGGGTAAACAGACAGGGCAGGGCAGAGGGAGGGAGGAGGGCGACTGGGCCCTGCTCCTGAATACTGAGCAGAGGATCAGGGATGACGCTGCCAGCCTGTCAGGACCCACAGATACCTCTCTCTGGTCCAGACAGCATCAAGATGCAAAAAATCAGTGGGGAAATGTTTTAAGGCACCTTCCACTCAAAAAATATTTCCCTTAGATGTTTGACTTTTGCTATACAAATTGATGCATGTGCAGAGTTTGTCATTAGAATGTTATCATTTTTCACTGCTAAAGTGGAATGTGCCATCTTGAAATCTAAGTTCGAGTCACACACATTCATATGTACAACTGTGAGACATTTTGTGTAGATGCCAGCTTATGAGTGAGAACCAAACCACTAAAAATGCCCAGACATGGCGATATTTTTTACTGAAGAATATTACTTTAAATCAAAAGCACAGAAATCACAGAACAGAGGATTAACACAAAGACATAAACAAATTGTGGGAAATGGCATTAGAAACTTAAATTTCATGTTCTTACTTGCAGACAGAAATGCAGAGGGCACCACAAGCTGCAGCCCCCAGCAGACTACTCATCAAGTTGATGCTGTGGGCTGGAGAGAGTGAGGGCAGAACACGCATTGCCAGGTGAGCTAGTAGGGTGAAGAGAGGGTATCCTGGAGGATGGGCCACCTATGGACAAAATGACAAAGTAAGAAAACGTACCTCTGCCAATGAGAGTTGGAGGTGGTTATGCTATTGGTGTCGTTTGTTTGTCGGAATTGAGCGCCCGGCCGCGACTGGAGGTTACAAGAGGCCGTTCAATGCTCCTTAAGCTTTAGCCCCACCAACAAAAGAGGAGGATATGTGATGGGAGCTGTTTGTTTGTCTAAAGATTTGAAGAGATTTCAATGAAATTTTGTGGATAGATGGGCCCGGGAGGATTTTGATGCTTATCCGGAAGATGGTATGGATCCATCCACCTAACTGAAAGAACTTTGACTACATGAGAAACATCATCATCATCATTCCAAGCCAATCAGAGGCAGAGTAGGGTGACATGGCGACATTAAAGTAGAATTCATAAATTTGCTTTGCGAAGGTATGTGCTCTCCGAGTGCCCTGTAGTTCGAGACGTGTTTGGGTGGACAGCATGCTAACGTGGAAGTGCAGAGGCCCCTTTGGACTGAGTGGCAAATCTAGTTACCCTTCTGCCATAGATAGGTGTTATAGAGCTGAAATAATAGAGAAGAGGTAGAAAAACCCTGCTTGGCATGACGGCAAACTGACTCTGACACCAGAGCCCTCCTCTCCCTCTTTTCCTTCCTCTTCTCACTTCTTTTTTTTCTCTGGCCTCTTCCCAAGGACAGTGTAACTCCCTAGAGCCTGTGGCAGCGCATGTGGAGCTCACCAGCAAAGCCCCCAAACCACCTCCAAGCAGCCGTCATTCTCGCCTGGGGGATCTCGGCAATCGCAGCAATTAGCCGCTAAGTCTCCTCCACCCAGATAAGGGCTCAGTCATTAAACACAGACTCATTCCCTGGCTCTGATAACACAAGTCATGCAGGGGCAGCACTTCAAAATGAACACAGAACTGAAAGGTGAGAGTGTGACTACCTCACTGGTCACCTCAAGACACAGCAAAGGCTCCTCACTTAAGATCAAATATAGAAACAACTTCATCCAAATTCAGAGGGATGGGTTGGGGAGAGAGTATAAAAAGACAAGAGGTAAAGTAGAGAATAAACAACAGAAATGATACCAAACGGGCAGCTTGGTGAAGTGTTAGGATCAGCCAGTAAGGTAACTCCACCAAAATGAGCATCAGTAAAAAGACTGTGGAGGCAGGATTGTGTGGCTGACAGGAGTGGACAAATATACAGCAGAAGGACAGCTGAGGGACAAAGGCCACAGGGAGAATGAGGAAGCAGAACTCTAGGACTCTAGAGATCAGAGGGGAGGGGGGGCCGCAGCCTGGGACCGAGGGACAGCCTGCGAGGCC
Organism: Chaunax sp. Z400; assembly: GCA_037577475.1. NCBI lineage: Eukaryota > Metazoa > Chordata > Actinopteri > Lophiiformes > Chaunacidae > Chaunax > Chaunax sp. Z400. The sequence continues at coordinate 14,019,153 of CM075194.1, read as the reverse complement.
CTGGGGAGGCCTGAAAGGCAGACAGGCAGGCCACACGGACTGCAGCACTAACGGCAGGATTACTGGCATAGTGACACCGACACAGCCTCCCTAAAAGGATCACAGCGGCGTAATAAACTTTATTAAATAATAAAACTTATTATAACTGTTAACCCGATTTAGTTCATTCTTCGCGGCTTACACACACACAAAAAAAGAGGGGTGGATATAATAAGCCTTATACCGTACATAAGGCAAAGCCTACAAAAGCCATCGCCTTACCATTGACTTTAATTGGATTTGAAAAACGGGTTGCAAATTATAGCATTCTCTACTTGCAACTTAGTAAAATAAGTGTATAGAAAAGAAGGGGGAAAACCTGTGGACTGAAAGTAAATTAATCTGCTTTCTGCCCATGCTTAATTAAACTTCCTTAATGCTTATAAGAGTTAATGAGTGAATTGATTAAACAATACAGCTAATACTTACCCCCAGCTCACAAGCAGTGGTGATCAGCTCTCCTGTGGAAGAGAATAGGGGAGGAAATTAATGTAAACCCAATAATTATTATTAAGAGACAAGTCTGCTCCCAAAGTTTTCCCAAATCAAATACTTGCACTGGGGTTTTGCATTAATTTGCCAGGATCAAAACCTACAAATCTTCCCAGTGTGACATTTCCTAAGCGGCACGCTCATTCTCTTCATCTCTCGCCTCTCCCCTGATGCCTCCCTCCCTTCCTGTAGCACATACACACAGATATAAATACATACACAAACCATTAGACTCCCTCGCCAATGCTCTGTCACACAAAGACACACATATGCTGATCTGAGAATAATGCTCCCAGTCCCATCCTCCCCATGCATCTGGGTCCCTTTCCTCTTTCTTCTGCCGCTCCACGTGCCTCTTTGCTGCTCCCTCACTCCCAATGTCTCAATGTCTCGTTTAGTCCGTTGGGCACAAACAGAAAAGGCAACGTTTGTGACAGTCACAGAATGAGGTAAGCTGTAAAAATAAGAGCCGGTTGCACAATTTTTTGACATGCTCTGTGTGAGGCACAGCACAAAGTGAAAAGAAAACCCCTAAAAGCTATTTGAGGAAGCTTCAATGTATCTGGGCATAAACCCATTTGTGCCAGAATACACCCAGAGCGTTTCAAATTATACTGATTTCTCACCCAATGTTTGCATCTCCCACTCATGAAAATTGAAATTTGGTTCAGATTAAATGACAGTGATAAATGGCTGGGCTCAAGACAGCTCCCTCTACTGGCACTAGATGGGGAGTCATTTCCTCCATCACATGCAGTCAATAAAAAAGTGGCCTTATTTCAAAATTACTTCACTTTCACGCAAGCTAGGCAGGATTCCTGGCAGATTCATGAATATATACAGCGACATTGAAATTACAATGAAAGGGGAAATTAGTTGACATAAGTTTTAACCAAACATTAAAAAAAAGAAACAGAGTTTACTGTAGGTTATTTTCCGTCAAAGCATCTAACTGTTTTTATATTTTCAAAATAAACATTTGAGGAGCAAGAACTTAAGCCCTGATGCAGCACCACCCATTATAGACCAGAATGACTGAATTTCAGATGGCACTGGCTGCATCACATATTTTGCAACCTTGTCGATACAGTGAATTACTATGCCTAAATTTCTGCCATATGAGGAGCCCTAACTCTTATCAGTCTAATGGACCATGAAGTCAGAACTCCTCCACCTGCACAGCTTAAATGTTTTCACAGCTCCATTTCACCTGGCATGAGCCGCCAGCTACCTGCCATCATTTTACATCACACTTTCTCATCCCTCATCAATTTCTCGATTTCACTCATTTTACCTCAGTAGTGGCACACTTTTACACCATTCAATACAGAAAATCACAAACTAATGTTGAGCCAAACATCCATCTCAGTGCCACAGAGATGCAGTTCTGCAGCCCCAGTACTAAAAAGGGAAAATATTGACTCAACGGGGTAGCAGCATGAGTGCCAAGAGTCTTTGTGATAGTGGAGCATGGGCACCCACACCAGTCTTCCCATAATCCCCATCATTTCCACACTTCACATTCCTAGACAACAGTGTACCCGCGGGGCTGTGCTCAAGCCTCTCCAGGGCACATCACACCTAAAGAGATTAGGACACAGAAACGGAGACCTGGAGAATTCCGAAGGGTGTTCAGCTGGCACTATCAGAGTGGGCATCCTGCACCATCCCTAAACACTGTGGAGAAGGGGCTGGCCATTTTTTCAAAGGGCCCATTCGCTAGAGAGCAGCACAACTACTCATAGCTCCAATAGCCTGCTCTCTACTCATCTCTGCTCGCTCATATCTGGCCAAGCTTTTCAGATGCTTTCATTTTGCAAAATGTGCATTCTCCCCCACAGCAGCTTGTACGCCAGAGCAGTGCAAACAAGCAGAACCTTCATGCCCTCAAGTCCACAATTACAAGTTTGTAACCTAGCTGTCACTTTTAAACACTATTTGTAATTGTGCAAGGCAGTTCTTCATATACTGTTGGAAAACACACTGGCCTGCAACATAAGCAGGTGCTGAGTGAAATGCATTTGGGTCCACTGTTGTTTGTTAAATCCATCCTTTTTCTATAACCGCTTATCCTTTGCAGGATCGCATGAGGGTCGTCCCTATCCCAGCTGACATTGGACGAGAGGTGGGGTACACCCTTGACAGGTTGCCAGGTGATCACAGGGCCAATATATAGAGAAACAACCATTCACAGCACCACCTTTGGGGCAAATTAGAGTCACCAATTCACCAATATTGTATGTTTTTGTGGTGTGGGACCTGTAAACTCCACACAGAGAAGCCCCAGTATGTGAACCCAGAACCTTCTTGCTGTGAGATGACAGTGCTATCTCTACTGCACCACTGTGCCACCACAAGCCCAAGACTTGTAACGGAAGAGTGCAAATTAAATGTAAGCATACACATGTAATATTCGATTCAAACAAATGACCCAATTATTTTAAAAGTCAAGGGTTGCCAACAATAATTTGTCATTACTACTAGTACTACTATCTTGTTTCCCTGTAGCTTCAGAAAGATCCAAATATCTTATAACTAATGAAATGATTTAATTTGAGCGTTTATTTGATCCCTATATATATATATATTCATCTTTACCGGAGATTCTTGTCCACAAGGCATTATATCTTAAATGTATTTACATTTCTGCATTCAACATCAGTTATTTGCGTTGAGTGTGAAAAGCGGTGCAAGCGTACCACGTTATTTTATAAAATATAATGTACATTATATATAAAATATGATCTAAACACATGCTTTTGCAGGTTAATTTAAATCTACAAATGATAATAGACCTTTAGAAAGCTCACAAGGAAGACGTATGACACATCTTGGGTCAATCGTCATGTTAATTTCAAAAACCAATATATTAGTGTTTAGATATGTTGTTCACAAGCAAGCTTTATGTTTCTCATGATGACATAAGTTTGGGGATCTCCTGACGCACCAGCACCACGGACAGCACATGGCGTCACACGACTGGCTCCTGGAAACACAACAAAGCCATATGACTGTAGGAGCATTAGCTAGCAGGCTAGCACCAACCTGAATCCCCACCGGGTACAGTCCTCTGCACACAGGGCACATACAGAGCGGTGACACAAGCGACCGTCGCGCCTGTCAGTATCCAGCTTGTCCTCTGCTCCGCAGACATTTTTCTTTCTTAATAAATGCCGATAGCTTTCAAACAACTGCCTCTCTCGACTGACTACCGAAGTAGCTAACGTTAGCATACGTACATTTTGAGTGCTGAGGACTGAATTCCAGTAGGTTTGTTAGCTACCAGTAAACCGAAACCCGATGTAAGTCTAGAGCTGAAGTAAAGTTAATATAAAGACAAGAAAAAAAATAAGTTCACGGTTTTATTTGTGCAGGCTTTGGCAGTGAGGTAAATTGAAACACTTCAAATCTGTTCACGGGAAGTAGCAGCTTTGATTCTCGTCAACGAGCTAAACTCGCGATACTACCCCGAACGCTCTTTCCCAAAAATTAGAACACTCATTGAGGTGGTTGTGACTTACGTAGTAGCTTGATAATAATCTAGTGATTTAATGTTTTTTTCCTCGGACGTGTTTATTTGTGAAAACCATGAATTAAAAACTGTGACATACTTCTCGGCACACATTGTCGGAATGAAAAAAAGAAATCTGTCATCACGTCTGTTCACATGGCTGATTGAGAGAGGGTCGCTCTTATTATCTACACACAAGCACAAACAGTACTGTGTGTTTTTGAATGAAGAATGATATGGATATGTGCTGCAGGTGACAAATACGAAATAATACACATGAACCAATAGGTCTTTCCACATGCCTTTTTCCAAGTTAAATAATTGACTCTAAACTGTTGTGGAAGACAACAACTCCTTAATGTACAGAGGAATGGAAATATTGACATCCACATCTTCACAACCTAGCAATTCCATTTGCTGAGGAATCGAAAGCCCCAGAATCGCTATTGATTAGACAATGTGGTGAGATTGTTTTTCCAGATTATGCATTCATGCAAACATTTTGTTTATCTACAAATACAAGTGTGAAAGTTTCCAGTTTTGACCATTGGACAGTGTGTCTCACTCAAGATTGTAAACCTGTCTCCATAGAACATTTTGCAACTAAATGTGTGCTGCAGTGTATTTACTATTATTTGTTCTTCCAGCCCAAACCTGTTTTCTCACTGGACTGTACTATCGATGAATTAGATGATGCTAAATGAGGGCCAGTTTACCAGTGTTGACAAGGTAAACCCTCACTCAAACATAGCTGCCTGTCTCATCCGATCCAGAGCCTTTAAATAAAGCTCCATGCCATGAGTGTATCCTTCTTTAAAATCCCAGAAGTTGAAGTATGATGAGTGAATTTGTCTGAAATTCCTAATAGATGTACTATAGTGACCGGCCTCCTAAAACAACGTAGTTTTTTGTGTGGCAAAAAGGTAGCAAACAAACACTTTGGGTCTTGGTAATACTACCTCATTTGAATATTATCATTCTAGTTTCAACAGCTAAAACACAATTAATTGTTTCAGAAAAGCACCAGATTATAACTGAAACAAGATACATGCACCCATAAAAGTCTCACAAGTGCCCATATTTCACAGGTTGAAGGGTGACTGTATTAAATAAATTGCCCTACTGAACTGATAATAATCCCAGCCCACCGTAAATGAGTCTGATCCCTCAGTAAATTGAGCCATTGGTGAGGTGGAGTGGTGTCAGCACCTAGCCAACTCTCAGATGGCGCTCTAATCCTCTCTTCCCTCTCACCACCACCTTGATCGTCTAATCAGTCTAGAACACACACACACACACACACACACACACACACACACATACAACACTCACACCCATCTGACACAGACCCAAGTACTCACCCTTCCTCATACTCAGGCTCAGCCATCTCTTCAGTGTGATGTCACTGGTAATCCACGCTTGGTTATCCGCTGGGATGCAGTGTTGCCAGAGGGATATAGGGTGGAGATGGAGCAAATTTGGGTGGGGTAGGTGGGAGGCGGTTGGGGGGGGTGCTCAAGCACATCATAGTCTTCTTTTTTAAATCACTACTTCTATTTGCCCCCTGCCAAGCTGAACAGCATATGCACAAATGCTAAATGGAGTGTTAATATGGACAAATATTTCAGCTGTGATGGGAAAGATAAAGTGGAGCTGCGAGTACATTCACAGAGGCCTGTAGCTTCTATTCCAGGCACAGAGGAATCATTAGAGAGTCTGCTGGATTAAGCACATCCTCCAGCCTCCCCTTCTCTACCCCATGCATCCAGAAAATGCAAGGACTTTTTATTGACAGCTTGCCCAAACAGAGGAATTAACCACATGGGTGAGGCCCTCGTTCCATATGGCACCAAGCTATTAGCAAACATTAGTTGACTGTAATAGCAGTGGTATTAAATTCATTATCTTTTCAGATTCTATGTGAGGCATGTGTGTGCGAGAGAGTGGGGCGAGAGTGCATTTACACAAACTCAGTATGTGCCAGTGTGTGTGATTAGAGACCTCTAATGTTCCAGCTCTGGGGATTTGTAGCATAAGATAAGAAAGGGCATTAATGGTGAATTGTGACGGTCCAGCAGAGCAAAACTGTTGTTTTAAATGTGCATATGTTTCCATCTCCTGAATCCTTTTTACACCAACAATCTATATTGTCTCTTCTGACTGTTGCAGATTTTTGTAATTCAGTGCCTCATAAAAACACACAGGATAGCCACGCATGAGCAACTGGCTTATGAGACCACTGAGTGAAATTCAATTTATTTGATTTTGTATTTTCCTCACTTACCACATATCTGTTTTAATCTTACCTTAAGCATCCTTGAAATGAGGTGTAATCCAGTTAAGCCCTTTTGAATCTGCTTCACAGCCACATTACACCCATTCATCATCCCATAAACAGTCTCAATATTAAACACTTGCTCACCGAGTGTCCACAAGCCAAAATCCACATACTGTAGTGATGTTATGTGTGACGACGGCTCTTCAAAAAGAACCCATACTTAGGTTAGATATATAACAAAACATTGAGCATTTTAGGCCCAATATGATACAGTAGACTGTGAATATAATCATTTTGATTTGCAAATTAATTTAGTTTTATTGACACTGATGACAAATATAAATATATAAAATATAAACAAATATAAATCCCCTCATTCAGACCAAAACCAAGTCACGCTGGAGACCTTCTACCTCATGTCATGTAAAACAGTCACCCTCTCCCTTTATTCAGAAAACCATTGACCATAACTGTCAAACAAAAGCTTCAAGTGTTTTAATAAATAGTCTAAACCTTGGATCAAATGCTCAGGTTGAGAAAAAATTTACAAAACAAGTCAATTTTTCGGCATTTTTCTCTCAAATGTAATGAGGCCTTGAACCAGCGAACAAGTCTTCAGAGAGATTATTTCTCCTCTGTGATCCTGTTCTCATTACAAGAAGCAGGGGACTCAAAAACATGTAATAACAGGGCACGCTGCTGTTTCTTTGTAACATGTGGCTACCTAAATGATCCTAAATAAGATAGATGACAAGGATAAAGCAAATCATAATCGCCATTTTGCACAATGGAACATAATAGTCTGAAGAGAGGAAGGGACAACAAACAGAGCTCCTGTTTCCCATCGCCTGGAGCAGCGCACCTAGTCGAGAGCAATTAAAATGAGAGGATTCAATTTTGTCAAACACCAGGAACCTAAGATAAATCCTGTATCTCATTTTCCAGCAGAGGACACTCCCTCATGCTGGTGCTATCATGTTTGTTATGGTATTTTTAAGAAACAGCTGGCTGCTGGTGAAAAAAAAAAAAAAAAGAGTCAGTAAAACAACCCGTTTTCCACGCTTGACACTAATCCCAATCATTTCAGTATGAGAGAGAGGGGGAGCGAGGTGAGACTGGGAATGAAAGACGGTCTCAGACTGTTGTGATGGTGTAAAATTTAGATGGAGTAGTACACCCCTCCTGCACATCTCTGCATAGTTTCCATGTGGGAGAAATCCACTTACTTGAACTGATAAAGATTTAATTAACACAAGACTCTGCCATTACTCCATAATTAAAGTAATTTGTCCATTTGTTTGGATGAGTGGGCAGACATCACGTCTGCCTCTATAAAAAGGCATCAGAGGCTCAAAGAGGTAGACTCTTAATTTTTGAATGTATTACTTGATTCCCCAAACCTACTTTCCCCTCACATGCTCTTATACAATATTAATACAAGCTTCTCCATAACCTGTTTATTTGCCTTTTATTTGAAAACTCATTTGTTATTCATTGAGAAAGTAATAAACCGAGGTCGATGTACCATCAAGACCCACGTGAAATAGCAAATAGGCCTGATATAATCATAATCCTCTTCAAACTGCATTACATACAGCTTGAATTGTGTGATGGTGCAACTGAAAAGTAAGCAGACAAAATACCCGCAAAAATGTGATGTTTGTTTGATGAGATCCGGTCGCATGAAACCAAAATGAAAAGTTCTGAGTGAGGTGTTTGACCTTGGACATGTGGATAAAGAAAGGTGAGCCCAGTTCACAGTGAAATATCAGTGAGGTGCTGGTAAGTGACAAATAGTGACTAACCATACAAGACAGAAATAGCGCCATGGCAGTCCAATTTGCCAGATTAGAAAAAATGGCTGCCAAGTTCACTATTTAAAACCAGGGAGACAAAATGTCTTGTGTTTCCTTCTGAGGATTGTATGTGATGTTACTGAATTTAAGTGATTGGAAGAGCACTATCTCTTATTTTCAGATGATGATATGCCTATAATTTTCCTCAGTTCCATGCTGGGAAATTGAGGTAAGTATCGCAGACTTTAACTTGCCAGCTAAGGTGTCCTGCTGATAGCTTGGCGCACGGCCCGCAGGCACCTGTGGCATTTCACATGTTAGGTCTTAAGGGCAGACAAGGTGCAAAGAATAAATACAGAACTGAACCCTTAAAAATAAAGTTGAAGGGATGTTCTGCTATGTGACACAGAGCTGCTGCACATTATGTTCCCAAATAAGTATTGCAGAGTGCTGTCAGCTAAAACAATCTAAAAAATGTTAATGGTTTTACGTTTTACAGATTCTCTCAACTCATGGAGGCGATTGGAATCTGAGGTTAAAACCATTAGACTAGCAAGCATCAATATTTTGAAGCTTCGCGAATAAAACCAAAACTATTTTATTGCAAAATTGTCACTAAGCAGGTAAACGTGTCACTTTCGCTTTAGATTTTGTGTAGACTAATTACTACCTAGAGGCATGCCATCAATTTGGAAATAGCTGTATAATGTATTTTGAGCCTCTAATAGGAGGTTTTCAAAATTTAAAATGATAGCCCTATAATATTGTCATCATGGGAGGGGGTGGAGTCTATGGAAATTGCAGGATTCAACATATTTGGAAATTTACCCATTCCATAGGACCTAAAAATCAGGATATCTTGGCATCTCTTGCTTTATTTTTTAAAAATCTGTCTCTTGTGAGTAGCCAAACTTGGCACTATGAAAGTGCAATGCCCATTTATTACTATTAGTTTATCCACAGTAGTTTGTATTCTTTAAAAGCAAATGATCAGACTAAAAGCTGTGCATCTCCTGTAACATTTGCCCAAGCCATACTGACTAAATGAACAAGATGTGGAGTTTTACAGGACAGACAGTGTGTTGCCCCAGTATTGCGTTGCTCCTGCAGAATGGGGCTGGTGTTGGTCAGCCATTCTGTGTGGCAATAAATGTGAGCTCTTTATCCAAAGAGGAACGTTTGTGTACAATTATAATGGAGCTGAAAAGATTTTATAGTGTAAAATTGAGTTGTGCGTCTGTGAAAATTGACAGAAGTTAATTGGGTTTCAAAAGGTGATGGCAGACGTTTGTGCAAAGGCTAGTGTCGGTTTGGCACGTGAACCTTACTTTCTCATCCAGGAAGCTGGTTGAAGAAAAATATTGTATCATTCCACGTTATTTGCATAACCCTGCCCTGCTTAAGGCAAGGGAGCCACTGAGTGATCTTAAAATTAACATGCTGTCACCTTCAGTGTCTCTTCTGTCATTCAGAAAAATAGGCAAGTGTGCAGACATATGAACCCATCTCACATCTACTGCAGAAATGTTAATTAGGAAGCAAGGCATCCCACAGCCCCATTCCTTTCCAAACGCCTAACTGACATGTTATGTATTTAAATCCCTTTCATGTGGCCTTATTATAGAGGACATGAAGTCAAATGGGATTGATGGAAACTGTCATCATACATTATTTTTGCAGGCACATAAAAATAAAGCCAAAAATTGCTCACAACTGTGCATATTTGTCAGCTATGTTTTACGTGTGATAACAGGAGTTGAATCTGAAATTGATTTGAGGACTTTATAATTAATTTGATAAAAGTGCAAAGACATGGAATGTATGAAAGAGTAATCACTAAATGCCCAATTTAAAATATATAGCATACATACATCTCACGTGGAAGCGTAATTGCAAACGTAGAGGATTTTCAGGCATTTGTGGACATGTTAATTTAGTTAATTTTCATACATGATTGTGATGCATCAACACTGAGTCTTTTTCATTATAAACATCAAACTTCCATTTCATTGCTGCAGGCTTGTTTGGTGGGCTTTGTGCCAACATCTGCATTGTTTAGGAAATAACGCCCTCTTGTGGCTTCAGAGCAAAACTACATCCAGCACTGGGTGCTTTGGGAATGACCCTGATGCAGTCATTTTGTATGGTAAATATTAAGATGAGGCTGTTAAGATATAACATAAAATGTGGGGGGAGGGGATTGACTTCAAGAAAAAACGTGTCCCTTATCTCAAGAAATAGTTTGATGGAGCTATCAAAACCCAGAGCCATTTTAGCAACCAAGATAGCAGGGACATGCTCCCACTGAAGGTGATGCAACACATATGTAACGGTGATTAAAGTTAGCTGCTGTTATGCGTATGCAGCGGAGACATCTGGAGTTCAAAGGCAACATTCTCAGGCAAATTCTCGTGAACTGCACATTATCTTTTTTTTTAAAAATCACTGAAACAGAATCGCAGCCATAGGATCACTGACATTTTACGTGACTGACAGATTTCAAGTAGACCTAAAAATCAGACACGAGCAAGTCATTTTTAAAAAATATTTTATTCTTTGCAAAGGAGGCAATGGGAGCATCAGTGCGTTTTATGGCTTGTTTGCAGAGTTCCTGTAATCATAGAACAAGCCCTTGGGTGAACTGAGGGCCCCACCCGTGTTTACCAAGGAGGAATGTTTGAGGCAGCTACGCAGCAGCTGTTAAGAGAACATGGACTCGAGCAATGGGGAAGAGTGTTTGAGCTGAAAGTGTTAGAAAGGAATGCTACTGTACAGTATATGGCTTAGCACTTGACCCTTCTTGGCAGTTACATTGGATTAAAAAAAAAAAATTAAAAGAAAGCCATTCAGAAATGCTTTGTGGTACGAGTGAGATGCAATGCGACTGATGCTTTTAAGAATGTTTCCCTTAGAAGGGCACCAAAAAAATACTCACAGCAGTCCAGCCCTACTATTAAGATCATAGCTTTTCATGTGAAGTCCAGGAGCCCTTAATGAAAATGTACTCTACCCCTTAACTATACTGTACCTCTGGATCTTTACTCACCACAATGGAACCGGAAAGTAAAAATTAGCTACAATACAAACGCTACCCTTCACAGCTCATATTTATAATGTTCGATAACATATTTGAAAAGCTAGTGGCAGAAATAATGCCTTCGACAACACTCGACATATGGGCACAATCTGGTGAGCTGCTATCACAAAAAAAAAAACGCACAGATTTGACCCAGAATCTTTCGTTTCAATTCATCTGCTACTTTGTTTTGGACAACATGACTCATCCACGCACAATAGAACTTACCAAATTCTGGCATGGTGTGTGATAATATCATTATTCCCATGGAGCTGCTTTCTGAACAACTGGACAGCCTTGACTGTAATCCAGAATTGTCAACATTCCACCATAGCAGCGGTTTGGGTTTAGGATTGTTTACAGAAACACTTTGGATTGAAGAGTAGTCTTTACATCTCGCATCTGGAGGAGAGGAAAACGCTCCTCCTTATATTTGGTATAATCTGGATGCTGCTGAGACTGTGCCCAGATTTGACAGCATACCAATCACTGGATGAGACCCAGCATGGGATAAAGCTAACAACAGTGCAGGTTGAATACAGTACGTGTGTGGGGCAGGGACACAGCGTGCTTGCAAGCTAGCAAGCAGGTGTGGTAGATGCATATGGTATCACAGCTCCAAAGATTGCCTTGCCTATACTCTTGACAGTAAGTTGTATAAATTGAAGCACCACCAGCGCAGAGAGTCGATGTATTTCAATACATTCACTGTCAAACCCTGTGAGGTTGGTTTAACTCTCTCTTGTAGCAGGTTGGGTGTTAGGCAAGATGATAAGAGAGGAGATTGGGGTGAAATGACGGAGGGTCATTTAAACGAACCCCGAGTGCACCCACACAGTCCAGCCCACACGCACACAATCACATGCATGCACACACTCCTCTACATTCTCACACACTTTATTTATGCAGGAGGAAAATATATTAACATTTGCAGTGTAGTAAAATACCCCGTAGTCTGATATAAATGTGGGGAAGTATCTGTGTGGGTTGTCATTATATTATGTCTTATGTTAGCAAAACTATCTCTTCCTTTGCCTTCGACAAAATAGTTTTTTTTTCTCTCATTTATGAAAAATAGTCCCAGTTTAATGGGATTTGAGGCACTGGATTATATCTCTGTACACAAAACAGGTCGCCCCTCTCCTTCCAACGGTTTGTTCAGCAAATGGAAGCCAAATCCAGAGAGCTATGTGATCTAGATGCCGTTGAGGGTTCAGGGCCAATAGGGCAATGGGGAGCACTTAGGTAGTTAGACCCCCGAGTTCCTTCTTGTTTTTCTCCATGCCAACAGTCCAGCTGTCTGGCTCTGTAAAAACTGTCTCAGAGTAGGAACTGAACCATAAACCTTCCCCTCTTTTTGACTCTCAACGGAACCAACTAAATCACTGTTATCTGGTTCAGTTTCATTCATGAGTAAAAGCAATCCATTCCCTCTACAACCTTAAATATATAGCCGATGGAAAACCAGAAGCCATTCTAGTTTAAAACAGTTCCACGCTGGAGCCTTGTTTAAAGCGGTTGGTTAGCAGGACAGCTGAAACAGTATTTCATTCTGAAGGAGCCAGGCATCTGTGGTCCAGTGTGCTCCACATCTGTGTCCCACAGTGGCCATCCAAACAGCCACAAGAAGCTCTAAACAATCTGTAATGGCTCTAAGTTGTGCAGAATCCACAGTATATGACCAGAACTTTGGAAGACGAACTCCTTTCCACAGCTGTCTTAGATGAAGGAAAGAAAATAATTGCAACAGTTTCACAGTATGTTGCCATTCCTGGCAAAATCTTCTCTGCCAGAGCAGGACCCTTCCACTCAGTCTACTGGGCCCTGGAAGATTAGCTTGGACCAGCCCTGAGAGAGACTGAGCTGGCTGGCACAGAAGGGGCAAGCAGCGTGGAAGGCATGGGTGCCATGGGGCAGAGGTATCTCCGCCCAGTACTTGACTGATTTCTCCGAACACACATGTCCACATGGCACAAAGGCATATGTGGGTGCACCGGTGTCCACGTAGAATGCTGCCTCACATCCTAACCACAGTGGCACATAGGGCCCGACCACACGGCACATGGGACACTCTCGCTGAGTGTTGGGCTCCTGCTCAGAACGGTGGCCCCAGTTATGGTAACCATGCACATGGCCACAGGCTAAGTAGACCCACGGCTGTTTGTCCTCCAGAGAGGAGAGGGCACGGCTGCGCTGCATGCTGGGGAAGGCGAGTGTGTTGAGACCCACGGGGCATTGGGGCCGCGCTGCGTTGATCTCCTGTCTGAGAGCCTCCAGATGCTTTTGGGTGGGAGTGTGAAAGAGGCCTTCAGCAGTACGCCACAGCAAAGTGGCTCCGCATAGATCTACCAAGGAGCCATCCAGCAGTATATTACTCTCGTTCTCCACCTGCAGAGGATGATTAAGCACACATTAAGTCGCGCTTAGCAAAAAGGAAGAATGCTAATGCCATGTGTGAAACAGTCATAACCATCTTGTATTTGTGAATTCAGAAACATCTGTTTACAACTTTGTGAAGCTTCAGCTGCTGTATGCATGAAGCTACTGACCAGTTTGCCAGGGGTCTGTGCTGAGCGGGTCTCTCTCAGTGTGTAAACATCCCCACAAACAGAGATCTCCCTCCAGATGCCAGGCTTTGACTCTTCTGTAAAGCCACCCTTAGGGTGCATTACTAGCACACCATTGGTAGTTAGTCCGTCCATATGACCGTCAGGGTTCTTCCATTTTGCGGCTTTTTCCTGTAGGAAAGACAGATTTAATTCAGATCTAGATCTAGTTAGATTCAAAAGGCACAAAGTGGACACCCAACCTTCCATTAAGACAGCAGTGTAAATGGAGATGCAGTAAATCTGCCATGGTATACTAAAGAGTAATTACCCCAAGGAAGATGTTTTTAGATGAATCGAAACCAGCTGCGTAGATCCGAGCAGTGAAGGGCGGGTTGCGCTCACATACAACTCGACAGGCAAAACGGGAGATGGTGCTCTGAGTGATGGGAGTGTCCTCTCCCTCCTGGCCTCCTGCTATTGTGTCAGTCACCACAAAGTCTATGGGACTCTCAGTGGAACGCCCAATCTACAAAACGACACAGAAATCAACCAATTTATGCTATATTTGTAATGTACACTGTTCTGCTTCCTAGCAGTTCAGTCACTTGCCAATTTGTGGCGGTTTGACTTTTGAATGACGCTGCACAAGATCATGTTTCTGTGTGGTAAAAATGCTGAGACACGACACACTTTGGTCCATAAGGTTTGACACAGCAGCATGTTGTTATATCAGTGCATCTCTGAAGAGAATCCAAGTTTCCAAACAGTTGTTAAGCTGAACAAGCAGAGCTAAAAATAAGCATTTCCCTTTTCATTCCTGTTTCATCTCAAAAATCATATATTTTGAATAGCTTCTCTCTCTCGGCTATCTCCATTTCTGTTGATTTAGTGTTGATCACACTAAATAAACAACACGTGGCTGAATGTGAGGCATGCTAACTTTCCTCTGCTCATCATCTCCTTGCTGTATGTTCAGATGCTACAGACAGAACAGCTAACTGCACACATGCAGGCAGGTCACACCAATTCCCTAGCAGACGGGAAAAGCAACATCCATCCATCCATTTTGAAGTCAATTGGTCCACTAGCGTCTGAAACAGTAGCTACTTTGTTAATCTGTTCTTTGTCAAGACATTTTTGAAGAAAATAGCTTATATAAGTTTACACGAGGACTGTAAATAAGAAAGACAACACAAGCAAGTCATAAAACAAGCAATTTCCATACATCCCTTTGTGCTATCGATAATCAAAGCAGGCATTAGTTGTTGCCCTAATCAAATGAAGTTTATTCAAAAGCACCATACATGCAGTCCTAACAGGTAACAGTGTCATTTAATGGGTTTTTACCTGAAACATGTCTGTGTCTTTATCATGGCTGTACTCCACCACCACCGTCTGGTTTCTGGACAGAGTGTAGGAGATGCTGTGTTGGCCTTTACAGTTCACCGCCTGAAATATAAAAAACAACAGAACAACTCCTAACAAAACATGCTTCATAATGTGATACCATATTTAATGAAACAAATGCATATAAGCACAACAATAACAAAGGAGTTACTATGCAGTTTATTATATATATATATATATATATCCTCATTTTCATCCCGTTGTTTGCAACTAAAACAGTTTGCAGATTTTTTAGTTTTTTACAGCAGACATTAAAGCACGAACATTTCTGCAGGAATATCTGGCAGAGGAACAGGGAAGAGCGTTTAAAGTCACCCTCTCATGACAGCGGCCATAAACTGGCCCGAGTAAACACAAACTTGTCTAACAGCTGACCTGCCTCAGTCAGTGCAGAGAAGGAGGGGGGGGTTTAAAGTCACTCAGGGCCAGCTCCCATCAACACTTTACCACATGCCATTATCATCCTGCTCTAATCTGCGAATTCCAGTTCTAAAAACACCCCCCGGCCCCTTGTCATGAGTAAAAGGGAATGAGGGAGAGAGAAAGTGGATCATTAGCACTCTGCTGTAACCTTAGAGACAGACGGTGACAAATGTCATCATCACATGCAGTCTTGACTCGACCGTGCCACTACAAACAAATGGTGGTCCACCTGTTCAGAGAAGTTTGTACACACTCAAAACAGAAACATACATGTCACACACCCCATCCCCACAGTCGATGGAGTGAAAAAATAAAAACACAGCAACAGGCGATCCAACCCCAAATTGCCTACTTCAAACAATCAAACAAATGAAGGAACTGAGGTCAAGTTGGGAGGTGTGATAGCGGAGGCGAGATTTGAATATGAGGCGAGCAGCGCCACCGTGGGAGCTCCACATTATCGGTCATGAACACAAGAGCGTGCACAGACACGTGAGTGCTCCCCCTCTCAGTTTATGAGCCACAGGGCATTGTCAGTTCGCTCGTATAAAACTGCCACACTGTTAGGGAGCTGGATTAGATTGGGGAACTGCTATAGGAAATACTAAAGTAGAAGAAAGAAGGGAGATGGTTTTGTTTACTTTACTCCTGTGGGAAAAGAAGGCTCCACTCAAACTATGCCCACCAAACTGTTTGTCTCTAAGGAATGGGCTATTTTTGACCTTGTGTACAGCTGGCAGTGCAGGGTCACGCAACTGCAACAACTTCCTCCTCAGGTCACCCTTCTAATCCCGGGCCTGGTAACAGGGTGACAGAGAGTAAGAGTGGTGAAAGGGGAAGAAACTCACAGCAGTTCCTATCTTTGAAGCAACCCATGTGCAAATTTCATTCTTTGTTCTGCTGAGCTGTACAGTAAAAACAGCCAGGTCCAATGCAACATGATTTTCTGATAGAACTGTGTGTGACAGTACTTGTAGTGTGGAGCAGCAGGAATATTTAGCCCTATTTATAGACAACTAAGGCAAAAAAAACAACAACAACCCAAAACAGCTCAAACTTGAAGAAAATGCTAAATCAATGAAATGAATGAACAAACCTCTGTCAGGAGTAAACCCATGACAGTAACCTGAACGAGAGAGCCTTTGGCTGGTGAGCTCAACTATCACCCAACAAAGGTCTGGTATATTGGCCTCCAAGAGGTGCAGAGGTAAGCACGTCCTCTGGCTTGTTTAGCGGTTTTGCTGGGGAGCCAAAGGTAGGAATGCAGGAAGGCAGGCATGTTATACTTGACGGGGCAGTTTATGGCAAGCAATCTGTTGCAAAGAGAAGCTATGAGGCCCAGCGAGGAGCTAGAGTTATTGTACTGGAAATGTCAACATTAAGGTCTGCCTACAATAAGGTAAAGGAGTTCGCTGCACGTTCCAAAAGCTACTGAAATCAGTGAAAAACCATGATGTTATGTCAGCTGTGTTTGTTCCGAAATTCCGAAATCCTAAAAGTGCGACGTGAATTTGAAACCGCCCAAGTTGCATATTGACAAAATAACAAATCTACATACAGAGGACAATCAGACGATTGTTCATCCTCACTGACAGTTCAAGAAATCACTTATTCATCCTCTGTTGTGTACCTTGCTGGCCTGGGGTGTGTTGAGGATGTGCACAGTGCTTGGCTTAACACCATTGGCTTTGGTCCTCCTGTGTAGCGCAAATCTGCTTTTCCGTCTACCCCGATCTCCATTGGGCAGAGAGCCATTGTACCTGTCACAGAGGGGGGTGGGGGTGGAGGGAAGGTCAGAAAATTCACAGTTAATTTAAAAAAAAAATTAAAACAAAGATTGCCTAGCTGATTCACTGGTGAAATCCTTATGACGGTCATAAGAGTAAACATGGGGAACTATTAAAAAATGAAAAAGGGGCTTTGCCATGAATTGCATCACTAGCAATGTACAGCACCCTATTAGCAAACTAAGCATTATTACCTTAGATAATGTCTTTTATAACACACTCTGGTACTGCAGCTGTCACTTTGCTGTATTCCAGGCAGGAGCAGGTTTTCAAGATGTTAGGTTTGCAATCACTTTGGAAACGCACACTCTGGATGGAGAACTGACTGACTGCAACTGGTTCTCTCACAGATGATACAGAAACCGCCTAGATCTCAATGTCAAAGCTTCGCCATGACGAGAAGAAACATCTTGTCGTTTTCACCTTTTGTTTTAACTTTTCAATACCCAATCCCACTTTGAACCCTCAGTCTGCTGTGAGACACCTAGCCTAGGTAGCTCCTTATGAATGAATGAAGCCCCTTCCGGTAGGACTGGTCCTCTCCCCATCCACCAGCTGGTTCCTACAGCTGGGACACCCCATGCTCTACCCTCATCCAACACACAGACCTTCTGTCATGCACTCACATGTAGCCACAGTGTGCTGAAAGGGCACTCTGCAGGACAGAAAAATTTCTGTGTTAAACACCATAGCAATGAATACGATGAGGGAATGAACTCCGCCAACCAATATATAATCTGACATTTTCCCTCTTTGTTGCTATACAAATAAGACAACTGCAATAAGAGCCCCTTGTTGCTCCTCCTTACCTCCCTTCAAAGCTAGTCCACCTGTTTCATGTGTCCAAACGGCTGGCCAGGAATGGAAACACATGGTCCCACTCAGCACAGTGCACAAAGCTGGCATGTAGGACAAGCCACCCACAGAGAAGCAATGGATGATACTGTGGACACAACTACAACTAATATACTCAGAGTGGGAGGGAGAAGACCAAATAATAGTGGATATTTGTAATAGAGTTGCTTATGTTTAAATAGTTCAGCTTTGACCTCTGATGAGGATTGTTGCTTACTAAGTTTTCTTTTACATCTTTTAGTGAAATACATCACTCTGGTAAGAATGTATGGGATACATGGCACATCAAACAAACTGATTACAAACATATTGATCCTGAAGAGGATCCATATGGGACAGATATACTGATGATCTGTCATCGATTAAGACACTTCTGAAGTTAATTAAACAGTGTGCCGACTTGAGCAGCGACCCCAATAAAGGATAGGCTCCAACTAATTGTGATATTTTTCCCTTTTTGACCTGTGCCAGACAAACGGTGGATTTACCTACAAATACTTAGGAGCGGGGATTAGAAGACTCTGGCATATCACCTATCCTCCAGGGCTGTGCAACATAGCCAACAGCTCCTCCTACCTCTTATGCTAACATTAAAACGTATTAGGCACATAACGAGGAGGAGATCTGCTGAGTTGTTACAATCTTCATTAGTATGACACAAAGATGGTGGCCTTAAACGGTTACAGAAGATGGCCAAGAAGCCAGATGATGCTGCAAAGTAAGACTACAGGCCATTAGTGCTGCAGATAGACCAGTCTAAACTTTACACATACATCAGTGGTACATTATCACAATATGGGAGAAAGAAATCAGTGACTCAGTTTGAAAATTCCTCCTTATTGGGTGAATGAGATTTAAAAATAGAGGTAGCACATCTCAACAATCAGTGTAAGTTTATACAAAAAACATGCTCACGGACCAGCACAAAGTCAATGTGCCCACACAGAGATTGGGGGGTAGCCATGCAAGTAATAAGAGCCACCACAGTCATGGCAACAAACCACTGAGGGAACTGCAGCTCGAACAAGCTTTGTTCCCTGCTGTCAGCTATCTTGTCTACCATCAGTTTTATCACAAGGATGTGATGTCATGGTAGTGATTATACACCCACAAGCCACAAGCCCAAACATGTTGTTCTAATGTAAAAGTTGTTCCTGATACTGCAAGTGTTGCTGGAGTTTTGTTTTCTTAACCTCTTTAGTGATTTACATGTGACCCGACACATCTGATTCAAATATGTGTCTTTATGTCAGGAGAGAGAACAAGGGTATCAGCTTCAACCATGCCATACGCTCAGCCTGTAGTAATCCAGAGTCAGAATGCTTTGTCCCTTATAATTAGCAGTATAGCTACTTAGTGTATGGGTGGAGGGCAAGGGACAAAACCACACTCTACCATGCCCATCGTGAGCATCTCATTTCAAGTGCTCCAAACAAGTTTTGAATGACTTTCAAGTGGGTTGCAGTACTGCTCAAACTCCAATCACAGCAGGTGTTTTCCATCATATGTGGCAGTTGTTACCTTTGACAGTTGGACAGAACAAGATTGTTGAGAATTTTACCTGGTTGTAGTTTCTAGAGAACAAATCTTAAAAAAACAAACACACACAGCTGTGGTTGTGGAATTGCTCTGACGAACAAAGAGACAGCGGCATTAGGTTTTCCTCATTGTCAAGATGAGACATAAGACATCACATCAACACCTTTGGGCTGGGTATTGTTTGAATTTTTTTGCAATACTGGTGCCAAAATCATAGCTTCAGTCTCAGGGCCCAAACTATTAAAACTTTATTGATTTTCTACAAAAGAGCCCTTTTAAGCAGCAGAAGCCCAAGGACTCACATGATGAATGCTCTCTTAACACAATGCCAGATCTCTGCCATAATAAAGCAGTCTGAATAGGGCAAAGTTTGGATCATGATACAGTATGAAACAAGTTATGACTAGGCATTTGATGCCAACTTTCAGTATTAGATCTGAAGGCAACAATGTGAAAAAAGTGATCAATTGATTTGTAGACTGACAGAAAATTAATGGAGAGCCATTCTTCAGTGTTATCGTGGTCTTTCTTGCTACTGAAAATACTAGAAAAGTCCATCCAGCCTCTTTGTGGTCAGATAAAAATAAGCAATCTGAAGTTGTCAAGATGACCTTCCGGAAGCTGTGACCATTTTTTTAAAAACCATTTACATATTTTACAGAGCAACCGGTGAATCAATGATCACCAGATTAATTGATAATGAAAATACAAGTTAGTTACAGCATTACTTGATACTCTGTAATGAATATATTTTGAGTCCTGCCAAGTTTACCGATATAAAAAATGACATACTGAGATAATAATAATTTAACTACCATTGTAAAATGTTAATTGTTAACCACTATGGTTCACAAAAAGTACCTTGATTGAAAAGCTTATGAAAGACAACTACGCCCAGAGTTTGAGATCTCTGATAAAAGCTGCTATAGGACAATATGACAAAATATATCTGAGATAAGGCAGCGCTAATGGAATTATTATCAAAAGGGCTATATGGCCAAATTTCTAAACTGCTAGTAGAAAGTTTCACAACATAAATGATGCATTATAGTGGTACAGATTAAACCCAGTCCACAAAACATAATCTAAAGATTTAATGGAACATTCTTGTCAGGTATAAACCCCAACAAAAATCTCATGAACCTTTTTTTTTCGGTGAAATTTAAATGCAAATTAAAGCTGGGCAGGAAACACTGTCCTGTCCTGCATGTTTTTGGTGTTTCTCTGGTAATCAGGCTCCTGCAGAACTTAATGACGAGCTGATCGTTGCAATCAGGTGTGCTGGAAGAAGGAAACATGTAAAACATGGAGGGCAGGTGGTCCCAAGCACAATGCCTAAGTGAATATATGATGTTGGTCTGCATTCCAGCCAGGACTCCATCTCACAACCTTAGACACCAAGGGCAAGTAATGATCTTCCTGAGCTACCTGCCAAGTGAGAATCCATAGATGGCTTCATTCACATTATGACTTAGGCATCACCAGGGATGGACAGAAATGCAGATTTTAAAAATTCTGTCAGAAATTCAGTTATCAAGACAAAATTCTGAGAATTTGTGTATTTCATTTAGACAACATAGAGATGTCTGTAATTTATTTTTGCAAAGATGGTTTGCTCCATAAGTGAAAAACTGATGTTTAAATATGCTCTATTTCTTATTGACTGCCATTGTTTACATGATGACAGAAGATGTGGGAGATAGGATTAATATGTTTTACAGTTTTTGGAAAAAGAAATAGAGTAATGAACTTCATAATTCCTAAATATAACATTCTTGTTAAAAAATGTGATTCATTTCTAAATCGAATATCTGCATAATTGCTTTTCCTTTTTTTATAGCACATTGTTCAGAGGCAGACTAAGATGATTTCATTTGTCTACATAGATAAACCAAGTATTCTTTGGTAGCTTTTCCTTTTCTCTCTCTGGTTTTAATCTAGCAACTGGGTGAAAGTGTCACAAATCAAAATCAAAATTTGCCTGAAGGGGGTTAAAGTGATTTTCAAATGTTTGACTTGCTGGGTTAGCCAAGAACAGATATATCCTGTTTGGTAACTGTATCTTTTTTCCCCACTTAATATATTATAGAGATATACAGGGATATAGTGAAATAAAATTTCATCCAACTATAGTGTTGGTCTTTAATGGTTCAAAACCAGGCAAATGTTAAGGTCCCCTACCTGACCAAGATATACGAGAATGTAAAGAAATGATTTTGTGTGTTGGGATAAGCAAGGTGTGTGATTTCAAACTATTTAATGCAACAAAAGTCTCTGGAGAATTTTTTTAATCTTGGAAATAATGAAAACCCTGGCCTTGTGTGACATGTGTGTGGGGTTGTGACCTGTGTGTCTTGCAGATGTTAAGTTGTGCAGACTGAGCTACTGATAGCATTGAAAACAGGAACAAGCCATGGGACTGGGGGATGGGACCATCACCACTTCCGAATTCCTTAAACCCCATGAATCCATTCAACTTTAAGGTAGGAGGGAGCACCCTGGTCAGAGTTGCTGAGTATGGGATTCGTTTCACCTCCGTCTCTAAAGTTAGCTGAACGCATCTAGATGGTGGATATCAGTTGGTTCAAATGTAGCAGAGCTGCTATTTCTTTCATGGTTATAAAGGAATGAAACGTCGCCTCCAATTCGCAAAGACTAAAATGTACACATATCTGATTGCGCACGTGTCTGATGAGTGGAGTAACGTGAGCGCGTGAATGTCCAAAGGGATTTGTCTTAGTACACATATGGAGAGAGAAGAGATTTGTTTGTGTTTACATATTAAAAACATACTGAAGGTCCTTTTTTCAAAACGTAGTCACGTCACCAAGCTAGCAACGTGAATGCCCTCTTGTGAAACTTCCTCAAGAGGACTACTCGCGTTCACACTAACCAGGAAGGAGAGACAATAAAGTAAAAATATTCCATAATATATGTCGACAAGGCTAAACTTACCCCAGCACCACCAGCTCCCCGTATTTCACTGGGTCTTTGGACGGGGCGCAGTACTCCTCCTGGCTTGAGGAAAACATGAGGCTTCTAGCTTCACTATGAAACGTTAGCTATACAGTAATAATAGCGGCACAAAAATCTTCAAGAATTGCCTTCAAAAATCACGAAAGGCTCTCATTTCAGATCATACATCCAGCGGCATTCGTGTCTGTACCCACATCAATCTAGTAAATTACTCTATAAACAAACTATTATCAAACTTCTTTCGCGTGACATGGCAAAATGTAACTTACTTGGCGGCTGAATCCGCTCTGAAGCGCATACAAAAACAGCGAGGATCAGAGCCGGAATGTACCATTTCCTTGTTCTCTCCTGTATGTAGGGGGGTTCCATATCAAAACTAGAATAAACCTATTTGTTTTACCTAAAATATCTTCATGTAAATACTAAAGGGTAGCAATTAGTTTTAAAAAAAGATGTAAAGAAGTGATTAATTTATTCTTGTATTCATGACATTATTTTGTAGAGTAATCTGCCTACTTTTCCCACCTCACATGAGCCATGGATGCGCCCTGTGTTATGTAAACAAAAAGTACAATCTGGGAATTCCTAAATGTATCATACTTTCCTTGATATGTTTGCAAAGCTTCCCGTTTCCCATATCTTGCGAGAAACGGGGTTTTCACAGACCTCTCATCATAACATCTTGTGAATACTGGCACCATGGGACATTTCTTTTTCAACCCAAATGCACTAAGGATCACATAATATTCTCAGACACTACTTAGTACAAAGTTACACAGGCCTGGAGAGAGGCTACTGAAGGTGGGGCAGTGAAAATACTTATCCTGGTGCATTTCCTGACTGAGATAATATGCAGCCAGAGAAAGGATGGTGAAATCAGATTTGCTCATTTTAATTGTGACCCCCCGGGCCCTTTCATGAACGTTATTTGATTGTGACTCAATTGCAACTTGATGATGCACTTGAATGATCATGCAGCGTAATGACATCACCATTTACCTGCTTGATTGGAAGTTCTTTTTTCCACATAGATATTGCTCATTTTGATCATTTCAATTTGTTGTCTAAATTCATTTTCATTCTTTCTTTTGTTGGTTGCATGCCCACAGGTACAGTCCGTGCTCATTTCCTCTTCTAATATCTTATTAATCACATGGGTCCATGTGAGAAGATGCAAATCATTTTAATATTAATACCAAGGCTCAGTAATTGGCTTAATTGCTTATTCCGAGAATGACTCACAGACTGTCTCTTGTAACCGAATGTCCACACCTTATGCAGTTATGTCAAGAACTTCTCTACCGCCAACATCATCGCTTCCCACATCCCACATGTCCAGTTGTTCTCACGCCTTTCTGATGAATGTGCCACTTCTCCGCTTTTGTCTGGCTGTCCCATCAGCATTTTATTGCCTCTGTCTTGTTTTCACGAGAATCTCCATGGCTGGAGGTGCCCTTACTGTTTCAGCCCCCTTCAGTGATCCGATTACCTCTGCAATTATGGCCCTCTGTTTGAACTGGTGTTCAGTTTCAAAGTGCAATAACACTTGACACAAAAACAAAAGGTAGTAGGGGGTTACTGGGGCCCATGAAGGTTGTTGCCTCTCTAGTCTTATCTATTACAACCTAAACTCTGCAGTACAATAAGATTAAGAATAAGATAAGACTCCATTTGTATGCAATACAACTCAGTTCAATAAATGGCATTTTTGGTTACGTTTATAGTTGTGCATATTTGTCCATTAATATTAGAGAGGAGTGAAGCTTCAGCTTCTTCAACAGTGTAAAAAGGATCAAGCTGCATTGGATCTGTAACTACAAGCCTAGGGGCAAGCTTTAAAGCTCTGGGTATAATGAATGTTTACTGCTCTTTTGTGTCACTGTCTCTTTCCGCTTGCTTTCATCCACTGGGCATTGTCTGTGTAAAAGGGCTGTCTGTCTGTCTGTCAGTCTGTCTGAATCATGCTCCCACATGTGCACATAGTAGAGTTGGGGGGGATCAAAGGCTCTCCAGGACATACCACACTGATGGAGAGCAGATGCAGGGAGTGGGCTGCTTTACTGAAGTTGTACTGGCGTAGTGTGAGTGCAAATGTATGTTTAGGGGGGGGGGGGGAGAGTCAAATGTTACCAGGCAAGAAGCATGCAAAGCAGAAGCCTACTGCAACAAGCTAAAATGCTCGGTTGAGCAATGATGGCATAGGAAAGAAAAGACAAAGGCCCCATTATACCTCCTTAAAACTCTTCAGCAGGCTTTACAACCAAGACTAAATATGGGAGCCATGAGACTTAATACCTGTAAGTGTCTTGATAGGTGTGACTTCAGAAAAATTTGAGGGCTCTCCTTCAATTTTAAACATAGGGTGACATATCAGGATTTTCCAGGAACTGTTACATGAAATTGGATAAAAGTCACAGAGCTTTAGAAAATGTATTCACACATCATGAAGTTTAGTTTAGTTTAATTCATAGAATGAAATGTATTGCAAACAGCTTGTTTATTTTATTCAGAGGAATAAGGACATTTAAACCCATGACCGTATATTAGGAATCAGCAAGTGTATTCTGTATTTGGTTTAACAGCAGCCTCCTGCAGCAAGCTGAGAAAGGCACTCCCTTTATCATCCAGTAAATGACAAGCATGTTAAAGATACAGAGGCGACTATTTTGTCGAGAGGTTTCCATAAAGGTAAAAGTCAGATCTCCAATCAGCTGACTGCAGCATGACAGTGTGGTAGAATTTGAGGAATGTGCTGATCCCATGTTGCTTATGCCCCTGACCTGACCCCCCTACCAGCACAACAGTGCTGTTGTTTTAACGGCCTTTATAACACGCAAAAGATGGGAGCAAGAACTTTCTATGCAGATATCATTTCAATGGGAAATATTTTGGAAAACCTCACGCAGAAGCTGCAAAATATCCTGCTCTAAATGATTATATACAACGTTACCATCACAGCCAAATGGTCCCATTTCAAATGTTCCATAACGGAGGCTGCAGTGTTAAGTTTCTGTATGTTTATACAAAACACGGCAAACATGTTTGTCTACAGGTTTGTGAGGTGAATATTTCGCCAAGCACAATTTATCTCACAGCTTGAACTTAGGTTTTTTCCCAAGCTATGAACCAAATCGATTTGAAATTTCAATTTCAGTTGTGTGCTGCCCCACAGTGGTAGGGGTGAAAAGTGCATGGGAAGAAAAAGAAGAAACTCCACACAGATTTATCAAGCATCCCTTTTATTAACATCACCTGTTACAAAAAGAACAAAATCTTCAGTGTTAATGAATTTAGCAACAATATAGTGAGTTTTGATTACAAATGATATGGGAAGCTTATTCTGAGAGTAGTTGCAGTAGGATTAAAAATCTTTGACACTGTTGACCTGGCAGTGTCTTTCCACAACCAGGGTCACAGACTCCCTTAACTCTGGAACTAGAACAGACATCACTACAATTTATCAATGCATCTCCATAGTTGAGGTCAAGAGTGACCCTTTGGATATGCCGAGTCCACTTCTGATCTCCCTTCTCCCACCCAATGCAGAGCCAAGTTATGCATGAAGCAATGAATTCATGATGATGCAGCTTGTGATAGTTTTATGGTCTGGAGGCAAGGAGCCCAACAACATAGAGTATTTCAGCAGGTCCTAACTGATCCATTAAAACAATGCATGTTTTATAAGTTAAGAAAAAATGATTTAAAACAAAAGCTTGTTTCATCAAGTTGGAAATTTGTATAAGTGCCCTCTCTTGACAAATAAACAACTAACTACTGCAGTAAAAGGGTTTCACTGAAAAATACAGGTATTTTAAAACAGAGGAATGGTTGCCACACAGTTTAAATTATGCTGGATGTCATTTATAAGTTTAGAATACAAATTATCCGACGATGCTGCTAAGGAAGAGGAATGTGGTGGGTGCGGAGTAGTGGGTTTTGGTACAGTGTCTGGAGTGTTTAGAATTAACAATAACCTCTGCCTGCTTCCTTATGGCCTACAATGAAACTGTGAAACAGAAAAGGGTAGCTGGGTGTGACAGTATGGTGAGATGGTGGTAACGATAAGACCGAAGGTCAAAGGTGGTCTCTGTAGTGCAGTCAGAGTGGCTGCGTAGGGTCTATCCAACTCTCACTATACTTTGGGCAGATCTTTGTCAGCCTCCTGGAGAAAAATCATACATACAGAATGTTCAGATTCAGGATATGATATGATATAAAGTTTATTTATTTGGGTCATAAGAACAGTGCAGTAACGGGCCTTACCCCTTCCTGTCCCTTAGTGAGTTGCCGACTGACAGCTTGTAGCAGCTGCTGCAGTTCACTGACTGTTTGGTTAAGTCCTGCTGTCATTTTCTCCTTTCTGTCGATCTCTTCCTGTCAGAACAAATCACAGAGCCATGTTACCACCTCTTCATTGTAAATGCAAAGACACACACCACTATCTGTTACAACAGGCAAACTGCCCCAGACTCTTACTGTCTGCGATGTCAGACTGCTGTTCTCTATCAGTTCGTCAGAGTTCTCCATCACTTTTGAGAGCTCCCCCTGGATCAGATCGAGAGACTGCTGGGCCTGGAAAAGAGACCAGAAAGTTCCACCTGTTACCGGTCTGGCCTGGAGTTGAACCAATATCAGCAGTGTAATAAAATACAATATTACCTTATACAAGTCACCAGCCACCTTTTGCCTCTCGTTCTCTTCTGTCTCCAGCTTGGACAGAGTCTCTGTGAGCTGGGTTTTCAGCTGGAATGGGAAAAAAGAAAAAGAAAAAAGACATTCAGTATATGTTCTTCAGCATCTTATAGCTTCCCAGTCACACATGCAAACTTCATTTATAATTTTTATTACATGGATAGAGAGCCTCCTACCAATATTGCCTACATTAAAGTGCTAAGCTTATTGCTTGTTCTACTTAGGCCATGTTCAAACCAAAAATAGCACTCTGTAAAACAGAAGTGGCTGCGTTTGTGCGGGCCTGTTGTTGTAGTATGGGTGAGAAGATGAATCACAATCCAGGAAACAACAGCACAGTGTACGATACTTTTAAACACAGGATTTTACAACTTTGGAAAGTTATCACTGCTGCAGTCATTGTTCCTGTGTCTCCACAATAATAAGATACGCCACATAATTACGTCAGTCAACTTAAAGTGACCTTCCTGGAATATGCACTTCTGTGTACCCAATTGGCCAATGCATTGTGGGGAGACAATGTAGCAACAGGTTGCCACAAACTATTTATTTCTGACAGTGCTTTTGCTGGTCTGAATGCACACAATATATAAATGCTTATACAAAGCATATAAAAATGCTCACTGCAAACACTCCACTAAGACCACAGAGAACTGTCCAGTGACATCATGGGAAGAAAGAATTAAATAAAAGAGATGAACAAGATTTGTAAGAAGGCTGAAGAGGGCATAGTGGAAGGCATGGGGTGACATTAAAGCTGAAGTTGGACAAAATAGAGCATATTTTGGACACATATTGAGCAGTAATCAATTTGTTTAATGTCTGATATGGTTAAATCCCAGGGCAGAGAAGGAATAGTTAGTCTTGTTAGTATGAGAAGATGAGTCGTCCCTGAAATCAAAGACAACACTCCTGAAGTTAACAGTTAAGTGTGCATGATCACTGAGGCGATGGATGATGAGCCACAGCAGCAGAAGGTGTGAGAAAGCCCTGTCCTGAAGCAGTCAGTGTAGAGCCACTGCCGAGTGCAATAAGGGATAGGTTCTAAAAAAAAGGAGCTCTACAAGTAGGAGCAACGCTTACCAAATTCAGCTCCTCATTCTGTCTGATAGCCTCTGTATAAGAGCCATCAAGTCTGGTCTGCAATTCAGTCAACAGATCTTTGAGCTGAAATTAGGTTTGAGATGCTGTGTTTAATGGGTGTCTGTGGGAGTCGGGTCCACTACTAGCACATAGTGATAAGAGCTGATAGCTAGTAGGGATGGGCATATCTTGCAAAATTAATAATCAATAATCGCTCTGCACTAATTGATTTAAAAAAAAAAAAATTAATGACTATTTGAAAATCAATGCCCATCCCTATTAGCTAGCAGAGTTAAGTGGTAAATAAAGCACAGAATCCCGTTGTGATGACTGTAAATAGCCAAAGACCAAAGTTAGTCCGGAAAGTGGTGTAATTAAGTCACTGCTGGAGACGACCATGTAAAGTGTGTGTGTGCTTTCAGTTTAATAATTAATGTCTGTTGTGTGGATTTCATATGCCCAAATCACATAATACACTATGGCACAAAACATCAGTATTTTATCAACCCCACCATGAACATGACAAACGAAGGAGCTCATTTTTTTTGCCACAGGAGGATGAACAGCATCGACGTGACCGAGGATCACATGACCTCACCTCTCTGACCTCCATCACATAGGTGGCACTCTCACGCTCCGCCCTCTCCAACTCAGACTCCAAGTGCTGCTTTTCTCGTCTCAGCTGCAGAGCAGAGAAGAGGTTGAGATGCTTTCATCTGACACAAAATAGAAGTTAAAATGGCTGAATGTACAATAGGTCAAAGGACGCCAGTGTTAGTTTGAGATATGCTTTTCAAAAGGACTGACATTTTCCAGCTCGGCTCCATCAGTTAGTGTCTCAATCTCTTGCTCCAGAGCTGTGATTTTCTGACTCATCTATGTTAAGAGACAAGAGAAGGATGCAATGAAATGTGCACACAGTGCAATGATGTATACACTTTGGGATTAGTTTCCTGCTAAACCACAGCACAAACCTCTCTGAGCTCTCCCTGCGATTGCTCCAGCTTCATCCTCCAGCGAGACTCCTCCTGTTCCACGCTGCTCTGGAGGCGCTGCAGGATGCCCTCCTGTGGATGCAGCAGGAATGAGCTCGATTTGGCAAGAGATGCCACTGTTGAACCACAAATGTTACGACTGAAAATCTCTCACCGTCTCTGCCAAGACCTTCTTGTATGTCTCGCAGTCTTTCTGTAGAATCCTTTGGGTTTCCTCAGATTCTTTCAGTTTCTCAGCCAGTGTCTATAAATAGAGAGGGAAGTATCTGTAGAAAATACCTTCATATTAAAAGATTGCCATGTTTACATTTTCACTTTATTTACCTCAAAGTCCCCTGATACAGGAGTTGAACTTTCAGCTACTGCCATCTCAAATCTCTGGAGCCATTCCTGATGGTTCTAGCAGAGAGGATAAGCAGAGAAACTTTAAACGGGAGAAGTGTGACAAGAGTAAGAGGTTTTCAAGAGTAATTTGTGTGAAGGTAGAGATCCTATATTACCCATACCTGCTCATTGGGCAGAGGCACATTGGGCAGAAGTCTGTGCAAAACATCTCGACACTCGGCCTGAGACACTGCCAGGGCTGTCTCAGTATCCTACAACGCAATGGGAGGGGGTGAAGAGGACAAAAAGGGGGCAGGAAATTAAGCACAGTCTGTTCACTTAGTTCAGTAACATGAAATACAAGGTCCAGTGGTCATCCGAGCTCAAATAAGTAGTCATTCGACCACCACCTTTCCTTCTTCCTCTCCATTATCCAATTATGGAATCAGTCATCATCAGTCGGAGGCATTCATTGTGACGATCCAATCAAATGACAAAAGACAGACTTAAAAAAAAAAAATCATCTTAAATTGATTTTAGAGAATCAGGGTGAACGTCATCTTGCTCCTTCTCCAAATTACCCCTAGGAAAACATCTTTCAATTGGTGACACCAACACCAGTTGTCAGCAGCCTCACATTGAGATTGCATCACATGCTTCGGTCCTCCAGCAACCACAAACACATCAATTTGCTTTCATAAAATTGTAAAACAATTAAAAAAAATACCTTAAAACTCCTCTATGTATTTAAAAAGGTAGCTGACAGAACTCCCACAATGGGCTAGCATCAAGCACTGTCACTTTGAGGCCTGAAGGGAGCATGTATGCCAAGCATTAGCCAGCTGGCACTCTAATTACTATTCACATTAACACACTGTGTCTTACGAGGCAGCTATGAGACGAGAGCAGAGATTAATACAACCGGCATGCACTGACAGTACACAACAACTGCCAAGGAACTCTCAGAGAAGAGAAGGTGCTGTCTACTGTACTCAGATGGCAGGAGAGCAGCTGCTGTGCTGATGGTTCAGCATGTACTGTACACGTTCCCAAATGTAGGGGGGGGAGGGTAAAAATATGCACACGTCACTGTAACTGAATAGACAAGCTATGTGGTAGCCCACTCTATGTCTACACAAAGATACATGCAGCAACAAGAAATACATTGCAGACTTTGCTTCACGTTTAGCGACATATGTTCATCCTGATGGAGAAACAAGATGTTTTAATGCGACTACGGACCAACAGAAACATAACAGCACTGCTGAACATCCGATCACAGTTTTGATTACACTTCCTTTGAAATCAAATGCAGTTGGAACACATTTTTATGATCAGCTGGTGATAAAGACAATACACATATCACAAAGCAGAATGGGAGGAAAACATGCTGGACACGAGTCACATAACAAAGACAGGAAGCTGAAAAATGATTACCATGAATCTCAATCTAATGACATCTATTGAAATCATTTTTAGATCACTGCAGACTCATTTCCAAGCATCAACATGAGCTTCGGGCATGGAGACATGTTTTATATTAGCTTGAAGCAAAACATGTAGGCACCATAGAAACCTATAATTGTCAAGTTAAAGTCTGAGATTTGCCAAGGGAAGTAGAAGAGTTCTAACAGTTCAAGGAACAGTGAATTGAAAACTTGATGCCAAACAAGAGGGGAGCGGCAAGAATGAGGTAAATGAGTATGCAGCTTTGTTATGGTTGATGGTGGACAAGAAATCTCATTGGGTCAATTCAGATTGGAACTAGAGTGAAGCAGACTGAGATGGGGTGTCGAACCTTGACAGTTTTGCTGAGTTTCCCTTGAAGCACGGACTCGGTGGCTGATAGAGCTTCCATTGCACTCCAGTTTTTCTCCCGAAGCTCCTGTTTTGGTCAGTTCCAGAGAGATACTACTTTCAGTTGAGCCTCAGAAATAAAATTCCATGACCCTTAGATAAAGACTAATAGAGTGAGAACACAAACTCAACGCATTTCTTATTAAAATTACTACACTCTGCTTTCCACCCGTGCTCCAACCGCTAAACATACGTATGAGCATAAGAGTCCGAGTCTCACATCCCATGTGGCTAAAAGCAACATGCACAGTGCGCAAGATATCTATACAAGTAACGTTCTTTTTCATATTAACGCAATAATCGCTTGATATTTTTATGGGAAATAGAAAAATGAACAAAACAAAGTCCACATAAATATATCAAATCAAACCTGCCTCTTGAAAATAAAAGGTAGGAGAGATTTACGTGCTCTGCATCACCCACAAGCACTGACAAGCTAGCAGTCATGGCCAACGGCGAGCAGAACAAGACTCAGCTGAAAGTACTCTTATGTAACAATGCTTAAGCAATCCAAATCGAAATAGATATCTGCACTAGTGTTTATAATCATGTTGAGAACACACCATTTGCTAAAGAAAGCTAAGTGACAGAGGACAATAGAAGTATGGATGCCTGCGGTGCATAACTTCAGTGTGAGGAGGGTGTTTTTAAGTACCACACAATAGAGGGAAGACATATCACAAAGGAGTTTAGACCACAGCAGTTACTGGTGTTACATAGTTCATCTCATCGCTGTAAGAAACCTACATTGTTCTTCTTCCTATGACGCTCTACGGAGTCCTTCAGCTCTGCCAGCTCACCCTGCAGATCTGTGACCTGTTTCTCCTTCTCTGAAAACCTGATAGACAACAACAAAACCAGTCCTTTGGAACTTTATTATGTACTCAACAGTCCTTTAAATCATGTCATCATTTGGCATGCAACATTACTCACGCTGACAGAAGCTCTGGGCTTGGCACTGCTGCCTGAGACTGCTTTTAGAAAAGTGGAAATTGACAGTTAGAGCTAGATCTGAATGAGAATTATATCTCTGATGATCCTCATAAAAAAAGACAAAAAAAGATCAAACGAGTGCAGTAGTCAGTTCTGAATCACATATCCATCAACTTATCCCTTCGAAACCCAAAAAATATTGTTGATTTACAATTTTCTGAAAGTTCTTGAATGAGTCATGTGCGACAAACACTTCCTCCAGGGAAAATAGGAACCAAAACTAAGCTAAATAGCAATATCTCATCTATATCACTGTACTGTCCATGAGTGTTTTTGCCAAAACGAAACTGCTTGCAGACCAGACACAGTAAAATATGTTAATTCTGTGCCCAGAAAGTGCTTAAGGTTCACAGGGTTAACTTCTTCTTTTCTGCCATCTTGTCTTTCTGATTCATACCATGTTTGAAACACGTTACATTTGCACTTTATAGTGAGAAATTCTTTCTTTACCTGTTGATGCATCTGCTCCATCATCTCACTGAACTCCTTAGTCCTTGCCTCCATCTCTGCCTGCAGCATCTGGATCTCCTGCTCCTTCGCAGTCAGCCTGCAGGTCAGATGTGCTCATCATTTATCTACTTTATAAACACTACTCTGGAGGACTGCATGGTGAAATGTGTGTGCATCTTATTTACTGAGTCTGGAGCTCTTGGAGCTCTTGGAGGTGCCTATCAGATGTGTTTGTCTCTTCTGCTGCCTCATTCTGTTTCAGCTCCTCCAGCTCTGCCTGCAGGGTAACCAAATGCTGCTCAAGAGCCTGCAAGTGCTTCAGACGAGAGCGCAAAATAGGACAATACAACATGAAGAATACAAGGAAACAATATTTGATTTGTGCAACTCCAGTATTGTTATTAATACAGAAAAGCTCACACCTCCACTGTCTTCTCTCTGGCTAAGCAGCTGTCTTGTGCTTCCTGTAGACTCCCTTCCATTGACTTTAGCCTCACATCCTTCTCTTGGATCCTATTAACCAAAATGAAACAGGACTTCACCATCAATCCATTTTAAATCACACCAACTTATTTCTACATATATTGATGTCCACAACAAGACAACATTTTACAGTAGAGAGTATTCAAGTGCCGTCATAATGGGAAGAAGTCACTGCAGTTATACCCACTGAGGGCAGAATATCCATTAGTGGACTGGTGACTTTTATTTCCCATATGTTGTTTAAGTACAACAAAGCATCAAGGTTTTCCAATGCCTTCAGGCTTTGTTTAGTACATTTCCCTGACTTCGGAATCAGATCCATATAAATGTCAGGAAACACGGTTGCTGGTCACATGTTTATGTCAATGGACCCCTAGTTCCTTTGTGCGTTGTAAGGATCTCTGTTGAGTCCAATTGCCTTCAATTTATCGAAATACGAGTTTGTTTTAGTCCCAGTTTTGCAGTTTCCCCTACTAAAGGCAGCCCTGTTTCAGGATGTTTTCCCATTCAGACTGACTGAGGGTGGTGTGTTCCAGTGGGAAAGTGAAGCCAGAGCATAGCTTCTTATGACAGTGGATGTGGATGATGAGATGAAACTAAAATTAGATATTATCCATCTGTGTGTCTGCGTGTTGTGGATGGGTGGATGAACATGAGACTTTGTAATACAGTGTGACAGCCGCTAATGACAAAGAAGAAATAACAAAGTGAACTTTATTGATCTTACTCCCTCTGGAGTTCTTCCACTGTTGATTCAGATGATGCCTGTGAAAAGGAGAAGATACATATTAAAAATAATGATTACAGAATGAGGTGGATGCAACACAAACTAACTGTTAAAGATGTTAGACAACTCGCCTGCTCTGCCATCTCTCTTTTGATGGCCTCATTCTCTTGTTTTAGCGTCTCATTCTCTTCTCTTAAAGTCTGCATCAGGGAACAATTGCAACAAACACAATTGCTGTGATGCTGTTACAAGGCAAGTAGTGAAATGCAGAGTCACAAATTATGTTGATGTGGGATGTGTGTGAGGAAACAGGTTTTCAAGTTTTTCTTGAAGCTGTGGTAACTGTGGCAGGCCCTTTCTAAACAAGATGACACACACCTTGAGCTCTTCCTCCTTGTTGGCCACCTCAATTAGTCCCTTCTCCAGCAGGCCCTCAACGGTTTTCATGTTCTCTTCCTTCTCCCGGACACTGGGGAAAAAGTCATCATTTGTTAAGGTCTTTTAGTAAATAATTATGGCTTATTACTTTTCTTAACAAAATAACGCCTAATTGGCTAATGTGTTCCAGTTATCACATACACACCTCTTCTGGTACTGATCCAAAGCCAGTTGGGAGGCAGCCTGTGTGGGGAGAGTCAAAGGTGTGTGTAAAACAGAAGAAAACACCAACATATGGGGTGCGTTTGAATTTGGAAAGACAGTCAAAGCACATAGCTGACCTGATCAGAAATCTGTGCCTGCAGATTCTGAATCTCTGCCTTAAATGACATGTTGTCATTGTGCAAGGCCTTCAGAGGACAAGACAAAAGACAGAAAGAAG
Source organism: Chaunax sp. Z400 (assembly GCA_037577475.1). Taxonomy (NCBI): domain Eukaryota; kingdom Metazoa; phylum Chordata; class Actinopteri; order Lophiiformes; family Chaunacidae; genus Chaunax; species Chaunax sp. Z400. The sequence goes on along the minus strand of CM075194.1, from coordinate 13,984,001 downwards.
AAATGACAACACTGATTGAGCCAACAGAACACAGAGTCTGACAATAATTTGAACATGTGTTTATGAAATTATTAAATGAATTATGAAGGTGCATTTGGCATCAAAATGGGAACTAAGGCAATGTTAGATGTGCCCTTGTCTAACAGGGGCACATCTAACATTGCCTGTCAACACAATGAGGCCTGGAACAGGTTTGCCAAATTCCAGCAGACTAATGAACCAATGTGATGTTAGTACAGCATAAGAATCTGCAGATAAAGCGCTCCCGACTGTACCTGCATTTTATTTTCTCTACTGGCCCCACTGCTCCTCTCAGCATTTAGAGAATCCTCCAGACTTTTCCTCTGCAACTCTTTATCAGCCAGTCTGAACATGTGGAAGAGCACATGAAAAATGGCTAAGCATTATCACATTTAATTCAATTACTATGTCTTGACAAGGAAAAAGGAAAAAAATCTCACAGCTTCTGTATCTCTTCAATGTGGGAAACATGGGTGGCCTAAATCGAAAGAAAAGAAATCTTATTAACCTGCATAGATCTTATTCTGACTGAACATTAGTATACGAGTTTGACAAATATACCTGTGAAGAGATCTGGGCCTGCATGCTCTCATTCTGGACCTGAAGACCTTTGTTTTCATTCAAAAGTTCCTGTTAAACATAGACTGCATTAGTGTATGCAAGAAGTTGAATCAACAAAAATGTAGAATCATCATGCAGAGAGACATAATGGACGCCTTCAAATTCTGATGCCGATTTTTTTTCTTTGATGTTGCGGCACTTCACCTGAACTCGGACCTGCAGTGACTCATCAGGCATGCTGCTCTGGGACATTTCCATTAGCTCAACAACTCTCTGCTCCATCCGCTCCTTGGTGACCATGGCTTCAGTCAAGCTGCTGTGTAGGGTCTGGATCTCTTTGTTCTTGTTGTTCATCTCTGTCTCCGCTGCCAGCAGCTGGCTGTGGAGCTCTGCGCAGTCATATAAACAGACATTCAGCTGCGAATGTAAGCCGACGATTTATTTTAATGCTGCAGAATTCTCAATGGAGGAGGATGTTATATTTCATCACCTTGTTTTGAAGCCTGAAGTTTCTCTCTCTCAGCATTGACATTGTGAAGGAAGTTCTGCAGCTCTTCCCAACGTCGCTTAGCGTCCTGCAGTTGGGCCTGGGGGAAAAAAGAGGTAACAAATTTGGTGAACAATTTTCATCCATACATTAAATTAGAAAACAAGTTCTTATGAAATGTTGTGTGGTGTGGCTTAAGTATCCACAGCACCACACTGCACTGTGTATGATAAATGACACCTATCTATTTTCTTTCTCTGTCCTTGCTATCACTGTGAGGTTGATTTGCATTGAGGCAACCTGGATTCCTACAACGTTGTGATCCTCCAGTCTCTTTTTTTGGTCGCTGGATCAGTCAAACTAGGTTAATGGATACTCATGATGACAAAATATGTTATAAGCTTTGTTTGATTGATTTTTATAATCTGTGCAATAAAGGAAGTAGTTTCTGCCATGAAAATCTCAGGACAGATGTGAATGGCTGATTTGGGTGTATATCAGAAAAAGTGTTGTTTATGCACAACACAAGCCCTCAAATATTCCAGCTTCCAAAATCAACACAATCCTCTCTACCTAGGTTCTATTTCCCACATCCCTCGGCAGGACATCCATTACAACCTCCGACTATTTCCCAGATAATGCTACCAAACCAGCTAACAAGAGTTGAAGCCGTGTAGCATTGCCAAGGTTTTGTACTGCTCAAATCCTTATTGTCTTAGTGGAGAGAAACCGAAGCACGGGCTAAACAAACAAGCTGTGCATCTGGATCAGTGTACCTCCAGCTGCGACACGTTTTGCTTGTAGCTGACCTCCAGTGACTTCCTCTGGTGCTCCTCCTGCTGCAGCTTGCTGTTGCCGTCAGCCAGCTCTTTCATTAGACCAGCATATTCAGAACGCAGCTTGTTCAGCTCTGCTGAATTCCTATCGAGCATCATACACACAAGCACAAATGAGTGATGTGAAAAAAATAAGGCATTAATGTGGGATGTTGCTGGTGTTTCACCACACTGAACAGATGAGACATGTATGAAGTTCTAGACAGCAAGACCACTAAGGCCTTATCTATTGTAGTGGAATACTGACTTGCTCTCCATCTGGTTGGTAGCAGAGCTGACTGCGTCCCTCAGGATACCGTTCTCCTGCTGGAGTCGATTTATCTGGCTCTCCAGCTGCTCCCTCACCTGTTGGAACTACACAACAACAATAGGATTCAGTCTCCATGTAGCCTTAAGGAGGATAAAAAGGTTTAGGATCCTTCCCATTTTTCAAATTCCAGACTTTTCCCCCACGATATTCATGACATGTAGGTTGTAATGACATAAAAAATTGGAAACAAGAGACTTAATCTCGATACTTCTTTCAAGATCTCAAAGCCCTCACCTTTATCTGCATGGTCTGTAGCTCCTGGTAGCTGCCCTGTGCTTTGGCTTGCATGCCCCCAAGTTCTTTCTCCATGGCTGCTCGTTGCTCTCTCATCACAGCCTCTACCCGGCCTGTCTTTTGCTTCTCGACTTGAAGCTCCTAAAGCATAGAAGCAAGACGGCATAAGAGGCACTTCACTGAAGAAAACTTTATCCTGCAATATGTAGAATAAGTCATTAATCACATCATGTAACTCAAGTAAAACATAGCCTGGACCTGGCTGAGCTGTTTCACTTTGTCCTTGGCAATGGAGGCCTCCTCCTGCAGAGTTGTGAGAAGTCTCTCTCGTTCCTGTGCAGCTGGATCAGGCCTAGCTGCAGACTGGTGGTGAGATACACAATGTTAAAAAAAAGCATGCATGGCGAGTCCAACTACAAAAAACCTGCAAAATGTACATAGTGTGAAATGTCATTTGTCAAGAACACCTTATTCAAATACATCGTATATTAATCTCTCACTTTCTGCCAGGCATCCAAGGCACTAGGGCTCTTCTCACGGAGAAGAGCCATCATACTGACTGCCTCGGCCTCTGACAGGGTCAGACTGGACAGACCAGACAGCAGCTCTTTCAGCTTCACCTCTGCATTCTCTGTCGAAAAAAACCAAGAGGGGGGTGTAATGTAGCATTTTATTATTTGGATGAACAGTGGATATCAGATACAGAGATAGCAAAAAGAACCAAAGACAAGATCAGTCTCCCCCCTACCCTTGTCAGTCTCATTCTTGGGTTTCTTCCCACTCCCTTTGGATGGTACATCATCATTAGGGGCTGCCTGGTGGTTGGCAGAAGCTGCTGAATCAGCTAGAACATGAACTTCTTCTACTGAATTTGATTTGAAAAAGGAAACTAGGTTAGGGTTGGTGTGGTTGTAAATGTGGTTATAAGGCAACAAGGTCAGACTTTCATTTAAAAAAATTGAGATACAATTATAATTAATATATAATTCTAAGCAATTTTATCATCATTACCATGCTCAGTCTTCTGCTTCTTGGCAGAGTTCCTCTTCTTGCCACTGGTAGCAGCAGGGGCTGCACCATCCAGAACTTTAGTTTCAGCCACAATGGGAGCTTCCTTCTTGACTGGAGCTGGAGCCTGCTCGGCCTTGAGCTCTGGCTGCTGGTCATCCACTGTAAAGGGATAAGTTGGGGAATAATATTGTTTAGTCTGCCTTGAGAGTGATAACAGAGGATATTCAATCATCATTGGAGCTGTTGGGCTACACCCCTAAAATTGAGTATAGAGCAACCCATGTTTAACGTCTTGTCTCACGTTTCTTGATCAATTCAAAATGCAACTTCAGAGGAATTTCTTGAGGGAAGATTTACGAAATCCCATGTTTTCCCAAGAGAAAGTAAATTTTAGACCCACTTTTGACTGACTTCTCACCAGCCTCTGCTTTTTGTTTCTTCCTCTCCTTCCTCCTCCCCGAGACTTGTGGAGGTGTTTGAGCCTGGACTGGAGCCTGAGCAGCTTGGACTTGGACTTGAACCTCAAGCTGAGGTGGCTCTGTCTTGCTGCTGATGATCGGCTTTGAGCCATTCACTTCTGGTTCCTCAAAAGAAGGAGCTGTAGCCACTGCTGCTGCTGCAGCTGAAGCAGCAGCGGCGGCGGCAGCAGCAGCAGCAGCAGCGGCGGCCTTGGCAGCCTTTTTCTCCTTCTTCTTTCTCTCCCTCAGACCAGCAGGAGCTTCAGGTGAGGCGGAAACAGGCACATAGGCAGTAGGTGCTGGTGGAGCAGGATCTGGTACAGCCACTGGTGCAGGCTCCTCCTCTGCCTCCACAGTTGAGCTGTTGGCACCATCAGCCCCATCAAAGTCCCGAAGATCCTCTTCTGACTCTCCTCCGCCTCCCCCGCTGGTGTTCTCCTTCTTCTTGCTTTTCTTCTTTTCATTCTTCTTACGGGTGTCTGGCCTGGATGGCGGCAGCTTAAGGTCACGTTTCTGCTTTGCCAACACCTCATCGTATGAAGTTTCCTTCATGAAGAGCCAGAAGAAGAGGAACATGAGGGCAATGACCAAGGAGGGGGCCAGGACGAGGAGGTACTGAGAGTCATAGATATCCACTGCCATTCTGAAGAGGACAAATGTACAAGAAAAAAAAGAGTTAAGTTTAGATGACTAGTTAAAAAGCAGATGTGCTTTGTTCGTCATCATGAATCTGATAATACTTTACATACACTGCATGTTTGGCATTATGGTAACAGATTTCTACTAATTAAAGCAACTGACAAGGACTGTTAGTAAGACCAAATTCTAAAAAGTTGGGATGTAAATAGATTAACAATGCACTCAAATAGTGTTTACCAACATATGAAGAGTTCCTGAGCCCAAGTAGTAATATCCTTTATAGAGACACACATTTCACAAAGAGGTGAAACTCGCCCCGTTCTTGCTTGTGACAGACGGAGTCCTTTGAGGTTGTCCCTTTCATAACAAATCATGATGATGAACGTTCCCAACAGATGTTTGTGAGTATTCCTCAACTTTTCCAGTCTTTTGTTGCCCCTGCACTTGTTTGAAATGTGTTGCTGACATCAACTTTAGAATAAGAATATATGCAATGATCAATGAAGCCGATTAGGTAAAACATCAAATATCAATATATAAATGTATATATTATATATAGATATATACAAATATTAAATATATCATGTTTGTCCTGTATCCAATTGAGTATTTGTCAAAAAGGATTAGCAAATTATCACATTCTGCTTTATTTACATCTTAGCCAGTTTTCCCCCTTTTTTGGAATTGCAGTTACACATCAATAGTGTTGAGAGGGTACTAATGAGAAGACTCCCGTGACACCCTGTCATCTCTTACTGATATGATCCAATTAGAAAACACTACTCCAGCAGCACAGCTTAACAACTTACCAACCTTTATATAGTACTGTATTTCACATAAAATAAGGTGTATCTACTGGTACTGAACACTTGGCTTAGTTAGCAAAGTTAGTGGTGGAGAATAAAAGTCACCAAATTCACTTACGTTGGCTTAATAGGGGATAAAATGGGTCAAGAACAGAGAAAATTGGACTTAAATGAAAAGGGCACACCGTCTCATTTTATCACTTCCCTACTTCAGCCTCCACATGGACAACATGGTGGCATTCTAAATTCATAGGAAGATGGATTTGCAAGGGGCAAAAATACACCCACACGCTAGTGTCACCCACTGAGGTCTGCTGCAGCTGCATTTTGACCCCAGCCTGCTTTAAGCCAAAGAAAATGAGGTTCCTCTTTCACTGCAGGCAAAGTTTACTGAGTCAAAAGGTCCTGAGACTTAATCAGTTTAACATCTGCTAAACATTTTCTCTGAAACTATGTGTCATCTTCTCAAGGCCATGCAATGAGAATGAACTGGGATGAAATTAAGACAGATAAAGTAGTAATACAGTAATATGAGATGGAATGCACTTTACTGTTGATTAATAGCAACTAAAACCACACCACCTCTAAAGCATAATTGTCATTTCTCAGCATAAATGAAGCATAAGGAAATGGCTGCATGATGGCTGTTAAGATTAGCTTTATTTGTCATAGCAGCATTATTCATATCCTACACATATTAATATTTTCATTCTTTACACATTTTTTTTTAGTTTAATCGCCCTGCACCCTAGATGGTATGTTTAATGCTACAATTTTGTAAGAGGCAGAGTTAATGGAATCAATTCTGATAAAATATATTGAGCTTATTTCAAACCAGTATGTAACAGTGCTTTGGGCAAACTTCCACACTTTTTTACAAAAATAAAACCAATGTTTTGTTAAGACTTGAGTGTCAACAGCAGCACTGTGTTGTAAAATGAGCACAACCCGATATGCAGTACAATCCCATCTCATACCCAAGATCTGTGTCTGTAATATAGCATAAGAGTGTCGTAGAGCAGACCTCTTTAGTAATTTGGATTAAGCAGATTACCCATGATAATACATTCAAGAATAACTTTCCACAGAAGGGCTTCCTAAGGACTGGTAGGCTTAGCCCTATAGTGTAATGTTGACCCTGTTTCACTCAAAAACCCAATGTTACATCTTCCACAAGGTCTGTTATGTTAAATTATTATTAAATAATATTATTATTGTTGTAGACAGCTTTTATTCTAAAGCACTATTTTGCATTTCAAGTACCACATTTTCCTCTTAAAATAAACTTAAATAACATTTTTAAAACTTTTTTTTAAAGTTTTCATTATGTAGCATTTTTGAATAGCTTTGACCCTGACAAATACATCTGATTGGCCAATCTTACTAGCTGTTTTTCTTATTAATTTATCCAAAGTGTTTATATGCTATTTATGTCAAAAACAAGCATTTCTCCACACTTGAAAGGCTGTAATTCAGCCAAGGGCTGATTTGTACAGAAACCCATTCCATTATTTGAACATGTTGGCCTTCACTAGAGAGGTTACTCTTCTCCGTCTGTCTGATGTGTGGGATTCCTACATGAGACCTCATTAGTACAAATGATTGTCTTATTCACAGCAATACTTCAATGCAGTGTCACACACTGAGGCTAATAAGCAGCATGTAAAGACCAAAAACTGCCTTTCTGTTGCAAGGAGCTTATGACTTATGACTGGGTGAGCTTGGTAACAAGGTTTTAACTCTTTATTTTCAGTGGTTAGTAAATCTGGGAATTCTTTTTTACGCAACATTGATTGCATGTTCCAGGAAACTCATATCAGAAACAATTGAACTGAACTAACTCATAAAACAATGCTTCTATGATGGTGTAATTGGTGTTCAAAGTTTGAAGCCTGCTTACTTTCTTTCATAACCTGGCCTCATAGTTAAATGTACATGAGTGTCCTTGTGCAGCCTGAGCCTTGTCCCTGCATTAAAATGAGCCTGAGTGGTAAAATGCTTTCGGGCTGTTGGCTCGCCGGTATCTATCCGCTTGGCTAGCCCGATCTCCTGATTTGGCAGGTCTGGACAGAGAGGGAACTCCTGATAACTATCATGTCCAAAAACCCACAGAGGCTGCACTTGAAAACCAGGCCATGCAGCACTTACCATCTCTAAGATGTTAACACTTAAATAAAAATGAGATCAATGGTCCAGGAAGATGCAGAACCTTAGCACTTTACTCAAGTAAAGCTTTTCTCTAGCATGTATGTATATAAGAATTAGACTAAGATGGAAAATATTATTTTGACATAAAATGTAATATTGAGTGATATTTGTTTAGAACTGGTATTTGTTTAGAACAAAGTGTAATTCTGGAAGTGCATAGGTCACTAAACCAGCAGTTTGTATAACAAATTTACAAACTAATTTCAGGCACAAGTCCACACTCAAATTAGTTTTTTAGTTTCAGTTTTACCTAATATTAGCAGTTCTATCCACTGTGTCCATACTGGGACTGACCATTTAAAGATTCTGTAACTACTGTACTACTACTCCTTAATGGCAGTACCTTTTCGCCAGAAAGCTTCAGTAGCAGCAGGTAATCAAAAATAATCTAGTTTTGAGAGATAGGCAGGGCAAAACAGGAAAATATTTCTGCCTGAGTACTTAAGCTGTAATGCAAACAACCTGATAATTTACTGTTATCAATATTCTGGTAATAAACTAAACAGAAGTGACAAAGTACACACCAGTACATCTGGTTACCTGAGACTGAAAAACTTTTTTTGTTAGAGCAAGATAAGAGCTTTTTTACTGATAAACTTATAAACCACCTCACCATTCATCAAGGGCAGTTCACAATGGTTGAGAGACGAATGCGTCAGCATGATAGTTCATGTCTAATAACCAACCAAGTGCAGACTATTGATGTGATGGCAGCTGTTCTTATACCGATAAAAGCCGCCATGTGAATTCGGCCTGCGATCCAAGAAGCTGAGCTGATCTAGCGTTAATCACCCATGTTAGCTTAGGCCAGCTAGCTCCAAACTCACACGCAATAGTTGTACTAATTGTACTATAAAAGAGGAGGCGGCACAAATGACGACGGCAAACTCAACTACGTAACAGTTGGCTCAATCGTGGCATGACCATTAGTACAACTACTTGCTACTAGTTACATATATCAAGGAAACGGCTTTTCGCTCACTTGAGATAAGATACACTCACCAAGTGACTCGAGCTTAACACTATAAATGAGCTAGCGAACAAACACACTAGCTAACTAGTCATTGTAATTATTTGTAAAGGTAATCTTCAGCACTAGAACTGACAAGCTAAAACGCCTAAGTTTATTTCCTTTTCACATACGCTCAGTCTGAACGCGTGGATATCTACTCAAACGGGCCTCGTTTTGCTGACGACCCAGCCCCACGTCTCTCCTGAAGTCTCTGACCCGGTGTTCTGCTTCATTCTTCCGTTTAAGTCCTACGGGCCGTTCCAAGGCCTGGGTAAAGAGCTTAGCTGCGCGAGGACGGGATGAGCAGATTTTTGAGAAAAAAAATAAACACAATATGGCCGAAAAGCACTGCTCACGGCATACCTGAAATTCAGTTCGCTGCTCCTTTAGCAAGTAGTGAAATAGCGTTGTTATGCGTTGACTCTAGCAGACTCCTGACTTCCCGGGACAGCTCCAACCTGACGTTCTCCTGAGCTATCCGTCAGACTATCATCTCCTGTTTCTGGTTCGCGGGGGCGGGTCATAAGCAGGCTGTTGAGGAACGCTTGTTTTGTGACTCCGGACACACTATCTAAGAACGTTATGGCTTTAAGGCATGATAACAGACAGGCCCGCCTTTTCAAGACAGCCTCGCTTACACAATCTAACAATCAACAAAATCAAAGAGGGGCGTGGTCATTGCGCTTTCTTTTAAGTCTACAAGACACACGAGTACAAAAAGTACTTTCACATTTGTAGCAGCTAATATTCCCTCGGGAGCTTCCAGAACATCTGTGGAATCTAATGACCTAGACACATTTACTGCAGTGTCTTATGGATAGATCAGGATAGTTTTATGAGATTTAACACAACTTGCAACAATATTTCCCATGACATTTACAAAATTTCCAACAAATTTCACGAACTCTAGAATTCAAATATGTAAAATCAACATCAAATAAACTACTATCTGAACACAATATACTCAGTAACTTTCATCAGACATAGATCAGTCTATCAATGCCCCTCCCCACTATAGGGCTGAGTCAGTCATTCCTCCTCTGTGTCAATGGACTCTGTCTGTCCTGCTGCCTGCAGCTCTGCCTCAAACTGCTTCTTCAGGCCTTTGAGATACATTCGCAAGCTGTCAGGGTCCAGTCTAGAGTTCCTAGCTGTCTGCAAGAGCCGGGTGGCCAGGCGGTACACCGCTCTCTGCCTCTGTGTTTCTGGATCACTGCAATGTTTGGCCTACAGCAAAAATAAAAACACATCATGGGTCTTGTCTCTTTATACACCACTTATTTGATACAAATCAAGATTATTTATGGAACACATATATTTGAGCTATCTGTAACAAGAGGCCACAGCACAGCACTTGAAACCCTTAAGGTCTAATATTGTACATAAAAGTTTTTTTTTAACTTTTGCACACAATGTGACATATTGTAAAGGTACTAATGGAAATGTTCTGTAAATAAAAGGTACACCAAAGACTTTGAGGCACCTAAGAAAGTAGATTTTTATTAACCATACCAAAAGCTGCTGTTTAACTTTTGAGGCAACCGTCTTGGCCTCTTGGATTATGATTGAAGGAAGTGCAGTTATTTCTGCAGCTCTCAGACCTAAAAGAGCAAAAACATGTTCTGTAACCATTCTCATGACCAATAAACGGGATTGTACTTAAATTTCACAGATCCCTTACCATAGTGTCGTTCCTCAGAACATCCTCGATTCATCAGGTATGTATACACCACACCCTCAGCACCAGTGTCACTACTGCGTGTGTGCTGAACCTCCATGTGATAGTTCTCCACGTTGGGATAAAGAGATTCTAGTTGGCACAGCTCAAGAAAGTGTGTGGCAAACAGGGTGAATGCCTGCAAACAGCAGGGAAACAGCAAACTTTAAAGGTTAAAACAGTAGAAAACAAGTGATGTTCTTGTATTAATTCGACTGATAACCGAAGACATGTACCACAACATAAGACCAAGGAAAGATATTAATAAACCCTGAGGCAAAGTAATCCAATATAACTGGTTTTCATTCTACAGAAAGGAGTGTCAATGTAGGACTAAATTGGGATATAGTTCGCTACCTTCAGGCTAAGGAGGAACTCACAAACGGAGTGACAGATGCCAATGCCCTCCTCAGCACTGGTACCTCGGCCCAACTCATCTATGATGATCAGGGACCTGTCACTTACATTGTGGATTATGTAAGAGACCTTTGGGGAGGAAACACTGAGTCAGTGATAATTTAATGATCTCCACATAAATGTAAGAACTTGAGCAGTCCTACTGTACATACCTCCTTCATTTCCAACATGAAGGTAGAAGAGCTAGTTTCAAAATCGTCATCCACACCAATTCTGGTGAAAATCTGATCAGCAACACGAAACGAGGCATACTCAGCAGGGACGTAAGAGCCTGGAACAACAATTATACAAGGACTTTACTAACACGGCTTTGCACTCCAATTTCATGAGACTGAATAGTTTTCCTGCTAACCTATCTGAGCCATGATCTGACACAGAGCCACCTGTTTGAGGTAGGTGGATTTGCCACTCATGTTGGGTCCGGTGATGATGACAAAGTTGCTGCCTTCAGAGATGTAGCTATTGTTCGATACAGGCTGATGTCCAGCCATTCGCTCCAGAATGGGGTGACGACCCTGTTTGATGGCTAGTGTGTCCGTGAACTCTGGTCGCACTGGCAGACACAACAGAAAAATGCAGAAATCAAAATACATACAATTGTTTGTATATTGTTAATATAACTCTCTTTCAGGCATTACATGGGATAATGCATTCAATACAGCTACACTGTAGGAGTATTTAGCTATTTTGTTACGAACCATTATAACCAGCAAACCAGAGCGGTGTACAGTTCATATCAAAACACATGTATATGATTTCATCTCGCATGCTAATATGATTGCTGTTTGGTTAGCTGAAAGCTTTGTTGCGGTACAATAAAAATCAGATTTCAATGAGGTGTGTGCTGTGGTTGAAGTCAGCTAGCTCCTCTGCTGGAGTTTTGCCTCAGTAAATACAGCACACCAATGCACACTTATGTAACAAGGGTAATCTGAGTACAAGCTGGCTGGGACATTCAGCACATGTCTATGGAGATACGCTTTTAGACAGCTGATTCACCACCCACGTGGCTGAATGGGCTGGTGTTGCCCAGGACCTTTGCAAAAAAAGAAGTGAGGCAGTCAGAGCTGTCAGGTCAGAAAAGACATTCTGGCTGTCATGTGTGATGTTGGCTGGGTGCCAACATTATGTGCATACAGCCCTCCCTCAGCAAACATCAGACTCTGACCAGACTCATTTGACAGTTTGAGTTGCATAAGATTATAAATCAACAATGATTCATACCGTAGTCTGAGATGGTGCATGCGTTGGCTAGCGACAGCAACATATCCAGCATGGATACAGCATCAGAGAGCTTGTAAAGGCAGTGAATATGCTCATGGACAGTACTCAGCAGTTGACAAATCACCCTGTATGGAAAAAGGTATGATGCAGCAGGGGCAAAGCACTTGAGGACATTAATATCTAACAAACAGCACTCTCTAGTGGACATAAAGCATTACAAAATTAATTGATCTAAATCAACTGACATGAAAATTTGCTTAGAGAAAATACACTTGCAGTGACCCCCTTTGATAAATTCAACAACTAATTGGTTGTTAAGGTCTTTGTTAGCTAAAAATATTTTTTGTAGCCTTTTATCTGAGGATTAAGTCAGTGGCTACAATAAAATAATTTTCATATCTCTATCATCAAAACAAGCTGATCTTTGAATTTAGGCACACATCTGCATAACAGCGTTCAACTGTGGAATTAAAAGAAATATATAGAGACAATTTGACACATGAAATCAACTAATTGCACAAAGAAATCAATGATTACTCAGCAAAAACAATTAAAAAAAAATCAAGGACAGACCTTGTACAAAGCAATCTTTAAGTATTCAGTGCAGTATAATAAAGCATACAATACTGTGCATGTTTGTAAGTCATAGCATCATGATCTCCTCACACATAGGACATGTGAAAGATCTCCCTCAGGGCCTCATCACAGCGGTCATTCATCTTCATCAGGTCCACAGTAGTGAAGCCATAATTGTTCTTGTGCCTCGTTATCTGAGGTGGCAGATGTTGAAACCCAATTTAATTCCCTCTATTCACATCTAATTTAGAGTTATCCTTTCTAAAAAAATGTTTTACTCTCAATTAGCCTGTTAGCTCATGCTCTCATCATTCCTGCCTTTAGTGGACTATACCTTAATAAACTCTGCAGGAAGTTTCCCTTCAGGCAAGACAACTCCTTCAAGCTTCATCTGGATGAAGAAACCTCGAGCAGTGCTGAAACTGGTACGCATTGGCAGACCATATTTTCCCCCCATCTGGTTCACTAGCCCTGTGAGACAGAATGCAGTTCAATAAGCCCCGTAGTGTAAATACTTTCTACAGATATTGTAAACCAAACATATAAACTGAACAGCCAGAATAAACACCTGCAATGTCGTCAACAATCTCAGTGTAAGCCCTGCGTGCAATGTCGAGGAACTCATTGATGTTGGGGCGGACAGCATAACATTTCTGGGTGCGCATGTTTAGGCTCCCCTTCAGGTAGGTGGTGTCATCATTAATCACTGTCTTGATCTGTTCCAGGATCATGTCAAACCTGAGTTGGACAAAATTAGATACAGTGGGAGAATTCTGCATGCAGAGCACATTGTAAATTAACAAGGGACACAGGTCTACCTGTTGTCTTCCAGTGAGGCACTATATGCCTTGAGCAGAGCTGTGTTGCAGTTCTTCAACACCATCTGTTCATAAAGTGTCATGCTTAAAGGATTTACTATTTACGGTTTAAGAAAAGCTTTTTTGTCACTCTATTACTGTGGGGTGATTTTGAATTATTATTATGTATATGAACAGACACTGACCCTTAACTGTGGCACGAGATCCAATGTGTGTTTCAGCTGAATTACATGTGTAATTTTTGCTTCAGCAACCTGAACCTGTAGAAATATAGTTAAAGTATGCAAAAGTGAAAAAAGAAAGACAGACCAACAATTCACATATGCACAATTTCTGCCATTTAGTTAGTAAAGCATTGAAAAACACACACATACATTGATATAAATATATACATATATTTCATTCAAGACAATCCATCATCTTAAAGTATATCTGGCAGGGAAATGACTGTACATACTGTTTCCTGCTTTGGGATTTGGACAAGAACAGAGAGCAGCTGGTCAGTGTCAAGGAAATGACCGATTGCTAAAGAGCGCAAAGGAACAAATATTCAAATACTGTGCTATGCTCTCATCTTCATTAGGAACAACTGTTGAAGCTTGGTCCATACCATTCCTCAGGCCGAAGAAGAGCTCCTCGTCCTGCAGCAGCTCTTGTACTGTGTCCAAGCGTATGTTGATGGTGTCCACATCAACCAGAGGCTCCAGAATATTGGAACGCAACCTTCTAGCTCCACCAGGTGTTTTAGTGTGGTTCAGTACCCCTAAAAGACTATGTTCACTCCTACACACAGGTAAGCAGAGACAGATGAAAGATGTGATAATACCAGTACTATAAAATGCAATATGATGCTAGCATAGTCTGACCCTCTTACCTGTGGTCTCTATTGTTGACCACCAACTCCAAGTTCGAAGCAGATGCTGAGTCAATCATTGCTGTCTGTTCACTCCCTTTAAAGCTCACTCTAAGAGACTTAGGAGCGTAGACAGAGTTCTGGACGAACTCTAAATATTTCAGCAAAGCAGCTGCTGCTGCAAGGCAATAATACCTGAACAAAACATGAGATTCAGTAATTAAACCAGAACAATTGTGTCCAAGGACACAGATGCCCCCACCACTGGAAAAATTTAATTTTGTGCTATTCATGCTATTCGTGTACACAGATCATACCCCCTATCATAGGTGAATGCGAGCGTACCGACATGAAAGTAGCCTTTCAAATATGCTAAAAATGTAAATGTAAGCAAATTGGAGAAACTAATTATGAGATGCACACCTTTAGGGCCTACAAAGCATGTGTGAAATTTCATTAAGGTCTGTCCAGCGGTTTTTGAGGAGATGTGTATACTCAGTGGCGTACTTAGCTTGTACTTCCATGAGGACGGTGCTAAATTCTGGAGCGCACAGCTGCTGAATGTACTCCACACCTTTTCTTTCATTAAAATACTTCCTTTGAATAGCAGTAAAAGCTACTCCCTGAGAAAAAAGCAATATAAAATGCACATATTACTTCACACTAATAGCTGACAAGAACCCAATAGCTGGGAGAGAATTTCACACTAGTACTAACCAAAAGTGAGTGAATGAGTCAGCTACTTTCTGCTTGTGTTTTACTCAAAAGCTATTCTGCACTGGTACCTGGAAGTTTTCTGTGATGAGGTTGAACAATTTTGTCCCTTTCCCTTTCTCACTGGCTGTGTCTGGCATCAGGATTTCCAGTGGCACCAAGATGTGAATCTTGGTTATGACCTGCAGAAGAGTAACATATGACTCAGGGAGGAGTATGACTCGGGAGGGAATCTATTTTAGAGTATAAGTATAATTAACTGTGAATCAAACATGTCGTTTACAGCTTTAGAAAATGCATGAGCTACCTTGGCATATGTTCCAGTGTCTGCAAACTGAGAGAGAACCAGCTCTGGACATTTCAAGTTGAGACTGGCCATGCCGATCTCTCCCCTGGCCAAACCACGACCTTCAACTACTGCCACAATCACAGAGGCACCAGAGGTTGTGGTCGCAGAGGAGCAGCTTGTTGCTGCATGAACAGAGGAATCAGAATTAGAAACACAGACTCAGCTATGTTCACACGTAGTGATACATTTAGGGCAGACATACTAGTGTGATCCGTCAATGGTGTCCGTGCAGGGTGTGGGACTGTGGCCCCAGTAGACCCCAGAGTCCTCGTGAGCCTCGGTGTTCCTCCATGGCAGCAGAGGGGGGAGCTGTCTGAGGTAGACGCAAGGAATGATGAATTTGTCCTGCCTAACTGCAAGCTGTGATGAAGCGGACCTAAGTCAAGACAAATGTAAGGAGATGAACTGTAATTCTATTCCTGAAGTGCCCTGCCCAGAGACAATGGCTTTTGGCCTTACAAATGTGCACCCATCCTTCCATGATCCACTATTAAAATAAATTCAGAGATTTTAATATCAGATATATCATTATTGTATATTACGTTACTCTCCCTAAAATCATTTTGTGTTATCATATGTTAGCTTAAACGGCTCTAGCTATCCTTAAACTCACCTGAGGTTATTTGAGGGAGTGATGGGGCATGGCTGGAGCTCGTACTGCCTACATCTCCACTATGGCGGGATGAACCAGAGGAAGATGAACCGTGACCATAAGAGGTCGTTTCATTTATTCCGCTTCTTTCCGTCGGGTATGCACCCCAGGTTTGTCCACTATTTGAGGTGTTACCACCTGTTGTTACCTCCTCTGTGCTGCTGCTGAGCATATTAAAACCTCGCAAAGGGCAAGTTAATTGAGTTATATTAGCAGACGTAATTGTAGGCCTACAGCCACAGGAATTAGTGAATATGCTAGCATAGGTAGCTGTTAAAACCCGCCACGCCGAATAAACAATGCAAATTTGCGCGCGATCATGAAAGATAATCCTTTTTTAAATAAACTTTATTGACAACATAGTGATATCATACATAAATGGCATCATAGAAATACAAATACAAAATGGAACGGAACAGTCAGAGGAGTTATATATTTATGTTTATGTGTACTATTTTTTAAATTGTTAGATCAAATCACGAAATGATAGTTTGCTTTCTAGCAACAGAAAATTAACTTTAACATTTTATATGTGAAAATATGTGTTTTATATGTTCTACTGTACAGCTGACGTCCTGCAATGACTTTTAATGCATTGATTATACCTACAGCCATTATTCTGCTGAAAGAATAGTTGCTTTTTAATAATTTGTCAATGGGCAAACATTCTAGTGTGAGCCTAGTGTCTTTTACTTTGAAAACAATTAGACCGGAAGTCTCCTTCGGGTTCCTTCCTGCTACGGCCGACATGGCGGCTGACATAGAAGAGAGGCACTACTTTGTGAGAGAAATTGAGAAAAACGACGGGTGTACGCTAAGAGTGAAGCAGTGCTATTTAGGAGACGTCGGCTGTGTTGTTTGGGATGCAGCCCTCGTTCTAGCAAAGTATTTAGAGACGAAACAATTTTATGATCCGTCCTCAGGGGTGAACGTTTGGGCTGGTAGGAGAGTGCTGGAACTAGGAGCTGGGACTGGAGCAGTTGGTCTAATGGCAGCAACACTGGGGTGAGACAACTGGTTAGTTTGTTTGTCCACCTGTTACATTTAAATATTATACCAACGTGCTACAATTTAAGGACTTAGTAGTTGCTCATATTGACTCTGCTCTGTGTGTGTACAATGACAGCATAGATAGCTAAACTAATAGAACCCATCATTGTGTATTACACCCCATAGAGCTCAAGTTACTGTGACAGATCTGGAGGATTTGCAGACCCTCATGAGTCTGAACATCCAGGAGAACCAGGCACTTATCAGTAGTGGATCAATGACTGCCAAGGTACTGAAATGGTTTGTATACTTCATATATTATTGGACTGAGGTCATTCAGTAATGTATGTTAAAGTTGCATGTTCAGAATATTGTAAGATATGAAATCTAACTGTTTGATTTCTAATCTCCTTAAAGGGGTGAAGATGTGTCTGAGTTCATGCCTCCCCTGCATTATGTCCTTATGGCAGACTGCATTTATTATGAGCAGGTAATGTGCTCTCTGTTTTCAATCTAAACATGACCACGATCATTGTATTTCTCTTTGTGAATTATCACGTCTTTCATTACAGTCTATCGTTCCACTGGTGGAGAGCTTAAAGCTGCTCTGTGGACCAGAGACCTGTATTATTTGCTGCTATGAGCAGCGCACAGAGGGCATCAACCCACATGTGGAAAGGCAGTTTTTTGAGGTGAGAACTCAACTCAATTTTTAAATACTAACAATGAAATATGAAGAAGGTGAGATATTTGACATCCCCTCTTGATGAGTCATTGTGCTCTTTGTTACTTCTAGTTGCTGCAACAGAACTTCAGCTGTGAGGAGATCCCTTCAGACAAACATGACCCAGAGTTTAGTAGTCCAGACATCCACATCCTCCACATCAGAAGAAAAGTCTGAGTTTGTGTGGTACAACATTTTTTACAGTAATCAGCTTTTCATCCCAACACCACATGAAAATGAGATTGTTGAATTTGTTTGTGTGGAATATTCATTGTATCTCTATTTATGCACTCTATTAATATTTTTTTGTCAAATGTTTTCCAAACTATTATTAAATACTGTCCTGATTTGTGAGCAGGATGCATTTAAAGAATGAAGTCATGGTGTTTTTTTCATACACTACAAACCATGGTTAGATAACATGAGCAGTTTCATTGCTTTGTAACTGTAGGGCATGTAAAGGTTGATGACCGATGTGTGCAAGCACAGACATGACAAGTTGTGTTTATCTTAGATAAAATTAGTGGAGAGGGGTCACAAACAGACAAGGAAGGGACTGAACTAATGTTTTCATTTGGATGTTTGAGTTAGAGGGCCTTACAAATCACTGATTTTTTTACATGCAAAATACAGTGGAAGTCCAAAGTTTTCAGCTAGGTAAACTGCAAGAAGCTACAAACATGAGACTTGCTGTGTTTATGCTTTTTAGCACTGACCATTTTCTGCTGAGTATAAACTTACATTGTAATGGGTTATTAATTTGGATTACTAAACACAATCTCATGGTGGATTGAAATTGTTGAATGTATTTATCTCCTGATAAATAAGAAATAAGCATTTTCTGACAGCCATGTGTTGCTGTCTCAATGGTTTTCACAATAATTGACAGGAGTGCTTCTAATTTCCTCTGCAAGGAAGTTGTGTTTTTACCTGTACCTGCTGGTAAGTTAGTTAGTTTGTCAGCAGGATTGCCCACGATACATGGGCCAGGAAACAACCCCTTAAAATTTGGAGCGGATCCTGATAAAGGAATTTTTCTACTTGATAAAATTGAGTGATAGAGCATTTCTCAATATTTTCCCTTACTATGCAAAAAAATATTTAAACAAATTCAATTTTGTGCGTGGCATGGGTTAGGCTAGCTAGACAGATATCTGAGATTGCTTGGCTTTGTTGGAGGCATGCTCTGCTTTGTGCCATCCTAGTTGTGTTAGTAAATTCAATCATTGCCCATTTGGAGCACTAGGGGGCAATAGTTGTTTAAAATCCAAATACGTTATGTGTAAATGTGAGGCAATTTGCCAGATTATTCATCTGAAGATAGTTATCTAAGAACTAAATATTAACTTAAAATGTGAAGCCATTTAGAGATGGAAAAATAAATCGGGGCTAAGATTCTCAGTCCATGTTTATGTAGTTTACCCAGTTTTTAAAACTGATGCCTACATAGTAAATGCCAGCTCTCCTGAAAGCTTTTGTCCTCCAAATCGGGGGAATTCCACTCCAAAACCCAGATTAGCTGGAAGATTACATCTCTTTTTCAAGCATAAACCATGAAGTACGCCCCACACTCCCACAGGCATGAAGGGGCCCCTCTCAGCCTTTCATGCTGCCCTCTGTTTACACAGAGGAACTGTAGTGTAATGAACTGAGTCACCTCAAACACTCAGACCAAAATAATAATGTTACTGCTGAAGCTGATGGGGTAGAATTTGCATTGAAGATCCCAATGAATAATTAAATCAGTGTATATAGAAGACAAGGAACCAGTTTTGATTATTCTTTAATATGATGATCCTCATACTCATCATTGTTTATCTCTATTAGGATGCTTGCCTGAAATCTGCTGAACCTGCATGGCAGAATCATCTGTGATGGCACAGCGCCCCAGGAAAATCCATATTCCTGAATTTAATGGTTAGATTTAGAGTCAGTTCACTCAAAATCACCATTTACATACAATATTATCAATTGTTTGCTCATCTGAAAACAAACACACGTACAAACACGACACATCCTGTCTCAGCTAATAGATTCATTATTAACCAATATCCCAACTGTGATTGTGAAATGTTTGAAATGTGTACATAACGGCAAAACGGTTTGGTTGAATCACAGTTTGACAATCTGACCCCTGAATTCCTTTAGGCCTTGGCCGGTGATACATACAGCCTATCACAAGAGGAATAGAGTGAGATTAATTGCCTTTAAAAAAAATAAATAAATTACTGTGGATCATACAAGATAATCAGTCCCTGTGGCCGTCCTCTGCCCTCTCATTTCTGTCAGGTGCAGCTGGACTGTTACAATCAGAGTCCGCCTACTATTGAGCTCTCCTTTGACCGACCAGGATACATTCAGCTAATTACTTTGACTCACAGCTGGTATTAAGTCCACGTCCCCCTCGTGTGGCAGGGACAGGGCCCAGAGGGGCTTTGTGAAGATTAGTGGGGAAAAGGGGAGCTCCACTTTTCTGCGTCAACAATTGCCCCCCCCACCGACCACTCATATCTCTCATTTAGACTCTCTTTTTTCCATTCTCTCCAGTGTTCTCTGTTCTTTATATGTTGGCCTAAAATAATTAAAATAATGTGGTACTTGTGGTCGGCTAATTAGGCTAGCACTCCTGGGGAATACAGGGAGGCTCAAAGTGAAGCAGTGGTGTCTCTAGTCGTTTATCACACACACGTTACTGTTGATTCTGATGACCGTAAACATTCATGTTGCACATAATATATGGTGCATGCACCAAGACAGAATGGGGGCATTTTCTACCAACAGATGGTGCTATTAGTAGAAATAACACTTACCTGTGCAAAAAAACCTGCAGTAAGAACAACACAGTCCTGATAAATAGCTGAATAAGCCACATAGTATAATGCTTTTACACTGTCAGGTTATTATCAGGTGAGGCTGAAATTTATAGTGGCTGTTTTGTCTTTTTGAGCGCAATCAGTTTTTCTGTTATCTTTGAGACTCATGTGCAATGCAACCCCAGGTCATCCTGCACTTTCTACACATGCATCCTCCCTGTTTGTTTCAATACAAGAAAACATGAGGAAGCAGCGCAGCACTCCTCCAAACCAAATGGGTGACGGAGAGTCTGACTCCATGCAGCCTGTGTGGCGTGCTCCACTCTGCTGCATCACAGCTAAGTGACACAGAAGATCCTTTGTGTCACCATTATCCTGCTGCCTGGAGCCAAGAGACACTGTTCCAGAAAGGAAGACATTTTCTCACTAACTATTAGGGAGTAGTTCAAGAATAGACATAAAACTGGGCTGATGAAAAATAGAGGAGGGATACAAAAATGTATAGCTACTCTGATCCTGCAAATGTGAACCCACCCCCACCCTTGCCAAACTCTCTGAGCCAACTGAACTGAGCAGAACTGAGCTCCATTTAAAAATAAAGCATGTGATGAGGTTGTTTTGCAGCCTCATCTTCAATAATGAGGTGCAGCAACACTGAGAATTTGTGGCACTCTTTCCTTGTGGATTTAAATGTAAGTTCCAGAAACAGGACCACTGGCTTATAGCGATATAATGCAGACTCCCCACCTCACGCCACCCCACCCACACACACACACACAAGGGAACAGGAGGGGTGCAAGGGTGCTGTTGAGACAGCTGTGCTGCAGTTGAGAGGGGCAGAATTCCAGTTTGTGAGAATATTGTGCATACTTGCCCCCTTCTTATATTCCTGTTAATACAGTACAATTATCACTTCAACATGTCAGTGATGGTCTATTACAGAATTTAAAAGAGGTCAAGCTGTTAAAAACTTTGGAAAAAAATGTGTCCTCGTTTTCATTTTTGATGCAACAGAATTTGAGTAACAACCTTTGACAATCAAACAACACGAGCATCTCCAACTGGTTTTTGCAGGCAGTGTTAAAAAGTGTTCAAAAAAGGGTGATAATAAACCAACTTCCACAGGTTTTGTGGACACTTCAGAGCCTGTGACTGCTATCCCCTCGTCCTTGCAGCAGTCTTGAGCAATGATGTATTTGTCATCATTAGGGTGTGTGGCGGCCCGAGGGGAGGATTGTAGAAGCAAGGGGAGCAGTGTGTGTGTGTGTGTGTGTGTGTGTGTGTAGCGTTTCCCTGAGTCATTACCTCTCGGTGGTTTGAATCTGGACAGTGCGAGCAGAAGCGCATGACTTGCCAAAGATGTGAGATTTCCTCTCAAGCCTCAAACTAATCCAGATATACTGTCACTCGAAACACTGACCCCTCTATAATTACAGTGATCTTGCCAAATACAAAGATGGAGTCAGTCATGGGGTGTGACAGTGGCACTATTAAGCTGGTGAAAGAAGCCTTTGAGGTTGCTTTGCATGAATCTTCATCTTACTGTGTGCGTGTGTGGAGGCTGTGAATGAATACATATGGCTGGTGGATACTGATGATGGGTAACTGACTCCTGTCTAAGTTACTACATACGTGAAGTGTTTCTGTGAGCTTTCAGGGTGTTATGTAAAGTCAAAATCAAACTTCAAAAACAATTGATTTCATTTTGTGTCATAAACAGATGCTCTCTCAGTTTTATTCCTTGCATCCAAGAGATTGCAGCACCATCTATAATGCTTGTCCCCTCCTATACTGCACCATACATCTGAAGGCAAGATGGTTTACGCTCAACTATGATCCTCTTTACATTCCATGTGTTACAGCTGGAAAAACACAGGATAGTCAAACTGGCGCACACTCTCACACAAGCTGTGTGATATGTCCTGAAATTCTCAAGAGAAACCATGTGGACAAATTTCTAGTACTGGAATATAAATAGAGGCCCTGGGGCTTAGAAAATAAATGAAATTAGATTGAATGGTTATGAAAGTGGAAAAACAAACCTGATTAAAGGCCATGAACTCTATCAACATAGCTGTAAGGATAGTGGGTTAAATTTTGTAC
The DNA here is from genome assembly GCA_037577475.1 of Chaunax sp. Z400. Taxonomy (NCBI): domain Eukaryota; kingdom Metazoa; phylum Chordata; class Actinopteri; order Lophiiformes; family Chaunacidae; genus Chaunax; species Chaunax sp. Z400. The sequence continues at coordinate 13,961,468 of CM075194.1, read as the reverse complement.
TTAATGCTTGTATGGGCACTTGAGCTATCCATTAAAAAACAAACAGGTTGTGTTATGTGGACTTCCAGCACTTTATAATAATTTTCTGTTTCTCTGAATTTGTGATTTCACCATAGCAAGTAACCTTCAACTACAGATATGAGTGGAATGCATTTTGGACCAATGCCCAGGGTGCACCTTGGTCTTCAGTCTCACATTTTCAGCCTTATTTAGCTGCCCTATACCACAGCACAGCTCCTACTAAAACTAGAACATTTTTGAATACAACTGGAGTCCAAACAAACCCAGGTCACACCTATAACAATAATAATATAAAGACAGAATAGAGTACATGAATGTAAAGGCAACCAGGGTTTTTAATTTAGCATGGTATTCAAGAATGTTAACATCAGCAGGAAACCTGCAAAAACTTCTTGCCACTTCCAGCTGTGTTTTCTGAGCTCTGACTGTGTTCATACTTATGGGAGGAGGCAAAGATGGACTTTACGAGGACAGAGAGGTTTCACAACCACAGAGGCTGTTTTACTGTCCTTGGGGATAAGCAGCTACTGAACCAAGCTGTGTGGTTTAGAGTAGGTGTTCCCACCTAACAATTGGTAGATAAAAAAACACTTTAATTACAGCGCTTGCCCTGTGTGCATGAGAATATCTGTGTCTGCATGCATCACAAATCCCACAATTATCAGGCTAAGGCTAATAATAATTATCTGGGTGTGGATGTTGGCCTCCTTGCGAGTATTTAACCAGCAATGACTCTATCCACAGCCCACGGTTAGATATGATTACCATTGTGGTGTTACCTGCGCAAATGCTATCCAACGGCTGGAGTTGAGAGGAAGTGAAGGCAAGCGAAGACAAACCACACCCCTGGAAGCCACCAGTTATTCCTGAGAGGTTTCAAATCTTTTTCAGGCTAACTAACAAAAGGTGAGGTGTCCTTACAATAAGGGGAAAAAGGTCCAGTCATTCACCTTTTTTTGTTGTTTTGTGTGAATTATGACACCAGTGAGTTATGGATCGAGCGCTTTGACATCAAGAGATTTTACAGAAACGTGTTGCCGTGCTGTGGTGAACCTAACTTTTGCAAAAGCCAACCTGTCTGACACCTCATAAAGAAGAAGAACGAGAGCCACTACATGAAGCACTCATTAATAAGCTTCCTTCTAACTTAAACCCATCGGTCACCTTTCTTCTCAGGAAGTGCAAGGCATTTCTGCACAGAGGGAGTTGACAGGACCATGAGGTCTCATCTTTACAGAGGAGGGGGTCATAAAACACGGCTTACAGTCTCTGTCTTGGCCTCAGGATTACCAATAAAGCTGTGAGGATCATATGGTTGTAATGAAGTGGTGGGAACCAAAGTGGGAACTACAGCCCAATTAACTGCCATCAGCTGCTTCATGGAGGCCCTTGACCAAGCCCTTAATGAAAGCAAGTATTTACAAATACCCTCAGAAGCTCTGATATTCTCTTGACTTGCAGCGTAGCTGACAACTTCACTAATTGTTCATTTTTAATGGTGTCATATCTGTGACACCTGGCCTATCGGATGGAAACTTCTGTGGTGCAAAAGCAAACATCCTGAAGCCTCTACAGCAACTGATTAAGCACTAGATTTTCCATTTAATCAATGCCACCATGATTATACAGTCAAATATCTATAAATAGACACATGGAGACCTAAGGATAACCAGTGTTTGACTGTCAGTGAATGCTGAGAATGTTTTATTTGTATGCTGGTGAGACGGAATGTGCATCCTATTTTTGTACATGCAAAAAAAGCAGCGTTTGTGCTTTTTGAGCAGCTTACATAGTGCCAGTTTTTATGTGGATGTGTAAAACATGGGCAAAGACACAGTGCTCTTCAGTGTGCTGACTGGTAAAATCCTCAAAAATCTGCAGAATAACATCTTTTGCACACAGTGATTTATTTTATTTTTTTACAGTGATGTCTGTCTCAGGTTGAATGCCTAAACTTTCTTTATGCAATGAAAATAAAACAGTCATACAGATTCAAGCTAAGAAGAAATGGCTATTCAGCAGCAGCAAGGTTTAAATGGTCAGAAATTTATCAGAGTAGAAAAGTGGAATCATAGCGACACCTATGAATGAGGGCCTCGTCTTCCCACAGTACTAACAGGTAGACATTTTAGCCTGTTACTCTCTATGAAGTGGGCAGATCACATGGATTACTTGAATACACAGATTGTTGTAGTATGATACATTTTTGTGTTCATAACTATGTGGAAAGAGTGTCTTGCATGGTTGTGAGTGGCTCCTTCTTTGGACAAGTGCCATAACTATTATTTCTTTCAATAGATCACAGAATAGCATTAAAACATCATTTTTCTCAATCCTATACATATTCTGATTTCTCAACACCAACCCTGCATCGGACATCATTCACACTGAGTAAGAAAACAACCAAGACTCACTTTTTAACACTTGTTCCTTCCAACCAAAAGTAAATATGGGAAGTTACAACAGCCCAGCATCAATTCAAATGTGGCTCACAACCGAAATGCTACATTCATACAGAATTCACAATTCAGCTGTATTACTACTGCACCCCCCGACTCTCTTGCAAACAATCATGCATCTGTGGTGTTTAAACAAAAAAGACCAGCAGCTGACTTCCTGTTTTGTACATTTTCCATTTTGTTGGCAAGGCAACTGAGGCCAACAACTTAGTCTGAGGGTGAACATAAACCCTTTATGAAGAATCTGCCCAGCAGCATTAAAACCCAGGAGAATCTTAAAACTGCATACTTCTACTTTGGACTACGAGCATTCTTGAATATTTCCTGCAGGCTAGTTTAAAAACAAAACAAAAACAGTTCATATATTGCAGTCTGCTTGTTGCAAATGAACATTCTCTTTTGCAAAACTCGGGCCTTCTCATGTCAACAGCTTTCTAATCCCGGAAAAAAAGGAAAAACAAAACTCAGATTTAAAATCACTTTTTTAATAAGACATTACAATGACATTGTTCTGTACATGGTTCCCCCAGTCAAAATAGGAGTAAGAGCTGCACCAAGACGTGTCTTCAACATTTCAGTGGAAAACAGCTCCCTGTGACTGCATGACAGATGGACTCTTATGTTGGGAAACTGTACTTCTGTACACATGCTACAGATATAGGCTATCATATAATGTCCCAATACTGAGACTAATCAACTGTGGTATCAGACTGAGAGCTCAGAGCTGAATAACATTCCTTTGGATAAATTGAGTCGACTGACTACGTATTACCCAAAATTAAAAATGCACCCCCACAAGCATGTTCAAGAGTTACTGGAGGCCTGTTTGTTGAATAATCAGCACAATTAGGCATCAAGACATGACACAAAATGTCAATCAGTAAATTATATGGCCCACATAAGGGAATTGAGAGGGGTAAAGAAACATTTCTGAATTATTTTTTATATGGTGCCAAGACTGATGACTGAAATGCAATAAGCAATGGTGAACATTTTCAGTCAATACCATTGAGAAGAAATACTTTCCATCACAGTACTGTTTAAACAAATGTCAAAGTCCTTCACGTAGGCTACATGAAATAAAGATCTCACTTTGAATGGAAAAAAGAAGTAGTTCCAATGCAACAAAGACTGAAGAACCTTGTAACAAGCTGTAGTTCCCAGACGGAGGAAAAACTTCATTAGAAAAATAATATAAAATAGGGAACACAATAGGCAAAGATGGTGATCTCTGTGGCTTTAATATTAGAATCAAATATTCACCAAGCTAGCCCCAAAGTAATGAATGCAATAAAGGCCTGCTATAGAGTATAAGCAAACTTTAAGCCAGCAAACCCAGTTCAAGATAAATTAGTCATGGGGTAAATGTGGTATTAAAAATAAATGGGAGATAATCAACTTTTTCTTAACCATACTCATTTTGAAATTATTTGTTACTAGCAACGTTATTATAATTTGGACCTAAAACAGTCTGCACTCAATCATTAAGATTTGTAATTTGAGGTTAGCCATGTCAAGCCCTCATACAGTCCATCTCCCGTGGTCGCACAGGAGGGCTGTACATACCAATTCCTATCTCTGATTCGGGTCAATCCGAGCTTCTCTTGGATTTCATGCGGCTTCATTGCATCCGGAAGGTCTTGTTTATTGGCGAAAATTAAGATGATGGCATCCCTCATCTCCCGGTCATTGATGATGCGGTGAAGTTCCTGCCTTGCTTCGTCGATGCGATCCCTGTCCGCGCAATCCACCACGAAAATTAACCCTTGGGTGCCTGTGTAGTAGTGTCGCCACAGAGGACGAATCTTATCTTGGCCTCCAACATCCCAGACATTGAACTTGACATTTTTGTAGGTGACAGTCTCCACGTTGAAGCCGACTGTGGGGATTGTAGTGACAGACTGTCCGAGTTTTAGTTTGTAAAGGATTGTTGTCTTTCCAGCAGCATCAAGCCCAAGCATCAATATTCTCATCTCCTTGTTGCCAAATATTTTTGAGAGCATTTTCCCCATTTTGAACTCTTGTGCATAAATTCCAAAGGAGAATATTGTCCGATACTGTAAATGCTTAACTTTGACTTCAACTTAGGTTTATAGGCTTACTTGTGAAAACATGACTCAGTGAAGAGTATATGTTGGGGGGAAAAAATCAAAAATACAGACTCATGTTAAACCTAACACACAGTAGTTGGAGATTTTTCACTTGCGAGTCTTTCCGTTCAGTGAAGTGCTAGGACATTTATGTTTAGAGTATCACAATGTTTGCAGGGCCTGTAGACAACATGGCACGGTTACACTAAGAACTTGGCAGCAGCTGTCGCAGGACGTTCATTTTGTTGCCCAGATCAACATCAACCTGCGTGACAAAGACAGGTCGTGGCGATTAAAAACTGCCGTGAGCAAACGCTGCGTGTTCTTAAGGTTCCCCCAAAGCCGCAGGACTTGTGAATTCCTTCTGGTGTTTGTGTCTGGTCGTCCCCTCATCGGTTGCGCCCTTATTCTCTTCACAGCTACCAGAGGACCAAGCAGCTTACTGCGGCTAGTCCATGAAGCGCCGAGCCGGGTAACTTCACCGCACTGAAGGGAAGGTCTTCAAAGAAATCCTCAATGACTTAGCACCACGTGTGTTCACTCATGAAACTCCACGTCTTGTCCCCTAAAAACAGATTTACGATTACAGTGTCAGACATGACAAATTAGCAAGCTACCGCTCGAGGCTGCTAACGACTGATAGCAAGCTAATATTAGCTAGCTTGTTGCATAGCTAGCTAGCTTTACGCTAACGAGATAACGGTGGTTAGCGGTTGCAAAGTACACATATCTGGGTTTAAAATACATACGACAATAACAAAATATTTAGCTCTAATCTCTCTAAGTTGAAAACTTATCTGAAATCTAAGTAATTCACCTCTTTTCCCGACCTCTTGTCTCGATAAAAAACACCCAGCACTCGTCTTTCTCTTTTAAGTCGGGCTGGTCGCAGTGCTGCTACACCGGAAAGGTGTGGAGCTGCATTAACCACCACTTCCTCCTGTCTGCTTCATTCAGTCGCTGCTGCCTTGTGGAGCTCTTGCTGTTTCACACATCTACGACTCACCCATTGGATGAATAATAAAATACCCCAACAGGCATGAACTAAAACACGTTTCTTATTTGCACACTATGTGGCAGCTATCTAATTCTTAGCTAGCGTTACACATTAATGGTAACTAGTGTCAGAATTTAATGTTATGCTTATTCAAAACTGTACCCGGTAAACATTACAGTGTTTTGTTTTAAATTTATTTGGCTTGAACAGATCAAATAACAAAAAGTTTTTGTTGACATATCGATTAAAATACATGGCATTTAAAACATTTGTAATCTTGTTTATTCATTTGATTAGTGATTGTGTTAAGGGTAACATCACCCCCTTGTGGCATTTATCCAACATGTCAGTCATACCCATGGACTTCTGACTACTAAACTTGAATTATTTTCAATATCTCAATAGTTATTACTTCTCCAGAATACATTTTCATTAATGTTCAACCAAATGAAATTTTCTATAATAGGCTACTAATCAACTCTAATGATATTAGCCTTGGTTGACCTATGTATTAAAACACACAAAACTGGATGCTTGCCATTTAAAAGGAAACCCAGAGGAGGAAAGATTGTTAAGAGAGACAGGGCAACATTTGTAGTTCTTATTAAAATTATAGCTGCACCACCTCTATGACCTGATTGCCTTGGTTAATTAAACCAGAAGGAGTTAGGTGGACGTGTTTCAGCTAGATGTACAGAGAATTCAGGCCGCAGTCATGAGAAAGAAATCACTATAATTAGACAGAATCAAATCAGGGCATATAAAAGTTATTAGTTAGGGACCTCACATTAAGTAGGTTAAACACAGCTGAAATGGAGTCAGCAGTAAACACAGTAGAAGGGCGATGTTGATTTGATGATGTTTCTGACTTATTGGAGGGGTAATGTAGGTGGAAATGCTCGTCATAATGGACAGAGGTTGCTTTCATAGTGGGGTCATACTGGGTTAGATGTTAGTCAGAAATTAATCAAATATAATATCCTAAATTATGGAGCCCCTAAAGTAAAAGTTAAATTTTTTAAATCTTAGCTTGTGCACAAGATTTCCCATTTTCTCACCATTAACAAATGATTTGGGTTATTAATGTGTTCTTCAGTCACTTAGAGACAGAGGCTTACTGTTTCTTTTGGAACAATTATCAAAAATAATTCTCTCTGCTTAGCCACTGGGACATAACAACTTCCCCTGTGAAACAACAGCAGGAACTAACAATTAGTGGCAGGGCCGCATGGAATTATATGTCACATGCAAAGGCATTGCTGTAATTTATAATGAAAATGTTCAATGTTAAGACACTGTTAGCGCTGTTTAAATTTTCTCAGATGCAAATTCAGAAAATGCACCAGAGAATTATTACTTTCAGCAGACCTATATGTATATACACTAATGATACAAAAATTAATCAATGTGTTTATTTGCAAATTTGCTTGGGTATGTTGGTGTCGTATGAAAATAACAACCCATATTTGATTCCTTATTAACATTTAATAATTTTCTTGAATTAATCAGTAACAGAAAGTCCACACAGGTGGACTGTTTCTGTTCCTCTGATTACATAACACTGGCGTAGATTAAGTATTTTGGAATGGTGAGCAATCACCGCCCTGGCAACTTTCTTGTAGAGTGCTTCAACTCTGGCATACCAATGGCACAATCCCTGGTCGTGTTAACCTAGATTAACCTAGCCGTCTTGGAGATGTTATTTTCCTCATCAATCTTCATGTTTTTATACACTGTAAAATCTAATAAGTTGAGTCACTTAAAAATATTATGCAAACTCATTGCCTTAGATAAATTAAGAAAAGTAAACTTGAGAATTTGAGTGTGCAATACTCAGACTAACTTCTTTATTTTGTGTGTGTAACACTTAAATTAGCTTGCTTACTGTTATTGTGACAACTTAAACTACCAATATCCTAAAAAGTATTGTAGCATGCTGAAATTTCATATTGCATGAATTTGACAAAATGATTTACTTTTTACTCAGGAGTGCTTGTTATTACAATACATCACACTACTTTATTTCATCACCCTCTTACATCACCCAGGCGGGACGTCCCTAACCGTGTGAGAGACTAGAAATATTTCTAAAGAATTAATTACTGCTTAACTGATAATTATTCAAAACACATTTAAAACAGGTTAATTGGGTTTATGACCTCAAACACATTGTCTTAACATATGCTGGGAAACTCCACCCGCCTACACCCAACACGCTACAGTCTATTTCCCCATTGTGCAAAACCATAGTGGTTGTTTCAACTTTCATTAAACATGTATTTTCATAATGGCAAAAAACATGAGCTACCCAACATTATACAGGACAGCTGCAGAACAATAAACAAGTTCATGTGAATCTATTCTGGTGTGTGCTATTGCCACAACTGTTAAGAGCATTCGATGTAACAGATCTGAATGTGAATTAAAGATTTTAGAAGCTGAGTAGAATACCTGATACCTCAGTAGAGTACCATTTATCCAACTTTTCTCACATAACAAAAGGGCTGTTTCCCATGAAAAGTAGGGGAGTACAAGTAGAAAGTGGTATGAACAGAAAACAGGCTATTCAAGTAAAGCAGCTCTAATGTATGGGGTACTTAAGTACAAGAGTAATATACTTAGTTACATTGTGGGATGTAATTAAGTACTGAAAAAAGCAAAAGTTCCCAGAACTTGGTTTGTTTAAATGAACCAAACTCAATTAAAATGAATTTGACAGTTTTCTTGATGCCAAAGTACAAGTAACTAAAATAAAATGAGTTTTTAACAAGTTGATAAAAACTGAGTTAGGTCAAAACTAATTAAATTCAATCTTACATTTTACAATGTAGGGGTAAATCAGTAAAGGAAGACAAAACCTGATATGCTGAGTTATCACAAAAACAGCAACTCAATTTTAATTTGTGTTATTAGAATTTGCTCCAAACTTTAATAGGTACCAGTATTATCACAAACTGCCACAAAATCCGCTCCATTGAAAGTGAAAAATAATTTGTGTGATTTGAAATTTCATGGGCTCCAGTAATTTTTTCGTAATCGTGCTGACAAACAGGACAAACATATCTCTTAGCGGAGATAACTTTTCCAAAAAATCTACGTAGGAGTTTTATTGTAACAGGGTTCAGAATATTTTGGTGCGAGCGTCCTCCATTTTAGGCCACACCCAGATCGATGACGTCAGACCATGCGCTGTCAATCAACATTTCAAGGACGAACAAGAGTGGTCCTGCACGAGGAAGACGAGTCATGTGTCGTATGGCGACACTATGATGACGTTATTAAAAGGATGGTGCCGCCCTCATTTCTCCATCCCTCCTCACTGCAATGGAACAACGTTTCTGTATACACGCCCGGGGAAACTCTACCGCATCTCAAGGTGCCCCCTGCATTTAAAGACGACCGTGTTTTGAACACTTTTTACGAACAGTACTTAAAGCCTAGCATCGGTTCAGTCATCACCTCACGAGTCATTATGGCGGATTACAACCTAACTTCCCTTGCCCGGGCATTATCACAACCACAATTAGATCTGACAGAAGGGACGTTTGACGTTTGTGCTCCACGAAGTATTTCACTTCAGCCGTCACGAAGGAGAAAGTTGCCGAGCTGCAACTCCCTTGAGTCCATCGAGCCGCTGACTTCCCCCGCCACCACAGAGGCGCGAGTCCTGGTTATCAACACTGGAGGAACCATCGGGATGACGCTCCACGATAACGGTAGCTGTAGCTAACGGAATTAATTGTACTTATTTATTATGTACTGTAACGTCACAGTGCATGCAGTGTGGCAGCTTGCTAGCACAGCAGGTAGCTTGTTGTTGTGTCACGCATGTTGTTATCACTTAAACTCAATGTGCGCATGAGGCATGAAGCCCTGCGTGACAACAGCAAGCAGTGGTTCCTAAAATAGTCCTGCAACCAGCTTCAAAAGCTAGTTTTAAACGTGGGGGTGTGGAGGGCTACGCTACAGACTACTACTACTTAGCTACAAGCTATCCCCCACTTTCAACTCCAATTTCTTTGTTAAAACTCAAAACGAATGAGTCAGAATGTCGTCATCATCCATCGTGACCATACATGAAATAATACAAACGGAATATATTTAATGTTTAGCTTCATTGGATGCATTGATTTTTGTAAATATGTGCTTATTCTGAAAGTAATGCTAAAACCACACCTCAAACCAGGTGGGGAAAGGGACATCAACATACTGCTAAACTTATGGAAAAATACCTGTTTGGGTATTTTTCGGGTTCATTCTAACAGGTGGTAGTATCATGTGTATAAAAGGCATCCCCAGAGGTTCACAAGCAAGGATGGGTCAAGGTTCACCTCTTTTGGGTTCAGGAACACTTGGTAAAACCGTTGTCAGTAAATGCAGTTCATTTGCAAATGGCGAGAGTCCCTTTTTTAAAATCTTTTTTCACACACTGTCACAACTTTTTTAGAATTGGGTTGTAGATTGAGCAACATCCCAGATTCTCTCAATGAATAACTCGATGTTGGTATGAGGTGTTGGGCAACATCAGGAGCATGTAGTGAGGCAAAATAAATTCAAAGGTCATCCCAGCCTCAGGTAAAGACTACAACACGACTTCTCTAAGTCAATCAGATAATATACCGCTTAAAATACCACAGGCCTCTCTGGATTTATGAATTCACCATTAGAACTTTGTGGTTCAAATAAGTTGTAAGTAAGTCATTTTTGATGGATATCAAACACTGTATTTTATCTTAACGGCATCATGCCAACTGTGTTTTGGGCTGCTTTGATTCCTTGCAATATGGAACAATTCTGGACTTTATCGACAAATTCTACAGGACAACAATAGGGAAAAACGTGAACATTTTCAAAAAAGTGAACATTTTGGAATAACTGAGTCACAGTCCAGACCTTAATTCAATTTAATGTTGTGAAAATCCTTAAAAGAGCAGTTCATGCAAGGAAGCCCAGCTTCCCCAGAAAGGAGAAGTGGGCCATTATTCCAATCAGACATGTGACTAATCAACAGTTACAGTAAATGTTAAGTTGTTTCTGCTAAAGAGAGTCATACCAGATTCTGAAAGTGAAAGTGAAAGTGCACCTTTTACAACAAAGATAATTAATGCTTGATATTGTATTATTTCTTTAACTGGGCCCCCCTTCATGTATTTTTAAGATTTAGATAAAGTTCTAATCACATTTGAGATGACATTTATGCAGAAATTCAGCAACGTTATTGAATAGATGTTAAGTGTTATTGAAAGCGTGTCTGTAAATCTGGCCTGGCCCTGTGGATATGTAAGTTCATTAGCCTAAATGCACACAGATCTTGTCACATTTGTCATGCCAATAACATTTAGCCTGTGTGACTGCAAGTTTAAATATTGAATATGAAAGTGACTAATAATAGACTAACTTAGTGAGATGAGTTCACTTTGTATGTTTGAATTCTGTTTACTTAATACACTCTTGGGTTATGATAGATGATGAAAATCTTCTTTGTCTTCTTTACAGTCGTTCTGTATTTTTGTTTTTTCCTTCTTTTTCCTCTGCTGCAACTGGATTCAAAGCTCTTCACTTCAAGTGAAACATTTTAGAAAATGTGACTATTTCTTAAGGCTAATGTCTTAAATCAGTGAATTTAAGAATCGAAGTCTTTTCAGCTCCTGTCATGTCTGACATTTGCCACTAGGGCTCAGTATTAGACTAATGTCCCTTCTAAATTGTTGTGATGAAAAGTAATTCCATGGATGACAAGCAATGAAATGAGACAATAATTGAATGTTTTCGGTTTCTGTAACCTACAGTGCTTGCCCCAAAAGCCAATGCTTTTGTGCAGAGCCTGCGCAAGTTGCCCATCATCCATGATGAGCTGTATGCTCAGCAGACATGCCTGTATGACTACTATGGATCAGAGAACACCCTGGTCCTGCCGTAAGTGAACCCACAATTACTCCCTTCAGTACATAGCCATAAATAATGGAAAATTACAATATGCTGTGTTCTGCTCTTCATATCCACGTCCTCTTGTATACAGAGAGCAAGGATGATATTTACCTTTTCTAATTTAAGGGCCATCTTATCTAAACCAAAAAAAACATGTAGTTGTTTAAAGTAAGTTAGTAATTTTTTTTTTTACCCTTCAGTGGATTAAATTGATATTTAGTTCAATTCAATTGTTTTCTGCTTCCTGGATGATTATCACATGGGCACAATTAAAGTTAATTGGTGATCAACGATGCAAGTGTTGTTGACTAATTATGTAATCACTTATTTTGAACCGAAACATTATCATACAGTCTGTTCTTCGTTTTCCTTTTACTCATATTTTCCACGAATAATAGAAAACAATGACATGATTTACCCAAATACCCAAGGAAGCCTATTATGTCCCATTTGACTTGAGGACCACAGTACTAGTATTTAATGCGAGAAAAATGTTACGCTGCATCTAATGTAACACTATTGTCAATGAGAGGTAGATTTCGCCTCATATCGCCTCCATAAGTATGTGATATATGTGTTTGTCAGTCATTTTTGCAAGGTACTTTGATTGTGTAGACTAAATCATGTTTGAATTGATGAACAGTGCACTTCATAATCATGACTGCTCAGTCTGCAGTGAGGAGTACAGTTGGTATCATGGTTGTCATTCAGTCAAGAAACATTTATGTAAGAAGAAATACTGTGAAAATGGAAACAACTCCCTCTCCTCCCAGTAATCATTTTAATGACTATAAATTCCTTTTTTTTGTTTGAACAGGAAGCCAACGCCCCATTCTGACCGTCTGTTTCACGGGTGCTGTAGCACTGGTTGCATTGTGTGTGCCTACCTATGAGCTTGACAGTAGTTTAATGTCTCAGGTTTTGCACAGACCGCATGTTAGGGAGTGCTTGCTTGACAGGAAATGCATGCTGACGTGGCCATTGACAATAGGAGAAAAAATTCCAGGAAGGACACAGGAGCACAGAGCTGTGTATTTCCTGAAGTACTCTTATGTCACTTACTAATGTCAACTGTGTTGCCAGCCAGCTCGCTAATTTTAATATGTGTGAGAGGAGAAGGCCAGCTGAGATCACCAACTGTTTCTTGGAGGTTTAATATGTGAATAGGTGCTGTTGGCCTGCTGGGAAAAGCAAAGCTAACTTATTCTATTGCATATTGGATCCATATTGTCTGGTGCATGTGCTGTGCAGCAGTCAGAGTGGAGCTTGTGACAGGCCTCCCACCTGATCAGCAGTCTCTGTAGGGTCTTAAATAGTGGGGGGGCCTCTACCAGAAACCTACTCTTTCTCACTAATTTCCATACCCCCCTGCGCATGATGACTGCCACTGTGAGGGCAGGCTGAGCAGCAGGGTGGAGAGGGATGTATGTTAAAGATAAGGCATCCATGCATCAGCTGGTAAGAGACTGTTTTGTGAAAACC